>CM061138.1:6442765-7642765 GCA_030789695.1 Scilla litardierei | reverse complement strand
CACCATGTCATGTAGGTATGCTTGTCCAACATCCATTTTATTGGTGAAAATATTTCTATTGGTGGCTAATATGCATCATATATCTGGATAAACTTTTCTGTATATATAAGCAGCAATCATCAAATGACCTTTGTCCCAGTCTTTCACAATCTTTCAGGACCAAATATGAATGACAGAATATTGGAACTTCTTGTGTTGAACTACTGTTAGCTATGCCACTTCCATGATTTAACAATCAACAGAAGGAGACCATTAATACTAATTTTCATTTAATTTCTAGCAATTTAATATTTTAGTATGAGTAACTTAAAAGTTGACTCCATCTTGTTTTCTTTGTCAAGTGAATGTCAGGAAATGAACCATCAGAACTTCAAAGCTTTCACACTCTTAAGGAGCTTCACTTGGATGGATTAATTATAATCAGAAATTTACCAATAATAGCACATTTCTTGCATCATTCCCCAAATTTGGAACTGATTACATTGGACATGAAAGTGGAGGTAAGAATGAACCATGGGTCTGTCTTAAGTTTCATCTGTTTATCAGTTGTTATACGTATTTTCAATACTGCAAAATATTTTTCTATGAACCGTAGGGCCAAAATGAGTTGCTGGAAGACATTTGTGGGTGGAAGGAATTGCCCATTGGGAAAGTACTTGAGCTATTGGAGGCCAAGATTCTTCTACTACTGAAGTGCTTGATGAGGAGGAAGAGGAACATAGAGATGCTGATAGGTCTGAGGACTTTGCTGCGCCCTTCGCTGCAAGAAAATTCTCGTTGACGTATGGATGGCATTCTTTGTAGCGCATCTGCGAGATAGAGCTACGGATGTCACTTATACAATTCTTTTGCATTGATGGTTTTCTAACATTCTTTCTTTTTGTTCATATGATTTTGTATTCAGTTTGATGTTGAATTCTACTTTGAGGTGTTTGTACTTTTTTTTTGAGGTTCTTGTGTGAACCTTGTTGGGTGTGATTTTTTGTTGTTGGAAATTTCAAAATGTATTAGAGGGCTTGTTTTTGAGGTTGCTTTTATGTATTCTCAGTTTTTTAATAGGAGTATGACATAACGATAGGATGTACACAGCTATTAGTGAAATATATCGAATGGATGTTCTTGAATGAAAGCCACTGCCAATTTTCTTTTAGTGAAATATAACGATAGGATGTACACAGCTATTAGGGTTGCTTCACAGAAATTGCCTGATTTTCTAATTTTTTTTTAAAAAAACTAAACATTAGCCACGGATCATCCGTGGCTAATGAGTATTAGCCACGGCCGGGCCGTGGCTAATGCATATTAGCCACGGCTGGCCCGTGGCTAATGCATATTAGCCACGGCTGGCCCGTGGCTAATGCGTATTAGCCAAGGACAGTTCAAACATTGGTAAAAATCAAAATTTCTCGAGTAATCTTGAATAGCACTTCCAAAAGCGCTATGATAGTAAAGCGCTATCTTAGTAAACCACTTAGATAGCGCTTAAAAAGCGCTATCCAAGCTACCGTAGCGGTAGCTTGGATAGCGCTTTTATAAGCGCTATCTTAGTAAACCACTACGATAGCGCTTATAAAAGCGCTATCTAAGCTACCATAGCGGTAGCTTGGATAGCGCTTAAAAGCGCTATCCAAGTGTAAAAAAAAGCGCTATGCAAGCGTTTTTTTGTAGTAGTGATAGTAGCTTGCTTCGATATAAACCTTGGCCAATGCTGCATGCACCTCAAAGAATGAGATGCATGGACTTTTTATTTCTAAAACTAGTGAAAATGTCACATCCTAAACTCTAATCTTATTCTCTCTCTTTCAAAAATAGAAATTTTTTACACTGAATCATACATGCACCTCATTTTTGAGGTGCATGTAGCAATTCACTAAACCTTTTAGACGCTGAATATGATTAAGGGTACTAAGTGTGATGCGAATCACAGTGGTCCATATGGTAGCATCTAGTCAGGTCAAATCATTCTTGGCTCATCGGGGCATGTCATAGTAGCTTTCTTTGACCTAAACTTTTTAGACGCTGAATATGATTATGGGTACTAAATGGGATGCAAATCACAATGGCCCATATGGTAGAAAAGCATAAATCCATGAGAATTGCTCTATGCACCTCAATTTGAGGTGCATAGAGGTGACAACTTGCTATAAATAAAAATAAAAACCTTAAAACGAGTCATCTCTCATCTGCTCTCTTCTAAATCTTTGTTATTTTAAGCATCTATCACCTCAATGCATCTCATTTTGTGGTGCATATAGTCATAGCCAAATCCATTCACATACCTCATTCAATGGTTGCTTTGTACACATGGTATGAGCACGTGTCAATAGAGTTGGATTCTTTCACTAGGGCAAGTACCCAAGACTTTCTCTCTATACTGGATAAGTGCAACATATTATGAGTCTATGACTTGCGTCCAACAATCCCCTTGCTAAAATAATTGCATCCATACATATTATGACTTCTTCCATGTTTGATTTTTATACAGCTTGCTCCTCTAAAAATTGCAGCTTGGCTCATCCCATGCAACGATTCGTGGATTGCTTTGAAATCAACATTATCAATATTGTTCACCAGGTTCTTTAAACTTGATTGAGAGAGCTTTGAAATCATTAATTAGCTTCAAACTTCATCTCTTGGCCACCTTCTGCATGTATGCCACCAGTGGTTAGAACCATACATGGCCCTGGTACCAATTGCTGGGATCTCGTCTCAACACTATTACTTTCACGAGTCATTTGTAAATCAAACTCAAAGATCACACTAAGAACTGGAAGTTGAGGGAACAACTGACGAAGATTTTATTGATGAAAGAAGATGAAGTACAGAGGTAATTAGAAGAAGAAGGAGAAGACAAGAATTAGAGAAGAATCACAAACTTTCATAGAAATTTTGATAAAAGAATCACAACTTTCATAAAAAAGCTCCCCACATAAGTTCATGCATGAACTTGTTCGGTGTTTGTTATAACAAAACAAAAGTTGACCCGTGGGGAACGTTGATGGCGACAAAGTTGATGGTTTACTATCTGATGGTGCTCGATTTAAGATTAAAAATCTTTAATCCGTTTACATCAAAGTAGATAGAGTTGTGAACAAACAAAAACCAAGTCGAACCACACAAACCCGTTTAGTTTCAAGGCCGAGTACGAGGTGAAAGTGAATTTGAGGCTGGAAGCCAGCATGGAGGAATTCATGATGGACAATTCCAACTTGGGTAAAGATTATTGAAGTTCGAGATTAACTTGGATTGCATGCGTAAGTTTAAAACGGAAACATGCATGATTTATTTTGGATTGGAGTGCCAATTATATGTAATCAAGGTTAATACATAGCAGAAGTTCTCCATGAAAAGTGCAAATTATTTTCTTATTATCATCGATCATAAAGGGTTCTGGCTCCTAGTATTTTTTTTTTGTTTGATCGAATGGTCCACGTCGCAGGTTACACGCATTACAATTTCTGAGCCAACAATTCCTACACCCGCAAATTTAGCCTCTTCCGACCACCAAAATCATTACAAGAAACCGTGGTTGCCGTTATTTTCCTCCTTTTTTTTAACAAACGCCACCATCTCCCCTCCCAATCTGATCGGCCTTTGCTACCTCTCTCCTGAATCGATCCTCCTGTTCCCCGTGTGGGTCCCAACGTACCATCCTGTTGGGCCCACAATCCATCGCCACCTCCTCCAATGGGCCTGCCCCAGCCTCCGCCGGCCCCGCCCATGGAGCTGGAGCTCACCATCGTCTCCGCCCAGGACCTCTTCCCGGCGGTCAAGCGCTCCATGCGCACCTTCGCCGTCGCCTCCGCCCATTACCCGTCGGGCCGCGACGCCAAGGTCCGCACCCCGGTCGACCGCTCCGGCCATGTGGACCCCACGTGGAACGCCAAGCTCTCCATGCCGCTCGACCCGGCCGCGCTCCGCTCCGAAACCTCGTCCATCAGCATCGACATCTACGCCGCCCGCTCCCGGTTCCGCCTGGGGCCCCGGAAGACCCTCCTCGGCACGGCCAGGGTCCTGCTCAGCACCGTCAAGCCGACGACGCTCCTCGTCCAGTTCGTCGCCCTCCAGGTGCGCAGGCCCAGCCTCAGGCCGCATGGGATCGTGAACATCGGGGTTGCGCTCGTCGACACGTGTCCGTGCACGCCGCCGCCCCTGTTTGTGGAGATCGACAGGGATGCGGCGACCAAAGAGGCGGATGACAAGGAGGGCCGGTCGTTGAAGGCGATGGAGAGGAAGCTGGAGATGTGGAAGGTGGAGGTGCCGGCTACGGAGAAGGAAGAAGATGACGAGGAGGAGGAGACGGCGGCCGAGAGCCGAGCCGAGCCGATGACGGAGATGGACGATGGAAAGGGGAAGCAAGGATGAGGACGTAGGATGTATGCACGCATGCATCTAACATTTTTGAAGGGGCCAAGCATGTCATGGTACTATGCATCCATTCAAAAATGTCATTTTTTTGAAGGGTGGTCCAGCCGTATTTACCTTCGTTTCCTATTGAGATCATCAGAAATTGATCACCGGTGGACGTGAAACACATACGTGCCTTTAACCAGCTTTCAGAGGTAAAAAAATAAAATTCGTGGGACCAATATGCATGTTTTTTGGTAGGGGGCAAAAATATCATGGTGCTTTTCTTTATTTCTTTTTCCCTTTGTTTTTGGCTTTTGGTCTTGAACATGCATGGGAAAACATGTGAAGATCTAAAACAGTCATTGTGTCGTAAGGATTTTTCTTGCGTGCATCATTTTAAAGAAGTGATATTATAAGGATTTGTTCTTGCATTTGCAGCTAGCTACATTATGGAATTTGTTGTTTTGTCTCCATTAGGTTTTAATCAGGAAATTCTTTCTTTAGCAGATGATAAAGTGCTTAATTACTACTCTGAAACTAGTTTTGTCTGGGTTCGAGTTAGCATCCATGTTGAAAATAAACTCCATGAAAATTAGTGTTAATCTTCTTCATAAAGACGAGACAATCATATGGAAATTGCACCTACATTGATATTGTAGGATTCGTTGCTTTGCAATGAAGTATCTTGGTGTTGATGGTTGGGTTCCGGTCAACAATAATTAGGCTCACTTTGATGCTTTGAGTCAATGCATGTTCTCGTCAGCCGGGGGTGGTCATGCTCTCCTGTTGGGTAGCTCGGGTATTCAAGGTGACGGCTGAGCTACTTGGAAGAAGGCTGACCTAGCTCAGAGAAGTTCCGAGCTTGATGAGGGTCACCTGCCGAGCTAACTGCACAACAAGAAATCGTTGGTTGGGGGGGGGGATCGGTTTTTTTTTTTTTTTTTTTTTTTTTTTTTTTTTTGGGGGGGGGGGGGGGTCCGATCGTGGCACGCGCACGCCTGTACCTCTGGCGTTGTGGGTGAGTGGCCTCTGTGCCATTATTGTGTCCATTTCTCCACTTCCCCTCAGAGATGTACGTGTGGGATGTGGATCGAGCCGCCTTGAACCAAGTTAACAGCATGGTTCCTACGTGGGCTCAGTTAATATGATGGGCCTAGTGGGCCGCCTTGCCTCCTTTATAACGGGTCTTAGCCTATGAAGGCGCTATAACCCCCTCGTATAAGTATTCTGGGCCGGCCCAGTAACACCTACTAAGGCCAGCGGTGTTAATTGAGGCCGGCCCAATGATGTAACACTTGGGACTTTGTTAAGACTAATGAAACTTAAACATGAAGATTGGTAACATATCATCGATGAAATTGCCCGAAGGCTATTGGGTGAAAGAGTGCCCCTTTATCTGGGGGGTGGCAACTGGCAATTTGATTATGGGCCGGATGTGGTGTTATCTTCAATACCGTTCATATGTTATGCCATTGTATCTATTTTCTAAAGTGGACGATTTGACAAATTGATTCTATTAAAATGAACCAATTTGGTGCCGACGTGGCAGATGTGTCCACGTGGACGATATCGGTTGGCCACGAGAGGATGATGCTTGAAAGGATGTCATCTGCCCAAATCCTGAGCTGCCAATCAGAGCCACACGTTACTAAACAGCCAGCCCCTGAAATATCCTTGGTGCCACACACTACCCATCTGTATTGCAGCAAAGAAGCCTGAAACCTCATCGGCTCTACTTGCAGCAGCAATGGCCACCCTCTCAGCCTCAACAGTGACCCCGGCCATCGCCGGCACCACCGTCGCGCGAAAGAGCCCGGTCTCGTCGTCGCCCGTGCTAGGTAAAACCCGACCTACACCAACAGTTCGTACCTGACTTGTTGTTAGTAAACAATTTGTATCACCATAATATTAGTAGCAGTCTGTAAACTCATTCAAGATTCTACCTCTATTAGGGTTGCCACAAATTGGAGTGAAGGGTGGAAGGGTGAGGTGCTCGGAGGAGAGGGAAGGGGCTGGAGGAGCCAAAGGGGTTGCCGGGGCATCGCTGCTGGCGGCCGCAAGCGTGATGAGCGTGTCGAGCCCGGTGCTGGCGTTGGTGGACGAGAGGATGAGCACGGAAGGGACGGGTCTCAGCCTGGGCCTGAGCAACAACCTGCTCGGTTGGATACTGCTGGGTGTGTTTGGGCTCATATGGTCCCTCTTCTTTGTGTACACTTCCACCCTTGAGGAGGACGAGGAGTCTGGGTTGTCTCTCTAATTACGATGATGGGTGATTATGTAATTCTGTCTGTTTAGTGACATGTGATTTGAAATTATGAATGTACTAAATATTTTCCAAAGTATTTCAAGAAATGTGTTTAATGTAATCATGTTTTAAGGTGTACATGTCGAACCTCAAAGTATTCAAAGTGAAGTGTTGATCGTAAAGTATGTGTACAGAACCAAAACATGCATGATATAGAATCGTGCAATTGAGTATACAAGCATGCACCTTATACTTTTTCGATTTACTTGGTATTGATTATAGCAATGCCTGGCTCGACTGAAGAAGAATTTATAAGATTTGGATTTTCCTTGTAAATACATCACATATACGTACCCCTAAGAACATATGCACTGCACATATAACGAAAGATGTGTTTAATTCCATTCCAATGTCCCTGAGTTGCCTAAGAACTAAAACATGCCAATAGATTTAATGTGAATTGCCTTATGAACTGTGCCAAGTACATCAGTCGCCCAATGGCCTTAAGGTATGGTACTTCAGGACCAAGTATATCACCGTCAGGCTCCTTAGGACGAAATGGTTCCTTTTGGGGATCAAGAGACCTTACCCCATAGGGGTGCTCAAAGGATGAGCCTTGTCCATATTAAAATGTTTAAGCAGTCTTTCACAATATGTTGACTGATGGACAAGTATTCTATTTACCTTGTGCTCAAGTTCTAGCTAATGACATAATTTTTTTTACACAAATCTTTAACATCAAACACCCCTTTCAAATAATCATACACTGCTATCACACACACACACACATACATACATATATACATACATATACATACATACATATATATACATATATATATATATATATATATATATATATATATATATAAGAATATAATGAACCATATAAGTATGTCGTCACAACATACATAAGATGCTAAATTTTCTTGGACCACTCAACTTATAAGAAAATGAAAGGTAACCGTATTCATCACAGGTGAATACATTTCATCATAATCAATCCCAGCTAATTAAGAAAAATATTAGGCTATGAGTCGGGCTTTATACCTCGCGATCTTATTTTTCTCATTTTGTTTTCGGACAAAGATCCATTTGAAACTAACAATTTATACAAGGCCCAAAAACTTCAGGTTTGGCAAGGGAAGTCAATGCAGCCTGGATTGCTTCCTCCTATTTTGGGCCAATCAAATCTTTGAAGACATTCGGTTATAGGTCGAGGTTCATAATCATCATTCATAATCTCATGAGCTATTGAGAGAAAAAATGCATCATCGATGATCATCTCACTGTGATCCCATATCATATTATAATAATTTATGGAATTTTCATAATTCCAAGAGTTAGCGATCATTTCATGGGCTTGAGTCACTTCTGGGGCTGCATGCTCTTCTTGAATACAATTTGGTGCCACTTCACTACAATCTGTGTAACGACTCGTCTTTTTGCGGCCATTACATTTTTCGAGATCAATTTCATGCAATGCAGTTAACCAGTGAAAACAGAACTGGCTACGATGCAGAGATGTACTTAAATACTCCTACAGAAGATCTCGTTATTACAATACGAGTCCAAAATACAACACACACCATACCATCTCTCGAAACATTACATAAAGGAAATGCGTTAGGAAATACATGAAAATATATAGGAACATACACAAGAAACAACACTCGCGACTCACGTCTCAAAACTTCGTGCCCTCTAGGTCAAACTCAGACTTCTCGAACTCAGGGACCTCTTCGTCTACCTGAATGGCACCTGACGGTGCCACGAAACAAAAATCTATCAGTATATCACAATAATTATATAATTGGAATTAAAACAGTGTATAAGCATGAAAAATAAAACAGGTATGAAAAATAAGCAAATTAAATACAATCATGCAATGACAGTAATAATTTTAAGACATGTATGCAGCAATTACATGAAATAAAAGTCACAGACATGCATGCAACAGTTATAGCAATAAGACATGCACATAGCAATAGTAGTAACAAGACATACATGCGAAAGACAGCTTACAATTGTGCTAACAATTGGTATACTAAAACCTAGGTCGTGACTCATATTGGAGATTACAGTAAGCAACCTGGGGCTGTTTAATGTCACATGGGCGCTGTACCCAAGCCAGCCAAAACTCAGGCATCGGGACATGAGTCTAAACAGGACGCGGGACAGGAAAGATGGCTCTGGTCGCTCCCACACACTCTCTAATATTAGTTACCCCAAAACCCAGTGAGCCCAAAGTGTCAAGTGTTGTTGTAAGTGTACAATTCTAATGAGATATTCCAACAAGATATTCCGACAGGATATTCCAACAATTGGTTTTATATACCTTAAATACATGATATCTCCTCATTTGGTGCCACATATATTGACACATTTATGATAACATACGGTATCATGCATCTCTTTCATATGATTATACACCTTCATATAACACTTGGTATCATTATGCATGAGATATTGAGTCACCTACACTTTAAGAATACTATTTTTTGACTCATGCCATTGTGATTATACTAAGGGGGATAGAGTTTTGTAATGGAGGACATGCTTTATGTGATCCTTACCTTAAAAAATTTCGGGTGGGGGGGGGGTTTGTTTATTTTGATAACAAAGGGAGAGAGATTAAGAGGGAGAAATGATTTTCTATTAACAAAAAGAGATATCACTCAATAGCACATCCTTTTTAATAATTACGCAAGGATGAGAGAGAATAGATGACATTCATAATGATATGGTATTACACGTGGTATCAATCACTTACAATTTAGCACACATTTATTGGTATCTTTGGCTCATGGTGTTGAACTGGCCCGTCCGGGCCCAGCAAAAATCCGGGCCGGGCCGGCCCGGCACGGCCGGGGAGAACCCCGGCCCAGCCCGGCCCGGCGGCCCGGGCCCAGCCGGGCCGGGCCGGCTCCCTCACCCCCTAAAAAGCTCTCTGAGGGCTTATTTTTAAAAAAAACCCGGGCCGGGCCGGGCCGGCCCGGCCCATGGGCTGGGTACCCCAGCCCAGCCCGGCCCGGGGGCCGGGCCCGGGCCAGAGCCCGGCCCGGGTTCGGGCCCGGGCCGGGCCGCCGGGCCTGGCGGGCCCCGGGCCCATTTTACACCTTGATCTTTGGCTAACCTGTTATGTTGTAGGAAGAGTAAGTATTTACATAATATTATTATGAATTTATATTTTTCGTCATCAAAACGGAAGAAAATGTTAGGATATTGAGTCCCTAGATATATTTCGACGATGAGCAAATGTGTCGTTTAATCATTTGTGAGTGTATGAATAAATAATTTAAAGCACCCAAGAGCTTCAACAAGGTATTACAATCAAAGGAATCAAGACAAGGAGATTGAAGAGTAACAATTGCATCAAGAAGCTTAATGTAAATTTTATTTGATGTAAATTTTATTTTACCTTGACTTGGTATATTAAAGCCTTAGTTGAAACTCACACACAAACACTTAGTAATTCACTAAAAGTGTTTTTAAAACATTTAGAAAAGTTTTCAAATAATTTCCTAAGTTTTCTAGGTCAAAACCATGTTTATAGGCCAATTAGTCGACAAGCTTGACATGCAGTCGACTAAGTCTGACACAAAATATTTAGGCTAGCAAACATGTCGATCTAATCGACCAATATATATGAGCTAGTCGACTAGCCTATAAATTGTTGTTGACTAGCACATGTACTATAATCGACTAGAAATTACAGAGAGCAAAACAGCTTTGTGACAGGTTTGGACTTGTCGACCAGAGTACATTTATTAGACGACTAGTCATGGTCCAGTCGATTAATAAGTGTGCACTAGTCGATAGCTTATAACACGAACATTTTTACCAGCCGTTTTTTACAGTTGGATGTGTATTTTATGCAATCTGTACTGCCCCACAATTCACCATATATATAGAGAGTTGTTCAGACTTTAATGCATGATTTTAATGCTCAATTTTTGAAGAGAAAATTTGTTTTAAGCTAAAAAGTTTTAAAAGAAAAACACACTTTTGGGTCAAGTTTTCCAAGTTTTCAATCTTTTGTTTGGCCAACACTTGATCTTCTAAGAGCTTCAATTCCATCCTTTGAAGATCAAGTATTCTTATAACTACATCACTTATACAAGAGCTTCAACTTCGGCTATATGTATTTATATTATATCTATGTAAGTATAAAATCCTCTTAGAAAGAGGTGGGTGTTGGAAATCCTCAATTGTAAGATAGTTTGTAAAAATCTTCTGGGATAGAGGTTGTTGCGGGTCAAGTCTGCCTAACAATGAAATTTGTAGTTAATGGAAATCACGGGTACAATGATTACAAGTTTTGGGTTGATGACGAGGTTAGCGCGACTCAGAATAAGCTTTGGGAGTGAAGAATCCAGGGTCGTCTGAAGGTCGCACAAGATCATCGTCTCCTGGTAGCTGAGGCGAGCTTCATGCGACAATAGCAACTCGTCAGAAAGGCGGGGCTGGCTTTTGATGTGTCCATATTTTCTATCTTTTCATAGCATCATTCCATAGCATTTCATGTCATATCCACATCCAAATCCCGCATTTTCTTACGATTCTGCAATTCTAACGCCATATTCGAGTTTCGTAGAGTTTTGTGGATTTTCAGGAATTTTGGAGCGATTCTGTAACGACCCGATCCCAGGTATACTTGATGAGTACGAAACCGTATCAGGTATTCCCGAAGAGGCGGGTGCTACAGAAGAGAAGTACAAAATTTCAAAACTCAAGCATGCCCATTGCGCACTGCTGGGATAGTACCTGTAGCATTCCAGACATCACAGAAACACAAAAAACCACCAACTCACAACACCAGTGTCATGCCCTGATTCGACCTATACGCTAAGATACGCGTATATGGCCTCTACACACGTGTAAATCCCTTGAAACACGTGGGAGGAAGGGATACGAAGTCAATATTGGATGGTAGAAGCGTAGGCGTATGTAGTGGCAGTTTCATAATTTTTCAGAAGATACAAGGGCGTTTCGGTCATTTGACATGAAGGGAGAGCGTATCTGCATAGCACGTGAGTAGCGTACATAGTGTGCATGAGATACATGGGGAGTGGGGTTAGGTATGTGTGCGTGTGTGCGTGTGGGCACGTGTGAAAAGGGTTAGGGTTAATGGCATACTTGCAATTAGTTAAGGTGTGTGTAAGGTAATGGCACAAGTGTAATTAGATGAGTGTGAGTGTATATAGCAGTGGCAAACTAGTAAATACATGAGAATAGAGGGGCAATCTAGCAAGGGTATTTTGGTCTTTTATAGTATGCCATGTTTATCTCAAGGAGGATTCTAGAGGAGGAGGATTGTAGAGGAGCCCCTCCCCTTTTCCTTCATCATTCTACACTTTTCTCTCCACCCTTTCTCCCTAAGCTTGGGCTGAAATTCACCATGCTTGCCTCTCATCCTCTCCTACCTACAAACCCTAAAATCTAGAGTAAAAAGAAGAAGAAACCTAGTTGGCTTCAAGGAGAAACAAGTAGAGAAAGAGGAGCAAGATTAAGAGAATAGAAGAACAATTTTGAGGTAGGAATCTAACTTGCTTGGAAAAAATTTCATTCTATGATTTTGATTACAATTAGTATGATGGGATGCCATGTCTTCATGGGTATATGTTTCCTACACAATCTCAAAAGCTTTGGTGATAGAAATTTCATGTTATGCATGCTTGAGTCATGTGCTGAAAACAGTCCAGATTTGGCTGAAATTGATCTGCTTACTGACACTATATGGCTACATGAAACATTCCCAAAAATTTATATGTTATGTATCCTTTAGCTAGGAACAACTTTCGTGTTTTAACTTTTTGCTAATTCGAATGGGAAATGGGTGAAAAAAATTCAGTTTTGAGGACTGCACAGGTTGCAGCCTGCACAGACCCCGTGTCACTGTTTTAGTTCTCAGTCTTTACACGCTTAACGAAATGTTGCAATTCTAATCTTTCATAATGTCTGTCGTTATCAGCATGTTTCAGAAATCAAAGTGCAAGAACTATGTTTTCATGCCTCATATTATGAAATGGTGTGCTATATCATGCCTCTTTTATGTTGGATTGCTAGGACATGATGTGTGCATACCTGAGATGGTAATGCTTGTCTCTTTGAAGTGTTCTTGAATGTTTGGCTAGGATAGCCGCTTCCGTCCTACGACGGGTAGGCATCCTCAACTGGAATGTTGGATGTGTGCGAACCATAGGGTTATGGCGGGACTGGACTATGAAGGTGGCGAGGGGATATAAGGGGGACTGTGTGGATACTGTGTGGCCCACTCACCTTACTGGGAGTGGTGGTTTAGTAGTTGCGATACTGAGGAGTTCCTCACTCCTGCCTGGGACGGGGGAGTTGAGAGGCCCGGCGTGCAGTGCTCGTGTCCACTGCGTCGTGTGCTTGTTTCCACCCAACGCGGGTGAGGTCCAGTCCCTCATAGCCACGTGGTTAACACACTTCCAAAATAATTTGTGATGTGTATTCCTTAGTATTTGCTTGCATGTCCTTGTGAATTGTTACCCTTCTGCTAGGTGTATTCAAACTCATAGAATATTCTTCTTCTGCCAAGTTGGTTCCTGCTGGGCACGCTTTGACGTGTCCATCTTTACTTTCAGGTTCTGAGCAGGTGACACTAGACGCGGATCTCCCTCAGGAGAGTTCGCAATATTGACTTTGGGGCGCCCCTTACTTTTGGGAAATGATATAGTGTTGCTTCCTTGTAGTGTGTGTTAAGTTGTTGTATAATTAAGTGGACCACTCGAATTATAGTGTTTTTTGTATTGTGTACTATTTGTGCCATGTACTTGGTGTTCAGTAGTAGTACTTTTGGCTGTATAACCATGTGCAATGGTTTTCTGTTGAGTACTCTCTGTGATGACATATTAAAATTTGTTTACTCTTACTTCTGTGTTGACTGTATAATCCAGCATTCGCAGCGACCTGCGCTACTAAGTTGTCTTACCTACGCTTGGTGCAATACCGTGGCTTGTTGCGCCCCTGGGCCGAATTCCTTGCCATGGTATTTTTGAGACCGGGGCGTGACAACCAGTATAACATATATATAAACTGTTCAATTAAAACATCAATTACAAATCTCATATACACTATATAACCCAAACTCATCCAAGTACATTAACACACCCACATCTCTCACACACTATATAACCCAAACTCACCCAAGTACATTAACACACCCAAATCTCTCTCTCACTTACCCTCCACACTCAAATCGAACCAACTGGGCTCGTGGGTCTCTGACTCCAAGATCCAACACCCGAAAAGTATCAACGGGGACACATCATAGCGTGACCCAGTAGGAAATCCAAACCCAACTCACATGGTGCAAACGGATGCAATGCACTAATGCAACAACTAGAAAGAACTCATGGCATATCACAGCAGATTCATATGAAACTATACATGGTCTCATTAACAAAACACGTACCTGCGGGAAGAGGATAGCCTGCAAAACAAAGTGAGTCCGACATAGAAGGAAATGAAACTGAAACCTAGCGTTACTACATCACCCCAAGTACAATTACTACTAGCGACCATATCTGATATATCAACCATCCAAAGAAACCAAGTCACGTCATTCACTTCACAACCACAATGACATGGAGTACCTATAGCTATACGAATGCAACAATTTATGGTTTTGTCCTGAACTTAAGTTTTTCAAAGAATTCTTGAAGTATTTCGTGTAGTAATTCCTAAGTAGGCTCGAGCTTACTAAAAGTTACATGAAGACTACAATTCTTATTTAACTTTGAGTGTTCACAAAAGGGCTCCTTTACTAAGATTATGGAAAACCATCTTTCTATTGAAACGGAACTAAATTAGTGTGGAAATCAAAGTTTGCATAATGGGAGCTTGTAGGAACTTGTAGGTGATGACAACTAAGGTTCCTACACTCTCTAAAGCTTCCAACTTGGAAATTATCATGATCATGATAAAAATGAAATTTTTTTTAAAGATAGTACCTCTAGATCCGTCCTCCAGATCAAGCGACGGTTGACGAAGCCTACACGTGGAAGACGACGCCCGCACGTGGAAGAAGAAGTCCGTACGTGGTAGACGAAGCTGCGCGCATGGATCTACCGCCTTCTCCGTGCTCTCGTAACAAACAGGTTTTGTGGAAAAATATTGCAGGCTTGTGCTGATAACGTGTAGTGAAGCATCAAATCTTGGGGAAGGCCCGGGTCCTTTATTTATAATCGAGGGAAGAGTATATGTGGATGCGATACAATGATATGATCTTATCTAATGGATAGGATATAATCCACAATACAAACCCCTATCATTATCCGTTTACAACATAATACTAATTATTAAGTTCAATTATCGTAATAATTGGGATCCGACCTTTAGGATAACAACTAATAAATCACATAAATATCCTAATTTACATGATTTGTTAAGGATAAAACGGACAAAAAACACCTAATAAATAAAGAGAATAATCGGTATCATATGCCATATGAGAGGGTCTCTCATATTCCCTCTCACATAAAGGGGACAAGTACAACAAGTACAAGCCCATGTGAGTTTGTACTTTCCCGCTTTATGTGAGAGTGAATATGAGAGACCCTCTCATATGGCGTATGATACCCATTATTCTCATAAATAAATAAGGACAGTAACAAACTATTGATTAGATATCTTAACTTTCAAAGAAATGAAAATTTCTAATTGGACATGCGGACAAGGGAAAAGTTTTCTTTCCTTTTATTTTCGTTTATATTTTCATGAGAGGAAAAATAACCGAACGAATTTTTCCTTGAAAATCAGGAATAAAAATTATACTGCTCTAAGAAATATGCAAAAAGAATGTATGAATATTAACAAAAATCCCACAGTTCTCTTATCAACCAAGTATTGAAGCTTAACATGCTTCTAATTAATGCAATTTGAATTCTAATTGAAAGAAATATCATATTGATCGAATCCAACTTGGCCAAGAGCCTCCATTCCACAATCTGATGAACGCCAATAGTTCACCAAGAGATTCCGCCAACAATGGCGAAACCCAATGAGAATTTTATTAACTGGAAGAGAGAAATTACAGGACAAAAGAATTAAAAGCTAAAACAATGGAAATTCATACAATCAATTCGATAGCTTCTTCTCTCTTCTACCCAGTATTTATACCCCAACTACGGCTAACAAACTCTAACAATTAACAGCTGTCCAAACAATTTGTTACGGTGGCTAACTGACTCCGGCGGCCCTTCAGCAGCGTCGACACCATCTCCCAGCGGCGCCCAAGCTTTCAAGAAGCGGAGTAATAACTCGCTCAGGCTAACGAATTCCCAGTGGGACCCGCCATCAACGGATTCACCATACACGGGGCCCACCTTCAACAAATTCACAAGCCACGAAATTCCCAGTGGGACCCGCCATCCACTATCCCCAATCTACGGATCAGATCCATCAACTCTTGTAACAGACGGCTACCATTCAAACTACAAACAACGGTCCGATCCCACTCCCGTCAGAATCGGATGGCTCTCCTTTTTCCCTTCTGAACTAGCCGTTAGCGTCTCCCCTTCAGCGACAGCTTCATCTTCCTCGACATCCCCTTCAGCTCGAGAGAACGAAGCTCCTCCTTCCAACAAGCTATATTGAACTTCGGCCAATTGGGCTCTAACACTCCCTCCCCCATTTCGTGACCTTGCCTCAAGGTCAAACGAGGGAAATCGCTTTACGAGATCCCAGTAGGACTCCCATGTCACCTCCTCCATAGTCCGCTGCTTCCACTTGATGAGTACTTGAGACTCCAAAGCCCTTCCTTTCTTCACCACCCTTCGATCAACAATAGTCTCAGGTTCATCGATTATTTCCTCCGTATACCGTGGTTGAGATTCCTGCACCACTGTTTGCTCCCCAACCTTCCTCTTGAGTTGAGATACGTGGAAGACAGGATGAATTTGGGCATCGGGGGGTAACTTCAACTTGTACGCGACATCACCAATCTTCTCCAGTATCACATATGGCCCATAGTATTTGGGTGACAACTTATGCGGTTTCCGCATGGCGACACTAATTTGCTTATACGGCTGCAATTTGAGATAGACAAGGTCCCCCACCTGAAATTGACGATCTGTCCTGTGTTTATCTGCCTCCCTCTTCATCCTCTCCCTTGCTTTCTCCAAATTATCCCATAATAACTTCAAAGCCACTTCCCTAGAAAATAGAGCTTCATCAACTGTAGCCAACTTCGAAGTATGTGGGAGATAAGATAGGAGAGTTGGTGCCGGCCTCCCATAGACTGCTTCAAATGGAGTCGTCTTTGTTGAGCTTCGCCAAGTCGTGTTAAACCAAAATTCTGCTAGAGGTAGCCATTTAACCCACTCCTTGGGTTTATGCCCACAGAAGCAGCGCAAGTAGCACTCCAAACTTCGGTTGGTAACTTCTGTTTGCCCATCACTCTGGTGATGATATGCTGAGCTGTGAGCTAAAGTAGTTCCCTGCAACTTAAAGACCTCAGTCCAAAATTTACTGGTGAAGGCAGCATCCCTGTCACTCACTATTGTAGCTGGGACACCATGGTGTTTGAAAACTCCATCAAAGAAGACTCCGGCCACTTACTTGGCTGTAAATGGATGCTTAAGAGGAAAGAAATGTGAGTATTTTGTTAGTCTATCAACAACTACATAAATGACTGTGTATCCATTACACATGGGCAATCCCAATATGAAGTCCATAGAGATACTTTCCCATATCTGTCCTGGCACTAGCAGAGGTTGTAGTAGACCGGGATACGCTACATTCTCGGATTTATTTCTCTGGCAAACTTCACATTCTCGAACATAATTGCGGACATCAGCTCTCATTCCCTTCCAATGAAATGTTTTCTTCAGCCTATGTAGAGTTCTAGCTGCATCAGAATGACCTGCTACTGGAGAACCATGGAATTCATGGAGTAATGTATGTTGAATTTCCAATGCATTAGGACTAATCAGAACTCTGCCTTTATGATAGTACACCCCATTTTCTTTTGTAATTTTTTTTACTAAACTGGTCCCCTTGTTGCCTTTTTTCTTCAACCAACTGAAAATAAGGGTCATCCACCACCATTTGCTTAATTGCCTGCATCCAATCACACATTGGTGAAGACAGGTGATATATTGAACAAAAATCCTCCCCAGTCTCCCCACTATGATCCACTTCTCTTGAGAGGCTATCTGCAGCATTATTACTTTTACCTATCTTGTATTCCACATGGTAGTTGTAAGATTGTAATTTCATAAGCCATTTACTTTGCAACCCCTGATGTAGCTTTTGATTTAGCAAGTATCTCAAGCTTTGATGATCAGTCCTAATGGTAAATCTCCTTCCCAAAAGGTACTGCCCCCACTTAGTCACTGCTAAAATAATAGATAAAAGTTCTTTTTCATATGTTGAGAGTAGCAAATTTCTTCCTGTCAGTTTAGTACTCAGGTATGCTATTGGTTGATTCTTTTGCATCAAAACTGCCCCAATTCCCCTCCCCGAGGCATCACACTCTAATATAAACTCCTCCTCAAAATTTGGCATGGCCAGGACGGACTTCATAACGGTCGTATCTAACTGTTAGATCAAGCCTAGGAGTCTTAGGAATCGATCCCGGGGCCCCGCGCTCCGTGTTGGTACTTTTCTGTGCTCATTAGCCGGTGTAAGAAGGGCCACCGACCGACTAGATGACGATCCAGTCGGTCGGCAATCCTTCTTGGACCGACTAGTTAGCTTTCTAAATTTCTCAGGAGTTACTGTTTATCGTTAGTCGGTCTAAGAACGTTGGTTGACCGACTAGGTTGCAAACTAGTCGGTCAGCAATGCTTCTTGAACCGACTAACTCATCATATTATTTTTGTATCAGTTACTGTTTACTCTTAGTCGGTCTAAGAACGTTCATCGACCGACTAGATGCTAAACTAGTCGGTCAGTACTTGTTCATGGACCGACTAACTCTAGAATCCTATTTTCGTTCAGGAGTTACTGTTTGCACTTAGTCGGTCTGCGTTGGTCGACCCGACCGACTAGTTGCCAAACTAGTCGGTCAGTGGTTGCTCTTTGACCGACTAACTAGTGTTAAAACCCTAATTTCTGGGCAGCCGCCAGCCCAACCTATTTATACCCAACCCAAACGACTTCTTCTTCTCCAACACGACCCAAAACCCTAAAAACTTCCCCCTTCAGCCCCCATCTTCCTCCAAGCTCCATTTCTCCATTCCAAGCCCTAAAACCTTCATCCAAACCATCCATCTACTCTATCTACCTCTCATCTTCCCCAAAATCTCACTCAAATCCATCAAATCCCCAAATCCCCCAAAACCCTAGTTTCCCCAAACTTCTCCAATCTTTTCCAGATCTGATCCTAGGGTTCCCCGGAGTGTTTCTTCCGCCTTCTCTCGGTAAGAAATCGTTCTACCGTTGTTTTCATAACTTATTGATAATTTTGGTGAAACCCTAATTAAATTCATGTTGTTTGGTGTTGTTTCCCCCATAATAGCGATTTCCCCCGTAGATAGCATCTGTGTGACGAAGTGATCGTCAATCCCCGGTGCTAGGCAAGTGAAACTTGCCACTTAGGGTTTAGGCCATGTTTTAGGCCATTTGCTAGTTGTAGGCGTAAAAGAGGCTAGGCGACGAAATGATACTCGCCTAGGCGCAAATTGGGGAACTAGCTTGACAACGAAGCTAGTTCCGACATTTAGCATGTTGCACAATTACCATGTCATGTTTACTTTCAATTAACGGTACGCGAATATGTTCATGTCATTGCATTTCGCCTGTCACGTTTAATTTAATTAACTGTACGCAAATAAATTGTCATGACCTCGCATTCTTTAGGTATTGCTGTGATTGCGTAGCTTCGCTACAATGTTGTGTTCCTGGCTCGTGTTCCAGAAGCGGGCCATGTGTTGGTTGATAGCCAATGCCCGAATTGCGTGTTCCGGCTAGGTGTTCCCTACGCCATACTTGTGTTCCTGGCTCGTGACCAGAAGCGAGCATAATGAGTTGGAAACCCCAACGCTCGATGTATTGAATTGTGAACTAAGAATGCGAGCTCAATGTGCGGGGCAACCTCAGGCTCACTAGCTGAGCTCAATGTGCGGGGACCCTAGGCTCCATATCGTGTGGGTATTGGGGTAGTGTTTAGTGCCGATCGGTCTGAAATGCTATGCCATTCAGCGAATGGCGTAAACACCTACAAAATGTGAATTGATTGAATTGATAGTAGCTTGGCTACTCTTGTCTTGTCCCGATAAATTGTTCTCTTGTACAAATTGTCTCGCCATGTTTCAATTGTGCACTCATGTTATAACTGCCATGTCATGCATACTAAACTGCTAGGTTGCTAGTTGCCTTACCTTCAGTTTCCTTGCCCAAGTCTTTTAGACTTGCTGACATGTGCCCCTTTACTCTTTTGGGTGACACATGTTAGATCCTGAGCCCGAGTACCTCGTTGAGGACGAGGTGTTTGCTGACGCCGAGCCCGAGCTTGTGTTTGACGGGGAGTACGTGGACACTGGGGACCAGTCCTAGTGTCTTCGTTGTGTTTTACTTTTGTTAGACAGTTGTTTTGTTATCGGTGCGTAGCACCTATACTTTGTTGTTGTCGTATTCTTTTGTTGGCCTTGTTCTGGGCCTTTAGACTCTTTTCTTTTAGCCTGGTGGCTTTTCTGGATGTTGGACTTTTGTTGTTGTTGGACAATTTGTGAGATGTGGAATTTTATTTCAGTCTCGCCTCGTGTTATTATTGTTATTCTGTTGTGGTTACAGAGACCTGTTTATGTATTGTGGACGCTTATCGGGTTTGGGGCTTCACAGCTCCACTCTCGTGCGGACCTTTTCACGTCTCGCCTCCATTTTAGGGAAGCGGGTCGTGACAGGTTTTAGTGGTGGCCCATGCAGGTCTCCTTCTGTAACCGCGATTTTTGGAATAGCAATAATAATATTAGAATGTCCAATAAATTAAGTTCGACGTCCGAGTCATAAGCTATGAGTCTAATCTGATTTGTTCTCCGTGTCACTAGATGGCAGGAAGGCGTTTCACCCGTGGTGGGGGCAGTGGTGCGCTCCCTCATGATGAGGAGCCTGAGCGGGAACCCACCAGCGGTGAGATGATGCGGATGATGCTGCAGATGATGCAAGTGCAGCAGGGCGTGCTTTTGCAAGTCCAGAATGCTCAACTTGCTCGAGCTGCCCAGGCTCTTCCGGATGCCCCTCGCTCTGAGCCAGGAGCGAAGCAATTTCGGGAGCTGGGTCCCGCATATTTTGATGGTTCTGAGGGTCCTCTGGCTGCCGATGAGTGGATTCGGAACGTCGAGGACAATCTGAAGATGGCCAAGATCACCCCGGCTGGATGGGTTGATTTGGCGAAGAGGCAGCTGAAGGATAACGCCAGGAATTGGTGGGATGCGGAAGAGAAGTTGTTGGTGGAGCCGATATCTTGGGCTACCTTCTAGGCTAGGTTTGAGGGTGAGTTCTTCCCGAAGGCTGCCAAGGAGGAGATGCTGCAGCGTTTTATCGATCTGAAGCAGGGGAACTCGTCGGTGGACTTGTATCACCAAGAGTTCATGAGGCTGAGTCGGTTTGCGCCGAAGATGGTGCAGGACGCTGAGGAGAGGGCTCAGAGGTTCCTGCAGGGGCTTGCTTCGGAGCTCCAGAGTTTTGTGACCTCCTCTGACCGGGAGTCTTATCAGAAGGTTCTGGTAGCAGCTAAGAGGCAGGAGCTGCTCGTGAACCAGAGGAAGGGGTCGGTTGTTGGTGCTGGGAAGAGGCCTGTGGAGCAGGCGAGAGCTGTGGTTAGACCTGGATGCAGGCCTAATCAGTCCGCTCAGTTTAAGAGGCCAGGAGGGCCTATTCTGAAGTTTTGCCATTTCTGCGGCAAGCCTGGCCACGTCAAGGATCAGTGTCGGAAGTTTCTGGGCCAGTGTCTGGTTTGCGGTGATACTTCTCATGTCGCGAAGGATTGTCGGCATGCGGATCCGCTGCGGAGGGCTCCTGTTGCAGCTCAGCCGTTGCAGCAGCGCGCGTCTGTTCCTGCTGGACGTGGAGCAGCTCTTGTTCCGCAGGGGCAGGCTTTTCGGCAGGCTGTTCCGCCGAGGAGGCAGGCTTTTCTGATGACCGCTGCGGAGAGCGCGGCTGTGGATGAGGTTATCGCAGGTAATCCTCAATCTAGCTGTTACCTTCCTAGCTGGTTTGATTGTTAGATTATGTTGTTTGCTTGAACATGGTTGTTTGCTAGATTAGGGTTTGATTGTTAATTGCTTGATTAGGTGTGATTTTGGTTTGCACATTTTCCTGCACGAGTCCTCTTTGACTCTGGTGCATCGATGTGCATTATTTCTCGGAGCTTCGTGGGGAGGCATTCCTTGTCGACGTCCCTTCTCCCCAAGAGTTGGAATATCGTTACAGGGAATGGTGTGGTCTCGGTGCATAGTGGTTGCAATTCTTGCTCGTTGGTGGTCTGTGGACATGAGCTTTTTGCGGATTTCCTTGTCCACGACATCATCAACTATGATGCAGTTCTCGGGATGGATTGGCTTGCGAGCTTCTATGCTACGATCGACTGTCGGAGGAAGAAGGTGGTGTTCGAGATTCCCGGACATCCAGTGTTTGAGTTCAGTCGTGGTAGCAGTTCGCTTGGTCCTGTCAGATTTCGGGCCAGGCCGGTGGAGGCTGTGGCTATGCAGGTGGAGTTGGAGTGGCCAGCTGTGGTGCGTGATTTTGGCGACATCTTCCACGAGGAGATGTCTGGTTTGCCGCCTGATCGAGCTTTGGAATTTTCTATTGATCTTGTTCCAGGTGCGCAGCCGATTTCGAAGGCGCAGTATCGTATGGCACCTGCAGAGTTGGAAGAGTTGCGAAAGCAGTTGGATGAGCTTTTGCAGAAGGGTTATATTAATCCTAGCGTGTCTCCGTGGGGAGCGCCGGTGTTGTTGGTTAAGAAGAAGGATGGTTTGTGTCGCATGTGCGTGGACTATCGGGAGTTGAATGCGGTGACCATTAAGAATAAATACCAGTTGCCTCGCATCGATGATATTTTTGATAAGCTTGGAGGTTCGATGGTGTTTTCTAAGTTGGATTTGAGGAGTGGTTACCATCAGTTGAAGGTGAAGAAGGGAGATGTTCCGAAGACAGCGTTCAGGACGAAGTATGGACACTATGAGTTTGTGGTTATGCCTTTCGGCGTAACTAACGCGCCCGCAGTTTTCATGAATCTGATGAACCTGATTTTCTACGACTTTTTGGATAAGTTTGTCGTTATCTTTATTGACGACATTCTGATCTATTCGAAGTCGGAGGAAGAGCATGCCTCGCACTTAAGGACGGTGTTGGAGATTTTGAGGAAGCATCGTTTGTATGCTAAGTTTTCGAAGTGCGAGTTTTGGCTGGATCGAGTTGCTTTTCTCGGGCATGTGGTGACTGGAGATGGTATTTCAGTGGATCCCGAGAAGATTCGGGCCATCAGGGAGTGGCCTGTTCCGTCGTCAGCGTCTGAGATTCGGAGTTTCCTTGGACTTGCTGGTTATTATCGGCGATTCATTAAGGACTTTTCTCGTATTGCTGAGCCGATGACCAGGTTGACGCGGAAGGATGTTGCTTATGTTTGGTCGGGTGATTGTGAGAGGGCTTTTGGTGTTCTGAAGGAAAGGTTGACGACTGCCCCTATTCTGGTTGTGCCTGATCGCAGCGGTGGATTTGAGATCTTTTGCGATGCTTCTGGCAAGGGTCTCGGTTGTGTGTTGCATCAGCACGGGCACGTTGTGGCGTATGCGTCTCGTCAGCTTAAGGTTCATGAGAAGAATTATCCGACGCATGATTTGGAGTAGGCTGCCGTTGTGTTTGCTCTTAAGATTTGGAGGCACTTCTTGCTGAGTGAGAAAGTGAAGATTTTCACCGATCACAAAAGCTTGAAGTATATTTTCACTCAGAAGGAGCTCAACATGCGACAGCGTCGATGGTTGGAGCTTATGGCGGATTATGATATTGATTTGTAGTTTCACCCTGGCAAGGTGAATGTGGTTCCGGATGCTTTGAGTAGGCTTCCGGCGGTGATGATTTTGACCTCGCAGTGGAGATTGCAGCAGGATTTTTGTGAGTCTGGCGTGGAGACTGTTCTTCCTGGGGAGGCTTCGTCGTTGATGTACATGCAGGTACAGTCGACGATCGTGGATCGGATTAAGGCTGGCCAGGCCGAGGATCCGAAGCTGGTGAGGATTCGGGAGATGGTGGAAGCCGGTCTGCGGACTGACTTTTTGATTCATGAGGATGGCTCGCTGAGGTTTGGAGCCAGGTTGTGTGTGCCTGTTGGGGATATCAGAGAGGAGTTGATGGTGGAGGCACACAGTTCGCTGTATTCTGTGCATCCTGGTGGCACCAAGATGTACCAGGATCTTCGTCTGAATTATTGGTGGCATGGTATGAAGAGGAGCGTGGCTCGGAGTGCAGCCAAGTGCTTGGTTTGCCAGCAAGTGAAGGCGGAGCATCAGCGTTCGGCCGGGTTGCTACAACCGCTTCCGATTCCGGAGTGGAAGTGGCAGCACATCACTATGGATTTCGTGACTGGACTACCTCGGAGTCCGAAGCAGAATGACGCGATTTGGGTGATCGTAGATCGATTGACCAAATCTGCGCACTTTATTCCGTTCCGAGTGGGACAGTCCACTGAGGCGCTAGCGAGGAGATATATGGAGGTAAAATTCTTTTTACTCTCCGTTTTTATTTCCTTTTCCTAGTTTGGATAGTGATGTATCGTGAATCGTGCAGGAGGTTGTGCGACTTCATGGAGTCCCCGTGAGTATCGTGTCTGACAGAGACACGAGGTTCACATCTCAGTTTTGGCAGAGTTTGCAGAAGAGCTTGGGTACGCGTCTGAGTTTCAGCACGGCGTACCATCCGCAGACGGATGGCCAGTCCGAGAGGACGATTCAGATTTTGGAAGACATGCTGAGGGCGTGCATGTTGGATTTCAAGGGTTCTTGGGAGGACCATCTACATCTGGTAGAGTTTTCCTACAACAACAGCTTCCAGGCGAGTATTGGCATGGCGCCATTCGCCGCTCTTTTTGGGAGGAAATGTCGATCGCCATTGAGTTGGGATGACGTTGGTGATCGGGAGTTGTTGGGACCTGAGATGATCGTGGAGGCCGTGGAGATCGTCAGGAATATTCGGGAGAGGTTGAGAATTGCTCAGGACCGTTTTAAGCATTGGGCGGATGCTAAACGTCGTCCTTTGGAGTTTCAGCCGGGCGACCATGTGTTCTTGAAGATTTCCCCGAATCGTGGTGTGATTCGTTTCGGGAAGCGTGGAAAGTTGAGCCCGCGATACATTGGACCGTTTGACGTTTTGGAGAGGGTTGGCGAGGTAGCTTATCGCTTGGCCTTGCCGCCATCTTTGGAAGGAGTTCACAATGTTTTCCATGTGTCGCAGCTTCGTCGATACATTAGCGATCCGTCTCATGCGGTAGATTTTTCGGAGATTACCGTTCGCCCCGATATGACGTATGACCAGCATCCAGTGCAGATTCTGGACAGGCGTCAGAAATCGCTTCGAAACAAGATTGTCAATCTTGTGAGGGTGATGTGGCGACACGGTTCACCTGGAGAGTCTACTTGGGAGAATGAGGATGAGATGCGAGAGCGTTTCCCACTTTTGTTTCCGGACTCGTGAGTTTTTGGAAATTCCGAGGACGGAATTTTTCTTAAGTTGGGGAGGATGTAACGACTGCTTTTCATGTATCTGGATTTATTATATTATATAATATATGTTTTGGTGGATTTTCTCCTCTTGTGTGGTTTTCGTCTCCGTAGCTTTCATTTTCGATCGATTCGTCGTATTTTCTCGCTTCTTCCTTAGGATTGTCGATTTCGAAGTAAGTCACTCATGACGGACTTCATAACGGTCGTATCTAACTGTTAGATCAAGCCTAGGAGTCTTAGGAATCGATCCCGGGGCCCCGCGCTCCGTGTCGGTACTTTTCTGTGCTCATTAGCCGGTGTAAGAAGGGCCACCGACCGACTAGATGACGATCCAGTCGGTCGGCAATCCTTCTTGGACCGACTAGTTAGCTTTCTAAATTTCTCAGGAGTTACTGTTTATCGTTAGTCGGTCTAAGAACGTTGGTTGACCGACTAGGTTGCAAACTAGTCGGTCAGCAATGCTTCTTGAACCGACTAACTCATCATATTATTTTTGTATCAGTTACTGTTTACTCTTAGTCGGTCTAAGAACGTTCATCGACCGACTAGATGCTAAACTAGTCGGTCAGTACTTGTTCATGGACCGACTAACTCTAGAATCCTATTTTCGTTCAGGAGTTACTGTTTGCACTTAGTCGGTCTGCGTTGGTCGACCGACCGACTAGTTGCCAAACTAGTCGGTCAGTGGTTGCTCTTTGACCGACTAACTAGTGTTAAAACCCTAATTTCTGGGCAGCCGCCAGCCCAACCTATTTATACCCAACCCAAACGACTTCTTCTTCTCCAACACGACCCAAAACCCTAAAAACTTCCCCCTTCAGCCCCCATCTTCCTCCAAGCTCCATTTCTCCATTCCAAGCCCTAAAACCTTCATCCAAACCATCCATCTACTCTATCTACCTCTCATCTTCCCCAAAATCTCACTCAAATCCATCAAATTCCCAAATCCCCCAAAACCCTAGTTTCCCCAAACTTCTCCAATCTTTTCCAGATCTGATCCTAGGGTTCCCCGGAGTGTTTCTTCCGCCTTCTCTCGGTAAGAAATCGTTCTACCGTTGTTTTCATAACTTATTGATAATTTTGGTGAAACCCTAATTAAATTCATGTTGTTTGGTGTTGTTTCCCCCATAACAGCGATTTCCCCCGTAGATAGCATCTGTGTGACGAAGTGATCGTCAATCCCCGGTGCTAGGCAAGTGAAATTTGCCACTTAGGGTTTAGGCCATGTTTTAGGCCATTTGCTAGTTGTAGGCGTAAAAGAGGCTAGGCGACGAAATGATACTCGCCTAGGCGCAAATTGGGGAACTAGCTTGACAACGAAGCTAGTTCCGACATTTAGCATGTTGCACAATTACCATGTCATGTTTACTTTCAATTAACGGTACGCGAATATGTTCATGTCATTGCATTTCGCCTGTCACGTTTAATTTAATTAACTGTACGCAAATAAATTGTCATGACCTCGCATTCTTTAGGTATTGCTGTGATTGCATAGCTTCGCTACAATGTTGTGTTCCTGGCTCGTGTTCCAGAAGCGGGCCATGTGTTGGTTGATAGCCAATGCCCGAATTGCGTGTTCCGGCTAGGTGTTCCCTACGCCATACTTGTGTTCCTGGCTCGTGACCAGAAGCGAGCATAATGAGTTGGAAACCCCAACGCTCGATGTATTGAATTGTGAACTAAGAATGCGAGCTCAATGTGCGGGGCAACCTCAGGCTCACTAGCTGAGCTCAATGTGCGGGGACCCTAGGCTCCATATCGTGTGGGTATTGGGGTAGTGTTTAGTGCCGATCGGTCTGAAATGCTATGCCATTCAGCGAATGGCGTAAACACCTACAAAATGTGAATTGATTGAATTGATAGTAGCTTGGCTACTCTTGTCTTGTCCCGATAAATTGTTCTCTTGTACAAATTGTCTCGCCATGTTTCAATTGTGCACTCATGTTATAACTGCCATGTCATGCATACTAAACTGCTAGGTTGCTAGTTGCCTTACCTTCAGTTTCCTTGCCCAAGTCTTTTAGACTTGCTGACATGTGCCCCTTTACTCTTTTGGGTGACACATGTTAGATCCTGAGCCCGAGTACCTCGTTGAGGACGAGGTGTTTGCTGACGCCGAGCCCGAGCTTGTGTTTGACGGGGAGTACGTGGACACTGGGGACCAGTCCTAGTGTCTTCGTTGTGTTTTACTTTTGTTAGACAGTTGTTTTGTTATCGGTGCGTAGCACCTATACTTTGTTGTTGTCGTATTCTTTTGTTGGCCTTGTTCTGGGCCTTTAGACTCTTTTCTTTTAGCCTGGTGGCTTTTCTGGATGTTGGACTTTTGTTGTTGTTGGACAATTTGTGAGATGTGGAATTTTATTTCAGTCTCGCCTCGTGTTATTATTGTTATTCTGTTGTGGTTACAGGGACCTGTTTATGTATTGTGGACGCTTATCGGGTTTGGGGCTTCACAGCTCCACTCTCGTGCGGACCTTTTCACGTCTCGCCTCCATTTTAGGGAAGCGGGTCGTGACATAAACTCCTCCTCAAAATTTGGCATGGCCAGGACAGGAGCTGAGGTTAGAGCTTGCTTCAATGTCTCAAAAGACCTTTGAGCTGTTTCCCCCCACACAAAGCTCTCCTTCTTAAGTAAATCAGTAAGAGGGGCTGCTATTTCCCCAAACCCTTTGATAAATTTCCTATAATAGCCAGCTAGCCCTAGGAACCCTCTCACAGCCTTGGGATTCTTAGGTGTAGGCCAATTAACAACTGCCTCAATCTTCTTAGGTTCAACAGATACCCCCTTATCAGATATAACATGCCCAAGATACTCCACAGATTTCTGCCCAAATGAACACTTAGACAACTTCACAAATAGCTGCTGACCCTTCAATATCTGCAAGGTTTGGTG
This sequence comes from Scilla litardierei, assembly GCA_030789695.1. Classification (NCBI taxonomy): domain Eukaryota; kingdom Viridiplantae; phylum Streptophyta; class Magnoliopsida; order Asparagales; family Asparagaceae; genus Scilla; species Scilla litardierei. Next base: position 7,614,588 of record CM061138.1, on the reverse strand, counting down.
TAAGTGCTCTATGTGTGACTGCCAGTCCTTGCTGTAGATTAGGATATAATAAAAAAAAAACAAGCACAAACTTCCTCAAATAACCCTTAAAAATAGAGTTCATTAGTGACTGAAAAGTAGAGGGTGCATTGGTTAACCCAAATGGCATCACAAGAAATTCATAATGGCCATCATGTGTACGGAATGCAGTCTTGAATATATCAGCATCCTTCATACGGATTTGGTGATATCCCGACCTCAAATCCAACTTGGAAAAATATTGTGCTCCAAACAACTCATCCAGCAGCTCCTCTATAATAGGAATTGGGAATTTGTCTTTAATGGTTTGTTGGTTAAGAGACCTATAGTCCACACACATTCTCCAACTAGAATCTGCTTTCCGTACCATCACAACTGGAGAAGCATAAAGGCTTTGGCTATGTCTTATCACTCCAGATTTTAACATCTCCTCTACTTGCTTTTCTATTTCAGTTTTGAGTGTATAAGCATGCTTATAAGGCCTAATGCAAACAGGTTTAGAATCTGGCAGTGTGGGGATACTATGGTCACAACTCCTCCTTGGTGGCAAGCCTACAGGATCCCTAAAGACTTCTGGGTATTGATCAAGTACCTCTCTTAAGTCCTAAGGTAATTCCACCTTTTCACTGCCTGCCAACATTTTTTCTTCAGGAATTTCTGATAATTCCAATACATTAAGCTGTATCCAATACCCCTCCCCTTGTTGTTTGAGAGCCTTATTAATCCCTTTTTCATCCACCAGCTGAACATTTTGAGGTTCCACTCCTTGCCAAGACCATTCTTTCCCTCCCTAATTGAATCTCATCTGCATTTTCCTGAAATTGAATATGATGTCATCCAACTGCCTTAACCATTGAGTTCCAAAAACAATCTGCTGACCACCCAATGGAAGAATTAACAAATTAGGAGAAACCACCACACCCTGACAATGAATTGGAACTTCTTTACAAATACCTGACCCCTGCAATTTCTGACCATTTGCTACCACAACATCATAATCATTTGATTTGCTCTACAGCTAACCCCAATGATTTCACTAACTTTGGATGGATAAAGTTGTGTGTTGACCCGGTGTCTTCTATTCTAAAAAACTCGCCACGGCGACGCCATGGCACGTCATGGCGGCAAGGCTCCACCCTCACGCCCCGTTAATGCCCAAGTTGGCTCTTTAAGGTGGCACGCCGCCATGGCACACCATGGTGACCAAGGCATGCCACAAAACATAAGGCATGCCTTAAAAACAAATAAAAAATAAAAAAAGCACCCGGGTCCGCATTATAGGGCTAAGAGAATCCAAACCCGACCCGTTCTCATTATTTGAGGCTTCTTTTCATCTCGTAGCCGCCCGCATTCGATTTGAGGCCTAAGGATTTTCATCTCGCTCGCAGCAGCCGATTCACGACGCCTTCGTCTCCGCCCGCCCTCGTCTCCGGTCCTCCCTCTGAACGGCATCAGCGTCGCCAACTTCTTCAGTTCTCCAGCTACCCTCGTCTCCGGTCCTCCATCTAAACGGCATCAGCGTCGCCGGCTTCTTCAGTTCTTCAGTTCTTCGTCGTCGTCTTCTTCAGTTCTTCAGCTCAAAAAGGAGATCTCTGCGTCTTCTTCAGTTCTTCCTCACTTGTAAGTATTCAATTTAATTATTCAATATAAGTTTTATTTTTTCTCTAATGTCTCGCGTTTAATGTTGGGGGTCAGAATTTGTGCATTTCGATCTACTTCGTACTCTTGGAAATTTTTAGACTTTCCGAATACTCAGCTCGTCATTTTCTGGCTTTAGGCAGCACTTGCGAACAAATTTTATTCAAGATGTTGAACTAGGACATGCAAAAATCAATGTTCCTTCAAGTATCATCAAATTTCGTTTAGATCCAATTATCCAAATAGCTTTAACAACTATGTTAATCAATTGCTTTGATATTAATGACGTATTAAGGTCACATGCTTTTTTAGTTATGTAAACAATTGCTTTTTAGTAAAGTAACACTTTAGTTAATTGTAAGCAGTAAGCACACATCTCAATGTAGATGGAAGGCTATAGATTTGGTAGGATTTGGAAACTAATCCATCTAAGTGGAGCATAGTTTATTGTCTACCTATATATATATTATATAATATATACAGACAGTTGCCGCCTTAAGCCACACCTTGAAAAACGTCGTGGCTCCTGGGCTTGAGGCTTGACCTCGCCGCCACGCCACGCCTCACGCCATTTAGAACCTTGCATGTGTCTACTAGTATATTAATGGTCTGGCCCTTAATACTACCCTTGAGTCTGAGGGTTTGTGCAGTGGGGATACCAGATAAAGCATGCACAGAAATAGAAGGAAATTCATCATCACCCATTTCCTGCCACTCTTGTATTTTTTCATTCCCTTCAACTCCTGTTTCTACCCCAACTTCTTCCACTTCCTCCTCAATATCTAAGATGTATAATTGTTTACAGCATCTATGACCCCTTTCCCACTTCTCATTGCAGGCGAAACACATATTATTTTTTCTTCTATTTTGTATCTCCTCTTGAGTTAGCAATCTTCCCCTAGGAACAAAAGGCACCACAGCTTTAGATGAATCTTTAACCACTTCTTTTGGACCCCCTGTAGATTGCAATTGGTGGGACTTGTAATAGGGTATGGCTGCTGAGGATGCTCTATTCTTCTTGGCCAGGACCAATTTCTCCTCAAAAGTCCTAGCCAATTGTACAGCTCTTCTGAAATTGTCAGGATTCAAGGACATGACATCCAGCCTGATCTCATCCTTTAATCCATTTATGAATTTGTCTAGCACATACTCATCTGGCATTTTACGCAACAGGCCTACAATTTGCTCATGTCTTCCTAGATATTCCTTAACAGTTCCCGTTTGTTTTAGATTGGAAAAAACGGCATAGGGTTTATCCAACTCAGTAGGGCCAAACCTCACTATAATCTCCTCCTTAAACTTCTCCCAATAATAGAAATTTGGCACATTGATTTTTCCCCAGTCATACCAATGAAGTGCATCACCCCTCAAATAAAATGAACTAGTACTCACCCAATTAACATATGGAGTTGAGTAATATATGAACAATTGTTGTACCTGACTTAGCCACGGCAACACATCCTCGTCCCCTTTGTATAAAGGAAATTCTGGCTTTAGGACCCTCAAGTGTGCTTGAGGAGGAAGATCAGCAGGTCCTCCTCTCCTCTCCGAGTTCCGATCCCATTTAAAGGATGTTCTCCACTCCTTTCATCTCCTGGCGATCTGGAGCCATTCTCTGGATTACTCATACGAGCATCCAATCTGAGTTGTCCATTCTTCAACAGTTGCAACTTGGCTTCTTGATTGACAAACCGCTCTTCAATTTTGCTTTGACCACTTAACACCGCATGTATTTGAGCAGCTGTATGCTCATTTGAATGCCTTTGGGATTCAATCAGAGCTTGGATCTGGGATTGAATTTGATAGAGCTTATTCTCTTGCTGCATCCGCCATTCTTGCGATTCATCCGTATGCTCGATTTGAAGTTCAGGATGGGAACCCTGACCTTGATCTAGCTCGGTAACCGGTGCATTTTCAACACCGATTTTCTTCTTTCCCGCCATGGATCGTAGCTGAAGCTCTAATACCAAATTGATGAACGCCAATAGTTCACCAAGAGATTCCGCCAACAATGGCGAAACCCAATGAGAATTTTATTAACTGGAAGAGAGAAATTACAGGACAAAAGAATTAAAAGCTAAAACAATGGAAATTCATACAATCAATTCGATAGCTTCTTCTCTCTTCTACCCAGTATTTATACCCCAACTACGGCTAACAAACTCTAACAATTAACAGCTGTCCAAACAATTTGTTACGGTGGCTAACTGACTCCGGCAGCCCTTTAGCAGCATCGACACCATCTCCCAGCGGCGCCCAAGCTTTCAAGAAGCGGAGTAATAACTCGCTCAGGCTAACGAATTCCCAGTGGGACCCGCCATCAACGGATTCACCATACACGGGGCCCGCCTTCAACGAATTCACAAGCCACGGAATTCCTAGTGGGACCCGCCATCCACTATCCCCAATCTACGGATCAGATCCATCAACTCTTGTAACGGACGACTACCATTCAAACTACAAACAACGGTCCGATCCCAGTCCCGTCAGAATCGTATGGCTCTCCTTCCTCCCTTCTGAACTAGTCGTTAGCGTCTCCCCTTCAGCGACATCTTCATCTTCCTCGACATCCCCTTCAGCTCGAGAGAACGAAGCTCCTCCTTCCAACAAGCTATATTGAACTTCAGCCAATTGGGCTCTAACACAATCAAATCATCTGAGTTTCAAGATTCAACGAAGAAAAGAGACGTAAAATTGAAATTAGGGTTAGGATTGGAGTAGAGTGGAGGGGAGGTAGGAAAACAAGGATTAGGAATTTCATAAGCTATTCAATCAAATGATATTGAACATGTTTTGGCTTAGTTTCGGAAAACTATCTCATACTTTCGCTGAATTTCAAAAAAATACCTCTTATTTTGATATAATCGCAATCATACTTTTAAGGTATCGACAAACTCCCTCATACTTTGGTTTCGTAGAACTAGCTCATACTTTGCTTAATATCGTAGAACTACCTCATACTTTGGTTTAATTTCACAGAACTATCTCATACTTTGATATACGTGGGATGATGGAGGAGGGAGGAGGGCGACAGTGTAGGGAAGTGGTGGACGAGTGCGGCGGTGGGGGAAGGGGAGCGTGGGGATATGATTTGGGGGGGTGGGGGTGGGTGTGAGGGGGATGTGCAGCGATGGATGGAGGGCGGTGGGGGGACGGGGGGATGGTGGGTGTGAGGGGGAGGACGGCGGTGGGAGTGGGAGGAAGGGGGCGGTGAGTGAAATGGGAATCGGCGGCGATGGATAACGGGTGAAGGGGAACGGTAGGAGAGATGGGGATATGAGAATGATGGAGTTTATCGAAACCTGAAAAGTATTAAAATAATTTTGCGATTATATCAAAACACGAGGTATTTTTTTGGAACCGGTATAAAATAGTTTTCCAAAATTAAGCCACATGTTATCTCTTCCGAAGTGGGGTCAAAGTGTCGGACGGAAAAAAGGATTAGGAATTTACCAAAGTTTTTGTTCCAATCTCCCAGTGAGGCAAACTTCTATTTTACCTTTCCTCTTGCTCCCCAATTAATTTATACCAACTAAAGATTTCCTTCAAGCGTAAACAAATGCCATGTAATAACAACGACCATAGTACTATCATTTCATGTGCGTGGCTGCTCCTATTCTATTTGTACTACTCAAAAATGAATTCAAAATTCAAATCTTCAACCCTACTTAAAAAAAACTTGCGAGACCCTAACCCCAAAGTATCAAGTAGGCCCCACCTCCACAAAATTTAAGAAAAAGTTTACCTTAAACAATAAATTATAAAAAGCAAAAATAAACAAAACCAAGGCCCGTATCATATCTCTTGCCAAATAGCAATCAAAGAAAGTGAAAAGAAAGAGAGAGAAGCAAAAGAGAGAGCGAGCAAGCGAGAGAGAGAGAGAGAGAGATCAAATCAAAGCAAAGCAAACCCTAGCCAAGAAAGAGATGGGCATTTTTCTCCGTCTCTTCTTCTTCTTCTTATCTCTCCTCCCTCCTCCAATTTCGACCGGTGATCTCTTCACCCTTGTCTACAAAGGCTGCGCAAGCCCCAGCAATGGCGGCGGCTCTGCATCTCAGCAGACCCTTTCGGCCCTCTCCTCAGCTCTCATCGCTCAGTCGGCGAGCTCCAAATTCTACAAGACGACATCTCCTTCTTCGGTGGGCCAGCCCATTTTTGGCCTCTTCCAGTGCAGGGGCGATCTCAGCAACAACGACTGCGCCGCCTGCGTCCAGCATCTCCTCCCCATGTGGTCGTCTCTCTGTGGAAACGCCGTCGCCGCTCGAGTCCAGCTCACAGGTTGCTATGCCCTGTATCAGGTGAGGGGAAAATTCGGGATTTGTTCGGTTTTTTTGGGGGTTCTTGGGGGGTGGTGGGTCATTGGTTGAATTTTGGGAATGGGTTTGCTTACGTATTTGAAAGTGACCAATTTTGTGATGGGTTTCAGGGTATGGTTATTTTCGAAATATTATCGAATTATTCGTCTTTTTAGTGGGCCATTTGTTGATTTTTTTGTTTAATAAATGATTTGAGATGATACGTTGGTTTTCTATTTATTATTCGAAAGAGACGTTAATGGGTCCGTCCGATTTGTTCATAAAAAATGTTCGGAAATTCTCAAAAGCGAGCAATTGGGTTATTAAAAATTTGAAATTCACCAACTTTGTGGATGCTTATTGCATTTTAATTCTTCGCATTTTCGTTGAATTTCTGCTTGTTACTTCGTTGCTAAGAAACTTAGTCTGGAATGCATTCACCCATTTTTACCGAATTATTTATTTGGGGGTGATGGTCCAGGTCTCGGGATTCCCTCAAGTCTCAGGCACCCAGATGCTGTTCAAGACATGCGGCTCCGGGGGAGCCAGCAACGGATTCGAGGAGAAGAGGGACACGGCGTTTGCGAACCTTCAGAGCGGAGTGACGACTGCCAATGGGTTCTATGCGACGAGCTACCAATCGGTGTACGCAATGGCACAATGCGAGGGTGACTTGTCGACGTCTGACTGCGGGGAATGCGTGTCTCAGGCTGTGCAGAAGTCGGAGGTGGAGTGTGGCGGAGCGAGCTCGGGGCAAGTTTACCTTGACAAGTGCTATATTAGCTACAACTATTACCCCAATGGGGTGCCTCATGGTGGCGGAGGTGGCGGCGGATTTGGTGGTGAGTTGTTGTTGACATTGCATTCTTTATAAAATTGTGGTATCAGGGTAAATCTTTAGTTTGCTTTAGTATAGATTTGGATGCATTGATTGATATATGATATGAAAATAAATCTGCATTTTTAAACACATGAGAGGAATTGGGCATTGCTATTTGATTGGATTTGATCTATTTTAATGTTTTATATGTTAAAATTCGATGCATTAGGTGGGATTGAGCTATATACGGATCTTAGATGACTTAAACTCTAGGTTGGCATTATTGCTTTTTTAATGTATCAATTTTAGCATCCTGTTGGTCTTTAATTTGAGTTGAAATTGATGCATTATGTGATACCTTAGCGTTTATCTGCCATTGGCTACGTATGAAGGAATTAGATATTGTTATTTGTCAGAACTTGATGCATTTGGTGGGAAATATATGGATATTAGATGATTTTGATTTGGCTGCTTGGATTTGAGCTTGTTTCCTCGAATGCACTATGTTAGCATTGGTTTTTTTGATTGAATTTAGCATTCGGGTGGTCTTTGTTTTGGGTTAGTAGTGATGCATAATATGGGTATGAGTTTATCTCCTCTTTTCTTACACATGCTTATGTTCCATATGATGCATATGGAAGACATATGCATTGCTATATGATCGAATTTCAATCATGATTTTTCCCCCTCCATTTGTTGATGCCTTGTGTGGGATTGAGCTATATGGGAATCTAAAGATTGTTGATTTCTTTGTATGGGACTTGTTTTCATATTTTTCTATCCCTTTGTTCTAATGTATTGGAAGACCCTTTGTTTATATGGATTTGAATGTACTATTTGATATCTTTGTGATTTCTCTTATATTAACATCCGAGTCCGATGGCCCATTGCATATATGTTATTATTTATGCTTAGTATAATTCCCCTATCCATCTGAGTACATGTTTTTGCTCGTCGATTGCTTGGGAACAGCGGGCCAAACAGGCAAAACCGTGGCCATTGTCGTCGGAGGAGCAGCAGGAGTGGGATTCTTCATCATCTGCCTTCTGTTTGCTAGGAATCTCGTGAAGAAGAAGGATGGTAAGAGCCTTCAGCATTCAATTGATTTGTGAGAAAGTGATGGTTTTTGTCGAAACATCCATAATGCCATTGTTACTAAAAGCATGGGATTTTGATGCAGATTTCTGAAGGGTTGAGGTGAAACATGGGATTGTTACAGGGGAGAAATGAGAGCAGTTGAAGCTTTGGAATTTTGGGGGGCAATGAATGAATGGATGCTCTTCTTCTTGGATTTTTCCTCAGCCATGTGTGATGGATTTAAAAAAAGAGAGAAACAAAGAAACAAAGAAAGTTATTGGCTCTCCATTCTGGCCTCAGAGATGCTCTTTTGATTATAATGTACATCTGTCTCTTATACAGAGAGAAGAAGAAAAAAGAGGGTACAGAGAATGGATGAATAGATTCAGTGGATTCTTTTACTTAGGCTAAAATACATGTTTTTAGGCTAACTGTGTGCCTTTTTATGCTGTATTTTTAGGCTTCTGAGATGATAGTAGCTTTTTTAAAACATTATGTTGATCAAATTTTGTTATGTATAAAATTTCTTTTTGTGACTAGGTTTTGGAATATATTACCTTTGTTTGAGAGCAGGTGGGGGGTCAGTTGGGCGAATTATTGTGCACAAAATTACAAAGGCTGCAAATGGATCTGGACTGTGAGCTGTTGGGTGTCAGGATCATCACAAAAGGGTGATGCAGCATCTATTTATATTTTTGGTTGAAGATCCACAAAAACTAGCATAAAAGCAAAGCAGCTTAGTATTTAGAGTTGATTGATTGCTTGACTAGAGTTAACACTGATCCTATGTCCAAAGAACCTTCTAGAATAAAAATTTCTTTTACAATGTAAACCTGCTGGAATCAGGACTTCAGTTGATGGTTGTCATGGGTCCAATATTCAAATCAAATCTTGTTGAATTGGGGGAAAGTGGTGATTAGCCCCCAAGGAGAGGCTATCACTTCTATTTATATTAACTTCACACTTTCTTTACACACACACCCAATTTACTCACACACTACACAATACTCCCCCTCAAGATGAGCAAAAGATATTTATCATGCCCATCTTGTTACAAGCATCCTCCACTCCTTTAGAGTTCAACTCATTCGTAAGGCAATCTGCTAGTTGCTGTCCAGAGTTAATGTAGGAGATCTCCAACTGTTTCTTGTCCAGTCTCTCTTTAATGAAGAACCTGTCAATCTCTATGTGCTTCGTTCTATCATGTTGCACTGGGTTGTTGGCAATATTAATTGCAGACTTGTTATCACACAACAACTGCAATGGTCCTTCTCTCAGCAGGCGTAGCTCATGTAGAAGTGATCTCAACCAGATCATCTCACATGTACTAAGCACCATAGCACGATACTCTGCCTCTGCAGTGGAACGAGCCACCAAATCCTGCTTCTTGCTGCGCCAAGAGACCAAGTTGCCCCCCAACAAACACACAGTAGCCCGAGGTCGATCTCCTATCATCCAAGCAACTGGCCCAATCTGCATCACAGTAGCCTGTCACATTCATGTGACCATGACTACCAAATAATATGCCTTTTCCTGGACTATTCTTCAGATACCTCAGTATCCTGAAGACTGCCTCCATATGTCCAGTCCTAGGATCATGCATGTATCTACTTACCACACTGATAGCATAGGCAATGTCAGGTCTGGTATGGCATAAGTAGATGAGGCGTCCAACAAGTCTCTGGTACCTCTCTTTGTCCACTGGCTCCCCTGATTGTGAATGCAACCTATGATTCTAATCAATAGGAGTAACTGCTGGACGACACCCCAACATACCAGTCTCAGCCAGAAGATCCAGTGCATACTTTCTCTGTGAGAGAACTATACCCTTCCTGGACCTGGCAATCTCCAGTCCAAGGAAGTATCCCAACTGTCCAAGGTCCTTGACCTCAAATTCTCTCGCCAACCTCACCTTCAAGTGAGAGATTCCATCTTCATCATCTCCAGTGATAATAATATCATCAACATACACAGCCAAAAGAGTGATCCGTTGCCCTGAATGTCTATAGAATACAGTATGATCACCATTACTCTGCTTGTAGCCCATGGTGATGACTGCACGCCTGAACCTGTCGAACCATGCCCTTGGAGATTGCTTCAGCCCATACAAGGACTTGTCCAGTCTACACACCTTTCCCACCGTCTGTTGTGTGCCAAAGCCAGGTGGAACCTCCATGTATACATCCTCCTGTAAGTCTCCATGCAAGAAGGCATTCTTTACATCCAACTGATGCAATTTCCATCCAAAATTCGCTGCACAGGATATCAGTACTCTCACAGTACTCATCTTTGCCACTGGTGCAAATGTCTCATCATAATCAATCCCATAAGTCTGACTGTAGCCCTTGGCAACCAGCCTCGCCTTGTACCTGTCCACCTTCCCTTCTGCAGTTTGCTTTACTGTGAATACCCACTTGCAGCCCACAGCCTTCTTCCCCGCTGGAAGTGAGACAAGTCTCCATGTCTTGTTCTTCTCCAGTGCCTCAAGTTCTTCGAGCATTGCTTTCTTCCACTGGGGATGTTGCTTTGCCACTCGCCAATCACTTGGTATAGGGATAGACTGTAAGGATGCAATGATAGCCCTATATGCAGGTGTAAGAGAGGCATAGGAGACATGATTAGCAATATCAGTCTCATATCCATACCGTACAGGAGGCCTGCCGGCATTGATACGAGGCTCCCTACGAGATGCAAGTGGAAGATCTAAACTAGAGGAAGGTAAAGAAAGGTTACCATCCGTGATAGGAGAGGAAGGCGGTAAGGAAGTCGGGACTCGAGCAGGCGTGATAGACTGATCAATCTCGACATGTGGCAGTGGAGCTAGTGGTTCTTCAGTGGGGAAGATGACTTCTTGTTGTTCTCCATCGCCATGACTATCCTTCTGTCTCCTGCTATATTTCCTGCCGTACAACCTGTCTTCCTCCTCCTCCACCAATGTCCTTTCTTCCTCCCTGCTATCAGGACCAGTACCTGTAGGCCTGACAGGACACGGTATAAGTCCAACTACTACCCTCCTGTCATCAGTCTCCCCCTCTCGACCAGCTCCTCATGTGCTTGGAGAGGCCCCAGTATCAAATACTGATGTAGAATCTGTCAGTCCTCCATAAAAGGGTTCAGTCTCCCTGAACGTCACATCCATGCTCACAAACAGCCTTCTTTCTGAGGGACTCCAACACCTATAGCCTTTCTGATTCGAAGGATACCCAACAAATATGCATTTAATTGCCTGAGCATCCAGCTTCCCCACAGAAGGTCTATGATCCCTCACAAAGCATGTGCATCCGAACACTTTTGGTGGAACTACAAAAGTGTTCTTTCCCATAAGAATCTCACATGGAGACTTCATACCAAGGATTCGTGAAGGCATCCTGTTGATAAGATATGTGGCTGTCATCACTGCTTCACTCCACAATATCTTAGGTACATTCATGGTGAGCATGAGTGACCTAGTTACCTCCAACAAGTGCCTATTTTTCCTTTCAGCAACTCCGTTCTGTTGGGGGGTGTTGGGACAAGTGGTTTGATGAGTTATCCCACTCTCAGATAGGTAAAATGCAAACTCCATGTTACATACTCTGTCCCATTATCTGTTCTGAAGACACAGATCTTGGCCTCATACACATTTCTGACATTTCTATGGAAGTCCTGAAAACACTTCAACGCTTCACCTTTGTTTTTCATCATATAAAGCCATGTCATCCGAGAATGACAATCTATGAAGGTGATAAACCACCTGAACCCACTTACTGACGTCACTGGGCAGGGCCCCCAAACATCTGAGTGAATAAGATGAAATTTCTCTACACTCCTCATCCCTACACTAGGATATGACGTCCTAGTGTGTTTCCCAAATTCACATGCATCACATTTCAAATTCATTTCATTCACTCTATTCAAAACATCGGGATACATTTTACTTAAAATATCAAAAGGCAAGTGTCCCAACTGGCAATGTAACAAAAGTACATCCCTTTCCTTCTCTCCACCAACGACAGCCAGTGCAGCATCCCCACTAGCTCTGTCAAGGTACCACAGTCCATCACGCCTGACGCCAGTCCCAAGCCTCCTCCCAGTCTTCCTTTCCTGCAACACACAATGAGTGGAGCCAAAAGTAATGCTACAGTCGAGATCATCGACAATAGAACCAACAGATAAGAGGTTGACTGGAAATGATGGGATGTGAAGGACTGAAGAGAGGCGTATGGAGGGAGTGCACTGAATAGTACCAATCCCTCTAATGGGTTGGGATGTAACATCAGCTGTCTGAACGGTTTCATGAATGGTATGTGGTTTATATGTGGAAAACTGTCTATATGCTCCTGACACATGACTAGATGCACCTGAGTCAATGATCCACTCTATATGATCTCTACATGAAAGGGCTAATCGGTTACCTGAGCCTGTGTGAGCGAAGTGGGCAAAGTTACCGAATGGCGAGGCAATATCCCCAGTCTGGTCTGCATGACTCTCTGAGCTCTCAGTAGTAGACTTGGACTGTCTCCGCTGCTCTAGATCTGACGCCTCAGCTGGCGTGGCCTCGATCATCATTGTCTCCTGTCGTCCGTCAGCGGTGGCAAAGTGGGCCCGTGGGCCCCCGCGACCTCGTCCACGGCCTCCACGGCCCCAACGACCTCCTCCTCTGCCTCCTGTGCCACGTCCTCGTCCACTGCCCTTCTGTGGGCAGTTAAAGCTCAGGTGCCCCTTCACCCCACATGTGTAGCACTCTCGATCCTCGATCACTGCTGCCACTGCCGGTACAGCTAGTGCAGCCCGAGTGACCTGACTACCCTCATCCTTCATAACCCTCAGTATGGTCTCCTCCTGTGCCATTGCAGCTATGGCCTCCTCCAGAGATGGGATGGAGGACAAGTGGCACATACTCGCCCTCCTGGCCTCAAAATCTCCATTCAGGTTCCTCAGAAAATGTGACACGCCTACGCTCCACCCACTTCCTGTGTATCGCAGCGCTCCTAGGATCAGGCAGATCAATAGGGTCATAGTGGTCCAACTCTGACCACGGCCTTTTCAACTCCGCAGAGTAGGCTAAAATAGACATCTCCCCCTGCTTCAGGGTGTCGACCTTGTCCTGAACCTCCATCATAAGCATCACATTCCCTGCTCCAGAGTACATTTTCTCCACCATACTCCATATCCCCGCAGCACTCTCTATGGCCTCCACCATCCCCGCAATGGGTGGAACCATTGATGTCATCAACCAAGCAGCCACCAGTGAGTTGGTGGTGCTCCAGACTGTAACGACTGCTTTTCTTGTATCTGATTATAATATAATATAATATGTGTTTTGGTGGATTTTCTCCTCTTGTGTGGTTTTCGTCTCCGTAGATTTCATTTTCGATCGATTCGTCGTAATTTCTCGCTTCTTTCTTAGGATCGTCGATTTCGAAGTGTGTCACTCGTGACGGACTTCATAACGGTCATATCTAACTGTTAGATCAAGCCTAGGAGTCCTAGGAATCGATACCGGGGCCTCGCGCTCCGTATCGGTACTTTTCTGTGCTCATTAGCCGGTGTAAGAAGGGCCATCGACCGACTAGATGACGATCCAGTCGGTCGGCAATCCTTCATCGACCGACTAGTGAGCTTTCTAATTTTCTGAGGAAGCTACTGTTTATCGTTAGTCGGTCTAAGAACGTTGGTTGACCGACTAGGTTGCAAACTAGTCGGTCGGCGATGCTTCTTGAACCGACTAACACATCATCTTAATTTTAGTTGAGTTACTGTTTACTCTTAGTCGGTCTAAGAACGTTCATCGACCGACTAGATGCCAAACTAGTCGGTCAGTATTTGTTCATGGACCGACTAACTCTAAATCATATTTTCGTTCAGGAGTTACTGTTTACACTTAGTCGGTCTGCGTTGGTCGACCGACCGACTAGTTGCCAAACTAGTCGGTCAGTGGTTGTTCTTTGACCGACTAGTCTGTGTTAAAACCCTAATTTCTGGGCAGCCGCCAGCTCAACCTATAAATACCCAACCCAAACGTTTCTTCTTCCTCCAACACGACCTAAAGCCCTAGTTTCTCCCCCATTGAGCCCCCATCTTCCTCCAAGCTTAAATCCTTCACTCCAAGCCCTAAATCCATCATCCAATCCATCCATTCACTCATTCCACCTCTCATCTTCCCTAAAATCTCACTCAAATCCATCAAATCCCCAAATCCCCCAAAACCCTAGTTTCCCCAAACTTCTCCAATCTCCTCCAGATCTGATCCTAGGGTTCCCCGGAGTGTTTCTTCCATCTCCTCTCGGTAAGAAATCGTTCTACCGTTGTTTTCATAACTTATTTATAATTTTTGTGAAACCCTGCAACGGCCTGTATTTTTCCAATACTTTTAAATTAAGTATTTAACGTAATTTCATTTTAAGAGGTATTTTATAGTGATTGGTTAGGAGTCTTAAATGATTTCAAATAATTCTTACAAAAATATTTTAAGCATTAGACTTATCATATTATATTTCAGCAATTTCAGATTTCCTCAAATACCCAAAATATTTCTGTTAAAATTCATCTCCCAAAATTACCGTTTTGATTCAATGAATTTATTTTCTATACAAACGTCTTCAAAACGTTTTCAAACTTGTACAGTAGCATCCTATGATCATTTAGGGCTCCCCACATTAATTTCGTAATTTTCTGATGTCATTTCAATAGAGAACCAGCAAACCCGCTTTCTAAACGTTTTGGCCAAAAACTAGTATTTTCGTAGACCAAACCCTGTAACGGTCATCGTATTCGCCATCCTCGCGACGATACGGTCCCGTGGGTACGTTTTCGTAATTTTTCGGAGTCGTTTACGAAAACGAGTTTGCATTCCTCCGCTTTGCTAATTACAATCGATAATGACCTAATTAACCCTAATCTTACCCCATCTACAACCCCTAGTGGTTAAATCTGAAATTATTCAGATCTAACCCTCCCATCTACCCTCCTATCTACCCCCTCATCTACCCCCTCATCTACCCCCAATAATTACAAGTTTGCCATTCTAATTACCTATTTAAACCCCCCTTCACATTTTAACACACACTGTCTCTCTCTTCCCCCCATATTTCGAAACCCAGGCTGTTAATGTCGCCGCTCTCCTCACTCTCTTCTCCCTCTCTCCGATTCTCTCTCTCCCCCAGAGCTCGTCGCCTCCGACCACCGCCCTCCGACCTTCGACCGTCGGGCGCCGACCGCCGCCGCTCATCCGCGCTGCCCCGCCGTCCGCCGACGAGCCCGAAGCAACCCCTCCGCCTCACAGCGCCGGATAACCCCCCAGTGCCCCAACGCCGCCACCGCCGCTCGCCAACGCTGCCACCGCCGTCGCCGTCTTCCGCCGCCCCACGTCGAGTCGCCGCCGCCTCACCCTCCGCCTCCACACCGCCGCTCCGATGAGTACGAGCCCCCGCTGCACTCATTCGAACGGAGGAGAACGGCAGCTCGCGATGGCAAACTGGTAAATACGAAATTTATTTCGTATTTTCGTATTTTTTTAATTAATAAAAGGGGTTTTATGGTTTATAATCCATAACTAATTATATAGGGCTCAGAAAATTGCGAGACTAGTCCCAGAAAATCAGAAACGTCAAAACGAATCCATTGGCGCTAGTTTCATCGCGATCAGGCAAGTATTTTTCTCACAGTGAATTTTTAAAGGTAAAACTTAAATAGGTTAAAATTCTTTTAAAATTCGTAGCTTGCAATTTTTACGTACACTGCTATACGATAAAAATATATGTTACAGTACTTGTAAATACGATCGTTTTGACATCTTGTTTGCAGAATTCTGATGTACGGTTTATCCGGAATAAATCCTTGATCGTGGGTATTATTAATAATTTCTTGTTTTATAAATCCTTTTAAAATTCATAACCTGTGATTTTTACGTACACCAATGTACGATAAAAATATATGTCGTAGTACTAGTGAATACGATCATTTTGACACCTTGTTTGAAGAATTCTGATGTACGGTTTGCTCTAAACAATTCCTTGAACATATGTTTTAAAAATCATTTCTTGATTTAAAATTGCTTTTTGGCTATTTAAAATTGTTTAAAAATTGTTTAAAAATCTTGAAAAATAACTACTAGTCTTAGAAAGTATTTTAAGCTAATTTAAACTCTTTTGCTTGGTTAAAATCATATCTTACTCGTTCTTTTATTTATTTAAGTGATCCTGATGTTTTCATTTAATCGAGTCGTGAAGTTGTGAACTTTCACGAGACTGTTGTACAGACTATTGGAATACCGAGATTGAATTGACTGAATGGAAGATGGAACTTCAACAATATTGAATGAAAGATGGAACTTTAACAATATAAAATAGAAGATGGAATTTCAATATTGAACTGATAGTACACGTCCTGTTGACCGACACTTGGCTTGACCTGGGATTGGGGTAGTCTATGATCACAAGTGTTACAGAATGACTGGATGCGCCATACTAAATTACCTCCAACACATTACGGGGGTTAGAACCTTGACCGTTGCCATATCGGAACGGTGGGTAAGCCTCGGAGTTGCTCCCGTCGCAGGCTGCATGTTGGTTATCTCTAGTACTCTTGGACATGGACTTATCACTAGGATAGACTGGTTTTTGACTATTGTTCTAACATCTTTTCTGCAGGTTACTACAGTGTGTTTATTAAATGCTAAATTGTCACAGGTTACAGATGGCTTTGCAAATTATTATTGAATAATGAAACTGCTGCAGGTTGCAATTGCTGAAAATGTTTAAACTGCTGAAACTCTTTTATCTTATCACTTGTCTTTTCAGCTTTTAATTTAAGTGTCTAACACTTTGGTTTTGAGATTATCTTGCCGAGTATACCTCGCTGACGGACATTTCATTTTGTTGTTTTACGAAATGTCCGTCAGGTATCGATAGTGAGTTCTTTGAAGACACTACTGCAGGAGCCGAGCCAGTGCTCGAAGACTTCGTGGAGTATCTACCCACGGAAGACTAGACTTTTACCTTCGCGTCAGCACTTTTATATATATTTGAATAATGTAAATTGTATACTTTATTTGTATTGGCCATACTAGGCCGAGCTGTATCTTAATTAATGTACACTGGATATGTAATAATGTTGTTTGAGCTGCTTCTTAAATTTGCAAGCAAGGATCTGCAATTTTTATACAGACGCTTAGTGTGTTTAAGCCAAGGAGGAAGAAAAGAAGAAGATTTCAAAAAGAAAAAAAAAGGAAGAAAAAAAAGTACTCCTCCTTGTTTTAAGCACATCGCGGACCCGCTCGCGTCCTCGCTCCCGGTAGAATGGGAAGCGGGGCGTGACAAACCCTAATTAATTTCATGTGTTTGATGTTTGTCTCCCCCTAAACAGCGATTTCCCCCGTAGCTAGCATCCGTGTGACGAAGTGATCGTCAATCCCCGGTGCTAGGCAAGTGAAACTTGCCACTTAGGGTTTAGGCCATGTTTTAGGCCATTTGCATGTTGTAGGCGTAAAAGAGGCTAGGCGACGAAATGATACTCGCCTAGGCGCAAATTGGGGAACTAGCTTGACAATGAAGCTAGTTCCGACATTTAGCATGTTGCACGATAACCATGTCATGTTTACTTTCCATTAACGGTACGCAAATTAAATGTCATGTCATTGCATTCTTTAAGTGTTTATGTGATTGCGTAGCTTTGCTACAAATGCTTGTGTTCCTGGCTCGTGTTCCAAAAGCGGGCCATGTGTTGGTTGATAGCCAATGCCCGAATTGCGTGTTTCCGGCTAGGTGCACCCCTACGCCAAATGTTTAAGAATGCGAGCTCAATGTGCGGGGCAACCCCAGGCTCACTAGCTGAGTTCATTGTGCGGGGACCCTGGCTCCATTACGTGTGGGTATAGGGGGTGAGAGTTAAGCGGCCAGGCAACTGGGAGTCTGTTTGATCAACAACTGCAGTTGTAAGGCGTAAACTCTTTGGGGTGGGGTAGTGTTTGGGGCCGATCGGACTGACATGCTAGCCATTCAGCGAAGGGCGCAAACATCTACAAAACAACCGTGAAATGTGAATTGTGTTTAGTGCCGATCGGTCTGCAATGCTTGCCATTCAGCGAAGGGCATAAACACCTACAAAATGTAAATTGATTGAGATTGATAGTAGCGTGGCTACTCTTGTCTTGTCTTGTCTTGTCTTGTCTTGTCTTGTCTTGTCCCGATGATTGTTCTCTTGTACAAATCGTCTTGCCATGTTTTAATTGTGCACTCATGTTATAACTGCCATGTCTTGCATACTAAACTGCTAGGTTGCTAGTTGCCTTACTTTCAGTTTCCTTGCCCAAGTCTTTTAGACTTGCTGACATGTGCCCCTTTACTCTTTTGGGTGACACATGTTAGATCCCGAGCCCGAGTACCTCGTTGAGGACGAGGTGTTTGCTGACGCCGAGCCCGAGCTTGTGTTTGACGGGGAGTACGTGGACACTGGGGACCAGTCCTAGTGTCTTCGTTGTGTTTTACTTTTGTTAGACAGTTGTTTTGTTATCGGTGCGTGGCACCTATACCTTGTTTTGTTGTTGTCATTTCTTTTGTTGGCTTTGTTCTGGGCCTTTAGACTCTTTTCTTTTAGCCTGGTGGCTTTTCTGGATGTTGAACTTATTTTGATGTTGGACAATTTGTGAGATGTGGAATTTTATTTCAGTCTCTCCTTGCGTTATTATTGTTATTCTGTTGTGGTTACAGGGACCTGTTTTTGTATTGTGGACGCTTATCGGGTTTGGGGCTTCACAGCTCCGCTCCCGTGCGGACCTTTTCACGTCTCGCCTCCATTTCAGGGAAGCGGGTCGTGACAGGTTTTAGTGGTGGCCCATGCAGGTCATTCTGTAACTGCGATTTTTGGAATAGCGATAATAATATTAGAGTGTCCAATAAATTAAGTTCGACGTCCGAGTCATAAGATATGAGTCTAATCTGATTTGTTTCCGTGTCACTAGATGGCAGGAAGACGTTTCACCCGCGGTGGTGGTAGTGGTGCGCTCCCTCATGATGAGGAGCCTGAGCGGGAACCCACCAGCGGTGAGATGATGCGGATGATGATCCAGATGATGCAAGTGCAGCAGGGCGTGCTTCTGCAAGTCCAGAATGCTCCACTTGCTCGAGCTGCCCGGGCTCTTCCGGATGCCCCTCGCTCTGAGCCAGGAGCGAAGCAATTTCGGGAGCTGGGTCCCGCATATTTTGATGGTTCTGAGGGTCCTCTGGCTGCCGATGAGTGGATTCGGAACGTCGAGGACAATCTGAAGATGGCCAAGATCACCCCGGCTGGATGGGTTGATTTGGCGAAGAGGCAGCTCAAGGATAACGCCAGGAATTGGTGGGATGCGGAAGAGAAGTTGTTGGTGGAGCCGATAGCATGGGCTACCTTCAAAGCCAGATTTGAGGGTGAGTTCTTCCCGAAGGCTGCCAAGGAGGAGATGCTGCAGCGTTTTATCGATCTGAAGCAGGGGAACTCGTCGGTGGACATGTACCACCAGGAGTTCATGAGGCTGAGTCGGTTTGCACCAAAGATGGTGCAGGACGCTGAGGAGAGAGCTCATAGGTTCCTGCAGGGGCTTGCTTCAGAGCTCCAGAGCTTTGTGACCTCTTCTGACCGGGAATCTTATCAGAAGGTTCTGGTCGCTGCCAAGAGGCAGGAGCTGCTCGTGAACCAAAGGAGGGGGTCTGTTATTGGTGCTGGGAAGAGGCCTGTGGAACAGGCGAGAGCTGTGGTTAGACCTGGATTCAGGCCTAATCAGTCCGCTCAGTTTAAGAGGCCAGGAGGGCCTATTCTGAAGACTTGCCATTTCTGCGGCAAGCCTGGCCACATCAAGGATCAGTGTCGGAAGTTTTTGGGCAAGTGCCTGGTTTGCGGTGATGCTTCTCATATCGCGAAGGATTGTCGGCACGCGGGTCCGCTGCGGAGGGCTCCTGTTGCAGCTCAGCCGTTGCAGCAGCGAGCGTCTGTTCCTGCTGGGCGTGGAGCGGCTCTTGTTCCGCAGGGGCAGGCTTTTCGGCAGGCTGTTCCGCCGAGGAGGCAGGCTTTTCTGATGACCGCTGCGGAGAGCGAGGCTGTGGATGAGGTTATCGCAGGTAATCCTCATTCTAGCTATTACTTTCCTATTTGGTCTTGATTGCTAGATTATGTTGTTTGCTTGAACTTGCTTGTTTGCTAGACTAGGGTTTGATTGGTAATTGATTGATTAGGTGTGATTTTGGTGTGCACATTTCCTGCACGAGTCCTCTTTGACTCTGGTGCATCGATGTGCATTATTTCTCGGAGCTTCGTGGAGAGACATTCCTTGTCGACGTCCCCTCTCCCCAAGAGTTGGAATATCGTTACAGGGAATGGTGTGGTCTCGGTGCATCGTGGTTGCAATTCTTGCTCGTTGGTGGTCTGTGGACATGAGCTTTTCGCTGATTTCATTGTCCACGACATCATCAACTATGATGCAGTTCTTGGGATGGATTGGCTGGCGAGCTTCTATGCTACGATTGACTGCAGGAGGAAGAAGGTGGTGTTCGAGATTCCCGGACATCCAGTATTTGAGTTCAGTCGTGGTAGCAGTTCGCTTGGTCCTGTCAGATTTCGGGCCAGGCCGGTGGAGGCTGTGGCTATGCAGATGGAGCTGGAGTGGCCAGCTGTGGTGCGAGATTTTGGTGACGTCTTCCCCGAGGAGATGTCTGGTTTGCCGCCTGATCGGGCTCTGGAATTTTCTATCGACATCGTTCCGGGTGCGCAGCCGATTTCGAAGGCGCCGTATCGTATGGCACCTGCAGAGTTGGAAGAGTTGCGGAAGCAGTTGGATGAGCTTTTGCAGAAGGGTTATATTAATCCTAGCGTGTCTCCGTGGGGAGCACCGGTGTTGTTGGTTAAGAAGAAGGATGGTTCGCGTCGCATGTGCATGGACTATCGGGAGTTGAATGCGGTGACCATTAAGAATAAATACACGTTGCCTCGCATCGATGATATTTTCGATCAGCTTGGAGGTTCGAGGGTGTTTTCTAAATTGGATTTGAGGAGTGGTTACCATCAGTTGAAGGTTCAGAAGGGAGAAGTTCCGAAGACAGCGTTCAGGACGAAGTATGGACACTATGAGTTCGTGGTTATGCCATTTGGCGTAACTAACGCGCCCGCAGTTTTCATGAATCTGATGAACCTGATTTTCTACGACTTTTTGGATAAGTTTGTCGTTATCTTTATTGACGACATTCTGATCTATTCGAAGTCGGAGGAAGAGCATGCCTCGCACTTAAGGACGGTGTTGGAGATTTTGAGGAAGCATCGTTTGTATGCTAAGTTTTCGAAGTGCGAATTTTGGCTGGATCGAGTTGCTTTTCTCGGGCATGTGGTGACTGGAGATGGTATCTCAGTGGATCCCGAGAAGATTAGGGCCATCAGGGAGTGGCCTGTTCCGTCGTCTGCGTCTGAGATTCGGAGTTTCCTTGGACTTGCTGGTTACTATCGGCGATTCATTAAGGACTTTTCTCGTGTTGCTGAGCCGATGACCAGGTTGACGCGGAAGGATGTTGCTTTTGTTTGGTCGGATGATTGTGAGGGTGCTTTTGGTATTCTGAAGGAGAGGTTGACGAGTGCCCCTATTCTTGTTGTGCATGATCGCAGCGGTGGATTTGAGATCTTTTGTGATGCTTCTGGCAAGGGTCTCGGTTGCGTGTTGCATCAGCACGGGCACGTTGTGGCGTATGCGTCTCGTCAGCTTAAGGTTCATGAGAAGAATTACCCGACGCATGATTTGGAGTTGGCTGCCGTGGTGTTTGCTCTTAAGATTTAGAGGCACTTCCTGCTGAGTGAGAAAGTGAAGATTTTCACCGATCACAAAAGCTTGAAGTATATTTTCACTCAGAAGGAGCTCAACATGCGACAGCGTCGATGGTTGGAGCTTATGACGGATTATGATATTGATTTGCAGTTTCACCCTGGCAAGGTGAATGTGGTTCCGGATGCTTTGAGTAGGCTTCCAGCGGTGATGATTTTGACCTTGCAGTGGAGATTGCAGCAGGATTTTTGCGAGTCTGGCGTGGAGATTGTTCTTCCTGGAGAGGCTTCGTCGTTGATGTACATGCAGGTGCAGTCGACGATCGTGGATCGGATTAAGGCTGGCCAGGCTGAGGATCCGAAGCTGGTGAGGATTCGGGAGATGGTGGAAGCCGGTCTGCGGACTGACTTTTTGATTCATGAGGATGGCTCGCTGAGGTTTGGAGCCATGTTGTGTGTGCCTGCTGGGGATATCAGAGAGGAGCTGATGGTGGAGGCACACAGTTCGCCGTATTCTGTGCATCCTGGTGGCACCAAGATGTACCAGGATCTTCGTCTGAATTATTGGTGGCATGGTATGAAGAGGAGTGTGGCTCGGAGTGTAGCCAAGTGCTTGGTTTGCCAGCAAGTGAAGGCGGAGCATCAGCGTTCGGCCGGGTCGCTACAACCGCTTCCGATTCCGGAGTGGAAGTGGCAGCACATCACTATGGATTTCGTGACTGGACTACCTCGGAGTCCGAAGCAGAATGACGCGATTTAGGTGATCGTAGATCGATTGACCAAATCTGCGCACTTTATTCCGTTCCGAGTAGGACAGTCCACTGAGGCGCTAGCGAGGAGATATATGGAGGTAAAATTCTTTTACTCTCCGTTTTATTTCCTCTTCCTAGTTTAGATAGTGATGTAACGTGAATCGTGCAGGAGGTTGTGCGACTTCACGGAGTCCCCGTGAGTATCGTGTCTGACAGAGACACGAGGTTCACATCTCAGTTCTGGCAAAGTTTGCAGAAGAGTTTAGGTACGCGTCTGAGTTTCAGCACGGCGTACCATCCGCAGACGGATGGCCAGTCCGAGAGGACAATTCAGATTTTGGAAGACATGCTGAGGGCGTGCATGTTGGATTTCAAGGGTTCGTGGGAGGACCATCTACATTTGGTGGAGTTTTCCTACAACAACAGCTTCCAGGCGAGTATTGGCATGGCGCCTTTCGCCGCTCTTTATGGGAGGAAATGTCGATCGCCATTGAGTTGGGATGACGTTGGTGATCGGGAGTTGTTGGGACCTGAGATGATCGTGGAGGCCGTGGAGATCGTCAGGAATATTCGGGAGAGGTTGAGAATTGCTCAGGACCGTTTTAAGCATTGGGCGGATGCTAAACGTCGTCCTTTGGAGTTTCAGCCGGGCGACCATGTGTTCTTGAAGATTTCCCCGAATCGTGGTGTGATTCGTTTTGGGAAGCGTGGGAAGTTGAGCCCGCGATACATTGGACCATTTGACGTTTTGGAGAGGGTTGGCGAGGTAGCATATCGCTTGGCTTTGTCGCCATCTTTGGAAGGAGTTCACAATGTTTTCCATGTGTCGCAGCTTCGTCGATACATTAGCGATCCATCTCATGCCGTGGATTTCTCGGAGATCGCCGTTCGCTCAGATTTGACGTATGACCAGTATCCGGTGCAGATTCTGGACAGGCGTCAGAAGTCACTTCGAAACAAGGTCGTCGATCTTGTTAGAGTGATGTGGCGGCACGGTTCGCCGGGAGAGTCTACTTGGGAGAGAGAAGATGAGATGCGAGAGCGCTACCCACTTTTGTTTCCGGACTCGTGAGTTTTTGGAAATTCCGAGGACGGAATTTTTCTTAAGTTGGGGAGGATGTAACGACTGCTTTTCTTGTATCTGATTATAATATAATATAATATGTGTTTTGGTGGATTTTCTCCTCTTGTGTGGTTTTCGTCTCCGTAGATTTCATTTTCGATCGATTCGTCGTAATTTCTCGCTTCTTTCTTAGGATCGTCGATTTCGAAGTGTGTCACTCGTGACGGACTTCATAACGGTCATATCTAACTGTTAGATCAAGCCTAGAAGTCTTAGGAATCGATACCGGGGCCTCGCGCTCCGTATCGGTACTTTTCTGTGCTCATTAGCCGGTGTAAGAAGGGCCATCGACCGACTAGATGACGATCCAGTCGGTCGGCAATCCTTCATCGACCGACTAGTGAGCTTTCTAATTTTCTGAGGAAGCTACTGTTTATCGTTAGTCGGTCTAAGAACGTTGGTTGACCGACTAGGTTGCAAACTAGTCGGTCGGCGATGCTTCTTGAACCGACTAACACATCATCTTAATTTTAGTTGAGTTACTGTTTACTCTTAGTCGGTCTAAGAACGTTCATCGACCGACTAGATGCCAAACTAGTCGGTCAGTATTTGTTCATGGACCGACTAACTCTAAATCATATTTTCGTTCAGGAGTTACTGTTTACACTTAGTCGGTCTGCGTTGGTCGACCGACCGACTAGTTGCCAAACTAGTCGGTCAGTGGTTGTTCTTTGACCGACTAGTCTGTGTTAAAACCCTAATTTCTGGGCAGCCGCCAGCTCAACCTATAAATACCCAACCCAAACGTTTCTTCTTCCTCCAACACGACCTAAAGCCCTAGTTTCTCCCCCATTGAGCCCCCATCTTCCTCCAAGCTTAAATCCTTCACTCCAAGCCCTAAATCCATCATCCAATCCATCCATTCACTCATTCCACCTCTCATCTTCCCTAAAATCTCACTCAAATCCATCAAATCCCCAAATCCCCCAAAACCCTAGTTTCCCCAAACTTCTCCAATCTCCTCCAGATCTGATCCTAGGGTTCCCCGGAGTGTTTCTTCCATCTCCTCTCGGTAAGAAATCGTTCTACCGTTGTTTTCATAACTTATTTATAATTTTTGTGAAACCCTAATTAATTTCATGTGTTTGATGTTTGTCTCCCCCAAAACAGCGATTTCCCCCGTAGCTAGCATCCGTGTGACGAAGTGATCGTCAATCCCCGGTGCTAGGCAAGTGAAACTTGCCACTTAGGGTTTAGGCCATGTTTTAGGCCATTTGCATGTTGTAGGCGTAAAAGAGGCTAGGCGACGAAATGATACTCGCCTAGGCGCAAATTGGGGAACTAGCTTGACAACGAAGCTAGTTCCGACATTTAGCATGTTGCACGATAACCATGTCATGTTTACTTTCCATTAACGGTACGCAAATTAAATGTCATGTCATTGCATTCTTTAAGTGTTTATGTGATTGCGTAGCTTTGCTACAAATGCTTGTGTTCCTGGCTCGTGTTCCAAAAGCGGGCCATGTGTTGGTTGATAGCCAATGCCCGAATTGCGTGTTTCCGGCTAGGTGCACCCCTACGCCAAATGTTTAAGAATGCGAGCTCAATGTGCGGGGCAACCCCAGGCTCACTAGCTGAGTTCATTGTGCGGGGACCCTGGCTCCATTACGTGTGGGTATAGGGGGTGAGAGTTAAGCGGCCAGGCAACTGGGAGTCTGTTTGATCAACAACTGCAGTTGTAAGGCGTAAACTCTTTGGGGTGGGGTAGTGTTTGGGGCCGATCGGACTGACATGCTAGCCATTCAGCGAAGGGCGCAAATATCTACAAAACAACCGTGAAATGTGAATTGTGTTTAGTGCCGATCGGTCTGCAATGCTTGCCATTCAGCGAAGGGCATAAACACCTACAAAATGTAAATTGATTGAGATTGATAGTAGCGTGGCTACTCTTGTCTTGTCTTGTCTTGTCTTGTCTTGTCCCGATGATTGTTCTCTTGTACAAATCGTCTTGCCATGTTTTAATTGTGCACTCATGTTATAACTGCCATGTCTTGCATACTAAACTGCTAGGTTGCTAGTTGCCTTACTTTCAGTTTCCTTGCCCAAGTCTTTTAGACTTGCTGACATGTGCCCCTTTACTCTTTTGGGTGACACATGTTAGATCCCGAGCCCGAGTACCTCGTTGAGGACGAGGTGTTTGCTGACGCCGAGCCCGAGCTTGTGTTTGACGGGGAGTACGTGGACACTAGGGACCAGTCCTAGTGTCTTCGTTGTGTTTTACTTTTGTTAGATAGTTGTTTTGTTATCGGTGCGTGGCACCTATACCTTGTTTTGTTGTTGTCATTTCTTTTGTTGGCTTTGTTCTGGGCCTTTAGACTCTTTTCTTTTAGCCTGGTGGCTTTTCTGGATGTTGAACTTATTTTGATGTTGGACAATTTGTGAGATGTGGAATTTTATTTCAGTCTCTCCTTGCGTTATTATTGTTATTCTGTTGTGGTTACAGGGACCTGTTTTTGTATTGTGGACGCTTATCGGGTTTGGGGCTTCACAGCTCCGCTCCCGTGCGGACCTTTTCACGTCTTGCCTCCATTTCAGGGAAGCGGGTCGTGACACAGACTTTCCAATCATCCCCATCCTTGTCCAGCGGTTCCTTGCATGAACCCAGAACGACGCCTTCTAACCCCTTCGACCTCAGAATGAGAAGCACCCTCCTGGACCAACTGAGGTAATTCTTCGTCCCTTCCAATTTCACATCATTGGGCATCAATTCCAGCTTCTGCACGGGACGTGAAGGCGTCGATCCACTCGAGGATCCCAACTCCTTCGAAGCAAGTAGCTTCGTTATCTCTCCAATGAAGGCCTTCATATCGGCTGAGGTAAGATTGTCCCCCATCTCTCCAGATCCGCAGATCTCTCCTTTCTCCCTCCTTAGATCCGCAGATCTACTCCTCTTCCTCCTCTTCTAGGTCATACCCTAACCGTAAATCTATGGAGTCCCTTTCATGGCTCTACCATAGATCTAGGGTTAGGGTTTTTGTGGGTTTCTTTTTGTGGCTAGTTAGGGCTTTGTAGGGGCTAGAAGAGGAGGTGCAAGGGGATAGGAGAGAGGAGGATCAGCAGCGGAGCAACAGCGAACCGGCGGCGCCCGCAGGTGGCGGCGGCGGCGGCGGCGGCGCCCGCAGCAGGCGGAGCGGCGGCTGCGGGTGAGGGCCGCTGCGGCTGTGGTTGCGGGTGAGGAGGGCGGAGGCTGCGGGTGAGGGCCGCTGCGGCTGCGGCTGCAGGTGAGGGCGGAGGCTGCGGCTGCGGCTCTGGGTGGAGGCTGCGGGTGAGGGCGAGTGTGGAGGGCGGCGGTTCTGCGGGCGGCGGGGTGCGGGAGGTGTGGAGGGCGGCGGCGCTGCGGGTAAGGGCTAGGGTTTTGTTTTTTTTTTGTTTTAGGGTTTTGGCTCTGATACCATGTTGAATTGGGGGAAAGTGGTGATTAGCCCCCAAGGAGAGGCTATCACTTCTATTTATATTAACTTCACACTTTCTTTACACACACCCAATTTACTCACACACTACACAATAAATCTCAACAATCAAGATTGCTGGACCAAGGCCCAATCAGCTGCCCCGCAAGGTATCCTTAAAATCTCATCAAAGCTCCACCAGCTCTCTCATCACAAGTAGTCCCAAGTCTCTTTAAGATCTGAATTCAATGGGCGACACTCATTATCCTCTCCCTGCTCACTTCCATGGTTCAAATTCCTTGGCTTCAAGGCTACAGCTGCATGAATTTACTCCAATAAACTCCTTTCATGTTTTTTTGGGCCCAACAAGAAATTCAAGAGAAACTTGAAGGCATATAAATGATGCATTCATGTGACTATTTTGATCTTCAAACTCTGGTGCATGGATGTATAACATGCAGTACATTACTACATTGTACCCCGTGGTCCAACTTAACATGCGTGCAGACCTCACTTTTAGCTACATCTACCTATTTTTTATGGCCCTCATTAATAGTTACCATAGATGCATGCAACTCACCAAACCACCCGCGGCACCCCACACACATCTCCCTCGACCGAGCCCTCACTGAACTTCTATTGGCGGAATATAAAAACAAGTATCAAGTTAAAACCAACATATAACGTTAGGGTTAGGGTTTAAACCTGTACGACGTAATAGTTCAAGATGTTAACTTGAAAGATACCTAATGTTGGGATGTTTTTTTTGTGATCTCCCCCTACTCTATAAGTTGAGTACCAGCTGAACAGCTCGTTGTTTCATCCTTTGGAGGGCACGCCATTAAAAAAAGAAAAGAGGAAAACAAAATGTTTAAGGAGCTGACATTACACACAGTTCAGAAAGTTAATGAATACATTGGCAAGGGTGTGAAGTTTCAAAAGGATGCTGAGCCACGAAGTAAGGGACAAAATTAGAGTCTAAGGCAAACTTAGAAAGGCTTAAACCCCTGATCTCTCTGGCCAAGCGTTTCAAAAGCAAAGCAGAGCTGACTACTTGCATGTAACCTGCCTTGCACAAATTCCTATTTGCTTTGCCCAACATTACAACTCTCAATGAAGGCCTAGTAACTCTCACCCATATAAAAACACTGCTAACTGCAGAGTAAAGAGGCTCACAAAGCTTAAGCACCATGGTTTTTGCTTCTTTTGATCCCAAAAGGTGACAAATGAGAGGAGCAAAAGGCTGGAGATTTGGGCAGGTCACCTATTGTGAAAGATGCTTCGAGGATGAGATCATGTAAAAAGTAGAATATGCTTCAAGGAACAACAGGGGGAGAAGGATCCAAGAAGATGAAATGTGGGTTGTCAGGGGTGATGACTTGTTGGAGGTCATTGGAGAAGGGAAGTTGCTAGGCTACTTACTCACATGCACCCTTTACTCCTAGACTTTTTCAGCAAGGAATAGAGCATCTCCAAGTAAATTTTGAGGAATTTTTTTTGATTAAAACGTGTGATTTGTGTTGTATCATAATTCATCTAACCCGTGGAAGTTTGTGGTTGGCCCGCTAAAAAAACCGCAATGCATGCTAGGGTTGGATATGAATGCAAATACCAAAATAGTGAGAGATCTATATTACATTTGATGCATTTGTACTAGGTGGAGGGAGAAGTATGACTAGGACAAATGTCACATCATCCCCCTCCACCTCACCCAAATCTCACCCCAGCCACTAATTTACATGTTTGTCATCCCCTCAAAAAAAAACCAACCTCACTTAATTACATGTTTGTCATTCATCTCAAAAAAACCAAACAAACACACACATATTTACATGTTTGCCACCCCAAGGTTTTTTGTGTTTTAACCACCGGATTTTGACGATATCGGCACACACCCACATTCTCGCTCCTTTTCGGTTCCGCGTGTTCACCGCATCCTCTTCGTGTGTGATTTTTTTTGGCTCCGTGCACTGTGTGCACGGGTTATTCGATAACACAACATACATCATGATCACTATGTCATTAAACACCCAAAATGATATTAGCAAAAATTATCGTTGAGATGTGTCAATACCATTGTGCTACTAGGACAAAGGTAGTGTTTGTTACCTTTAGAGATAGCTTTTGCTAATATCATATTTCATGAGTGTTTAGGGATGCATTGACCATACTACATGAGGTATAAGAAAGTAAGAATCATATTAGAGGCATACAACGTGCATTTTACGCAATCCCTAGCCTTTAAAATACCTTAGTTTTCGTTGCATAGAATGGCTCATTTATGAAGGCTAACTAGAATGTCTGTTGGTTAAGTTATGAGCAACACCATCCTGTCTAACCCTCCATCTAGAATGTGCAGGTGACAGTTCATGAATGAATCACATTCTTCTTTGTCCCATGTCAAGGATTATGTATCGCCTAGGTCAAAATTCCCACACTTCTTATTTATTGCTTGCAATACTTATATTCGGTGTTGTAACAATTGGGGTCATTTGTATGGTCGATTTAATGCTTGGTGATATTCGTGTATGAACTATCACAAATTATCATGTTTCTCATATTCCCGAAGCTCGAAACTAAGCTCAAAATCTATCAAACAGCTAACTAACCAGGGGTTTGCCCTCAAAGACCAATTTTTGGCTATCATCGAGAGCACTTGAAGGCCAAAATCAAGACCGTCAGGCTTGAAGGAAAGACCGTGCTAGTTGTGATGATGGTGTGTCGATCAAATTAATATGATCGCTGCTACAACGATGTCATGCATTGCCACGCTATCTTTAATTTCTGATAGACTCCACCCTATAATCGTTATAATAGCGATAGGAAGCGGGCAAAAGCCATATTGGCAAACATAAAATGGAGGAAGCTGAAGAATTGTTGCCATAATCGACTAATTGATCAATTAGATGGCTATGTGGGCAGCAACAATGGTAGGAAAATAAGAAATCTTGCCTAAAGGTGCCTGAAGCAAAGAATAAAACCCCAAAGACTGGTTTGATGACTTCTCATGCAATCCACTGTTAATGCTGCATCTTCAATGACCTCCTATGGTTGGGAACTTGACTTTATGAGAATCCATTATGTAACATGATTTTGAAGGAACCCTTTTCCCCAAAGATCAAACTACCAATGCTGGATAATTACAATGAGAAAAAGAATTAGTAGGACCATGTACAATACTTTACCATGACGATGTAGTTATATAACGATGTAGTTATGATGAATGGCAGACAAGTATAATAAAAATAGCCAAAATATTTTCCTAAGCGGTTCACCACAATAAATTGGTCACTGGTTATGGACGAGATGATATAGCGATAAGGGCGATGAAAAATGCCATTCGAAGTACCAAACTAAGTTACAAACTTATCGAATATCTTCCGGCCACTAAGAGGAAATTGCTAAAGGAAATGCATGGTTATATGGATGTCAATGAAGTATTTATGCCAAGAAACAAAAATATAGTGTCAGTCAAAAAGGCGATGGTAAGAATAAAACGAAATAAAGGAGGCCAAGAACCCGAGAAAGCCTCACACAACACGTAGCCACGTCTGGCATATGCAATTCGGAATGATTCATCACCAAAGTTTAATCCTTTTACCATTTCACCCTCATCCATTCACACAACACGTAGTCTGGGGCCGGGCCTGGGCCGGGCCGGCGGGCCCCCGGGCCATTTTGCCACCCCGAATGAGGGCTTTCGTTTTCAACGAGGAGATGCAGTCACCCAAACAAATAGATATGGGCTAGTAAATTGGGGAAAAAAAATCCATGGGATGCCCATGAATAGTGCATACACCCAGGTTTTCAGCAATTTCTAAGAAGCAGGCCACGCAACTGAAATACCCAATAAAAGTTTTCAGAGTTCAAAATGCATTATTTAAAGAGCAAAGACAAAGGTTTTTATGGTGTACGAGGATGCAAAAACTATAGCCTTGAGCAACCTCCAGTGGCACGAAAGACTGATCAAAGATAACGTCATGTTACAAACAGCCTTTCCTAAAAATCATAAGAAACAGTGTTCATACAGCCTTAGCCAACGAGCTAATACGGTGGATTCACGAGTACGCGTGTCAAACATATCAAAAACATATCAATGCAACCGTAGTGACCCACCATCTTGCAGCAACGCAATCAGCTAAAGCCAAATCCTAATTATATATTCAGAAACACTAGACTACGATCGCCAGTTCATGGGATAAGGCTACAAACTGTCCCCTTAACAAAAGCCTCGCATGCATTTCAATACAGAGAACCAAGGGAAACAACACACATTTGGTCGAAAGCATTCTGTAACTTTCTACCACTGAAAATAGCAAGCACAAGAGCATATATATGCCTATCAGAAGAACACAAAAACCCGAAAAGTTACCGACACAACCGCCAGCATCTCTGCCTTCTAATCACATGAATGAAAACTAGCCTTCACATACAAAAACTAAGACTAATTACCTATACAGATAAATTTCACTCAGATCATAGAAAGATGTCTTACTATTAGATCTTTAAATGGATCAAACCAATGTTCGATCAGTAACCCAACAAACTGAATCCATGTCTACGATAAATACATAACAGAACAATCCAGAAGTCACCACTTCATCTTCAAACAGAGAGAACTAGCATGGATTTTGCATTACGAGGTTGAATCATCGAACACATGAAGTCACCACTTCATCTTCAAACCATAGGGGATTTTTCATTACTAGATTGATCATCTAACAAATTAAATGCTACTCATAACTTTGCTTAACGACGTCTGCCTACATTTCTCACCAGCATGTGAAGCTGTTTTGTCCAAATAACAAGCGACTGTATGCTTCTTAATTAAACCAACAGTCTTTATTGAGAACCCAATACAATGTCAATAAATTTGAAACCCAAGAATCAAAGATCTAACACCAAATTCCATCCAGAGCCTAGGTTTAACCTATGCACGAAGACAAAGGAATTTTTAACATGAAAACACCCAAAGAGAACATGATATAAAGACCTTCTAACTACTACTACATCATATATTAAGATTATCATCAAGGATCCAGATGAGTCTTTGAAAACGGATTGCAATCAGCAATCGTATCCAGCCCCAAGAACAAACAGAAAAACAGACCAAAGAAAAAGATCTTTAAGAAAATCCAGAGATCAAGAACACCATTTATATTGTACACAACTTAAATGGTTGGTTCCAAGTTTCAAACACAACTTAATGTAAACGTCAAAAGATCACAATGACAACATCAAAATCAGAGGTACGCCAATCCAACTGGAGTTCCTAAAGCGAACCAATGTACTTATAAAAACTCTAAATGCTAGCATAGAGAAAGAAACATTAAAAACAAGCCAATCAGTAGTTTATTTAACACTATGATAAAGAACCCCCATTTCATCACATCAAATCATAGTTCACATCTATACAAGCCAGTTCGAAAAAAGGTTAATATTCTATCCATCACAAAGATCACAAGGCCAGTTTGTGCAACTTCAAGTGTAAAAACTCCAAAATAGAGGTAAAACAACAAATCAAGGGTCTTGTCTACTTCTATGACTACATACAGAAACCAATTCCAGTAATTCAGCAGCAAGCACCATAAGATTCAAAAGAATATAATCACAGCATCAACAATAGGTACGCCAATCCAAGTTTAAGTCCAAAATCCAACCTTTTACTCAATATTAATTCAACACGGCCGTGCTTCTCAATTAGACCACCCCAAGCCTGAGCACATAAAAACCGCAACTGCTATCGTATGGAATCGTCAATAATCATGACCAATATAAGTTAACTTTAAAAGTCCCCGTTTGGGAACGGAGGTTAGTCATAATACCAACAAAAATATTTTCGGGATAACTCATCTCGGGTACAATTTTTTAAAGCAGCCTTGTTTGGCAACCATTTTGGAGTTTCAATAACTTCAAAATTTTGGCCTAGGAGGCAATGAAAATTGAATCTGACCGGAGATTCTCTCTAATTCCATTTTTGGATGTAAGGGTTGCATAAGAGGGGTTGCAAACCCCTCACATCAAATTATAGGACACCTCCAGCCTATCTAACCTAAGTTTCCAAACATGGACTATATAAGTTACCCTCATCCTGGTCGTACTCTATGAAAAGTTTGGTGCATGGCTTGCTCAGTCTTAAGGATGGTCTCAGGACACGTGTGGGTGATGGTGCTACCATGAACTTCTGAAGTGACAATTGGTTAGGGGAACCACTTTTGACCATTGCCACTCCACCTCCTGAGGTGGATGTTTCTCAAGTTCTGGTGCAGGATTTTGTTCAACATGGTTCGTGGGATGTGGATAAACTTTTACTTCATGTTCCTGATACTGTAGCGCAGCAGATTATGTCATATCCCCTCCCTCAGGTTTCATCTCTTAGGGATAGTTACATATGGCGCCTTACATCTGATGGACGGTTTTCCTCGAAGTCTTCTTACAGTTATTTGTTGAAGAATCAATCTCTGTTGGGGGTTGACCATTTTTGTTTGGCTATGGAAGTTGCCTATTCCTTCACGTTGGCGGTATTTTCTATGGTTGGTATTCAAGGATAGGATTGTTACTAATTCTCTGCGTCATCATTGGGGCATGTCTGATTTAGATACGTGTCTTGTATGTGGGATAGATGCGGAGACTGTTATTCATGTGTTGAGGGATTGTTATGAAGCAAGAAAGGTATGGGCTGTCTTTTTCCCTATCTTTGAGTTTGCCACTTTCTATCAACTTCATATGGAAGATTGGGTGAAGGAGTTTTTGGACATTGGGACTAACTCACGGTCTCGGGTTATTCTCTTTGCTACTTATTTATGGAAGCTTTGGTGTGCCCAGTGTCGACGGCTTCCTGAAGACTCACCTATTATTGATGATGATGCATCTCAGGTCCGACGTATTTCTTACCTTGCTGCCGAAGTTTCTCGGGTCTATGACATTCCAGGTGTTGCCCTCCACGTTCCTTTGGTTATTAGATGGTGCCCACCGGATTGCGGAATGGTTAAGCTTAATGTTGATGGCGCTTGTAGATGGAATCCAGGTACTTTGGGTGCAGGAGGTATTTTCCGGGATGAGATGGGTTGCTGGTGTTTGGGGTTTTCTGCATATATTAGCTGGGGTACTAATTTGAATGCGGAGCTTCATGCCATTCGTCTGGGGCTTGATATTGCCTGGAGAAGAGGGTTTCGTACACTTGTTTGTGAGACGGACTCACGTGTTGCTTGTTCGCTTTTGGAATCTCGTGACGTCCGCTGCCATCCATTTCTGAACCTGGTTATGGACATTATGGCTTTCAAATCGCAGTTTACTATTTGCACCATAAGTCATGTTCTTCGGGAGGCTAATTTCTGTGCGGATGCGCTGGCCAATTTGGGTTGTGATCTTGATGATGACCTGCAAATTTGGGAGAGGGCACCCCCCTCTTTATCGCAGATGCTTTCCTTCGATGCCTCTGGGGCTGGGTGTATTAGAGGGTTTACCCTTTGATAGTAGTTCTGCCTTTATTTTCCGATGAATCAAAAAAAACATGGACTATATAAAAATGCTACAAAATTAAAGATAATTCTGTTTATTTGGTTCTGTGATCAAGAACCCCAATTTGCTCGAATAGAACGATAGAACTCATCTACACAAACCAATTCCAATAAAAATGTTCGGTAATAAACTAAACACATACCACAAGGATCGCATCAAGCGCAACATCGAATATAATAACTCCAAAATACGACCATTTCTAAAAGAAGATTCAAAATAGCTAGAAACCCTAATCATAACTAACTCTATTTAAACACATAAAACCCTGACCTTTCCAACGCGATCCGATCGCCAATCATCACTTGGAGGGAGAAGGTGGTGGGGGGCCGGCGAGGGGGGCGCCGAGGATGGTGGCCTGCTGCTGTTCGTACTCGGTCAGCTGCTGCTCGCGGTCCATCTCGATGATGAGGGGGAGGGCGAGTATTAGAAACGATGTCCCGGCGATCCAGGCGGCGCGGCCGGTGCTCCACAGGAGCTTCTTGGCAACAGAGCCAGCGCCAGCCGCTGCCTTCTTCGAGCGTTGCACGATCGAGGAGTTGGCCGCCCGAGCCAGGATGCCTTCGTCTCTGCCGGCGGGCGGGGCCCTGAGACGAGAAGATGCCATTGCTAGGGTTTTGCTTGGTTCGGTTGGGAGGAAGAGAGAGGCGGCTGGGGAAGTTGGGGAGATGGTCTCTTGGACGGTTCGTTGTTTGGTCCTATGCGATGTTAGGGAGTTTCTTTGCGCACCTACCTTTCTAATCACGCGGACATATCACTTATTCACAAGTTTGCCATTCAATTACATTATGCACACATACCACTTATTCTCTTCCCCGGGCTGGTGGATGATGAGGACTCCGACGACTATTTACTACGGTGTGGAATGAGCAGTGGGGAAGACGAATGAAGGGACTCGAGAGGTCGTAAGTGTAGGAGGTGGGGAAGAGGGGAGATGAGATTGGATGTCGACGCCGTCGTTCACCTTTTCATGGGAATAGGGAGAGGGTGGCTGGGGAGGTCTGAAGAGGGAGAGGGTGGCTGTGGAGGTCTGCGGAGGGCGTGGTGGAAGAGAAAGAGGGGTGCTAGGGAGATCGAAGGAGGGGGAAAACGTTGTTGTCACCACTTTTCGAGCGTTTTACTCACTGCGCACACTCAGATGCATTTATGGAATTTTGTCCCGAAAGTGTGCGTTGGGTAAGTTCAGTGACAAACTTGTAAATAAGAGGTATGTACACGGGAGCAATGGTAAACTTGTAAATAAGTGATATGTGCATGGAGTAAAATAGCAGGATCGCAAAGAAGTTTCCTTTTAGCGTTTATTACTGTTGAAAAATGGTATATGCCAGCCAACGTGTAAATTTACTTTATTCATGTTTTTCTATTTGATTAGAACCGTTCAATTTGATCTTCATATTTTAAACCCCTAACTATCAATTTTCAAATAAATCCAAAAAGTTTGACTTGCCCATCTACTTGTCATAAATTTAACGATTTCGTCGTAACAGAACAAGTTATAACGATTAAGTGAACAATCAAAACCTTTAATTTTCGCCCAAAAATTAATAGTTTATATATGTTTTTTGAACATGAAAAAACGAAGGCCCCATGGTCGAAAGATTAAGGGTGCCGAGGTAGGGTGAGCTTAGCCAATGAGAAATTATTGTGACTATTATTAGGATGAATTAAATTAAACATCACTGTTCTTTTTTCTGTTCTAGTTTATCTTCATCGTATTGCCATTTCCTAGAAAAACAATTCCTTGCTAAAGATTTAATTAATTAATTAATTAATTTGGATCTCATTTGCAAACATTTTAGTCGTATTTTCTTCGATTCGCGAGACTCAAAAACGCCTAAAATTGAGCCCAAATTTATAGTAAAAATAACAGAAACGTTAACTAGTACATGTTATTTTACGAAATGACGGTACAAAGAGTTTAATCTAGAATCGGTAAAAGCACAGCGACATTTAATCTAATTTATCGTTATTATTAGAATCTGCAACGATAATTTTTCTCATGCGGAAAATAATCTAATTTAACATGAATGTAACAACCTACGTAATTTTATGTTTCTTTTTGTACTAAATTGGAAGGCAACAACATAAAAATTTTACATTTACATTTGCTTTAATTACTTAATATTTTATTCACGTAAATTTTACCATTGTGCGTTTTGAAATTCTATTCAGGTAAGTGTAAACTTAGAATCTCAGAGAATCGAATTTAATTAACTTTCAAATAAAAGGCTTAAATTTACGAATTGGACGGGGGCCGCGCGAGCGCGTACCCCCTCAGCAATAAATTATGACGTCCACTCTCCCACTTGGGGAGATGGTAGGCCCACGCACCAACAGAGTGCAATGAAGGCCATGAACCTAGGCCTGGGCCTCTTTGATCACCCAAAGACCCCGTCCAGGTAAGTATGAATTAAGGTTGGCCCTGCACCTTGTTTTATACCAACCTCACCGCTCCACTCTCATCACACTGCCGATGTGGGACTAAACTATCGGGTCACACTTTCACTGGCTTTCCTTTCATCCGCACACGCGCACCTAATCTCGCTTCCGCTGACATTAATGGCTCTTGAAACATGTATAGAGATAAACAGTTCAAGAGAAAGAATATGGATTCACATCTATGTAATCTTCGGATTAATAAGGTTAGGTGCTGCTCGTATAAACACTTATTAGGTACTGATTTGGTTCATGATGCAGTCAAACTAAAATTGACTTATGATGGCAATTTTTTTTGGTTGAATGCATCATTTCCTTGGATACCTCTGATGTAAGTTTACGGGCATTTCTACTGGGAAAAAAACTTCCTTCAAACTACAGATTTATACATTGCTCGACACAATGCAATGGGCTAAAACTTGATTATACCATAAGTGAAAAAAAAAAATAAAGAACTGCATCAACATATAAAACAATAGATGACGACCTAATGCAAATTTGGTGTCATGGCAGCAAAAGCCAATACCAACAGTGACTATACTATCAGCATTACATGTTTCAGTTTCAACATGAGTCCATTGAAAGCTTTCTTTTAAACTGGAAACTAGAGCCAAATTACCAATAAATTCATTGCTCTACAAATAGCTCACTTCATGTTCTTCCTCGTCAAGACAACAATCACGAATCATTACAATGTACATCAAATCAGTCGAGATTTCGGAAAATTCGACCATGTACAAGCACAGTGAAACCATTATGAACCCATTTATGAGCCCCCATGGTTAAAAAAGAAGGGGGCATATCCCATATGTAGCTAAAAAGGACTTTAACCTAAGTTGTCACTCAAACAGCACAAAACCTCTCTTGATATACTCCAAACAAGGAAACGGCAAATCAAGCAAAGTCTCCACCAAATTGGAATTGGATATGAGAGCATTCAGGAACAAATCCCTATTAACGGAGATCCGTCTTCTGCCACCTCCCAGCGCCATACAGGGGCCTGCGACCAAAGTTATGTTGCAAAGCCAGGGGACTGAAACCTTGAAAGCTAACCCAAGATTCTCCTTGTAAGCCCTGCACACCTGTGATATATATTTTCCCATGGGCAAGACGCAGTCAGCATAATTTTTATCTGTCATCCCAGCATCAACAATATCTGAATCAGAGTGGAGATTAACTGCCACAGTCCCATGAGTAGGATGAACCCTTTTTTGAAGAGATTTGAGAAATAAACCATTTGGATCCCAAAGTTTGTGCGGAAAAACATCATCTCCATCATAGGCATCTATAAACACCAAGTCATAAACGTTCGTGGAGTTGAGAACGAACTCCTCGGCGTCTGCTCTGTGCAGACAGATCCGCTCATGCACACCTTGCCAAAGTAGCTGTTCAGCATCAGTAGGTTGTGGGGCGGATATTTGAACCGCAGTTTCTTCTCTAATAGCAGATGGAGGGAAGGCCATTGCCTGAATAGAGGCAGCAATTACAACAGGATCAATCTCAACACTGTTGATAATGGCACCTGCAGAGGAACAATCTGTAATTAGGCCATTGACATATCTTACATTGATTTTGTCGTTTAAAAAAGAGAGGTGTTTTTGGTTGATATCTTGCATATCTTTGATCTGAGATAAACATAGTCTCCTTTTAACTGGCACTATCAACTTTGTTCCTTTAACTAGCATTCACAAAAAACAGATATGGATATTACCCATTAATGCTAAACATAAATTGCCGCTTAGGAGGCGAAAATAAAGTAACTTATCTGACGATGACTTTTTAACTATCAATATAGACAGTTACAATAATAATCTACAAACGACTAAGATCAGTTACTTTTGGTCGTCCTGAAAGAGGCAGAAACGTGACAAATGATGGAAAGATGTGAAACAGGACAAAGAAAATGACATGATGGAGCTTACCCTTAATTTTACTGGCCAAGAACAACGGTAGGTTACCGCCTCCATGACCAATGCATAGAACATTTATGGTTCTCTTTCCAGCAACTGCTCCAAGGAGATCGTAACCGGAAGAAGCTAATGAAGCCAAACCAGCTGACACCATACTCTTTAGATCTGACCAACAGCACATTAGACTAACAATGGATCACAGTGATTGCAAGTGCTAAATAACCAGGAACAGATGAAACAATGAAACAGCATGTAGTTTTCAAGTAATATCAACTGCGCAAAACGCATGACCAGTTTATTATATCCATAATCAATTTATATTATGGTATTAAATGAAATAAAAAGTGTTTGCAGTTAGTAAAAGAACATTCCTTAGAATGCACCAAAATGAAAATAGATTGTAACTCGTTCAACGAGGTAGAATGTTTATATAAGCACATAACCAAGTTCACATATTAATGTGTCTTACCATACCATCAGACACATGTTATCAATTTGGCTGACAACTAGTACTTTGCTTCGACATTACCGCCATAAAAATCTTAGGAATTTTTGTTCTCGAATTTGTTACTTTGTGACGGTTCCCTGCTAGTAAATAACAATTATGTATCAAAATATGATACATCCTCCTTGATCTAGACCACTTCCATATATAGGAGAATTTAGGGTCGTCATGTCACATGTCTCATCAGAGTAACCAATCATGATACACTTGCTCCTCAAAAAGCCCAATATCTGTATAGAGTACACACTAAGTTCATGGTCGATACATCTCGTGTGAATTTTGCCATATTAGGTTCAAAACAATTTTGATACACTGCTGGATAAGAGGTTGGCAAATATCTGGGCAAGTTCAGAGTCGGAGCAAATAGGATTTATAGCTGGGTTTTTGGTGGTTTTTCGATTGCAATCTTACGTGTAAACATAACTAACTTTATTTTTCTTAGATGGTGATAGGATCCACCAGGGTCTTGATGGATAAATTTAGGGGTTTTGGTGGAAAAGTGAAATTTTTAGTAAGAAGAATTAGGAAGAAAAGATTGTATTTTTATTGATGGTAACTGAAATAGGAAAAGATACAAGATAAATTGTTTCTTTCAAGAGGAAATCGTTCTACCTTTGCGACGTTCGAAAGGTGGACCGCTCTCCCAAGCTTCTATTTGAGACGAAGCCACAATCTCCAACAAAGAGGGAATTCCTCCACAGGTTTCTTCTCAAGATTGGACATCTCCTTCAATAATCCCACTAACCCCATATAAATAATAAACTGAAAATACAAAATTGCAAAAATAACACTAAAGCTGAAAATAACAAAAAGACCACTTAAAACTGAAAAATACGAAAACGCCCCTAAGACTCCAAAAATTTCAGATCTGTCCCTTTTCCTAGAATGCGGTCTCATCATTTTACTCTGTCATCCGAAAAACAACATTGTCCTCAAGGTGGTGCATGAAAACCATGTGAATGCTACTCCAAGTGAAGATGCTCGTCTCCTACTGACTCTTCTCCGTCTATCACAGCATCTTCGCCTGCTATCAACAGCTGGAGAGCACGGTTGCAACAACAATGTCATGGGAAGAACTTTTCATTGCAGTTGGAACACAATCCATTCGTCCACTTATCTCTTATCTCAGTATCTGCCATGAACATGTACTGGCTTTCCTACCGTGACTCACCCGTTCTTCTCCTTAATTGGCTGGTCTCCCACATGCCGATGCATTTGCCCTCCTGCTGGTTCTTGACTGCGAAGATTGAACCATTCCAAGCCCCCTTGGACCTCCGCTCCTCTACGAGACGATCCTCTACCAATTAGGCCAAGTCCTGAAGTCCATCATCTTCATCAGTTTCTTAGGCTGATGAATGCTGAATTATATGCGAATGTTCGGCTTAGAATCCTTCATGAAGCTCCCCTCCAAATTCTCTTCTGGTATGTCACTGGCTCGCCTTGAGAGTGACTCAAACATCTTTCTATATTTCTTGATGGATCCATCCTGACTGAGTGCCAACGTTGCTCCTATATGTTTTCTCCCTGAGTATCTTGAAATATGTCCACCAAATAATCCTAGAGCTCCTTTCATAAGCGTATAGGTTGCTTCTGCTCCCTCCACAACAACCAAAAAAGCGTCTTTCCTTCGAAACAGACGTCAGCCGCCTCTAGTTTCTGTGCCTCCGTCATGCGTGTCACCGCAAAGAATCTCTCAGCTCGATAGATCCATCCACAAGGATCATCCCCTCGAACAGCGGCATCTTCAGTTTTCTCACTTTGTTATTAACCACAAACCACTCCTGATTCACTTGCACTCCTGCATGTCTCCTGTAAGAGGATGGTAATAATTGTCGTGACGTACCTCTCTGTGTTGCTTATAGCACCTCAAAGGGCCACCGCCGCTGTCGCCATTGTCTCCATATTCATCCTCTGCCCAAGCATAGTCATCAACAATCTCCTCAAAGCACGTGTTCTTGTCATAATCAGCTCGAAACTCTTTGTAGGTCGGAAGGACCCGGCATCGTTGCCTCTCTATCGCAAATCGAGGCCCACAAAGTCCCTGGAACTCCTTAAAGTCATCGTCATGTCCAAGAAGTAGCTGAAAGTCATCGTCGGGGTTTCGACGGGCCGTCAAGAAGCCGCGAGGCCCCTGGCGGGCCTGTCCAAGCTCGGTTGACCTCTGGTGGCAATGTCATGGATCATCGGGCCCAGACGGGCCTGTCGAGGCACTACATGGGCCCTGCGGGTGCACTGCGAGGGCTGGGCAACCCCGTAGACGGCCCTGACCGGGTTCACCGCCCAGCTCCATCTTGTCCGTCGTTCCTCAAAGAATTGGTCCGCGTCGGAGAGCAATCCTTCGACGTATTCATCAACCTTTCTTTTCATTTTCTCTAAAGTTGTCGTCTTTTACCATTGATCTGGATCTCCTTTCAAATCTGAGTTCTTCGCCGCTTTTAGATCTAAAAAGTATTGCATTATGATTTACATGAAAGCTCCTAACTTTACATCCAACGCTTCTGTCGCCCTCCATCATTCTGATTGATGCACTAATCTCAAATTTGAAAGACGTCAAGCCTTCTTCCAAATTGGTAATTGATTTCTTCGGATATGCAACTTCGCCATCGAGTCTCTCCTCCAAAACTCCGACTTTTTGTCTCTGCCACCAACATGGATTGTAGCGCTCTGATACCAAATTGATAGGATCTGCTAGGTTTTGATGGATAAAATTGTTGTTTTGGTGGAAAGGTGAGCTTTTTAGTTAAAGGGAATGAATTTTAGGATTAGGAAAGAATAATTTGGGGGAAAATGTATTTTTATTGATACTAACTGAAATAGCAAGAGATACACGATAGATTGGTTTTTTTGAGGAGGAAACCGCTCTTCCTTGGCCACGTTCGAGATGTGGACCGCTATCCCAAGCTTCTATTCAAGACGAAGCCGCAATCTCCAACAAAGACGGAATTCATCCACATGTTTCTTCTCAAAATTCGACACACCCTTTCCTAATCTTCCCAGCCTCATATAAATAATAAACGGAAACTACAAAATTACAGAAATAACTCTAAAGCTGAAAATTACAAAAAGGCCCCACCCCCTAAAAACCTAAATTTTCGACAAAGCCCCTAAGACTCCAATTTTTTTTTCATAGAATGTGATCTCATTATACGGATCATGGATGTGATACCTCACATCTTCCACATGGATACAATTGATGATTAATCTATATTATGAATTTATGATGCTGTTGTTCGTTGTTTCATGCATGAAAGCCACCTTCTTACCCCACACACGACCATGTATGCACATTCACAAGCACATAAGCACGCATGCATAAACACATTCCACTCGAGGGTTGACATCTGGGTTGACATCTCAGCCGATACCAATAATTATCGTGCATATCATATCGGATTTTTTTGACTCAATTTCAGATGATGGTAAGCAAAAATCTTGCTTACCAATCAAAATCAAGGTTTAAATATTCACCTGTTAATCGAGTTGGTTAGAAAAATCGAAGATGGTGTCTTGGAAAATAGAGATGATCTATTGATAAATGAAGAACTTATTGGAGATAAAGATCTATTTATAACCAATAATTCTGTACACATTGTCCAAATATTTTTAACCAATGAAGATCTATTTCTAACCAATAAAGATCTATTTCTAACCAATAACCGATACAGACAATACTGATACTACAAATTGCCGGCTGGTACCAAGACCGAAACCGATATTTTGAACATTGCTTTCACTCTGTATGTTGGCATATGTATGGTATTATTATCTATTCTTTGTATTTGTGGTGTAGCCATATTGAGGCTTCCGTTCCCAAGATTCTACCCATAGTATCATATCATGTTTGTATCTACCCTATATAACATAGTCGACCAACATTATATTTTCTTACCTGCCAACAAACTTTTTGTCTTATGGAAATGCCTCTCAGTATTGCTTCATATTCATGTAATTGTCAACAATATAGGGTTGCTGCCATGTCACCACTGAGAGAATTGTGGCAACCCTTTTAAGAAGGATCTCAAAACTGTCCAACAGACTCCATTTAAAGAGGATGCTCTGGATGATACAAAGTTAGAATTTATTAATGGCTATAACTTTATCACACATATAAAACCCTGCCAATCAACTAAAAGATCTGACTGCCGATTCTCGAAAAGCAAAACCCTGATTAGTTTCTTTAGTTAAATTTCGGTGCCTCCATTATGATAGAAAGAGGCTTTAACTTCGTAAGAAAACACAGATCTTCATTTCGGAAACTATGTACGTACAACAAAATTATGGTCATGTTGGGAATCTTGGTACCACCTAATGGACATCTGCCTTGCCTATGATTATGAAGTTTTAGAATTGAAAATCTAATAGAATAGCTTTTACTCTGCCTAGTCTTCAAGTCAGCATGAAATATGACTCAAAATGCATGATCATTCAGTATAGTTAAAGTTTCCAAGATACGGCAATACAAAATCCACTATGCATACAAATTACAGACTCTACGTTTGGCTTTGAGGAATGGACCAATACCAAGAATTAAAGGCAGCAGATTTCAACATACAATGTGAAATATCATTGGCATAAATTCATGATAGAGCCTTAAAAAACTGAAATGCATGTAAGCTTGGCTTAGTCTTCTAGGTGTAGTGTTATCAGAGACAATTGTACTGAATGAGAATTGAATCCTAGAAATAGGGTTTTGACTCTATCGGCAACCTGTTTTAATGTATAATGTGAAATCAATTCAGAATAGGGTTCTAAGAAAGACTAAAAGTGTGTCAGCTTAGCTCCATTTTGCTTATTACACTTACAAGCGATGAAGCACAGAAACAGACAGGACACAACACAATAGATGCGGGAAATGACACCTTCATAAGAGGATGATACAAAGACATGACGATATAGCTGTGGATGTGCATGCATGGGAATCTACATATATTGCACATCAATATCCACAGCGATTAAGATATGTTCTATTAAAACTGAAAAGAAAAATGTCATAAAATTACA
Source organism: Scilla litardierei (assembly GCA_030789695.1). Taxonomy (NCBI): domain Eukaryota; kingdom Viridiplantae; phylum Streptophyta; class Magnoliopsida; order Asparagales; family Asparagaceae; genus Scilla; species Scilla litardierei. The sequence continues at coordinate 7,570,351 of CM061138.1, read as the reverse complement.
CCGATAAAAATTCGTAGCTTTTAATCAAGCAACAATATTAAACAAGAATCCTAAAAAATCTTATCAGTATTCTGCCTAACCCGAGTGATATTGAGGTTTTGACATAATGCCCGCTAGGTAAAAAAGAGTATTCTATTTATTTTTAAGCAACATGCTCTAAAGTGTCTAGGATGCACCATTTAGGTTTTATTTGATATTAAAATGATCCAACACGCAACTTTTTCGGTTTAAAAATTAGGCATGCTTTCAAAATGTCTAATGCATGTCAAGTAAATGCCATGCAAGTGTCGATGTTTGACAAGGACTCATCACTCATTTTGTAGTGTCAGTGCTTTAAAGCTAATAAAGCAGAACAAAATTTTCAAAATTATTTTCAATCACATTAAGAGTGTTACAAGTGGGACTGAGAGCACATCCAATGAGATAACAACCAAGTAGAATGGACTTTCTTAGTATTACCAAAAACCCTCCAATTTTTGTGTGGGAAAATTTTCAACGTTGTCTGCAAGACAACATGACACTTGGACATGTCTCTCACATCACTCAAACATGGCTTGTAGAAAAGAGATAAGAAGGGCTAGTGCTAATTTTAGCGGAAGGATTAAAAAGCATATATGGACAAAATCCATAATGGACTAAAATTCTTTAACTTAGCTGTGTCTAGTTGGTCCGAGGGAAATCTCCTGTTAAACTGGAATTTGGATACCCTCACATTTCCCCCAAATTTATAAACCAACCTACAGATCAGGTTTGTAAAACGCCAGGTAACCCATCAACCTTTGACTGTTAAAAGGTAGAACCATAGGGATCATGTGAGGGGCTATCCAGTTGGTCAGGGAAACCCAAAACTGTACAACCACGTTAACAGGTAATATGTGTTTTCACTCCCATAGTTGTCCAAACCCTCATCATGCTCTTTTTTACTAAATCTGTGTAAAAAGCGCATACTGCTCCTATAACATGGGATTGATTATGCATGTATGATGTATGCATTTATATATGTGATTCACATCCTTGCCTCCATGTCCTGCTCCATAAATAGCCATCTTGGACATTTTAAAACAGTCTGGCTCTTGACGGCCATGCCCAGGTGACATTGTTATGTAAAATATCATTTTCAACTGCACATTAATCAATTATAAATGGCAAATGGCTATCAACGCAACAGCGGAGTTACAGATCAAAATTTTTGTAATGAGATAACAATGATATCGTGACAAAGCCAACAACAAACCAGATATCAGAAAAGAGATTTACATGGAACAGGCAAACAATTTGGCTGTGGCATTAAATAAAATGATGCAGGGTCTGATTTTCTGCAAGCAGCCATTACTTTGACAGTACTTTGACGAGTGTAGTCGTTAAAGCGAAGCACGCGCCACTGGTAACCAAGTACCTTAAACTGCTCATTGTATTTAAAATCTGGATGAAGCTTTGCATACCTTTGCTGAAGCCAGTTCTCTACTGTTGGCCATTGCTCTGGAGCCTGCAGCACACCAGATGCCGGAAACAGCAAGATTAAATTAAAGAAAAACTAGACGATAGTTATTATATCAAGTTGATCAGAAAAGCGTTCACATCATTCAATAAAAACATTAATGAGGAGCTTCCATTGAAAGAACGGAATCCAATAATTACTTTCAAGTATAATCTGACAAGTAAAATACAAGATTTCCCTATTATGGGATAAGCAAGGCAAACATTAATCGACCATGGAATAGAGTTCACAAGTAATCATGCTTAGTGAATTGCATTCAGATCTGTGTGGACTGAAGTCACTGAACTACTGAATCTAATGGGTGTAGTTAAGAATAAAATAGTGTGAGTCATCATTGTTAAGACGTGATATATAATGACATCATATAAACAAAGAAACAAGATTAAGTGGCTGTAAGACGTTAGCTTAGGATTAGGTGCTGTTTTGTTTTATGTAAATCTGAATCGTGCATAAATAAGATAACTTGAGAGTGTGAGAGTATCTAATTCTACCTGACCTCTCTCAAAACCCCAGCTCTGATTTCCTTTATGGTATCAGAGTCTTAACCCCAACTTAGCCCTACCCCTAAAATTAATCCTAGAGTTAATTCCATTGCCGCCAACCACCTTCTGTTAAAAAACCTAACTCACCTACACAATGTCATGGTCACCTTGTCACCATCACATCATCAAGATCGTGTCTGCTCAACTCCTCTATGACGTCGAATGGGGTTCTCCGGTATTGATCGGGCCTTGATCGGGCTTCTTGACAACTCTAAAGCATTGATCAGGGTTGCTCGACCCTTTACAGCATCATTTGTGACTTCTCTGGCATCGATTGGGGATTATCAGCATGCCGATAGGCTTTTTCTAATAAATCAGCTCGTCGATCGGGCTTTTCGTTAAAAAAACTAACCTGCATCAAAAGCCTCCGCCTTTGACTGGGCTTCTCTAGCTAAGCTTAGGTCTTTTCAACCTAGATCAATCTTTTTCCAACATTAATCAAGCTTATCCAACTTCGACCGAGCCTCATCCTTCCTTCATCAACCGCTCCGTCAATTGGGATCTTCATCTAGCCATAATCCTCACCTACAGAGAGAGATAGCAAGAAAGAAAGATTGGGTCTCTACGATTTCAACGAGAGATCCTGAACTGAGCTTAATTTAGCATCTCTCTGGATTCATAGTAAACTATAGTTATCTTAGTATGTGTGTATATATACACATAAATATTTAGAGATTAATTGGAAACAAACATAAATTCAAGTCAGAATGATTGATTTAGATCATTCATGAAGATAACCCATTCCTGAAGCATGTTAAAAGTAGATAAAATAGTATCTTGGATGACAAAGATGATCTATGCATAAATAAAAAGTTATATGTAGATGAAACACTTACTGAAGATGAAGATCTACCTCAACTAATACTCGAATAGACACGTAAAGTTAAAGCAATTGATACATATACTCTAATATTCCCATAAATGTTACTTGGTTCATGGTACACTTCAATACACGATATGGATACATGTATACTGTATGCTACTTTAAGCAGTACATGATACGAGGGATAAGGAGAATCAATTCATTTTTGGGCTCGGTACGCTATGGTCGGAAGTTATGGTTTGCTTAGGCTAATATGTGTGTACATACATATATGATATATAAGAATGCATACATATACATATATATATACATACGAACATACACACACATATATGTATACACTGATCCATTTCTTGGTTAGGATATTTGGTATACACCTTGTTTGTTTCTTGGTTTTTTCCTATTTCTGTCATAAATCATCAGTTTTATGATATATAATATGGTAACACTAGATCTTCAATGTTCTTCTCTTATAGATTCGAGTCAATAATTTGAAACCACCGTTTGAATCATGTCATCCGATCCGGATTGTGCATCCATGTGGTGTAGGGAATTGGGTGACACTGATTCCGATACATGTTGCCTGCTGATGTCAACACAACCAATACTGATCCTTAAAAAGCCAACAAATACCAAGATTGAAATCAAGATGTTGAACCTTGGTACAATAAATTGACACAAAGTGCATGACACATGCAGCGAAGAAATAATAAAAAATGAAAATATTAAGATAAAAATGCGCACGAACATGTGCACGCACACAGTCACACTCTGTATACATATAGTGTGCATGCATGTGCCTGTGGCAACAAAGGCTGTACTACCCTTATATGACATAACCTGGGCTTTCATGTTCTCGTTCCTTAAAGAATACAAAGTTGAAGGACAACGATTGTACCACCAACACTAGAGTTCAAACATACATAGACATGCGACATCAAAACATATGCTAATGTTGACATAGTTAAGTAGCCATTTAGGTTTTGAAATAGACTTTCACGTCCAAGTGCCAGATTCAATAACTATTTATACTATAATGCTTGACTGAGCCATGCAAAACCGTGTCACATTATCAAGTCCATGACAACATTGTCCTTCTCCTTAATGATTAGTCACTCCACATTCAACTGTGCATGGTAAGGATGAAATCTTCAGCCCACATGCTCATACTCCTTGGCCACACAATATTCCAAAAAGCAACAGACATGCCATGGTTCAATTCAACCATCTTCGTCAAGTTCACATCGTGCCACCTCTCCATTCCTCACCTACATACAAGAGCATTGTCCGCCCAAAAAGACATGATAGTGGCATTTCCAAAGTCCAATTTTTGCTAACATTGTAGGTGCCATAATTCACTGGCATTATACGACATGTGAAATCCTTCTTTTTTGTCGACAAAAGAACCCAATCCTCCAACAAATAAAGTCATAGCTTTACTCCATGAACGACCAAGTGCTGGTTACTTATTACCGGTTTCTCGATAGATAAACATGACGAACTAGTAATTAACATTCTCCAAAGCTCCTTCCTTTTTGGTGATTTTAGCAAACAGATTCTCTACACTAGCAACTCATATTGATGATTTTATTAGCTCTTCTCTTTCAAGTTTATTCATTAAAATCTAATGCATCGAGCTGCTCGGTTTGAATAAAGATAAAAACTTTCAAGGAAAAAAAAATCAGAAATTTATTCTTTCTTATACCGAACACATTAAAATGCAATTTTTTGTGTTAAAATAAACTAATAAAGTTAGGGAAATTAAGGAATCGCACCGGCTTCGAACAAGGGTAAGCGACGACGGAGACGACGCCGTTGCCGTGATCCGACGGCGAACGGAAGAGCGTTTGTCCGACGTCTGCCCCGTCAGCCCCCCACCACTCGGAATGGTATGACCAGTCGCCCTCGTCCTCCACGGCGCGTCGGCCGGCGGTCGACAGGCGGCGGATTCCCCTTTTGCAGATGGATCCCGCTCTTTTCCACATTTTGCACCGCGTGGACGGCAAAACCCCGACAAGGATTGAGACCAATCGAGATTTCAGAGCCCGGTTCAAATCTTACGGGTTTAGACAATAGTTTAACATGGGTCATTTGTTGGGTTGAACTAGGGCCGTGGAATATTGATGCTGAGTTTCGTATTTGTTTGAATTATAAATATGTTACAAAGTATCCATTTAAAAACAATTGTTGTGTCGCTCAGGATATTTATTTATATTTGAATGATTATTGAAATTTGGATAAAGTTGGTTGAATTGAAGAATTTGGGTCCGCTACCAACAAGAAAGAAAGAACACATGTTATATAGGCCACAGAAAAATTTTATAAACACATCCGCTTGCTATGTTTACTCTCTTTTGATGAGTATATTTAGAGAAATTGGTTATTGTTATAAACGGGCTTTGGAGGCCCAACCCGTTAGTGGGTATCCACCCATTATGTACCCCTATTACTATAAATACAGGGCTACGGGGTTCCGTAGCCGCCATGGTTTACAACATGTTATCAGCACGCTCGAAGCTAAGCCGAACCCCTGCCGACGGACGAACGCGACGCGAACGGGCTTCCTTCACCGAACGTCGCTAGATCTGACGGGTAGGATCTAGAGATAATTCTTTTCCCTAGATCTAAATTCGTAAGCGCATATGTCTAGATCCAAAATTCTTGGATCGATTGTTTAATGAAAATCTGTTATGAATAGGACCCATTGGGCCTATTGGGTATCCACCCACATGAGTACCCATTATGAATACTATATAAAGGATGCTAGGGGTTTCCTAGCCTCAACCCTTCTCCAAATCTGTTTCTCGTTCATAACATGTTATCAGCACGATCACGCTCGTTGGAGGAGACGGCGGCTCGCGGGGAAGGAGATTTATCAATCGCTCAGATTCAAGAAGATCGTAATCTTCTCAACGGGGAGCGAAAAGGGCATCCTTCACCAACCGTCGCCTAGATTCCTCGTCGAATCTAGAGGTAAAAATCCAAACTTTTTAGATCTAAACTTGCTTTTCTCATTAGATCTGCATGTTTTAGGATCAAAAAGTTTATAAACACGGTGAAATTCAACTTTTTTAATAGATCTGCATGTTTAAAACAATAAAAACTTGTTTTTAGCGATCAAAATTGTTGAAAAATCTAATTTTTACCCCCCGCCTTTGATCCAAAAATCCGCACGCCCGTAGGGCGGAACGACGGCGCGCCTCTAGCGCCGCCGGCGGAAAACGAACGTCGCGGCCTCAGGCCGTGGACTGCCGCCGCGGCCTCAGGCCGCGGCACTACGCCGCGGCCCCAGGCCGCGGCCAGTCGCCGCGGCCTGCAGGCCGCGGCCCGCCGCCGCGGCCCGTCGTCGCCACGGCGGCCGCGTCCTACGCGGCCAGCCGTCGCGGCGACACGCCGCGGACCCCCCTAGGGTTTCCTGAAACCCTAACCCTAACGGGCTATTTTTCGGGGAGGCCCAATATTAACCCTAATGGGTTGTTTTCATGGCCCAAAAGGCCAGAAAATTAGCCCATTCACATAAATTATTTTTCTTTTATTTATTTTTGGCCCTAAAAAGCCCAAAATAGTTAAAAGAAATTTTGAAAGGGTTTAAAGCGGTAAAATAAAACATTGAAATATGGATCAAAAGGCAAAAAGTTTCCAAAAAAAAGTTTTTGCACGTCGCACACAAATTTAAATCATTTTAAATGCCTGTGTTTTTGATTATCTGCGTGGTTGTATGTCTCGAATATATTATCTGCGTGGATGTGCAAATTTTAGACTATGTTTTTAGGGATCAGCCAGGTTTCCGACACCGTTTTAAATTTCCTGCAATTTTTCTTTTTTTGAGAGAAATTTGTAAGTGAGGATATAAATGTAAAAAGAAGACCGAAGGACACCAAAAAGGAGCTGAAGGCGTACGCACAATGAAGACAGGGACTTCTCTCTGAAGTTCCCGAGTTGTATGTTATTCTTTCATGCTATTTTTGATGTAACTTCGGACTGTACTTCTTTTTATTTCGGTGTCGGCTGGCTGATCCCCATAGTCCTAAGTCATTTTAGTTTTCATTGCTTATGCATTAATTGCGTGGATGTTAATTATTTTAATACCATGTTAATGTTACAATGAAACTGTCAAAAAGCATGCTAAAATCACTTTAATATAGTTCAACGCCTATTGCTAGACTATATACATGCGATAAGTTTTTTTTAAAAAAATGCCTGCAGCATAGAAATAGCATGTGTATATCATACTTGTTTCAATTCAATTGAACATAATCTTTAGTTTAAAAAGCTTTACATTATATGTATGATGGGCTCATGATATGACGATATTTATGACAATAAGACAATAATGATTTCAAAAAGTTTAATATCATATCCACTTTGACAAAATGAACCTGAAGTTCAAAATCAAATCCAAAGTCAACACTCTCTCTCCCTAATAAAATAAATACGATGGTTTATGCGAAAATTATAATTGCTATCTTTATAAAAGATGCACACTTTGCGGTAAACAGATATATAAGATCCATGATCTATATAATCCAATATGGACACCAGAAGTTTTCCATAATACCGCTAAACTCTTTAAAAAGAGTACTCTCATTTATTTTTACAAGGAAAGATTTTTTCTAGCCTTGAATATAAGCATACGCCTGAAGTCGTGACTTAATGAATAAGTGAGAAATATATTACGCACCCACGTATTTGTTCCCCTCTGAGCATGGTAAACTATCCACATAAAATTTGAACGACTCAAGTAAAAGGCCTGAAGCTATACTCGAGCATTCAAATAGACTTTTTAAAAAAGTCCCTTATTAAAGTGGAAGTATAAATAATTTGCTCAAACCCCTGCTTATGTCTCCTTAGCAAGACTAATTATCATTGTCCTTTATAAATAAGGAATATTGAAATCAGGGGAAGTTCAGGATCAAACATGACCTGAAATAAAAATAAGGAAAACTCAAAACAGGGGAAGTCTTGGATTAAATGGGAAAGAGAAGATACGATATACCTCGACATGGAGTAAGCAATGGCAAGCCAAAATCAGACCGGAAGTTCTGATAATAGCCATAATGTTTTTGCAAACATGAATGTGCATTAACTTATGCCATATAAAAATACATACATATCTAGTCAAACGACGAAAGTCTAATTGACCCTATGTATATTTAGCTACTCCCCGAGGACAAATAAACTTTGAAATCGAATCTATTGTCATAACATAAGTCTTAAATGAGCATAATTATTGTTGTATGTTTTTCAAGAGCACACATCACACTATGTCACTTGTTGACTTATCATCGGTATTATTCTCGTGTAGTCTTAATACATTTTATTTTACTGCGTATGTTTTGCTATCTTGAATACCCCTAAAAAATAAAATGAGGATGCCATATACTCTCTGAAACTCATACAGTTTCAAAAAGGATATTCGTCAAAACGAAATCCCTAATGACTCAAGAAATAAATGAAGCCTGAAGCTTTGTCCCAAAATGATCCGCACAATAGTCAAAGTGAAGATGTAATCCTTCACATTTTGAACACAGTTCAACTATTACCGGACAAAATTAACTTGAGCATTTTAATGGACTTTTCAAAAGTGCCACATAAATTCAAAAAGAGGAATTATTTTGGAACACCAGAAGTGTCCAGAATCGACCAAATTTTGGATCGATATCACACTGGATTGATGATGCAAGACATCACCAACCAGAAGAACCCGAAGATTCTTCAAAAAGGGTGAAATTTTCATTGTCCTATTCAAAAGGGGAAAATGATAATGAGATCATCTCCATTCACATGGACATTGACTCTCCCTACTTCCTCAAATGAATTTAAGATGATATACTATCATCATTAAAGATAATGAAGACCTTTAGGTCTCTTGAGAGTATTTAAGGGATATAAATAGGCGTCGTCCACTCCCTTAACCGGACTGATGATGTACCCTTGGTGTACTCATCAATATATCCTCTAAATAAATGGTCATTATCCAACTACACTCTTTTATAAAAAGGTGGTAACTTTGGATAACACTGGGAAATTTAAATGTTTTACAACTGGAAAAATAACGAACACCCTGAAGCCTGTGTTCACACCCAAATATGGGTACGATAAATCATTAAAATGATTTAAATGAATTTCTTATCCATTAAAAATCCAGTTGTAGGTGACCACATGGGAACATGCAATTACATTGCAAACCATCAAAACGCATCTTTAGAACCTATTTATATGAGTCTGATCACCTCATATAAACAGTTTCCGAAAACCCCTGACGGGGGAAGCGTTTAGAGCACATCTTATAGATTGTGCCATGATGAGTAGACACCCCCATATCACCAATATAGACCATCAAAATACAGAACTATTTATCGGAAATAAATATCCCAGATAAATAGAGTCTGAGCACGCTGAACAGGGGAAGCATTCAAATTCACTTCTCCTAAGCCGTGCATCGATGATCCTATTTTAAAGATTTGATGAGATCCTGAAGATCCCTCACAACTTTAATGTCCCAGAATCAGTTTCAACAGAAATAATACAATCATCCATGAACCTGAAGCTCAAATGACCATTTAAATCATTAGTACCTATGATCTGGTTATCATGAATTGTGATGAGATCCTGAAGATCCACACTTATGAAACTGTTAAAACAGTTATCAGACATAGTTACTGACAATATAGATATTGTCAAAACTTTCACATCCCTGCTACTAAAAATCCAGCTAGGATTGACATACCAAATATATTGGATGCAATCCACCAGTAGCAGAAGTGGATATCCTTAATGGATGAGAGGACATACCACTAGGCTCCAAAAAGAGAGATCTACTCCTGGAGACCGAAAAAACAATACCACCACAGGAAAGTGAGCTCAAATCCAGAACCTTATTGCAACTTGGTTGCTAAGGACCAATTCTGGATCTGTCCATATTCTTTACCCGTCCCAGAACCTTCACTTCTTTAACGCGTCGTGAAGGAGACACCTCTGGGAGAAATCAAATGATTATAGTACGTACGGGGTGAGTTTTGGACAAGAAAGAACACCTTTTGTCGACAAATTCTCTCATATTTCATTTTACCAGTTAAATATAAAATATCGTTTCCACAACTCTGCTTTGCCTGAAGCAAAGATAGAGATTTGGCCAAATTATAATAATGTGGAATGAGGCAATAATAAGGTGAGCTGGACTCACTTATGAAATATGAGGTGTTGGACCTGAAGTCCTGGTATCAAAAATGATATCAAATCCTGTGGGATAACTGAGTATTGAAGGAGAATTAAAATAAAATCGTTAGCTATAAGCATCTTAATTTGCTATAGTTTTAGAGGTATAAATCGCTCAAACCAGGAAGTAATCAAGTAAGATGAGCTGAACTCACTTACAAGATGAATCTGATGCATTGACTGGTTTATGTCAAAGCGTAACCCAACGAATGGCAAAAAGAGGGAATTTTTGGTTGATGTTGCTATTGGATGTGACAACATCACCGATATAAAATTTCTTCAACCGCATGTACAAATTTTTTCTTTACTTTCCTTTCTTTTGGGACACATATTAATAATATGATTAAAGGAAAGACAACCTAGACAAAGATCCTTAAAGGACTCATACTAAAAGGTTGTTGTTTGCACCTCTTAAAAACAGTATTGTTCTTAAGAGAGCAAATTAAAAGAATTGAGATTATTTTAATAACTCAAAATATTATCGGATCTCCTGAAGAGAAATTACCGAAATATCTGTTAAAGCCTATCTATCAGATATGATATGATATGAAAGCCCTAGCTAGGCATAAATTCTAGGCTTACAGAACATTAATCGTCCTGAAGATGAACAATCATCCCGAAGATGAACTATTATCCTGGAAATGAACTATCATCCTGAAGATGACGTTAATTAATCATCCCGAAGATGTAAACTTCATACAATGATGATTGATGAAGAAACATCAATTTCATTCTCCACCAAATACACCTATTTGGTTGTATGGATATACATTAAAAGACCCCCTTTCCGTTAGCGGGAAGAGGGGAAGAATATATATGGTCCAGAAGTAGCTTAAGTGTCTTAGAAACACACTTCTACCTGGCCAACTGCATGCGTCTCTTTTGAGTGTTAGCAGTATAGCTATTAGCCAGGTACAGTGCAGTGCCCCCAGCGCGCCACTGGACCAGAGATATGTAGCTTCTGCGCTATCTCCAAGGGTCGAGGAAAAATCCTCTATGTTAAATGTATATGCATATGCAGGTTACAGATCATCGCGATGAATGGCATAAAATGGACGTCCACCTCCTGAAGATCTACACAGAATCCTTCCAAGTCTACATCCTTCCACCATTCCGAGAAGCCCATCACCCAAGGAGCAGTTCAAGAACATACAATGCCAGGTCCTGAAGTACCTCGCAGACAATGACGATTGAGACGTGGAGCTGTCTACCAAGTTTGCTAGCGCTCCTTTAGCTTCAGCTAATGCCTTATATGAGTGAAACTTGTATAGATGTGTGATGCTTGTACTTTACTTTTGCTTTCGGAATGTTGCAGATGAGATGGATGTATAGACACATGGAGATAAATGTATAGATATATAGGAGATCTGCAAGCCTGAAGCTTGATCAGATTAGGGGGAGTCAATTGTAGAGTTGTACTCTTTTTCCTTGGCTAGTGGTTTTTCCCACAGGGTTTTCCATAGTCAAGGTTTTAATGAGGCAACCACATTGACTCTGGATCCAGAAGTATCCACCCCTCGACACATCCCCAAATCAGGGGAAGTTATGGAGTGCTGTACTCTTTTTCCTTCGCTATTGGTTTTTCCCACAGGGTTTTCCATAGCTAAGGGTTTTTAACGAGGCAGTTACCCTTAACTTGGATCCAGAAGTATCCACCCCTTAAGATACTCAGTAGTACTAATGAATCATTCAGTATTCATAAAGTCGAGTATACCACGTTGGTTGGATAAGAGGAAGTGTTATGAATATGACCCATTGGGCCTATTGGGTATCCACCCACATGAGTACCCATTATGAATACTATATAAAGGAGGCTAGGGGTTTCCTAGCCTCAACCCATCTCCAAATCTGTTTCTCGTTCATAACAAAATCAACGTTTTTATTGATTAAAAATCACCTTTTTACAATAAAAACGCTTTTTTGGAGATTAAAAATAGATTTTTTCCACTAAAAATTGGATTTTTATCCCCAAAAACCATCAAACCCTAGGGGATCTTCTCGCCGGAACGCGAATCCCCCCTAAAACTCGCGCGAAAACCCCCCGTCCGCCGCCCGAAGCGGCAGCCACCCCCCACCCCGCCACCTGCAGCGGCGGGCGGCCCCGACGCCTGTCGGCGGCGGGCCAGACCCGACGCCTGCCCGCGGCGGGCCAGACCCGACGCCTGCCCGCGGCGGGAACCAACCCCGCCGCCTGCAGCGGCGCCCCCCCATCCACCCGTCGTCGGTAGCGGCGGGCCCCGCCGCCCGCAGCGGCGGCCCCCCCATCCCCCCGCCGCCAGCAGCGGCGGGCCCCCAACCCCCTGGCAGCCGCTCGTATCGGGCCCCCCGGTGCGCGCTCATGCCCGGAAACCCTAGCCGCCTGAAGCGGCAATCCGCGCGACCAAAAACCCTAACTAGGGTTTCACCCCGAAAATTCACTATTTTCAAACGATTTTCAGATTTAAATTCGATTTTCCTTCGCTATAATCTGATTAATGCTTTATAAATCATCGCAATTTTTCTTGGATTATTTGATTATTACATGTTTAATAATTAGGAAGATCCTGCGACCGCTCTGCCGTTAGTTAACTAACCTAACGGTGTATGACGTTGCCCAGTGGTCCAATAATTATTAAACGAAAAATTTTCCTTTCCATTATAAAATTTCTGTGATGATTAAATGCATGTGTAGAAATTTATATGCCTGCCGCATATTTAATGACTCGGTGATGTACATTTTTATTTAGCATGCTAAAATCACTATGACATAGTTTAATGCCTATAGCAAAACTGTATGTCTGCGATAAGATTATTTAAATGCCTGCAGCATATAAATAGCATGTGTATACATCATACTTGTTTCAATTTTTGTTAATTAAGCACAACTTTTTACTTTATAAGATTTACATTATATGTATGATGCGCTCATGATATGACAACATTTTATGTCAACAAACCAAGAACGATTTCAAAAAGTTTAACATCATATCCTAGTTGACAAAATGAACCTGGAGTTCAAAACCAAAATGAACCTGAAGTTCAAAATCAAAGCAAAAGTCAACACCCTTTCATACTAATAAAAATTAACAAGTACGATGGCTTATACGAAAAACATTTATGCGATTTCTTTTAGAAATACGCATTTCGCGATAAATAGATCTCTCAGATCTACGGTCTGTATAAACCAATATTGACACCATCAGTTGTCATAACACCGCCAAACTCTTTTGAGTAATCTCACTTTACAAGGTATGATTCTTGAATCTAACCTTATTTTTTAAGCGTACGCCCGAAGTCGTGTCTTAATAGATAAGTGAGAAATTATAAAATTCGTACCCACGTAATTGTTTCCCATAGAGTATGATTCTATATCCACACAATACTTGAATGACTCAATAAAAATGGCCTGAAGACCATACTTGAGTTTTCAAATAGACTTTTAAAAGTCTCTCATAAATTAGAAAGTGGAAATATAGAGACTAACTCATTTCCCTTGTATGTGTCTACTCGTAAGACCAATAATCATTCTTCCTTATAAACGACAATAAGGAAGACTGAAAACAGGGGAAGTCTTGAATAAAAATGAGAAAGGGAAGATATGATGTACCTCGATATGGAGTATGCAATGGCAACCCAATATCAGACCAGCAGTTCTGATAAGACCCATAATGTTTTTTGCAAAATGAATGGGCATTAACATATGCCATATAAAAATATATACATATCTAGTCTAAACGACGAAAGTCAAATTGCATGTATGTATATTTCGCTACTCCCCGAGGACAAATAAACTTTGAAAATAAATTTGACATGTTGTCATAATATGAGTCTAAAATGAGCACAATTGTGGACGTATATTTTATAGAACCCACATCATACTATGAAACTTGTTGCTCTAACATAATTATTAGTAGTATTCTCCTGCAGTATATATGTGCTTTTTACGCATTTAATTTTACTGTAAATGATTTGTCATCCGGAATACTCCTAAAATGAGGATGCCATATACTCTCTGAAACTTATAAAGTTTCAAAGGATATTCGTCAAAATGAAATCCCTAATGACTCAAGAAACCAATAAAGCCTGAAGCTTTATCCAATTATGATCCGCATAATAGTCATTGTGAAGATGTAATCCTTCACAGTTTGAACAGAGTTCACCTATTACCGGACAAAATTAACTTGAGCATTTTAATGGATGTTCAAAAGTCCCACATAAATTCGAACAGAGGAATTAATTTGGAACACCAGAAGTGTCCAAAATCGACCAACTTCGGATCGATGTCACCCTGGATTGATGATGCAAGACATCATTAACCAGACGAACCCGAAGATTTTTCAAAAAAGGGTGAAACTCGCATTATCCCATTCAAAAGGGAAAAATGATTACGAGATCATCTCCATTCACGTGGACATTGACTCTCCTCACTTCCTCAAACGAATTTAAGATGATATACTATCATTAGAAGAATGAGACCTTTATGCCTCTTGAGAGTATTTGAGGGATAAAAGTGGACTCACACACTCCCTACATATGGCTGATGATGTACCTTAGAGTACTCACCTATTTATCCTCTTAAAATGGTCATAATCAAAACCTAGTTATCCAACCGCAGTCCAGATTATTATTAATCACAACGAACATATTACGTTACTGGGATATTGGTTGGGCTTTTACTTACCCTCATACCACCCTCAAAAATGTCGCAGTGGAACTTATTCATCGGGACTAACCCTCCTAGATAAATATGTTCCGAGATCCCCAAACGGGGGAGGCATTAGAGCACATCTTATAGATGGAGCCTTGACGGGTTCATATCCCTAGTTCTATGCTCAACTTCATTGAAGTCGAGCCTATTGCGGATTTTTGGGATAACACTGGGAAATCAATTTAACAACTGGAAGAAAATTGAACACCCTGAAGCTTTGTGTTCACACCCAGTAATGGGTTATATGTAAATCATTAAAATGATTTAAACGGATTACTTGTCCACTAGAAATCCAGTTGTATGTGACCATGTGGGAACATGCAAACCATCAGAACGCCTCCTTAGAAACTATTTATATGAGCCTGATCACCTCATATAAACAGTTTCCGAGAACCCCTAACGGGGGAAGCGTTAAGTGCACATCTTATCGATGGAGTCATGATGGGTTTACATCCCCATATCACCACTATGGACCATTTAAAACATTAATACCTATGATCTAATTATCATGAATAGTGATGAGATCCTGAAGATCCACACTTATGAAACTGTTAAACAGTTATCAGACATAGCTACTGACAATATAAATATTGTCAAATTCACACATCCCTGCTACTAAAAATCCAACTAGGATTGGCATACTAACTATAATGGATGCAATCTACCAGTAGCAGAAGTGGATATCCTCAATGGATGAGAGGACATACCACGAGACCCTAAAACAATACCACCACAGGAAAGTGAGCTCATCTCCATATCATCTCCCTTTCCAGAACCTCCAGAAGAGATAAATCTGGAATAAATTGAATAATGTACGTACACGGAGAGGTATTTGGATAAAACACACTTGTCGAAAATTACTCACATTTCATTTTGCCATTGATATCGTTCACAATCTTCGTTTCCTGAAGCAAACGCAGAAATTTGGCCAAATTATGTGAAACGAGGCAATAATAAGTTGAGCTGAACTCACTTATGAAATGTGAAGTGTTTGGACCTGAAGTCCTGATATCAAAAGATATCAACCCTGTGGGCTACCGAGTATTGTATAAATAAATAAAATCGTATGTTATAAGCAAAACGCTATAGCCTTAGAGGTTTATTTCGCAGAAACAAGGAAGTAACCATGTAAGATGAGTTTAACTCACTTACAAAATTAATCAAACTGATGCATCAGGCTCCCTGGTCATGATTGTGAAACCCATGCGATTAGCAAAGATAATTTTAGGCTATGTTGCTATGGATGATGTGACAACATACCCTTATGAATAATCATCCTGAAGATGAATTATCATCCCGAAGATGAAACAATCATCCTGAAGATGAATTATCATCCTGAAGATGAAACCTTCATCCCGAAGATGAATAATCATCCTGAAGATGAATTATCATCCCGAAGATGAAACCTTCATCCTGAAGATGAATTATCATCCTGAAGATGAAACCATCATCCCGAAGATGAATTATCATCCCGAAGATGAAACCATCATCCCGAAGATGAATAATCATCCAGAAGATGAATAATCATCCAGCAGATGAATTACCATCCAGAAGATGAAATTATCATCCAGTCGATGAAGAAACATGGAAAATTGCAATCCACCAATACACCTACTGGTTGTATGGATGCACATTAAGACCCCTTCCGTTCGCTGGAAGAGGGGAAGGATATCCTAGGTCCTGAAGTGCCTTACTCAAATGTCTTTTGTACACTCCTTTATCTGGCAGTAAACACTTTAACCAGATACAGTGCAGCGCCTGCAGCGCACCACTGGACCAGAGATATGTAGCTTCTGCGATATCTCCAAGGGTCAAGGATCATACATGTTAAATGTATTTGCAGATACAGGTTACAGATCATCGCGATGACTGCAACAAAGAAGCGACCAACTCCTGGAGACCAGCAAAGCATACTTCCAAGGCAACATCAATCCCACCATCCCGAGAGGCTCATCAATCCAAGAAGCAAATCATAAGTACGCACAGCCAGGTCCTGCAGTACCTCGCAGACACAGTGAAGACTGGGTCAGAGACGTGATGCTACCTACCGAGTCTGCAGACCACTCCTTCTCAGAAGAGATCCCTCAGATTCAGTAGCTGCCATAGATGAGCGATACTTGTATAGATGAGCGATGTCTTGTATAGGTGAGCGATGCCTTGTACTTTGTACTCATTATCGGAACACTGTAAGAGATTGATGTATAATTGCCTAGGAGATCTGCAAGCCTGCCGCTTGTGCAGATCAGGGGGAGTCAAATGTAGTGTTGTACTCTTTTCCCTTGGCTATTGGTTTTTCCCACTGGGTTTTCCATAGCTAAAGGTTTTAACGAGGCAACCCCATTGACTCTGGATCCAGAAGTATCCACCCCCTAAATACTTCCACTAATCAGGGGAAGTTACAGAAACTGTACTCTTTTTCCTTGGCTATTGGGTTTTCCCACTGGGTTTTCCATAGCTAAAGGTTTTAACGAGGCAGTTATCCCTAACTTAGGATCCAGAAGTATCCACCTCTAGTGATATCCATCGATCAGGGAAAGTTACAGAGACTTGTACTCTTTTCCCCTAGCCATTGGTTTTTCCCACTGGGTTTTCCTTGGCAAAGGTTTTAACGAGGCAAGTACTCTTAAACTTGGGATCCAGAAGTATCCATAGACCCATGATCAGATAAGCTCTATGAACCCTGAAGCGTTCATCACGGCTTACAACAATGGATGGATAAGGGGAAGTGTTATAAACGGGCTTTGGAGGCCCAACCCGTTAGTGGGTATCCACCCATTATGTAACCATATTACTATAAATACAAGGCTACGGGGTTCCGTAGCCGCCATGGTTTACAACAGTTGTGTATTTTTATAACTTCGCAACTTACATATTGGTTGTGGGCTATTGTTGAGTCGGGCTTTTGGGGGCCCAGCGGGCCTCATGGGCCTTATCAGATATACTAATGGTTAGGAATCTGTTTCATAACATAGGTAAATCGCTTGAAATATTTTAGTAAGAATAAACAATTAAATTTCCCCGAAAAATCTATTTTAAAAGACCAAAAAATGATTAATTCTTCATGGAATTAGACAATGAAATATATAAAATTGTCTTAGATTGAGTTTACTACTACAAATTTTTAACTTCTCACACACAATTATGTGGCGTATCAGAGACCTACCATGTTTCGGTTCAGGCTTAATCATTTTTGTGTGGAAGAAATTCCAAAATTCTGAAAGTGATTCATCTTCGGGTGCTTGGGTATTTAGAAAACTTGTAAGAGAGAAACAGAAGAGTTCAAAAGGATTTGCATAAATCGAAGGTGACAACAGCCTTTCAGTAATCTGTAGCCTTCCCATTCAGAGAAAAATTGAAGACTATGAATAAAAACTGAAAATGCCCCACTTGTTATGAGTGAGGAAGGCGTTTGGCCTTCCCACCACTTTATCCATCCATTACTCCCCAATAGTTTGTATAACGAGGACCTTTGGAATCCATGCCCTTTGTTATTCCATATGAATGAATAAATAGAGGACCATGGACTTGAGCCATGGTTACTCTTTCTTTTGAGTTTCAACACGTTATCAATACGAATTTGATCTTGAGGAAAAAAAATTTTGAGCCACACTATTTTTCATCTTCCCCACAAATTATATAAAATTTGGATTAATTAAATTTTTTTCCTTCACGTACTAATAATTACAAGGACACTGAGACCGCTCTGTCGTTAGTTACCTAACCTAACGGGTAATGACGTTTCCCCGTGGTCCAAGTAAATTATTAAAAGTAATTTTTATATAATATGCTTGCTATGCTGAAAATACATCTTATATATGCATGTGTGTTTGCGTGGTTGATTTTTATATTGCATGTAGCATATATAAACTGCGTGGATGTTGTAAATAATTCAATCTTGTGGGTTGGGATAGGCTATTTTGAGATATACCTTTTTATATTCCTCGCTTTCTTTTTCTGTTTTGAGAGATATTGTAGTGAGGTTATAATGTAAAATGCCAAAGACATGAGCTCAGCCAATTTGAAGACTGAGATGAAATCTGCATTATGCTGGGACCCAAAATGGGTTTCCAAGTTGTATTTTTCATTTCTTTTTGTATTTCATTTTTGGGACATTTTTGGACATTTTGTTCATAAGGGTATCTGGCCGATCCCCCATGACTGCTTGTTTACTTTGCGTGAATTTATTTTTCACAAATATTAATTTTTGCGTATTTAATTGCATAGATAAATGGAAAAATTGGCTAGCGTCGATTTCAAGGTCCTTGACGCAGCAGGAAAGAACTACCCGAGTTGGCGAGTGGACCTGAAGTTTCACTTGCGTTCAATGGCACTCCTTCACATAATTCTGGCCCCCGCAGCGGCCAAGACAACTGCTAGCCAGGCCCCTGCAGCGGCCCAGCCAGCTGGCAGTTCTACTACCGTTGTCTCCGACATGGATAATGTGAAAGTCATTATCTATATCAGGAGACATATAGATCGGACCTTAAAGGCCGAATACTTAACGGTGGAAGACCCTCTTGAGTTGTAGACAGAGCTGGAGGCACGTTATAGGCATCAAATTAATGTCATACTACCACATGCCAGTTATGAGTGGGAAAATCTCCGTTTTCAGGACTATACGTCCGTTGCTGAGTACAACTCAGCACTTCATAATATCACCGCACGCCTGAAGTTGTGTGGTGAAGAAGTCTCGGAGTATCGCATGTTGGAAAAGACATTTACCTCGTTCCACGAGAAAGATGCAATCCTCATTCAACAGTACCGTGATTACAACTTCAGGAAGTTATCTGATTTGCTCTCTTGCCTTCTCAGGACAGAGCAGAATAGAGACTTACTACTTACCACTCATAATCTGCGCCCTACTGATGCTGCCCCTCTCCTTGAAGCCCAGCATGTTTCTCCCCAGAAGTGGAAAAACAAGAAGAAGGCTAGAAAGAACAAAGGGAAAGCTTCAATGAAGCCAGCACCACCCCAGAACAACAACTATAAGGGGAAGAAAAACTTCACATGGAAGCGTAAGAACACTGGTCCAGTGCCAATTCCAAAGAAGAATTGGGAAGACAGATGCCATAGATGTGGCATGACTGGACATTGGTCCAGAAACTATCGCACTCCTCGTCACCTCTAGGACCTGTATCAGGCGAGCCTGAAGCCTTCCCCTGAAACTAACATGGCGGATATTCAAGCTCCAACCAAGTTCACTGCACAAGACTTCGAGAATGATGATCTGCTCGATTGAGCCTTATCTTCTGTTTTTCTATGCATTTAAAATATATGTAGCTTCATCTGTAGTTTGCTTTGAAGGAACTTTAATTTGAATGTCAATTTTCATTACTCAAATAAATTTTCACTTTGCTTAATATAGATGAAGTGTAACGGCCTGTATTCCTAGTCGTATTTTGAATGTTGTATGCATGTATTTTTACTTCGTTCATCCAGATATTTTCGCCCGAGTGATCTTCGTCTGCACGTCGATGCAAGCGCGTCCTTATTTTGGTTTTCACCGTAGCGTAACTATTGGTTTTTTTAACTTTAACAAACTACTATTGGCTGAAATTAAATCCCTAATTAACTAATTACTACCAACTAATTTAACTCACTAATTACTTTTAACTAAAAGTTAATTACTAATTAACTGATTACTTTTAACTAATTTATTTTTACTAATCACTTTTTCTAAGCTACTCTTACCAATTTACTTCACCCTAACCCTAACCATACCGAATTGAATCCCACCGAAAGAAATCGGTGAGATCCAACATTTGCTTTCATTCCTCCCTACCTCCAACCAACCCCCTTCAAGCTGTCTCCTCCCTCTACCGTTCTTAAACCAACAACAACAAGCAACAGGGACAAATCAGCCATCCGACATCTCTCCACCATCAGCCACCACAAACACTTCATTACCCCCTCCTTCCACCAAGCAACAACGATCAGACATCCCACCACCATCACCACAACCCAACCCCAAATCAGCCACTCCACAACCTCCTCTCAACCGAAATCAAAACAAAACAGAAATCCAAAATCCAAAATCAATCAATTTGAACCATATTTCAGAAATCAGCTCTCGAACCGACCGCCACCGATCAGCCAAGGTCGCCGCCCCTGGGAGCCGATGTCGCTTGTCGCGCCCCGACCCCGATCCGCCGCCGCCCGCGCCTCGGATCCGCCTCGTCGTGCATCAAATCGCCGCCTAAGCCCGGACCCACCAGGCCGCCGCCGTCGATCCGCTCGCCGCACTGCGCTGCGCCGACACCGGAGCGCCGCCACTCAGACCTTGTCACCCTGACCCCGGATCCGCCACCGTGACTCTCCTGCGAAGAGAACAAAAAAAAGGAAAAAAAAAGAAACCGAGAAGACAGACGTAGGGGGAGAGAGAGAGAAAGAGGGGGGGGGGGAGGAGTAATTATAGTGTAAGTTTTTTATATAAGTTTTTTTATAAATCTAAGTTTAAGTTATATTATTATAAGTTATATTATTATAAGTTATTAAGTTAGTTATTAATTTCTGTAAATTTAAATAAGTTAAGGATATTATATAACTAAGTTAAGTTAAATTATTTTTATAAGCTAATAAAGTTAGTTTAAGTTATATTAAAGTTATTTTTAGTTATACAACTTATTTTAAGTTAATAAATTAAGTATAAGGCTAAGTTATTGTAAATTAAGTTAATAGTTGATGTTAATTTGTAAGTTAACATTATTTTATAATAAGTCTGTTTAATATATTTTAACTGGTTAGTAACTATTAATCTAATACCACAAATCTATGATGCAGATAAAACGTGCCTTACGTTTCCACCACCTGGACACCCACACCCACGTCAAGGCAAGTATTGTTAGTAAATGAATTGCAAATCTGGCTGTTCAAACTTAGTGCTAAATCTGATTTCAATGTGCTTGTCAACTTCTGGTAGCCAAATATTACGTTTCATTTTGCTTGTTGCCTTCTAATTTAATTGGACTACTTTTACTACCTGCATGCTAACAAGTTAAATTAATTTGGAAAAAGGAGTATGTTACAAACTCGTAACACACATTTGATATCCAACGAATATAGATGGGGTGAAACCATCGAATACAGATGGGGTGAAACTTAGTCGATGACTAGACAGTACACTTGGGTAGGGTTGGTTCATGCAGTAGAGTCCGTAAATGTTGCTTGAACATCTTACGTCTACCTACAAACCACACTAATGGAGGCAAGCATCTTGGCCCTCTTCCAGGTTAGGAATGGCAAGAAGCGTCACGGTAAACCCATGATGATAGGGTGTATCGAGAACATTACCTACTCAGACATGAACTTATCAAGAGCACAAATAATCAAATACTCAACTTACAACTGTCTTACTTTTAAACTGCAAATCCATGCATGCTCGTACTTTACTTTTCTGCACTTATTATTCATAACTGTGTACTAACGCTCTTTTGTCCTTTTCTAGTTGTTCTTCGCTTCATTACTTTAAATATCTTGCCGAGCTTATCGCCGACATATATTTCAATGTGTTGATGAAATATATGTTAGGTTCAAAGCAGAGTACCTCGAGGGCCCTACTTTTGAGGATCCTACCTTATAGGTGGACCCCGCTGATCAGAGCTACGAGGACGTTGAGATTCTCCCTGCAGAAGGCTAGAGCGAGACATTTTTATTTCAGTTTTATTATTTGTATTGTTGTTTTCAAGTGTGTTTGCTTTCAGCAGATTGCACGACCATGCTAGGCCTTAATTGCTTGTGTATTTTGATTTGGACGCTGGTATTGTAATGTAATGACTATTTATGTTGCTCCTGAGAAATTCGCATGCAGGGACCTGCTTTTGCTAATTAACGCTTATTGTGCTTAAGTCAAAGAAGAAAAAAAATAAGTACCTCTTCTTTGCTTTAAGCACATGCGGACCCGCTCGCGTCCTCGCTCCCAAGCATAATGGGAAGCGGGGCGTGACAGGTTTTAGTGGTGGCCCATGCAGGTCCTGCTCCTCCCTGCGAAATACTTCAGAAGCAGTGTGAATATCATTACTAACCAGATCGTTTGAATAACTTTATACATAAATGTTTAACTTGTTCCTTTTGCAGCATGGCAGGAAGACCACACACTCGCAACGGACATGGAACGAGCGGGAATGATGCTTCCGACCTCCATGAACTTATGAGTATGAGGAATGTTGGAGACACAACATCAGCTGATCCAGCAGAGTCAGCAGCCTGCACCACCTGCACCACCCCCGCCTCGAGCTGAGCCCGGAGCGAAGCAATTTCGGTAGATGAACCCGAAGAGCTTTTCTGGGAGAGAAGGCCCGTTAGCAGCAGAAGAATGGGCCCGAACCACAGAAGAAGACCTGAGTCTTACCTGCATTGACCAGGCAGGCTGGGTAGAAGTTGCCAAGAAACAGCTGACTGGAAATGCTTGGAACTGGTGGGACACTGAAGAAGCTCTTCTTATCAAGCCCATCAACTGGACCATGTTTCGAGAGCGTTTCGACGCTCAATATTTTCCTCAATCAGCCAAGAGGGAACTGCGACAACATTTCGTCAACCTGGAACAAGGCAATCGGACTGTTGATGAATACGAGGCAGAATTTTCGATGCTTAGTCGATTTACCCCACATCTGGTGGAAGATCCCGAAGACTGTGCTTATCAGTTTCTCCAGGGACTAGACATGGACATTCATGCTTCAATGTTTTCGACGAATCCGACTACACATCTGGAAGTGTTGGATGCTGCTAAGAAGCATGAGCTTATTGTGAAGCGTAAGAAGGCGCTTCAGATTGGAGGGAGTAGGCGTCCACCGGAGCCACCCAGGGGCAACCTCCGACCTACTCAAACTGCACAGTTCAAGAGGCCTGCTGCCCCGACCAACAAGTGACCTCAGCTAGTGTGCTTCCACTGTAGGCGCAGGGGTCATGTCATGAAGGACTGCAGAGAGCTGCTGAATCAATGCCTGATATGTGGAGCATCTGCGCATGCTACCAGAGACTGCCCTCGCCGTACCAACAAGCCGATGACTACTGGACCTTCTGGGACTGTTCAGCGTGGAGCTCTTGGATCTACTCAGCATGGACCACCTCTGACTCCACAACAGAAGGCTTTTACATTGGCGAGGCAGAGCCAACCAAGACGTCAGAATTTCACCATGACAGCCACGAAGGCTGAGTCGGATGGACAAGTGATCTCAGATATTACTTAAACCCTTCTTTTATAATGCTTATGATATATGCATGTGTTACTTATTTATCTTTTACCTAAGATATTTCTTATTGACTAGGTGTTGTCTTGATAGCATCTCATCCAGCCATATCTCTTTTTGATTCTGGAGCCACTCACTGCTTCATATCCTGGGGATTTGTAGAGAAACATTCTATCCATATTGACTCTCTACCAAATCACTTGAGAATCACTACTGCGAGTGGAGTAGTGAAGACTTCTACTGGCTGTAGATCTTGCCCCATAGTGATTTGTGGACACGAGTTGTTCGCAGACTTTATGATTGTCGACATGTCAAACTTCGATGCGATATTCAGCATGGATTGGTTAGGAAATTTCTAAGATTGTCACAACAATAAAGTAGTGTTTGAAATCCCTGATCATCCTGTGTTTGAATTCATGAGCGGAGACCGTTCACTTGGGCCTGTCAAGTTTCGGGCCAAGCCGAACGAACTGAGCATTGCATCGATGCAAGTTGACCCGAGAAACCTAGAGTGGTTCGAGACTTTGCAGACGTATTTCCTGAAGATATTTCAGGATTACCGCCTGATCGAGCTCTGGAATTCACTATCGACCTTATGTCGAACACTCAACCTATTTCGAAGGCTCCTTATCGCATGGCTCCTACTGAACTGGAGGAACTTCGGAAACAACTCGACGACCTGTTGCAGAAGGGATTGATTCATACCAGCGTATCTCCTTGGGGTGCGCCAGTTCTTTTGGTCAAGAAGAAGGATGGGTCGAGAAGGATGTATGTGGACTACTGAGAGCTAAATAAGGTAACCATAAAGAACAAGTACTCGTTGTCGCGCATTAACGACATCTCGATCAACTGGACGGATCACGAGTATTCTCAAAGCTGGATCTCCGAAGTGGTTATCATCAAGTGAAGGTAGAAGTGGAGACATCCCGAAGACGGCATTTCGGACCAAGTATGGGCACTATGAATTTGTAGTCATGCCATTTGGTGTGACTAACGCCCCAGTAGTATTCATGAACCTCATGAACTTGATCTTCTATGAGTTCTTGGATAAGTTCGTGGTGATCTTCATCGACGACATCTTGGTCTACTCGAAGGATGAAGAAGAGCATGCCGAGCATCTGTGGATTTTACTGGAGATATTGCGACATCATCGGTTATACGCCAAGTACAACAAGTGTGATTTCTGGCTAGAACGAGTCGCCTTTCATGGGCATGTGGTACCAGGAGACGGTATCTCTGTCGATCCGGAGAAGGCCATTTCAGTCAGGAACTGGCCGACTCCTCGATCAGTTACCGACATCAGGAGTTTCCTAGGATTGGTGGGTTATTACCATCGATTCATCAAGGACTTCTCGAAGATTGCCGAGCCTATGACCCGCCTGACGCGGAAGGATGTCAAGTATGTATGGTCAGACTCTTGTGAGCAGGCGTTTGGGATATTGAAGGCCAAGCTGACGTCTGCACCAATGTTAGCTATACCAGACAGGACTGGAGGATTTGAAGTCTTCTGTGACGCATCTGGCAATGGCATTGGATGTGTTCTGCATCAGCATGGTCGTGTGGTCGCATATGCTTCTCGACAGTTGAAGATTCACGAGAAGAATTATCCGACTCACGACCTGGAGTTGGCTGCTGTCATCTTTGCTCTGAAGATTTGGAGGCATTTTCTTTTGAGCGAGCAAGTCAAGATCTACACCGACCACAAGAGCCTGAAGTATATTTTCTCTCAGAAGGAGCTCAATATGAGGCAACACAGATGGTTGGAGATTATGACGGATTACGACATCGACCTCCAGTATTATCCAGGGAAGGCGAATGTCGTACCAGATGCATTGAGCAGATTACCAGCGATCATAACTCTCTCAGCTCAATGGAGACTTCAGCAGGCTATACGTGAGATGGAGGTTGAAGTTATTTTACCCGGGACTTTTGCATCATTGATGAATATGCAAGTTCAGTCTACTATCGTGGATCGAATCAAAGCTGCTCAGACTGGAGAAGCGGAGTTACAGAAGATCAGGGAGCAAGTCAAAGCTGGACTTCGAACGAATTTCCTTATTCATGAGGATGGTTTCCTGAGATACGGCAGT
The DNA here is from genome assembly GCA_030789695.1 of Scilla litardierei. Taxonomy (NCBI): domain Eukaryota; kingdom Viridiplantae; phylum Streptophyta; class Magnoliopsida; order Asparagales; family Asparagaceae; genus Scilla; species Scilla litardierei. Next base: position 7,544,308 of record CM061138.1, on the reverse strand, counting down.
AGAATCTGCATACCTTTAGGTGATATCAGAGAGGAGCTGATGAATGAGGCTCATAGCTCTTCCTACTCCATTTATCCTGACGGCACCAAGATGTACAATGATATTCGTCTAAACTTTTGGTGACATGGAATGAAGAGAAGCGTGGCTCGAAGTGTTGCTAAGTGCCTTGTATGTCAGCAAGTGAAGGCAGAACATCATCGCATTGCGGGACTGCTTCAACCCCTGCCGATTCCAGAGTGGAAATGTCAGCACATCACTATGGATTTCGTGACTGGACTACCTCGGAGTACTAAGCAGAATGATGCGATTTGGGTGATCGTTGACCGGTTAACCAAATCAGCACATTTCATACCCTTCCGAGTGGGACAATCTATGGAAATACTTGCTAAGAAGTATATGGAGATAATGATCTATCCTTTACCTTTAACGCTTCTTTTAGTATACGTTGTGATGTGATCGATAATCGTGCAGGAGATTGTTCGATCGCACGGAGTTCCGGTGAGCATCATCTTTGACCGAGACACTAGATTCACTTCTTAGTTTTGGAAGAGTATGCAATCCAATTTAGGTACACGTCTAAGTTTCAGCACTGCGTACCACCCGGAGACGGATGGCCAATCAGAGCGTACCATCCAGATATTGGAGGACATGTTGCGAGCTTGTATGCTGGATTTCAAAGGCTCGTGGAAAGATCATCTACACCTGGTGGAGTTTTCCTACAACAATAGCTACCAAGCCAACATTGGCATGGCCCCCATTCGCAGCACTGTATGGAAGGAAATGTCGATCCCCGCTGAATTGGGATGACATTGATGATCGAGAATTATTGGGTCCGGAGATGATTGTTGAAACTGTCGGTATAGTGCGTAACATCAGAGACAAGTTACGCATTGCACAAGACCGGTACAAGCATTGGGTTGATGCCAAGCGTCGTCACTTGGAGTTTCAACCTGGATATAATGTTTTCCTGAAAATATCCCCAAACCGAGGAGTGATACGTTTTGGGAGGCGAGGCAAGCTCAGTCCAAGGTTCGTTGGACCCTTTGATGTGTTAGAGCGAGTTGGACAGGTGGCTTATCGTCTAGCTCTACCGCCATCATTGGAGGGAGTACATAATGTTTTCCATGTCTCCCAGCTACGTCGTTATATCAGTGATCCTACACATGTGGTGGATCATTCGGAGATCACGGTACGACCAGACCTTACCTATGAGCATCAGCCTGTTCAGATTCTTGATCGACGTCAGAAGGTGCTCAGGAACAAGGTCGTCGAGCTAGTGAGAGTGATGTGGCGACGTGACTCGCCAGGAGAATCCACTTGGGAGCGAGAGGATGAGATGTGATGACGTTACCCCTACCCTTTTCCTGCCCTGTAGAGAATTCCGGAGACAGAATTATTCTAAGGAGGATAGCATGTAACGGCCTGTATTCCTAGTCGTATTTTGACTGTTGTGTGCATGTATTTTTACTTCGTTCATCCAGATATTTTCGTCTGAGTGATCTTCGTCAGCACGTCGACGCGAGCGCGTCCTTATTTTGGTTTTCACCATAGCGTAACTATTGTTTTTTTAACTTTAACCAACTACTTACTACCAACTAATTTAACTCACTAATAACTTTTAAATAAAAGTTAATTACTAATTAACTTATTACTTTTAACTAATTTATTTTTACTAATCACTTTTTCTAAACTACTCTTACCAATTTACTTTACCCTAACCTTAACCCTACCCAATTGAATCCCACCGAAAGAAATCGATGAGATCCAACATTTGCTTTCATTCCTCCCCTACTTCCAACCAACCCCCTTCAAGCTGTCTCCTCCCTCCACTGTTCTTAGACCAACAACAACCAGCAACAGGGACAAATTAGCCATCCCACATCTCTCCACCATCATCCACCACAAACACTTCATCACCTCCTCTTTCCACCAAGCAACAACGATCAGACATCCCACCACCACCACCACAACCCAACCCCAAATCAGCCACTCCACAACCTCCTCTCAACACAAATCAAAACAAAACAGGAATCAAAAATCCAAAATCAATCAATTTGAACCCTATTTCAGAAATCAGCTCTCGAACCGATCGCCGCCGATCAGCCCAGGTCGCCGCTGCCGCTTGCCGCGCCCCGATCCCGACCCCGATCCGCCGCCGCCCCCGCCTCGGATCCGCCTCGCTGTGCCTCAGATCGTCGCCGGAGCCCAGAGCCACTAGGCCGCCACCGTCGATCCACCGGTACTGCGCTGCGCCGCCCGCCGCCGCTGCGCCGACCCCTGAGCGTCGCCACTCAGACCTCATCACCCCCGACCCCGGATCTGCCGCCGTGACTCTCCTGCGAAGAGAACAAAAAAAGGAAAAAAAAAAGAAACCGAGAAGACAGACGTAGGGAGAGAGAGAAAGAGGGGGATGAGTAATTATAGTGTAAGTTTTTTTATAAATATAAGTTTAAGTTATATTATTATAAGTTATATTATTATAAGTTATTAAGTAAGTTATTAATTTCTGTAAATTTAAATAAGTTAAGGATATTATAAAACGAAGTTAAGTTAAATTATTTTTATAAGCTAATAAAGTTAGTTTAAGTTATATTAAAGTTATTTTTAGTTATATAACTTATTTTAGGTTAATAAATTAAGTATAAGGCTAAGTTATTGTAAATTAAATTACTAGTTGATGTTAATTTGTAAGTTAACATTATTTTATAATAAGTCTGTTTAATATATTTTAACTGGTTAGTAACTATTAATCTAATACTATAAATCTATGATGCAGATAAAACGTGCCTCATGTTACCACCACCTGGACACCTACACCCACGTCAATGCAAGTATATTTAGTAAATGAATTGCAAATCTGGTCGTTCATACTTAGTGCTAAATCTGATTTCAATGCGCTTGTCAACTTCTGGTAGCCAAATATTACGTTTCATTTTGCTTGTTGCATTCTAATTTAATTGGACTACTTTTACTACCTGCATGCTAACAAGTTACATTAATTTGGAAAAAGGAGTATGTTACAAACTCGTAACACACATGTGATATCCATCGAATACAGATGTGGTGAAACCATCGAATACAGATGGGGTGAAACTTAGTCGATGACTAGACAGTACACTTGGGTGGGGTTGGTTCATGTAGTAGAGTCCGTAAATGTTGCTTGAACATCTTACGGCTACCTCGAAACCACACTAATGGAGGCAAGTATCTTGGCCCTCTTCCAGGTTAGGAATGGCAAGAAGCGTCACGGTATGCCCCCGATGATAGGGTATATCGAGAACATTACCTACTCAGACATGGACTTATTACGAGCACAAATAATCAAATACTCAACTTACAACTGTCTTACTTTTAAACTGCAAATCCATGCATGCTCGTACTTTACTTTTCTGCACTTATTATTCATAACTGTGTACTAACGCTCTTTTGTCATTTTCTAGTTGTTCTTCACTTCATTACTTTAAATATCTTGCCGAGCTTATCGCTGACATATATTTCAATATGTTGATGAAATATATGTTAGGTTCAGAGACAGAGTACCTCGAGGACCCTACTTTTGAGGATCCTACCATAAAGGTGGACCCCGCTGATCAGAGCTACGAGGACGTTGAGATCCTCCCTGCAGAAGGCTAGAGCAGGACATTTCTATTTCAGTTTTATTATTTATATTGTTGTTTTCAGGTGTGTTTGTTTTCAGCAGATTGTACGGCCATGCTAGGCCTTAATTACTTGTGTATTTTGCTTTGGACGCTGGTATTGTAATGTAATGACTATTTATGCTGCTCCTGAGATATTCGCGTGCATGGACCTGCTTTTGCTAATTAACGCTTATTGTGCTTCAGTCAAAGAAGAAAAGAAAAAAATAAGTACATCTTCTTTGCTTAAGCACATGCGGACCCGCTCGCGTCCTTGCTCCCAAGCATAATGGGAAGCGGGGCGTGACATGAAGTATGAGTGCCTAGTGGACAGTGCTTCGACCCACACCATCCTTCGCGATCCATGCTATTTTTATAGCTTAAACAAATATGACGGTCTTGTTATCACAATTTCAGGACTGTCCAATATAATCGAAGGATCTGGTAAAGCAATCATATTGCTCCCAAATAACACAAGACTCAAAATACAAAATGCATTCTCTCCAAAATTCAATAGGAATCTCACAACTTTCACGGATATTTGTTTTAACGGGTATCACGTAGAAACTAAAGATGAAGAAAACATTGAATATATGTATGTGACTCGTCAAAAAGATGGCCAGAAGACCATCTACAAACGATTTAAGGGACTCCTGTCGGGTTTCTACCACACATATATTCACCTTATAGAAGCCAATATGACTGAGCACCAGAAGTGCCTTTCATTGCCAGAATTTCAACTCTGGCACAATAGACTTGGTCACCTTGGATCAGCTATGATGCGCCGCATCATCACTGAATCCCGTGGACATAATTTAAAGAACCGGAGGATTCTTCAAAAGGGTGAGTTTTCTTGTCCCCCTTGTTTTAAGGAAAACTAATAACGAGACCATCCCTCCTGCAAGTGGGGTTAGAGTCTCCAGGCTTCCTAGAGAGAATTCATGGTGACATTTGCGGGCCTATTCACCCTGCAAGTGGCCCATTTCGGTACTTCATGGTACTGATTGATGCATCCACAAAATGGTCTTATGTGTACCTATTGTCCACCCGCAACCTATCTTTCTCAAAGCTATTGACACAAATAATTAGGTTGCGGGCTCTTTTCCCCGATAACCATATCAAGAAATTACGTCTTGATAATGCGGGCGAATTCACTTCTCAAGTCTTCGAAGACTATTGCCAGGCAATGTGTATCGAAGTTGAACATCCTGTAGCACATGTTTACACCCAGAGTGGATTAGTAGAGTCTCTTATAAAGAGACTCCAATGGATTGCACGTCTATTGCTCATGCAATCCCAGTTGCCCGTGGATGCTTGGTGGCATGCTATACTACATACCGCATCGCTTATTAGGATAAGGCCTTCTGGTGGCCATATATTATCTCCGATGCAGCTAGCATATGGTGCACCACCAGCTATCTCTCATTTGAGAGTGTATGGTTATGCGGTATATGTCCCAATAGCACTACCTCAGAGGACAAAAATGGGTCTTCAGCGTCCTCTGGGCATCTATATTGGGTATGATTCGCCCTCTATTATTAGATACCTGGAACCTCTCATGGGAGACGCATTTAAAGCACGTCTTGATGACTGTGAATTCGATGAGAAAACTTTTCCAAAACTAGGCACGCAGTCTAAGAAGCCTGCCGCTTCTGAGACCATTTCTTGGGACAAGAAGTCATTGTCTATATTTGATCCGCGTACTAATACATGTGAAGATGAGATCCTGAAGATCCTTCACATTCAGAACACAATATATTTACTACCGGATAAATTTACGGACAACCAGAAGATTGCTCGTTCACACGTCCCTGCTGCCAACATGCCAGCTAGGATTGACATCCCCAAAGATGCATGCAATCTACTGGCAGCAGAATTGGCTGTACCTCAATTGAAAAGAGTGTAACAACTGGTTTTCATGTATATGGATTTATTATATTATATATATATGTTTGGTGGATTTTCTCCTCATGTGTGGTTTTCGTCTCCGTAGCTTTCACTTTCGATCGTTTCGTCGTGATTTCTTAGCTTCTTCCGTTGATCGTCGATTTCGGAGTAAGTCATTCGTGGCGGGCTTCATATCGGTCGTATCTTATTGTTAGATCAAGCCTAGGAGTCTTAGGAATCGATCCCGGAGCTTCGCGCTCCATTTCGGAACTTTTTGTGCACGTTAGCCGGTACAAGAAGGGGAACCGACCGACTAGATGACGATTTAGTCTGTCGGCAAACCTTCATGGACCGACTAGTTGGCTTTGTTAATTTCTCAGGAGTTACTGTTTATCGTTAGTCGGTCCAAGATCATTGGTCGACCGACTAGGTTGCAAACTAGTCGGTCAGCAATTGTTCTTTAACAGACTAACTCTATGATCATTTTTGATACCAAGTACTATTCATTCTTAGTCAGTCTAAGAACGTTCATCGACCGACTAGATGACAAACTAGTCGGTCAGTAGTTGTTCTTTGACCGACTAAATCTAAATCCTATTTTTGTACATGAGTTACTGTTTGGACTTAGTCGGTCTGCGTTGGTTAACCGACCGACTAGTTCCCAAACTAGTCGGTCAGTGGTTGCTCTTTGACCGACTAATCAGTGTCGAAACCCTAATTTCCGGGCAGCCGCCAGCACTCCCTATTTAAACCCCACCCACGATTTCTTTCATCACTCTTTCATTCTCCTGGGCCTCCTTCTTCCCAAATCACCCTCCAACATTTCCCCAAGCTATTCCTTCCTCCCTTGGAGTTTCCCTCTCCATTTTGGCCTACCACCATGCCCTAGGCCATCTCCAACCCCCAAAAATCCCCAAAACCCCATTTCTCCAGATTTTCCCCATCCATTCCAGATCTGAACCCTAGGTTCCCCGGATCGTTTCTTCCGTTGCCGTGCTTGCTCGGCATCGTTCTTCCGCTTCCGATACGGTAATAACTCGATCTCTTAATGTCCTCATAGACCATTTGTGTTTTTGTGAAACCCTAATAAAACTAGGTTGGATGTTGTTCTAATGTTGTTTTACCATAGCAGCGATCTCAACTCCGTAGTTAGCATTTGTGTGACGGCCTCGTTGATCGTCATCCTCGGTGCTAGGCAAGTGAAACTTGCCACTTAGGGTTTTGGGCCATGTCTTAGGCCATTTGCTTGTTGTAGGCGTAAAAGAGACTAGGCGACGAAATGATACTCGCCTAGGCGCAATTTCAGGAACTAGCTTGACAACGAAGCTAGATCCGTCATTTATCATGTTGCATAACTACCATGTCATATTTAATTTAATTAACGGTATGCGAATTAATTGTCATCCATGCTATCCATGTTGAATGTCACATTCGTAGCACACGCTAAATACTTGTGTTTCCCGGCTCGTGTTCCAGAAGCGGGCTACGTGAGTTGGTTGATAGCCAATGCCCGACCTACTTGTTTCCGGCTAGGCACCTGCGTTGCAGGCATAACCCTACGCCATACGTGTTAAATACACTTCCTGGCTCGTGATCCAGAAGCGAGCATTCCGTGTGCGGGGTAATGCCCTGGCTCGATACACGTGGAGGGGTAGAGATAAACGGTCACTTGAGCTTAGGAGTTGGCCAGATCAGCCTCTCTAGCCAAAAGGCGGAATCTCTGTGCACAACTTGTTACTTGACGTGTTTACTTGACGTGTTTACTTGACGTGTTCACTTGACGTGAACTACTTGACTTGTACTTGTCCGTGTTTTACTTGTAAAACTTGTTATCCATGACATACTTGCTACTTGTACTTTCCTTTACTAGTCACTTCCTTACTTTACTCGCCATGTCATGCATCATACTATAACTGCTAGGGTGTTAGTTTACATTACTTTCAGTTTCCTTGCCCAAGTCTTTTAGATTTGCTGACATGTGCCCCTTTACTCTTTTGGGTGACACATGTTAGATCCTGAGCCTGAGTTCATTATTGAGGACGAGGCGTTTGCTGACGCCGAGCCCGAGCCTGTGTTTGGCGAGGAGTACGTGGACACTGGGGACCAGTCCTAGTGTCTTTGTTGAGCTTTTCCCTTTTGTTTTAGACTGCTGTAGTTGTCGGTGCGCAGCACCTATACTTTGTTATGTTGTCCCTTTTGTTGGCCTTGTTCTGGGCCTTTAGACTCTTTGTTTTAGTCTGGTGGCTTTTCTGGATGTTGAACTTAACTATAATGTTGGACAATTTCTGAGATTTGAGATTTTATTTCTGTCTCTCCTTGTGTTATTATTGTTGTTCCGTTTGTGGTTACATGGACCTGCTTATGTTTTATTGACGCCTATCGGGTTTGGGGCTTCACAGCTCCACTCTCGTGCGGACCTTTTCACGTCTCGCCTCCATTTTAGGGAAGCGGGGCGTGACAAAGAGGACGACCTCCAGGTTCAAAAGATAAAGTTCCTCGAAAGAGGAAGACTCCTGGAGATATTACGATGATCCCTCCACAGAATGCTGAGCTCAGACCAGCAACCTCTCCCCTCCTTATTTACCCTGCAGAGGAAATGATAGGAGAAACATCATTAAATTACGTACGTACTAGAGAGGTACTGGACAGATATAGCACAGTCGACGACGACGATTTTGCGTTCGCTATTGCCGTTCACGTCGCTGAATACTACGATGACGTCGAACCACGATCTCTAGCGGAATGTAAACACAAAGTAGATTGGCCAAAGTGGGACGATGCAATAAGAGTAGAGCTGGACCCACTCTTGAAACGCAAAGTCTTTGGACCAGTAGTCCAAACACCTGTAGGTGTTAAACCTGTGGGATATAAGTGGGTCTTCATTAAAAAAGAAATGAAGAAAATGAGATCGTACGCTACAAGGCACGCCTTGTAGCGCATGGATTTTCCCAAAGGCCGGGGATTGATTATGAAGATACATATTCACTGGTCAGGGATGCGATCACTTTCCGATTCTTGCTTAGCCTATCATCTCTAGAAAGCCTAGAAATGCAGCTCATGGACGTTGTGATTGCATATCTATATGGCGATATAGAAAAAGAAATCTATATGAGACTTCCAGATGTGTTTAATTTACCCCCTGAGGTGAAAGAGAGACCTTGGGACGTCTTCTCTGTAAGGCTTCAAAGATCATTATATGGTCTTAAGCAATCAGGAAAAATGTGGTATAATAGACTAAGTGTTTTCCTTGCACAGCAAGAATTCACAAACAATGAAGTCTGCCCATGTATCTTTATCGAAAGAACGGGAACGAGATTTGTCATCGTCGCAGTATATGTGGACGACTTAAATCTCAGAGGATCTTCTGCAGAGATCAATGAGATATCTGAAAGTCTAAAGCGTACATTCGAAATGAAAGACCTAGGCAAAACGAGGTACTGTCTTGACTTACAGATTGAACACCTACGAGGTGGAATCCTATTTCACCAATCAAACTATACAAGGAAACTTCTAAGCAAGTTTCTAATGGAACAATGTCATCCTTTACGTACTCCTATGGTCGTGAGATACCTGGAGGTTCATAAGGACCCCTTCCGGCCGCTGGAAGAGGGGGATGAGTTACTGGGTCCTGAAGTACCCTACCTCAGTGCCATTGGAGCACTTCTATATCTGACAAACTGCACGCGTCCTGATATAGCGTTCGCAGTTAATCTTCTTGCCAGACACAGTGCCGCGCCTACAAAGCGCCACTGGAACGGAGTAAAGCATCTTCTACGCTACATCCAGGGTTCTATAGATCTGGGGCTATACTACCAGAGAGGTGCCTTCTCCCAGTTACTTGGTTATGCTGATGCATGTTACCTATCGGATCCCCATACAACAAAATCACAGACTGGTTTTGTGTTTACCTACGTAGGAACTGCTATCTCATGGATATCGGTAAAGCAAACCACAACAGCAACATCATCCAATCACTCTGAACTCATTGCGATCCACGAAGCAAGCAAAGAGTGTTTTTGGCTTCGCTCCGTCGTCCACCACATCCTTGATACCACTGGCCTGAACAGCCCACTGTCTTGTTTGAAGACAACACTGCATGCATTACACAACTCAAAAAGGGCTACATCAAAGGCGACCGAGCGAAACACATATCTCCCAAATTCTTCTGGACGCACGATTTACCAAAGAACGAGGAGGTCAAAGTTCAGCAGATCCAGTCCTGCAACAACTTAGCTGATTTATTTACTAAGTCTTTACCGAGATGTATTTTTGTAAAACTTGTAAAAAGAATTGGTATGAGACAGCTGAAAGACCTACAAGCCTGAAGCTTGTACGGATCAGGGGGAGTAACCTGTGGGTTGCACTCTTTTTTTCTTAAGCTGTTGGTTTTTCCCACTGGGTTTTCCACAGCTAAGATTTTAACGAGGCAAACACGATTACTCTGGATCCAGAAGTATCCACCTCTTAGCTTTATATGCTAAGACCAAAGTAATGAATGGATAATGGGGATTGTTATGAGTGAGGGATGCCATATGCTAAGACCAAAATAATGGATGGATAATGGGGATTGTTATGAGTGAGGGAGGCCTTTGGCCTCCCCACCACTTTATCCCTCCATTACTCCCCAATAGTTAGTATAATGGGGACCTTTGGAATTCATGCCAATTGGTATTCCATATGAATGAATAAATAGAGGACCATGGACTTGAGCCATGATTACTCTTTCTTTTGAGTTTCAACACCACTATTAATTTTTTTTTTCAAGTTGAAAAAACAATTTACATAATCAGACCCCGATATCTAAGTTTGTTATTTGTGCAATGGAAAGAAAGAGTTTTCTCATATTGAAAACAACCATGCAAAGCGTTGACTGAAGTGCCAGAAGACACATGCACAGGGATGTAAATGGCTCATGTATGGAGCAAATATTGCTCTTACAGTATTTGAATAATGTCGTTGAAACCAGTTTCAAGCATAATCAAACCTGCATAAACATTTCCTTTACCTTTTTGCTTTACTTTCCTGTATTTTTTTTTGAAAATTAATTTATGTTAATAGTACCCCAAGATACATATTTCTTTATGTTAAGAGTAGTTATTTATAGGTTTTAAATTTTTTTATTAGATCGAATTTCTAATTTAATGAGTTTTGAGTTTACACCTGTGTGTGTTTTCCAATTAGACTGAAAATCAAGCTTAATATGAATTTTTGCATGTAATTTCTTATGCCATCTATTTAAAGAATCATATATCTTATTATGATTTAAATTTTTATTTTACATAGTCATTTTTGCATAATGTATTAGATTGCGAACATAACCCTAAAAGAAAAAACGGAGAAGGACCAATGTGTCCATCATTTTGCATATGATCAGAAGTGAAAAGAAACGTATTGCCACAATAAAAATTGTGCGTATGTAAAGAAATGAACAACAAAACATATAACCAAAGCCATTTTTATGACATGTTGTAACATCACCGGTTTTCTACAAGTTGTGTATAATATTTCTTTTGGATACAGTTCGCATACATGATACATGTATGTCTTGTTAACTTAAAATAAGCAGTATTTCTTGCCAAATCACATACCAATGTGATACCATATGGTGACATATATATGAATCGGAAGAGGAAAATCCTACTGCATTTAAATTGCCTTGAGAACATCATAAAACACGGAAGGCCTCTTCCTAGACACTGAACAAAGTTCCTGTGAAAAAAAATCAACAATTAAAAATGTGAGAGAGAAATCAATCCAAGGAAAGAAAGTAGAATTATGGTAACTTTATTTACATGGGAAGTAGATAAAAAGAATAGAACATTAATATGAGCTCGATCACATTATATATTTGACAACTTTCTATTGGATTACCAGTTGATCCAACTCATAATCGACTACAGAACAGTGTACTCAACAAAGGAAATTAGAAGGCATAAACATACTGATCAAATGCAGAAAAAAGAGACTATCCATTGTATGACAATCCTCCAACAAAGAAACTGCCGTGTCTGACAGACCATGGCATAGACAGACTACAACAATTCCTCCAACAAGGAAACCGGCGTGTCCAACAAACCGGGACGGGACATGCGTGTCTTTATGCCTTTGAGACTAGGAAATTTAGGAACTATTACTCAAATATATGTACACAATGACATGTATTCTTCCCCTTCTGATAAAAGCTAACTGCTTTACATAGATCATCTTAATAATTAGGCTTCAATACGAAAAGTTGAATGTACTAAGTATGCATATATTCAAAAGAGATGTAGAAATAGCCGTGTCTTCGTGTCTAGTGTTTGGACGGTAGTCATGCCTGACACCCCTGCAGTCCATGTCTACTAACCATTCAGAAAAAAAGGAAGCTATTATGGGAACAGTGTTCACTGCCATGTGAATTTGTCATGAGTGAAAAGCACGGGTATCACGGTGTATCGAATCGTGGTTACCCAAACAAATTGGTCTCTTCTTGCAATATTCAATCAGAGCAAAACAAAGACTGGGTCCAGTTCACAAAAGAACATCTCTACGCAGGTGAGTGTATTCCCTATTTTTTGGTAAATTGACGTACTTCTTAAATTATTGATATGGATGTTGTATATCTACTCCTGAATGTAGCTTTCAGTCATTCCACAAAGGGACAGCATAAGACGTTGCCAACACACGAGGCTCTAAATGACTTGAATATTCCTACATATGGATGGTTGAAATTCTTTGCATCAGTATGTGCGAATACCCACGAGTAAGTTGATTGTGTTAATCTGTTCAGTCTGCCAGAACCTTATTGGTAAAATGGCCACATCTGCCACAGTGATGAAGCCTCCTACGGCCATAGGTTGCAAATTCTACTCATTGCAAGCTACAGCCTATTTCTAAGAAAAGAAAGGGTGACCAATGGTTCTAATTGCACTACTAGGAGGACATTGAACATATCAATTATAACGATAATAAAAATACCCTCACTCTATAATTTCTTTGAAGTTAGCTTCCGTTATGCATGACCAGCAGCTAGACATACACGCTTCCAGTCCATTTAGATGTGTGGGCGTTGTTGTTAGGTGGGGAGGAGAGAGATTAGATAATTATCTAATTCATTAATAAACGGACTCCTCCAACATAACAACATATAGAAAAGAAAAAAACAGTACCTAATTCAGTTAGAAATAGTAAAATCCTACATAAGGATATATAGAAAAGAAAAGAAATACCTCCAGCGCAGCTGCCACACGCAAGATGCTAGCCTCTCCCCAAGGACGTCCTATCAGTTGCAAGCCTATAGGAAGTCCATCCTTATCATGACCAATCTGGATGCAAAAGAGTTCAAATACCACATCACTATAATGATTGCACATCATGCTAAATGTATTTTTGACATGGACATACATCAGTCTCCTCTGCAGGTTTGTGCAACATATATTCCCAACAAGTATTGACTACAAGCATATCATATCATAAAATAGAAGCAATATTAGTCATCTACCCACTTCTTAAATTATCTATTTATACATACATATAAAAGCAATAAGTAAATTTCTTTAACTCACAAAATAGTACATCAGCAATACAATATGCAAACTGAAAATTCAAATCTATTCCGCCCTATTTGTAGGGCGTAGATAGAGGAGCAGACATAGTCATCACAGACATGGTCATCATCACCATCAACCACCCAAGCCACTAATAGAATAAATTAAGAATTTCGAGTTACATAAAATGACACAATACTTATTACATCAATTCCAATTTGCTAAAGCAATGCAAAGATTCTGTTTCCCTTCCCGTCACCAAATCAACCATTGGTCACATGAATATCCTCATATATGTCATAAAAGATGAATATCTTGTGCGTTTTGACATTCTGGACGATTACTTGGTTTTGTTCATGCCCAACATGCCAGATTAGGATGGCAAATGAGTATTTGTCCGATTGATTAGACCCATACCTGACCCGAATTTTCATGATGGGTACAGGTGTAACGAGGTTCATGTGGTATCCTGATCAATCCGCATGACATGGCTATTTACCGGGTTGGGTAAGAGTTAAAGCCATTGACCCAGCTTGACCCAAATGCAACCCAAAGTCAATTAAGAGTTGACTTACGCGAGCTGACCCGCTTCTGTACCGTTCGTCCGTAAATAAATTTAATTTCTCCCAACCTCCTGCGCTAAACGGTTGAAGCCACCAACAATCCCAAAATACATTCTCTCAATCAATCTACTTTCATAAATTTCTTCTTTATTTTTTCCTATTGATCATCAACAATCATCTATTAATTACACAATCAGATGATTCGGACCTAGGATATGTGTATTAATATTTTTTTGGCTCTTATGTTTGGGAAATCATTTCGAATCTTGAGATTTTTTTTGTGACAACATAAATGTGCTGTAACCCGAGATCTAATCATTTGTTGCTGATCGATGAGATCCATGTATGGACAATGAATTCCAGGGTTTACAACATTGTTGAATGTTGTAAATGGTTGTATATATTAAAGAAGGCATGTTTCCGGATCTATTGTGTAAAGGTTTGGATCTCAGGTTTGAAATAAATTTATATTTTTTTGAAGTTGAGGTCTAATTCTGTTATTGTGAGTTTTAAAGTTGGATCTATGGTTTACTACCTCTTTTCTCACTTTCTACTTCTCTTCTTTTTCTCCTACAAAGCAGCAATTTCATTTCTTAATATTTTCTCTATGTTTCTATTTTTCTATTTTTCCAGAAACCAGTAGCCTAGAACAAGTAGACCAATCCGAACCCAACCTGAACCCCACCAGACCCGCATAGAAAGCGGATAGGGTATATGTGACTGAACTTTTTCGGGTCGGGTGGGGAACTTGACCGAATCAGGTATATCATCATCGGGGTTGGGTCAAACCTTACACAAACTGTTCCCGACCCAGACTAATTGCCACCCCTAATGCTAAACGATCATACATATAGCAAGGTGAGGAATGAATGCAATTTTCACCTTAAATTTGAAGCTATCCCAAATCAGTATCACGTCATCAAATAGCATCCTAATATGCCCTAAAGGTAACTCTAGCTTTAGACGACATAGCTTTCACCGATATTTAGTGAAGCAATACTGAAAGAAGAGATGTGCCGAAGACTCAGGAAGCTCACTAGCGTCACTACAAATGACAAACATTAGAGCTACTATGCGTATTATGCGCTTCAAAATATTATCATAAATGAGCGGTCAATCATTTAAAGCACGAAGAAGGTAGACAGACATTTTTAGGCCACCTTTCATGAACCAAATCACATTATATCAAGAAACTATTGGTGTCATATTTCGATGATATTCCATGCCAAACTTAGAAAGAACTTAAGGGAAGGCTTCCAGATTAATGACAGAGATCCCAAATGATTGAGATTCACATCTATTGTAGTGTGTTTGTAGTGTGTGTTATATTGGACGTGTGTGTAAAGAAAGGAGGAAGTTAATATAAATAGAAGTGATAGCCTCTTCTTAGGGCTTATCACACTTTCCCCAAATTACAACATGGTATCAGAGCCATGAAACAACCAAAACCCTAAACCCTAAATCTCTCTTCCACCGGCTGCGCCACCCCAAATCCCCCGTCACCCGCCTTCCGTCACCCGCCTGCCCTAAATCCTCGCCTCCCGTCACCCGCCTGCCCAGCGGGAGCACCCGCCTCCCTGCACCCGCCTCCCCGCCTCCCCAGCGCGCGCGCCTGCCTTAGGGCACTTTGCCCTCGCCCTTGCAGGCCGCAGCCACAGGCGCCCTTGCAGGCCGCAGCCGCAGCCGCCTGCGCTCGCCCGTGCAGGCCGCAGCCGCCTGCGCCCTCGCCCGTGCAGGCCGCAGCCGCGTGCGCTCGCCGCGCGCGCCGCCGTTTGTGCTCGCTGCTTCCGCTGTCTCCGCTTCAAGCTTTGTGATCCCCCCTCTTCCAAGCCCTCTTCTAGCCACCACAGAACCCTAACTAGCTACAAAAGAAAACCCAAAAGAACCCTAACCCTAGATCTATGGTAGAGCCATGAAAAGGACTCCATAGATTTACGGTTAGGGTATGACCTAGAAGAGGAAGAGGAGAAGTAGATCTGCGGATCTAGGGAGAAAGGAGAGATCTGCGGATCTGGAGAGATGGGGGACAACCTTACTTCAGCGGACATGAAGGCCTTCATTGGAGAGATAACGAAGCTGCTTGCTTCGAAGGAGTTGGGATCCTCGAGTGGATCGACGCCTTCTCGTCCCGTGCAGAAGCTGGAATTGATGCCCAATGATGTGAAATTGGAAGGGACGAAGAATTACCTCAGTTGGTCCAGGAGGGTGCTTCTCATTCTGAGATCGAAGGGGTTAGAAGGCGTCGTTCTGGGTTCGTGCAAGGAACCGCTGGACAAGGATGGGGATGATTGGAAAGTTTGGAGCACCACCAACTCACTGGTGGCTGCTTGGTTGATGACATCGATGGTTCCACCCATTGCTGGGATGTGGAGGCCATAGAGAGTGCTGCGGGGATATGGAGTATGGTGGAGAAAATGTACTCTGGAGCAGGGAATGTGATGCTCATGATGGAGGTTCAGGGCAAGGTCGACACCTTGAAGCAGGGGGAGATGACTATTCTAGCCTACTCTGCGGAGTTGAAAAGGCATTGGTCAGAGTTAGATCACTATGACCCTATTGATCTGCCTGATCCTAGGAGCGCTGCGATACACAGGAAGTGGGTGGAACGTAGGCGTGTGACACACTTTCTGAGGAACCTGAATGGAGACTTTGAGGCCAGGAGGGCGAGTATGTGCCACCTATCCTCCATCCCATCCCTGGAGGAGGCCATAGCTGCAATGGCACAGGAGGAGACCAGACTGAGGGTTATGAAGGATGAGGGTACTCAGGTCACTCGGGCTGCACTGGCTGTACCGGCAGTGGCAGCAGTGAGCGAGGATCGAGAGTGCTACACATGTGGGGTGAAGGGGCACCTGAGCTTTAACTGCCCACAGAAGGGCAGTGGACGAGGACGTGGCACAGGAGGCAGAGGAGGAGGTCGTTGGGGCCGTGGAGGCCGTGGACGAGGTCGCGGCGGCCCACGGGCCAACTTTGCTACCGCTGATGGACGACAGGAGACAGTGATGATTGAGGCTACGCCAGCTGAGGCGTCAGACCTAGAGCAGCGGAGACAGTCCAGGTCTACTACTGAGAGCTCGGAGAGTCATGCAGACCAGACTGGGGATATTGCCTCGCCATTCGGTAACTTTGCCCACTTCGCTCACACAGGCTCAGGTAACCGATTAGCCCTCTCATGTAAAGATCATATAGAGTGGATTATTGACTCAGGTGCATCTAGTCATGTGTCAGGAGCATATAGACAATTTTCCACATATAAACCACATTCCATTCATGAAACCGTTCAGACAGCTGATGGCACATCCCAACCCATTAGAGGGATTGGTACTATTCAGTGCACTCCCTCCATACGCCTCTCTTCAGTCCTTCATGTCCCATCATTTCCAGTCAACCTCTTATCTGTTGGCTCTATTGTTGATGATCTCGACTGTAGCATTACTTTTGACTCTACTCATTGTGTGTTGCAGGAAAGGAAGACTGGGAGGAGGCTTGGGACTGGCGTCAGGCGTGATGGACTGTGGTATCTTGACAGAGCTAGTGGGGATGCTGCACTTGCTGTCGTTGGTGGAGAGAAGGAAAGGGATGTACTTTTGTTGCATTGTCAGTTGGGACACTTGCCTTTTGATATTTTGAGTAAAATGTATCCCGATGTTTTGAATAGAGTGAATGAAATGAATTTGAAATGTGATGCATGTGAATTTGGGAAACACACTAGGACGTCATATCCTAGTGTAGGGATGAGTGTAGAGAAATTTCATCTTATTCACTCAGATGTTTGGGGGCCCTGCCCAGTGACTTCAGTAAGTGGGTTCAGGTGGTTTATCACCTTCATAGATTGTCATTCTCGGATGACATGGCTTTATATGATGAAAAACAAAGGTGAAGCGTTGAAGTGTTTTCAGGACTTCCATAGAAGTGTCAGAAATATGTATGAGGCCAAGATCCGTGTCTTGAGAACGGATAATGGGACAGAGTATGTGAACATGGAGTTTGCATCTTACCTATCTGAGAGTGGGATAACTCATCAAACTACTTGCCCCAACACCCCCAACAGAACGGAGTTGCTGAAAGGAAAAATAGACACTTGTTGGAGGTAACTAGGTCACTCATTCTCACCATGAATGTACCTAAGATATTGTGGAGTGAAGCAGTGATGACAGCCACATATCTTATCAACAGGATGCCTTCACGGATCCTTGGTATGAAGTCTCCATGTGAGATTCTTATGGGAAAGAACACTTTTGTAGTTCCACCAAAAGTGTTCGGATGCACATGCTTTGTGAGGGATCATAGACCTTCTGTGGGGAAGCTGGATGCTCAGGCAATTAAATGCATATTTGTTGGGTATCCTTCAAATCAGAAAGGATATAGGTGTTGGAGTCCCTCAGAAAGAAGGCTGTTTGTGAGCATGGATGTGACGTTTAGGGAGACTGAACCTTTTTATGGAGGACTGACAGATTCTACATCACTATTTGATACTGGGGCCTCTCCAAGCACAGGAGGAGTTGGTCAAGAGGGGGAGACTGATGACAGGAGGGTAGTGGTTGGAGTTATACCGTGTCCTGTCAGGCCTACTGGTACTGGTCCTGATAGCAGGGAGGAAGAAAGGACCTTGGTGGAAGAGGAGGAAGATAGGCTGTACGGCAGGAAATATAGCAGGAGACAGAAGGATAGTCTTGGCGATGGAGAACAACAGGAAGACATCTTCCCCACTGAAGAACCACTAGCTCCACTGCCCCATGTCGAGATTGATCAGTCTGTCACGCCTGCTCGAGTCCCGACTTCCTTACTGCCTTCCTCTCCTACCACGGATGGTAATCTTTCTTTGCCTTCCTCTAGTTTAGATCTTCCACTTGCATCTCGTAGAGAGCCTCGTATCAATGCCGGCAGGCCTCCTGTACGGTATGGATATGAGACTGATATTGCTAATCATGTCTCATATGCCTCTCTTACACCTGCATATAGGGCTATCATTGCATCCTTACAGTCTATCCCTATACCAAGTGATTGGCGAGTGGCAAAGCAACATCCCCAGTGGAAGAAAGCAATGCTCAAAGAACTTGAGGCACTGGAGAAGAACAAGACATGGAGACTTGTCTCACTTTCAGCAGGGAAGAAAGCTGTGGGCTGCAAGTGGGTATTCACAATAAAGCAAACTTCAGAGGGGAAGGTGGACAGGTACAAGGCGAGGCTGGTTGCCAAGGGCTACAGTCAGACTTATGAGATTGATTATGATGAGACATTTGCCCCAGTGGCAAAGATGAGTACTGTGAGAGTACTGATATCCTGTGCAGCGAATTTTGGATGGAAATTGCATCAGTTGGATGTAAAGAATGCCTTCTTGCATGGAGATTTACAGGAGGAGGTATACATGGAGGTTCCACCTGGCTTTGGCACACAACAGACGATGGGAAAGGTGTGTAGACTGGACAAGTCCTTGTATGGGCTGAAACAATCTCCAAGGGCATGGTTCGACAGGTTCAGGCGTGCAGTCATCACTATGGGCTACAAGCAGAGTAATGGTGATCATACTGTATTCTATAGACATTCAGGACAACGGATCACTCTTTTGGCTGTGTATGTCGATGACATTATTATCACTGGAGATGATGAAGAGGGAATCTCTCACTTGAAGGTAAGGTTGGCGAGAGAATTTGAGGTCAAGGACCTTGGACAGTTGGGATATTTTCTTGGACTGGAGATTGCCAGGTCCAGGAAGGGTATAGTTCTCTCACAGAGGAAATATGCCCTAGATTTATTGGCTGAGACTGGTATGTTGGGGTGTCGTCCAGCAGTTACTCCTATTGATCAGAATCATAGGTTGCATTCACAATCAGGGGAGCCAGTAGACAAAGAAAGGTACCAGAGACTGGTTGGACGCCTTATCTACTTATGCCATACCAGACCTGACATCGCCTATGCTATCAGTGTGGTAAGTAGATACATGCATGACCCCAGGACTGGACATATGGAGGCAGTCTTCAGGATACTGAGGTATCTGAAGAATAGTCTAGGAAAAGGCATATTATTTGGTAGTCATGGTCACATGAATGTGACAGGCTACTGTGATACAGATTGGGCCAGTTGCCTTGATGATAGGAGATCGACCTCGGGCTACTGTGTGTTTGTTGGGGGCAACTTGGTCTCTTGGCGCAGCAAGAAGCAGGATTTGGTGGCTCGTTCCACTGCAGAGGCAGAGTACCGTGCTATGGTGCTTGGTACTTGTGAGATGATCTGGTTGAGATCACTTCTACATGAGCTACACCTGCTGAGAGAGGGACCATTGCGGTTGTTGTGTGATAACAAGTCCGCAATTAATATTGCCAACAACCCAGTGCAACATGATAGAACGAAGCACATAGAGATTGACAGGTTCTTCATTAAAGAAAGATTGGACAAGAAACAGTTGGAGATTTCCTACATTACCTCTGGACAGCAACTAGCTGATTGCCTTACAAAGGGGTTGAACTCTAAAGGAGTGGAGGATGCTTGTAACAAGATGGGCATGATAAATATCTTTTGCTCATCTTGAGGGGGAGTATTGTAGTGTGTTTGTAGTGTGTGTTATATTGGGTGTGTGTGTAAAGAAAGGAGGAAGTTAATATAAATAGAAGTGATAGCCTCTTCTTAGGGCTTATCACACTTTCCCCAAATTACAACAACATCACATGAGAAGTTGTTGATCCCAAGAAGCTACAATAAACTTCCATGTGCCTGAATGCGTAGGGCTCATTGAGGCAGTAATAATTGAACCGTTCTGAGTGTAAGAATCCCGCACATAGTGAGACCAAATGGGATCAGAATGAGTAAGCATCTACAATAGATAAATAACAGCATCTGTATTAACAACAGCACGCTGATGAATACCTAACCCTCCTTCCTTATGTGGCCCAAGATATTGATCGAACTTCAAACTTCAGGTTTATTGTTCCATAGAGAAGAACAAAGCCTCTTAAGAAGGATAATAACAAAATATGAGTGCTTGAAGTGAAGGCTTTAGTAAGAAACCAGATCATGTATAACAGATGGAATAAGCACTACTTGCCCAGCTACAGACAAATGATGAGCAGCCAAACCCTCCAAATAACTACATTTATCAACCAGAGGGGGAAGTTGTAAAGCCCATTTTTTCTTTAAAAAAGAGAGAGGGCACACTTTTTTTTTCCAGCCGACCCATTCTCTCCCCCACTTAACCCAAGCCACGTGCAACACAGGTGGCATCTCTCCTGTTCTCTCGATCATGATTTATCGCTCACGAGCTGCTTGAGGCGATGAAAACGATTTTGCCGACATCACACACACACACACACACACACACACACACACCCTTCGGCAAGAAGGGAAAAGGAGGGGAGAAACCGACCCTCTCTCCTCGCTCCACGTCACGGAGCATGTGTCCCATCCTTTTGTTTTTGCACACTAAATTCTTAGGGTTTCAACACGGCTTCGCCTCGATCCAAGGCCGATTGCCTTCGTGGTTGACCCACGGCCTTTTCCTGTCCCTCTCCAACTACCACAGGTCTCCTCTTTCTCTATTTAAGCTCGGATAAGGCTAGAGTTTTGGATTTTCACACGAAAAATAATTTTCAAAGGAATTTTGGGGTTTTCTTCGTGGATTTGAATTCGGATCACAATTTGAGTTGGGTTTTCTCTTCGGATCTTTCGACAGTCCACGATTTCTGGTAAAATCACTTTAATCCTTTAATTTTGGCTTTAAATTTGTGATTTTGTTCCCTTACTGAGATGATGAACTTCTGAGCTCTGGGGCATGGCGACGACCCTCATTGCAGCCCCTTTTGCCTTCAATGTGATTGTCCTGTTGGATCGTGATCTAAGCCTAGAGGGGGTGTATATGCTTATGACAAATTTTCATGGATTAAAAAACTTTGGCCTACTCAATCTGACAATCACAGAGCAAATATAATGCAGGAAAAATAAAGAAAAAGCAATCACAGAGTGCACAAAGTATTTATACTGGTTCAGTCGCCCCAACGACCTACTTTCAGCCCCAAAGTAATCATTATGATAATAATGTCAATGGTATAAACACCCAGAACTTCATGCCCAACGCTCAGCTCACCAAGTCTATACCTCACTCCCCAAAGTGTGGAACAAAACTATCCTAGCAAAACTTTTACTTGACTAGTCCTAACAAGTCAAGTGCCCAAAGAACATCAAAAAGAAAAGTGTAAAACAATACAGAGATCAATGAACTCAACCACAAATAATAATAAAATAATGAAGTTTAGAAAAGATCAATTTGTGATGGTTGAATAGTCCTTGTTGATAAGCTCGTCATCAGCTCTGCGCTGACGCAAACTGTGTCTCAATCTGATATCTAAATCAAAAGATATAAGCATGCGAAATTCGTTGCTCACTTCGATCGGTAGCTGTCTGTGCGTAAAGCAACTGAATCCGACTCAACAAAATTGCTAGGCTGGCTCGTAAGAATCGACGCTATGGCTCGGTCGGAATTGACCGATGGGCCCGTGCGTGACATAGCGGCTATTTGCAAAGAAATCGGGTGTTGCAGACAAGCGATGCGTGGCGCTGTGGTGCCGAGTGGTTTTTTGCGGGTACACCCGAGCGACCGACCAAATCGACAGCCCACACAACCATTGTGCATGACTTGAGGCTCGTGGATTCCCTAGGGCGCATCTATGGATCTTCTGGTTTACGCCCGAGTGAAGAACCAAAGCTTGGGCTTTGGTGCGTGACTTGAAGTATAGAGAACCCCTTTGGATTGATTGCTCTAGGGATTTGATTGATGATGCTTTGCGTGAGTTAGCTTGATCCCTTGGCTTGTGAGCTTGTGACCGACTTGGAAGATGAAGAGCTTCTTGGCTTTGCTCCTATGTTACGTGACTCAGCTTGGGTTGAGAGGGAGCTAGCTTGATCAATGAAGAGCTTTGGCTTGCTTGGAACTTTTGGCTTTTGGCTAAGGAGGATGTAGGGCTTGGATACTTGGAACTTTTGGCTGAGGAGACATTTGTAGCTGAATGTAAAGGAGGCTAGGACTGGCCGGCTTGATTTTTTCTCCTTAAGGAATTTTTGCTTTGAGAACTAGGGATATATATAGGATGTAAACCCTAAAGTTATAGTTGCAATCGAACTCTTGTTGCTCCCATCTTAGAGATGAACTGTAATTAGATGCATTGCACTTGGACAATCCTTAATCCATGCCAATCTTCCAATCTTCAATGTGCATTGAACAAGAACTCCTTGATTTGCTTTGAAATTCAAATTTGCACAAATTATCTTCTCACCCACCTTAGATTTTCTAGAAGATGTTGACCAAGTCAAAAATTACTGGTTTGCTACTTTTGATCATAATTACGAATTTACACTTTCTTCTTTTGCTCACAAATTTACAAGTTTGCCACTTTGTTCTCCTTCCACATTTGTACCAAAATCACTTAACAAACACATCAAAAATATTCATAAAGGTTTGTTTTCATCAAACAAGAAAGTCTAGATCGTTGTATTCAACATGTCCGAGGGGGTTTCCTCTTGATAGTGACCTATTGAGGCTCCCTCGCCTTGTATGCAAACTGTTTTGTGGAATTACTCGTTTTACCGGGTCTGTCCGACTTTCCCGCTACTTGTCATGACATGTGAGCCTCCCTTAGGTCTTGTCATGGCCTTCCCTTACATCTGCCATGCCTGTCCCAGGCTTTACACCCAAGTTTGCAAATGATTCTGGGTTCCATGCAATATGATGACTGTTTTGTCAATTTCTAAGGCTGATTTTCTTAGATGGTGAATGTAAATATTATTTTGGTGATGTTTTGTTTAGTGTCAAGGTTTGGTGCCGGCCATGGGATGTTATGTAAATACCATGCGGAGTTGGTTTAGAATTATCCGATGATCGAAAAATGAGGGTTTGGCCTCCAAAGGCCGTTGGAAAATTAGGGAAATTACTACATGTTGGATCATACACCAGACCACTTCTTGAAGGATCATAGTTTACCAACTATGGGATCTTAGGCTATTGCCTGAAGGATCATATAAATCATGTACACATGGTTAAGTTCCGAAAAACGATCGATGATGAAAATTATCTGAGATCACCACATTTGTCTCTCCCACATTGTCCATCCCCCATATTTGCAAGTACGACAATGTTCGCTACTTGCCTCCCAGGTTAGTTTGAGCTTATTACTTATGTCTTTAATTTAGACTTCCTAGCATACTTAAAATATTGTCTGCCATGCATATGTACCATGAGATATGTTACTATATCTCATGTATGCTCCATGTTATAAGTTTTAAATTAGTGTAATGTTTATAGCATGATAAATATCCCATTGAATCCACTACTACATGCTACATGTTCCTGGTTTTAATAGTTATAGTAATCTTGCACAGTTGCACATGACACTGAAAATAATTGATATGTTGAGTGCACAATGGAAATCAAAATAAATTGGAAAGCCAGTGGAAAATATGTATTGTTATTGTCCTGTTGAAACTCACATGATAGAATATAATGTTGAAAATATGACTGAACCTAGAATAACATAGCACACCATCATATGAATGAGTTTCAATGTGGCCTTAAATTTAATTCAAGTTTTGCTTTAGAAAGCATGTTTTAAAATAATACTAATTTAGAACTACATATGTACTGCATCACTGAGACACAGACATACACTTCGCACTTCAGACTCACTGGGTTTTGGAGTAAAGTGTATTAGTGAGAGTGCGGGAGCGACTGTAGCAATGCTCCTATTGACTTGACCGCATCAGGTGTTCCGACCGGGGCACATCATGAATCGATGGACCCCTACTAGTATCACCGGACTTAATTGGACCCTGTTACCTTTTTGGACTCATGGCCCATCTTCTTCCTACTTTGGGCCTAGCCCGGGTGAGCACCCTCGTTAACTGAGGTGGACTCCTGGTTGCTTATAGTATTCTCCAATATGATTCACAGCCGAGGTTTAGCATAAATTGATAAGACCATGTTAGTCTTGCTTTAATTTATCAACTGAGTTGCATGTTTGTCTTAAATTCTATTGCATGCCTATTAGAAAGTTTTGATTAACCTGTTGTCTGTTTCCAGTTCCTGCTTTCTAGTTAGTGTTTACAAATGCTTACATGTTTAAATACCAAAATTCTAGAATTACTGTGATTACATGGTAGGTCTTCAATTTGTTGTACCACCAGGTGTTGAGTCAGAGTCACAGGAGGCTCCAGTGTTTGCGGACTCAGACTTTGGTGTAGTGGTCGCAGACTCTTGACTTTATATTTGTGAGTAATTACAATTTCTTGTAATATTTAATGAGAAATTTCATATACGTATGTTGGTATATCTCTACGCGTAGCATATATTGTTTTCATTGGTAACTAGCAAGACCTGCATCACATGTGAAAAATAGGCAGGTCCTGAGGAGCAGGGTATAACAAAAGTGCATGTCAAAGTGACTTTAGAATATATGATGGTTAGCTGTAATCCAAAATATCGAATAGGAAAAGCGTCTAAAGGAACAACTAAGATATTAGACAACTTATATGGAGTTCTTCATCTTTTGTTATAGAATAAATGACTCTTGTTCTTGTTTATAGGTAAACCACCATTGTTTGCCAACGAGACAGTAAATCAAGCATTTTAGCAAGTCTTTTGTTTACATGGCAGAAAACCAACGGATCACATCAAATAGCAATGCAATAATGTCAGAATAGGATACCACTTTATGAAGTCTGATGTCTCTCCAAGCCACAACCAAGTTTAATGTTTGGACCTGATATGGCAAGGAGATACATTGGATTGGGTTGATATATAGCGTATATGAAAATAAAACCTTCCTCTAAAAATTCTCCTCAAGATTAAAATAGAATTACCTAATTTTAATCTTAATCAACTATTAATTTTGCAATAATATAGATTAGCATAGTAAAAATAAAGAGTATTCAAGAGATAAACAAGTCAATAGATCATAATCACAGACACAACAAATTTTATTCTGTATCACCCTTCCAGGGCTACTCCAATCCCTAAATCTCTGTTGGGCTTTAATCCACTGTTTAAAACAAATAGTACAACAACCCACATCGCCTCCAATGAGGATTTACTAATCACTCACCTGGCTTACAACAAGGGTTTCACACAACCTCACCGTACAATGATGATTTCCTCTCATACAATGCAAATGAGAGAATACTTACAAAGCATGAAGATGCAAATACATATAGCAGATATTTTGAAGCTCGTGTGAAGTGTGCTGCTATGGGAGAAAGCTTGATTTCTAAAGATAGGATTTTTCGCTTAGGAAGATCAAAGGTTTTGACTTATAAACGGGGTTGAAGACAAACAAAGCTTTGGCCAAAATGGAGACGGCTTTTCTAAAATTTTTGGATCTCAAAAACAAATTTCTCTAGAAGAATTTAGCTTTTGATTGATGATAAAACGCCTTAAGAATTCTCCTATATATAGAGATGAAACCGTACACAACAGCGCCATAAAATCGTCTCCCAAAGGATAGAAAAAGACACAATCGTGTTAATCAAGGAACATGTAATATGTGATCACTGGAGGTCTGGGAGTCGACTTCTGTTCTACTAGGAGTCGACTCACTGGCAAGAAACAGAAAGTTTCGAGAGCAGCCAGTTGCTTAGGAGTCGACTCATATACATTTAGGAGTTGACTCATGGGTAGACTCCCATCACAACAGGAGGCAACTCCAGGATCAACTCCTAGACTGATATATATATATATGATAAATTTTGCAAATAGGCCAAAAGAATTAATTAGTAAAATCGACCTAAATTTTTTTTAATTGGCAAAATCGACCTCTTTTGTCTTAAACAGCAAAAGAGGTCGGTTCTGGCCGTGGGACGCGTGTGCCCCACGGGCCGCATCTTCAGAGTGTGGCCGAGAGCCGCACTTTCAAAGTGCGGCCCAGGGCCGCACTTTGCAGGTGCGTGATACGATTTGGATCGTATCAATGGAAAATCAGCGAAGAAAAGGGTTAAAAATTGGAAAAGATGGGATTTTTATTGGATTTTTGAGGAGGAAACAACTACTAAAAGCAAGATAACTTGAGCCCTTTCGAGAGGAACTCGCTCTCCTAACTTTGATGAACGGATCAAAGTCTAAAACCCTCACAAAAGACACTTACGATGTTTTTCACACAATAAGCATAACTCTCATGACGGCTAACCCTAGATATAAATAGAGAGAAAACCTAGGAATAAAATATCATAGCAAAAGACTAATCTGCCCTTCGACGCCTCCGATAGTAAGTGACCCATCCGCCATGGGACCCGCTTGGATCCGTGACCGCCTCGGAAGGTGCGTCCGTATCAATACCCGCCCCTAAAAGAGCCACCTTGTCCTCAAGGTGGAAATCAGGGTACTGCTCCTGGGTCGTCCTCTTCTGGTTTCTCTGGTTCGATGTATTCCCCCTCGTCCGGCTCGATAGTGATCTGCAGCAACCGGCTCGCACACCGATGGCCCGGGGTGAACTTCTCGTCGCAACGGAAGCACAACCCTCTGGCTCTCCTGTCCCGTATCTCGGCCTCGGTCATCCTCCGCCCTTGTCCCGCAGGGCGTGCTTCTCCTGCCTTCTCCCCCGTTTCGGCTGAGGCGGCCGGCGGTAGTCTCGGGGCGGCTGCTGTATATGGGACCCTCTGCTGTGGCGCCTCCCACGTCCCTCTGATCCTCCGCTCCTCCGCCTGCTTCTCCTCCGCCCTCAACGCCAGACGAATCACATGCTCTAGGTCTCTGGGACTTTGCATCCATAACTCGGCTCGTATCGAGGGCTTCAGCCCTTGCATAAATGCCCCCAAGAATACGTCTTCCGACACTCCCTTCACCCTGCCTGCCAACACCTCGAACTTCCCCAGGAAGTCCAACACCGTCCCCTCCTGCCGTAGTTCAAGCAACTGCTCGTAGAAATTCGCCCCCGGTTTGGCCTGAAAACGGTCAAGTAGGAAAGCTGACAACTCCTCCCAAGTCCGAAAAGGGGCTCGGGACATCCTCCAGCGGTACCAACTCAGCGCCTGTCCCTCCAGATAGCAGATGATGTTCTCCAATACCTCCCGCTCTGAGATCCGCATCACCTGAAAATACCGCTCCGCCCGCACTATCCACCCGTCGGGGTCTGTCCCCTCAAAAATGGGCATCTTCAACTTCTCCATCCTCCTGTCTGGGTACATGGTCGGTTGTCCTCCTCCCTGAACTCCATGGCCCCCATACTCGATCCTGCCTCTACCGTAGGCCTCTTCGGGAAACCCTCGCGGGCCCCCAAAATTTTCCGCGTACTCCTCCAAAGGCCCACTCTGGCGCTCCTCCTCTGTAGCCCCAAAAATCCCACGGTAACCTCTTGCGGGGCCCTGATCGCTGCCCGGGGGGCCGAAAAACTGACCCGGTGGGTTTACTGGGCCCCCCCGGGCCCCAAAATTTCCCGCCGGAGCCCAGCCCACCCCAGGGAGGGCTGCGAAACCCCCCTGAGGGCCGGCGGTGGCCTGGTTGGGCCCAGGCGGGCCGCGCGGCCCCTCCAGTGTGTCGCGCGGGCCCGCCCAGCCCTCCCAGGTGCCCGCGCGGGCTCGGGAGTGGGCCGCGAGGCCCCCCGAGCCCTCGCGGAGCCCTGGCGGCCCGCGCGGGAGGGGGTTAGGGTTTCCCCCCTCCCAGCCGCCGCCTCCTGCGCTGTCCGGGAGCCCTAGCCTCCCTTCCCCTTGCATTCCGCGTCCCCTCGCCTCCGCAAGAAACCCTAGGGGATCTCCTTCGCGCCGCCGTCGCTCCCGTTGCACCTCCTCCACCCACGACTCCTCCCGGAACCCTAGATCTTCATTCTCTTTGGTGATTTTGGTCCCCGGAGGTGCCCCAGAGGTGTTCGCCATCAACTTCGGATCGTCCGCCTTAGCATGATGATTCTCCGCTTCGGATTCTTCCCCTCCGATCTCCACATGCTTTCCCTTCCCCTCAAGTTTTTGAAGGATTTTCAAAATCTGAACTTGAGTGGCGTCCAACTCCTCGTGCTTCTTCATCAAACGTGCTTCCATCTCTTTTTGGGAATTGGAAAGCATATCGACCGTGACTTCCAAAGCTCCCACCTTTTTGCTGACCTCTTCCCGGATCTCCTTCCGCAGCGCCTCCATCTCCGTCTTGAATCTAGTACCTTCCGCCATTGGATCTATTGCTCTGATACCAATTTGATACGATTTGGATCGTATCAATGGAAAATCAGCGAAGAAAAGGGTTAAAAATTGGAAAAGATGGGATTTTTATTGGATTTTTGAAGAGGAAACAACTACTAAAAGCAAGATAACTTGAGCCTTTTCGAGAGGAACTCGCTCTCCTAACTTTGATGAACGGATCAAAGTCTAAAACCCTCACAAAAGACACTTACGATGTTTTTCACACAATAAGCATAACCCTCATGACGGCTAACCCTAGATATAAATAGAGAGAAAACCTAGGAATAAAATATCATAGCAAAAGACTAATCTGCCCTTCGACGCCTCCGATAGTAAGTGACCCATCCGCCATGGGACCCGCTTGGATCCGTGACCGCCTCGGAAGGTGCGTCCGTATCAGTGCGCCCCGTGTTTTCCAAAACAGACAGCGCCCGTAAGATTGCGGGCTGCTGCTCTTCTTCTTCTTCTTCCCAAATAACCACATTTCCGCCGTTTCTGCAAAGTCCGGCGATCCATTTGTGTCTTGGTTGAGAAATCGGCACTATTTCAGGTAATTTCTAGACTCAAGTTTTATATTATTGAATGTTTTTGTGTTTATTGGACAATCTAGCATGAAATTTAGGGTTTATGAGATAATTTCTATAATTGGAAAAATTTGTAGTGATATATTTCTATAATTGTATGTTATATGGTTTCATAAAATAGAGGAAGCTGGACCCATAACTAATGTGGTCTTGTATGACCAAGCACATCATCGTTCTGCGGATGTAGTGCACGGGCAGGTATTTAGAAATAATGTATAGTAAAAGTAATTAATTATGATTGGAAGTAAAATAATTAATTTGTGAATTATATGTTTGTAGGGAATGATAGGAATTGTGGATCATGGACAAAAACATACAAAGTGGAGCTTAGATAAGCGTGCGAGAGATTATATCGAAGCCGCTAGATTACACCTATGTGCGAGATTGCGTTGGGTACGGTTGGACAACGCATTGCTGACGTCTTTGGATGAAAAATGGAGGCCAGAGACAAATACATTTCACATGCGCCAGGGAGAGATGACTATCAAGCTTCAGGACGTGGTAGTCATCACATGCCTACCCATTGATGGGAAACCCATATGACAATGTGAAATGCGAGATATCAGCTGTGGTGCGTTGGTGGAGAGGCTACTTGGCCAGGATGACCCATCAAGGAAAGCAGCCAAGGTGAAACTTGGTTGGCCACGTAATACATTTAAGCATTGGCCTGATGTGCAACGGACGAGGACATTCAGCAATATGCACGGGCGTATATGCTTCATATGATTAGAACTTTACTGGTTCCGGATCCAAGCAAAGTATCTATAAACCTCCGTTGGTTCACCAAGCTAGAAAATTTTGAGGAGGCCGGTGCATATTCATGGGGAAGTGCGGTACTTGCACACTTGTACTCTGAGCTCAGCAAGGTGGCATTAAAGCAGACAGTCTATCTATGCATGCAGACTCTTGTTGCAGGTATAAATTTTTTTCGTTAGCTAAAATAGTGATATATATATATATCTCTCTCACATCTGAAAAAAATTCATATTTACAGGCTTGGTCCTGGGAGAGAATGTATGTATGAAGACCAAGGCTCCTGCATGGTGTATTCGCTGACACCGTTCCCAATGGGTTCAGGTGGAATGCGGGGAAAACATTCATCGAAACTGCTCATGGGAACCTGGATACGTACAGAGACCAGTTTGACATGTTAGAGAGCACACAGGTATGTATATGTAAATTTTATAAAGTCATGTGAACAATTAATATATAATGCAGTACACTGATAAATTTGTGTCATTCATGCCTAATAGGTAGAGCGACTCTAGCCTTGTGTAGAGCGACTCTAGCAGCTGCCGGCGTTATGTCGCGAACATCCCGAGTTATGGCGTGCGAGGGTTCCCATATTCTGCTGGGAAGCACGGATGATGCATGCACCAGACCGCGTCATGCGGTAGTTTGGTTTACGACAACACATCCCAGCTGCACTCCCAGTCTTGTCAGGGAAGACAAGACCATCACAGCCAGCATGTGTTCTTATAATCAGGGATCCACTTGCGCATTGGATCAATAGAGCAGATCACATTGTGCACGAGGGTGATGTGCTATCGGTCACTGCCTATTTGAATTGGTATTGGGGGATTACCAGGAGGTGGATTTTTCAAAGGTAGGAACCTCCGTTCTCACAAATGCCCCGCGGACCCATCGAGCGCCAGCATGTAAGCAGATGTTCGATTTTTTTTTGTTTTAATAGTATTTTTTATAACTAATATGATTGGTACTTAATTTGTTTTACAGGTTGGAGGATATGTTACATTATACGATATGGTGGGCCAAGGAATGCAAACACAGGATCATGGGTATTTTGGTAAGATGAGGTCCCATATCGATGAGGTGCTACAACGTACACGCCATCTACCAGAAGGTGTAGATACGAGCATGCTGAGGCGTTTTTATAGGATGAGTGAGGGTGACACCGGCACTTCTCAGCAGGAGCATATAGGAGCAGTTGACGCCAGCACTTCTCAGCAGCAGCATACATGAGCAGATGAAGCCGGCACTTCTTAGCAACAGCATATAGGATCAGATGATGCCGACATTTGGCAGCTGGAGCAGCCCGGAGCATATGACGTCGTACTTGGGAGTAGACTGGCAGTTGGCAGCAGCCCCCTCACGGAGCATATGACGCCGACAGTTGGCAGCAACCCCCTTCCGTATCATAGGACGCCGACAGTTGGCAGCATCCCCCTCTCGTATCATATGACGCCGGCAGTTGGCAACATCCCATTGGATGGGATCATGTATGGGACGTTTCCAGCCATTGGCAGCCTACACATGGTATATGAGATGACACCGGCATTTGGCATCCGTAGCAGACGGAATGGGTTGAAGGAGGCGTTTCACAATATGGTGGCACATCGCATCCGCATCAAACAGACTGGGATGACGCAGGCGTTTCACAGCAGTATGAGGAAGTGGATGTTGGCATGTCTCAGCCAGCTCAGACACAACGTGATGATGTAGGCGTTTCACAAGAGCATGCGGAAGAGGCTGTTGGCGTGTCTCAGCCGTCTCAGTATAATAAGGAAACTTCATCGGCTAGGTCATTGTATGAACGTGTATTTAGTCGACACAAAGGGGGTCGTCGATGATATGTGTGTTTGAAATGTATTATGTATGTTTGCTAAATATGAGACATGTGTTGTGTATACTTTCGTCAATGAATTTGATATTGATATATGTGATATTTATGGTTTCAAAACAATTCATTCATACAACCCATATTCATTCAACATATTCATTCATACACCCCATATTCATACATCACATATCAATACAAGCTGATACGTGCCAGCAAAGTTGATACTCACATATACATACATATCCCCTAGAGAAAGGTTGTGTTAGGGCTTGATAGACGTATTCAGTCAGCGGGTTGGGTTATGCTCTAGTCGAGAATTTTCTCATCCTGAACTCATCTATATGCCCTTTTGCTGCTTCGGTGGCAGTTTGAGCGGCTGGATTTCTCCACATCTTACAGGAGGAAGACAGCGGCTCAAGCGGCCAACGAAGCAGCAAAAGAGCACGTAGATGAGATCAGGAGGAGAAAATTCTCCGCTGGAGCAGAGCCCAACCCATTGATAGAATACCTCCATCATTCCGTCAACAATCTTTCTCCAAATAGTGTGACAACGTTATCCCCGTTGAGCAAGCGCCATCACTCCAACTGCTTCCGGCTTGAGCACATGTTTAAGTCGACAGGTGTGTGATACGTATCACATCAGCAGGGTGTGTGACATGTATCACATTAGGCTGCTAGAATTTATAGCCCCTAGTGCCGCATTCCACAGGTGCGGCCCTGCGCCGCACTTTCAAAGTGCAGCGCATGGCCGCACCTGTGGAGTGCGGCCATATAAACGACAGCCTCCCTGGAATCTTGCGGCGGCTTGTTTCGAGCGTGGCTTGTTTTTTGCGTCGGCATTTTTTCTTTTGCATTCCGATTCCGATTTAACTTAGCTGAAATCCGACTCCCTTTGCCCCACGAGAGCAGATCCGTTCAGATAGAGCATATCTCCGAATAGGTATTCATCGTTTTTTGTTCATCGTTATGTTATGATTTAGGGATTTATATTGGTGCGTGTGCAGGTTGTTGGATATGGCAAGTTATTCAATTTTTGTCATATGATATTTTGCCGATGAATTATATATTGATGGAAATCACGAACCACGATATCTTGGAAGGAAAGTTAAATCGATGAAGCTGAGACGTGGTTCGACGTATAACGATCTAGTAGATCGGATATACAATGTCATGAAGATTCATCGGGGAGGATTATGTGTTGAATCTGATGTGCAACTGGCCAGTAATGGAAGGAAAGAGCACCGCTGTGAAAATATCAGATGGCGATGATATGGAGAATCTTTTTGATTTATTGCAAGGTCACCGTGGAGTTGAAATATATGCGGGTATGGATGCAATAAGAACCGACCAAGAAAATATAACGGGAGAAGGGTGTTCATAATATCCGCAAGATGATGATAACATGAACGTGTAAGTCTAGATTTCAATCAAGTTTGCGAATTATTATATGAAATATTTTAAATATTAGTACTAGTATCTAAAATTTGTAACCTTTCTTATGTCAGTAACAGGTTGAATGATGAAGCAGTGGGAATTGAAAATCAATCTCAACTTACACGGAAGGCCCTTTTGTACCGGAGTCTATGCCTGATGAGATTTGCATACATGGAAATGTTGATGAAGAAAGAGATGAGAGCGATGACGAGGAGCAAGTCGGGGCCGGAGAGGATAGCATGCATTATAAGGAAGATCAAAACGAAGATGATATATCATGGATACAACAATCGGTTGCTGTTAACACAATTGTGGAAGATGAAGAGGCTTTGCCAGATGAAGTTGAAGAGGAAGAATGGCTAAATACAACAGTTATGAGAAATACACTCGAAAGGAGAATGGAAGAGCGTCGACCTCAAAACGTTAGGGGAGTGTTCAATGTCGGCGATATATATGATACAAAGGCCGACTTGATAAAAACAATAACGGAGTGGAGCATTAAGCGTAATGTTTCATTTAGGCCAATCAAAACAAACAAGACAAGTATAACGTGATATGCGGCCTAAATGCTTTGGTCAATCCGGATACACAAGATAAGGCTAGTAGGAGATGTCCGTGGCGTATCCATGCAGCCGTGCGGAAGAGTAACATTGGAAAGTTCAAGCTATCAACGGTTATTGAGGATAGTAGGAGCAGAAGCAACGGCTGATATTGAGAGTAGTATCAATCTCAGCTGCTATTATTTGCAAATAGAGAGGAGGGAGCAGATTTTGTTCTCTGTTTGGCAACTTGCAGGGCCGCACCTGCAGAGTGCGGCCAAGGGCCGCACTTTCAAAGTGCGGCTGAGAAAGTGCGGCTCTCGGCTGCACTCTGAAGATGCGGCCTGTAGTGCACACGTGCCCCATGGCCAGAACCAACATCTTTTGCTGTTTAAGACAAAAGAGATCGATTTTTCCAATTAAAAATTTTTTAGGTCGAGTTTACTAATTAATTTTTTGGCCTATTTGCGGATCCATCCAAGTGGAATTTAAAATTGGACGACCTAAATGGATAATCCGCTCCATTAGATGTGATATAACATGCTTAAACTACCTCCAAACAAAATGTCAAGTGATTTGGACATGTTTTACCAATGCATCAAGTGGTTGCAAAATCAACTGATTTTATGACTATTCAAAAATGACGAGGGGGTTACGGGCCCGAGGGAGGTTTTCAGCCACTTTCAGACGTCCAGACAGGTGTGTACGACAAAGATTTCTATTCTGGGAATTTTCAAGAGCATGACAACGATGGATGGCTGGTTTCGGGATCCCCAGATTCACAGTATGATGACAGACGACGAAGCCCACCTCGCACTTATGAGGGATACCCTGGAGAGACATGAGGAGTCTACGGAGACCTCGAGGAGGAGCGGGGTGGATGGATTGGGGGTGATGACTGGGAGACCATGGACATGGGGGAGGAGCCCCGGGGGTTCGAGGGGCACAAAAATACTTACATCCCAACTGCCAGAGACACCACGATGGGAGAGCAGGCCAATGACACTTTGGGGTGGACGGCAGAGTACGGAAGTTGAAAATGCCCATATTCGAGGGGGAGTATCCACATGCGTGGATTTACAATGCGAAGAGGTTCTTTATGATGTCCTGTATGACTGAGGCACATAAGTTGGAGGCGGCAACAGTATGTTTGGAGGGTAAGGCTCTAGGGTGGTATCAGTGGAGGGAGCAGCGGCGGCCATTTCACAGTTGGGAGGAGATCAAAGACCGCATATTGGAGAGGTTTCGAGAGCCTCACATGGAAAACCTCCATGAGTAGTTCGCACTCAGGCAGGACGGATCTATTAGGGAGTACATTGAGAAGTTTGAGACCCTCTTAGGACGAGTGCAAGGGGTCTCTGATGAGTCACTGGAGGATACTTTCATGAAGGGCCTGAAGCCCATTATTCGCTCATGTATTCTCCCATACAAGCCTCAAGGGGCTGGTGAAGGTCATGGAGATGACAAAGATGGTAGAGGACCGCCAAATGGAGGAGAGGATAGTCATAGGCAACGGGAGTGGACCTGTGTCCCGTAGCGTTGCAACAGCTGCATGAGAACAGAAGGCATCGACAGGGGCAGAGTAGGCGAGTAATGAGAAGACTGGGAAGAAGAGCAGCGCACCGTCATCAGGGTGTCAGTATAGGAGGATGACTGACGTCGAGATGAGGAAGAAGAGGCAAAAAGGGCTGTGTTTCAGATGCGATTAGAGGTCCACCCTAGAGCACCATTGTAGGGTGCGCAAGCTGCAAGTGCTGATAGTCGGGGACGAGGAGGATGTAGTGGTAGAGGAAGAACACAGAGTGGATGACGACCTTCCCTTGGAGTAAGGCTGCCAGAGATTTCATGCACCACCTTGAGGACAATGTGGTTTTCGGAGGCGGAGTAATGATATATCCGACCCAATAGGGGTTTATTTTGGGAGTTGTGTTATTTTATTAGTGCAGGGGTATTTGGGTAATTAGACATTTAGTGGATTATTATAAATAGAGAGGATAGCCGGCCGTGTGAAAATTTGATTATTTTGATAAACCAGAGAGATAGATCTCCGTCCTACGGCAGGATGCGGACGTCCCCTATCAATCGGCATCTTGGGAGGGCGATTACCCCTACAATTATAATCAACTATCCTTTTATTTTCAGTTTTATTTATAAAATTCCATATTGGTGTTTGGTTCCTATTAGTGTGAAGCCTTGGATCCATGGTGTGAAGTCAAGTTATCTTATTTCCTTATCCCAAATTCCCCAAATCCCTAAGATCGTTCATGTTCTACATCAGCAAGCTTCACTCTTCAAGTTCCTCGTCTAGCTTTCTTTAATCTTTAGCTTTGTTGAACTCACCTTTGAGAACCT
Source organism: Scilla litardierei (assembly GCA_030789695.1). Classification (NCBI taxonomy): domain Eukaryota; kingdom Viridiplantae; phylum Streptophyta; class Magnoliopsida; order Asparagales; family Asparagaceae; genus Scilla; species Scilla litardierei. Next base: position 7,508,069 of record CM061138.1, on the reverse strand, counting down.
TTAGATTTGTCTTATGTTATTAGATATTAGATGACATGTTTGCTCATAATCAAAACTACACGGGATGAGACTCAAGATCTCAACATCCTTACTCTTTTTTATGATGACAAACATGTATGCATAATAACATATATATACACACACATACACACTTACTCATGCTGCAATACAACTTGTAAGCATACAAAGTGTTGCAAAAATCAATTATGCATGTGTATCTATACTATACCATTTACATTTCTCCCCTTTTTGTTATCATTAAAAAGAGGTTAACATGTTTGCTTCCCCTCTTTTGTTATTATTAAACAAAAATCTCCCCTTATACACATATCTCCCCCTAAATAAATGCAATCATGAGTCTAAAGTGTATGTGACTTAATATCGAAGCATGTGGTCAAACAATGAGGTGTGCATGAAAAAAATGATTATCACGTAATGAAAGACCTTTACCACATGTAAAAACAAATATGAAATTAATACCATGTGTTAAAAATATGAAATTGCGAAAATAGATTATCTCCCCATGCAGATTTGCTCATTAGTTTGAATCTCTCCATGAAAATGGGCCTGTTCTTTTGAAGTACGATTTGGGGTTGCTTCTAATCTCTTTATATGGGAGTACATGAAAATCAAAATGTCTTGGTACCTGTTTTATTTTTGGTTCCATGGGATTAGACATTCAAAATAATATCAATAAACAAACCCATTTGGGTTTAGATTTTCCATCATAAGATAATCTATAATCCCTACTAAATTGAACGTTTTCCATGAAACTAGAGACATATTTGTCATTTATTTGAATGGTCCCTTTCTTTGGTATCCTAATTTTAACACATCCATTTTTAGTTTTTGGAACCCTAGCTTGATGATGAGTGACCCTAGTTTTTTTGATTGGTAACATTATATCCTAAGCCAAATTTGCTACTCGGGTATATTTGTGACCTAATTAGATCATCTAATTTTTCTTTAACTTTGTTGAATCTAGCGACATTTCCATACAAATCATTGTGCGTTGCCTTAATGGCGGTCATGGTTTTCTCTAGGTCAATAAACATATCACTTGGTATTTATGCTCAATGCTAAGTAGTCTATTCTTTTCAATTAATTCATTATTCTTGCTAATTAATTTTACATTTTCTTCCTTAATTTTTTCTAGCCCAAGACTGGAAGAATTAGATTCATTGTCTTTATGTTTCTTCTTAAGAGTTCGAAGCTCATATAAGTTAGTTTCATATTTCTCATATAGTTTGTAAAACTCTTAATCAAACTCATCATCACAATAGCTGCTACTAGAGTTGGAGTCAGAATTTACCATTTGTCCTTTTTAGCCACGAAGCACATGTAGGCTCATTCTTTTCTCTCTTCTTCTTCCACAGATAAAGAGTCACGCTTGAATCATCCAAGTCTCGATCCCAAGCGGGCAAGGCTATCTTCTTTGGCTTCTTCCATTTCATCTTCTCCTTCTCATTGTTCTTCTTCAATAGGCATTCCTTCTTAATGTACCCTGATTTATTGCATTCATAACAAACAATAGTTTTATCAGATAATCTCTTTTTACTGCATTTGAGTTTACCTGATTTGAGCATTCTTCTGAAGCTATTTGTAATGAGAGCAAGCTGGTCTTCAACTCCACCTTCTGAATCCTTGGATTCTGGAATGGCTTTGTCACCTTGCTCCTTGGCCCTTCTTTCTTGTATCTGGAGCTCATATGCCATAGATTGTCGATAAACTCGTCCAAGGAAAGCTTAGAAAGGTCGTTGCCATCTTCTATTGCAGATGCCTTTGATTGTCATTCGGATGTGAGAGACCGGAGGATCTTGCACACACGATCTTCTTGCGTATACTTCTTTCCAAGCCCTACGAGCATGTTGATGATCTGGATGAACCACATGTACACCTCGGTTAGGGATTCACCTTTTTCCATTATGAATTGTTCATACTTGCTAGCATAGAAAGAAGCTTTTGAAGTTTTGACTTTTTTGTTATCTTTATGGATTACCTCAAGTATTTTTCAAATATGATGTAAGGAGGTGGCCATGTAAATCCGATTGAACTCTCTCATGTCAAGTGCATAGTAGAGATTGACATTGCTTTGGCGTTAAGTGCAATGATATCCTGCTCCTTCTGGTCATTTTTCTTCTTCCAGAGTTGGCTCAAGGAAGTGGGTCTCCACCATTTTCCAATATGAGATGGACATGAAGTACATCTTCATCATATTCTTCCAACTTCTGTAGTTAGATCCAATGAGGAGCGGTGGATAAGCAAAGGATTGACCTTCAAGGAACTTGTTATCAGTGGATGTCATCTTTGAACTTAGCTCTGATACTACGTGTTAGGTCCTAATATGATAATGAGATACACAATAGGGGTGAATAGTGTACATGAAAATAAAACGTTCCTCTAGAAATTCTTCCTAAGATTAAAATAGAGTTACCTAATTTTAATCTTAATCAAGTATCAAACTTGCAACAATATGGATTAGCACATCAGAAATAAAGAGTATGTAAGAGATAACCAAGGCAAGAGATCACAATCGCTGACACAACAAATTTATCCTGGTTCACCCCTATAGGGCCAATCCAGACCCCAAATCTCTGTTGGACTTTAATCCACAATTTAAAACATATAGTACAACCACCCACCTCGTCTCCAACGAAAATTTACAAATCACTCCCCTTGCCAACAACAAGGGTTTCATACTACCTCACTGTACAATGAGGATTTCCCTATCATACAATGCAAATGAGAGAATACTTACAGAGCATTAAGATACAAAAACCTATAACTGAAACTTTGAAGCTCGTGTGAAGATGTGCTACTATAGGAGAACACTTGATCTCTAAAGATATGATTTTTGGCTCAGAGAGATCAATGGTTTTTTGGCCTATAAAAGGGGGGCGAAGACAAACAAAGCTTTGGCCAAGATGGAGAGGGATTTTCTAAACTTTTGGATCTCAAAAAATTTCTCTCGAAGAATTTAGCTTTTGATTGATGCTAAAACACCCGAAGAATCCTCCTATATAGAGAGCTGAATACTGGACACAACAAGTTCATTAAATTGTCTCTCAATAAATAGAAAAGGTACAATTGCATCAATCAAGGAACATGCAAATGTGACCATTGGAGGTCTGATAGTCGACTCTTGTTCTGCTGGGAGTCGACTCTTGGTAAGAAAAAGAAAGTCCCAAGATTAGATAGTTGTCGAGGAAGCTACTCCTATACATCTATGAGTCGACTCCTGAGCCGACTCACAGCACAACATGAGTCAACTCCTGGATCAACCCCTAGGCTGATATTTATACCTATATATTAAAACATAACTGTTTTTGAATCCTAGGGCTGACTAGGACAAGCCGACTAGGACAAACAGGTTGATAGAAGGATGGTTGAGATTTAATATTGGGAAATCAACGGTTGAGATAAGAGTTTGTGAAAATTTTGGGAGGGAAAAACATTTCTTGGGAAATGAAAGTTTATGGGAAAATGAAAATTTTTGGGGAATAAAAGTTTATGGTAAAATGAAAATTTTTGGGGAATGAAAGTTTCTCAGGAATAGTAGAATGCAATAATGCATTTGGGGAAAAACCTTTAACTTGTACTTAATGCTGCAGCTCGAATGTTGTGCAGATCGAATGATCTCTCCCTCAACACGGGGCTCACCGTCTCTTCGACGCATGAGGCAACAAGATGAATAATATCCCGCGCCCAAGGCGCCCGCTTTTACGCTAATTTGTTGTTCCGCGTCAAAGGCGTCCGTGTCTAATTTGTTGTTCTACGCTAATTTGTTTTTCCGCGCCGAATTTGTTGTTTTGCGTCGAAGGCGCCTGCACCGAATTTGTTGTTCCATGTCGAAGGCCCCCGCTTTTACGCTAATTTGTTGTTCCGCGCAGAAGGTTCACAAGTCGAATTTGTTGTTCCGCGCCGAAGGCGCCCGCTTTTATGCTAATTTGTTCCGCGCCGAATTTGTTGTTCTTTTATATTTTTCTGAATGCGCCAGTGCCGCTAACTATTTTTACGTTAATTTGTTGTTCTTTTAAATTTTGGCTGTTCAAATAATTTTTTTGGGGAACCAAGATTTCACAGGGGAAAATCTTAAATGAATCGTGCCCGCGGGCACGTGTTATGAATAGTATATATATATGGGATTAATGTAGAGCAGGTGGCACCTGATCCAATGGATCAGGTGCAAGACACAAAAAGGTGGGACCCAGTGAGTACAAGCCCATGTGGGGACTTGTACTTCCCAACTTTTTTGTGTCTTAACAACTGATCCATTGGATCAGATGCCACCTTTTCTACATTAAATCATATATATATATATATGATACGGGCTCTAGACATAAGGAAATGACTTTAAAACATTTTTAAAGTAATCCTATGTGTGTGTGAGAGCTTCAAGCATGCCTTCAACAAGCTACATCAAGAAATAAAAAGTTACATCAACAATAAAAGTTTTACATAGAAGTCCCTTGATGCAAGCTTCATAATCCAACTTCATCGTCTAGATTCATTTGACATTTAGCATTGTTAAACTCACTCCTAGCTTTGAGTACCTTTTGATTTACATTGAGTTATTATTCTTGCACTCATAAATGTTAGATGACATGTTTGCTCATCATTAAACTACACATGATGATACTCAATATCTTAACATTTAACATAACCAAGAAGTACACTGATAGGAACGACTAGGTATTTGATGGAAGAACTTTGGGGATTTGGGGGGAAAGATGATAATTTTATAGATTAATGCAAGAAATACAAGATAGTGGGTTCCAATTCGAGAGGGAACCGCTTTCCTATATTTGATTTGAGATAAAGGCTAACTCTTCCAATATCTAGATCTAAAATCTACTCATAAACTTCTACTCTCTACTTTCTATTCTTTTTCAATTCTCTCCCTATCCCTAACACTAACCACTCACTCATATATATAGGGCCGATTTAACCCTATTTACAAAATGCCCCCTCGTGCCTAAAATTACAAAATTCCCCTCGGGCTCCAAAATTATAAAATCGCCACTGTGTCACCACGACCCATATTCCCAACACTAGTATGCCCCCGAAAAAACACATTATCCTCAAGGTGGTGCATGAAGTCCGCGGGTGCGCTTCTCTGAGTGCTGGTGCTCGTTTTCTCAATTCCTGCTGGATCAAAAGGCTACCCAAGAGCTCCCTTCTCCTCGAAATGTTGCCGCAGAAGTGACGGTATGCCCGTGGCTGAGTCATCAAGACATTAGTGCTTTTCGTTCTGAATTTGGACTCCAAAACGGGCCTAAAATCATCAAAATAAGGAAGCTGCGCATAAATTCCTCTGAAAATAACCCAGAAAATGGCGGAGAATGGCACATCGCGCTGTGCAGTCGTTGATCGGTCCAGCTTGGCTGAGCCAGCGCAGGTCAGTGGGTTGGCTGAGCTGCCTCGGTTCGGTGCACTGGCGGCTCATGACTGGGATCCTCCACAAAATGACTGGATCAAGCCGCTACTGTAGTGGCGGAAGATTGTTGGCACCAATGTCCTTTTCGGTAGCTACAGTGGCGGTTTGTCGTGAAATTTTGTATAGTGCTTGTCTAGAGGAGAGGGAGAAGCTGATGTGGTGAACAGACCCAGATGTCACCGGAGGCGGTACCAACTCTTCCATCAAACAAATGTGGCCCGCGAGGGGCTAGCGGCTTGCTGGGAGTTTGCCAGCCCTCCAGCGATCAGCCGAAGGTTCACCTACCCCAGGTTAGGTCGCGTGGGGACCATTAGGCCATAGGCGATCCAATTAGGCCAGCCGGTGGTGCTCCCCAGACTTCGACGGGGTCGCCTGGAGGTTGCAAGCCCGCAGGCGACTATGCCAGAGGTCGTCGGCCTCCGATGTGGGCTCCCTTGCTTCTGACAAGCTCGGGTCTTTACCGTTTGCCTCCTCTAGATATGGTGGATCTGAGCTCGTAATCTTCAGATCTGGGCTTGTGGTCCACCGATCTGTCTTCCAAAGCTTTGTAGTGGAGGGGAAGCGGTGATCGATCTCCGTAAAATCCTCTACTATTAGACGCCGCATCTTTGCATGTATTTGCTCCATCTTTTCCTCCACAGCGGCTCTCGACTCCTCAAGGGCTTGCTTTATCGCGGCTCTGATCTATTCCACATCAAACATCGACGCTATAGATCGTAGAGCTCTGATACTAATTTGATAGAAATGGCTAGAGATTTGATGGACGACCTGACAACTCTTCAGCTGTAGAGCACGATCACGTCAATGATGTCCAGGTCGAACCTCTAGTCACATTGGAATCATAATCCTTTAACACGTCTATCCAGGATTTCCTTCAGCATGAGATGCTTTTACCTGCTATCTGTGTGAGGCTTACTATTCTTCTCCTGAACCATCTGAAGCGTCGTTAACTGGGACTTCTGACCATCTGTAGTGGTATATATGCGGAATTTGGCCCTGTCTATCGCTCCCTTGGAAGCTCGCCCCGCATTGATCATGTTTTCAATCGTTTAAGCCAGCTCCATAGCCTCTCCAAGCCGCACTCAGTCTCAGTATACGTAGCTCGGCTCATATGTTCTCATTCAGACCCTTCATGAAATTTCCCTCCGCGTTGCCTCAGAGATCCGAGATCCACCTCACTCGGCCCGAGAGCATCTCGAACCTCATCCGATATTCTCTGACGATACCATCCTGCGTGAGGGCAAAGAGCTGCTCGTGTAAATTTTCTCCCTGGATATCTCGAAACCGATCTAGTAAGCAACCCTTGAATTCTTCCCACGAGCTGACTAGCTGTCTCTACTCCTGCCATTGGAACCATGCCAGAGCATGTCCCTCCAAACAGATGCCAGCCACCATCAGCTTTTCTTCCTTCGTCAAATCATTCACTGTGAAATATCTATTTGCACGGTAAATTCAGCCATAAGTATCCTCTTCTTTGAAGACATGCATCTTCAGCTTTTGACCATGTTATTAGTGCTAAAACCCTCCTGTCCTGCTAGGCTGTCCGAAAGGAAATTGCCTGTAGGTATTCTGTTGTGCACCAGATCGTCCCACAAGCCTCCTTCTGCTCCACTGTTGTACGTCCAATTACAGTCACATCAATCTGGATCTCTTCCGTCCTTGTCGAATCTTTGAAAACCTTCATTATCGCCACTGTTGCTCCTGAAGGGGTAGCCGCCTCCTGTGGGACTTTGTCGTCCGCCCTCTGGCCCTCCTCCGATGTCTCATAGGCTGCCGCCACTGTGTGGCCCTCGTACGGGCCAGTCGTAGCCTCGTGAGCCTCATTCTCTATCGTCATTCCACTCACAGTCTCTAACATCTTCATCAGTGCCCGGATGAAAGCCACATTGGTCGTAGCGCTCACCTAAAGGTCTATCGTGCCCAAAGTGCTGTAGCCGAGGTCTAGACAGGCCTCCATCCGTAAACTAGGGGCCGCGTTCCCTTGGAAGGCCGCCCGAGGCTCGGAGGCCCAGCAGAGCACATGGGCCACAAGGTTGTCCGCCCAATGGCTGCAAGGTCCTTGGACGGTTTGCCCAGGGATCGCGACCCTCAAGGAGGCCATTGAGGATTTGTTACCAATTGGAGATGAATTTCTAGGGATCTGGGGAAAAGATTGTGTTTTTATTAATAATTTAGAAAATACAAAGGATGGTTGGTCTCAATTCGAGAGGAGTGCCTCTCTCCTAGCTTTTGATTCGAGATAAAAGCTTAACCCTTCCAAGATCTAGTCTAATCTACTTTTAATTCTTCTCTTCTTATTATTCTTCTCTAAATTCAACATAATCTCTATTATTCCAGCCATGCCTTTTATAAAAGCTACTAGTTTCCTGAAATTACAAAAATACCCCCCTTGCGGCCCAAAATTACAAAAATGCCATTATGTGGCGGCACCCCTATCCCATCACAATCACATCCGGCGAGGTTACAGTCTTCCATTTATTGAATTACATTTACTAGGCTATCCATGTATTTCACATAATGACGAAATCTCAATTTTTTCAAGCAACTGGTCTCTAAAAGAGAGCAAAAGTTAAACCTAGCATGACATATGGAAGAAGAAGTTAAACCAAGATATCAATGATGGAAACTGAACATGATTGTAAACAAGGCACATTTGACACTTCGCTTTAAAGCAATGTTCACTCCCATTTCAATGAAGAACATAGATATTGGGAACAATATTCCACTTCTCAATTTAAGTATCTGCTTTGAACTTGCAAATAATTATTGAATCTGATAAAGGATTTATTATGTATTGTAAACATCTATGTCAAAGGAGTAATTTGGTATTCACTGAAATTCTTTTCCTTTCTTCTCATCTTTCCTCATCAAGTTAACGACCAGAAATAATAAGAGAACAGTTTGTTGTTGATTCTTACTTCCCTTGTATATTCCATTTTAAGGAACCACTTCACATGTTTAAGAACATTTAAACTAGCTGATAAAAAACATACATAAACCAGAAGAGGAAATCTTTTCAGCACAATTATAAAGTACACAAAAACCTTTTACGTACAGGAACAGTAACAGCAGGAAGCCCAAGGAGATTTCCGGCCAGGATAAACCGCATGAGGTAGCCTGTATCCAGGAATCAAAATAATGCATAATTAAATAGATACTCACTATAAAAAGAATTTCTAACATGATTTACAAATTAAATTAAAGAAATGAGAGAATTTGATCTGAGATCAAAAGCATGAAACTACAGCTACAAACTTATCCAACAGAAAAAATATGTGAAAGTAACACAACTTGAAATGATGTAGGAAACTACAAAGAGTTGTTAGTTACAGTAGAATCTGTCAATTGTATTTGATATATGTTTGTGAATTTTCTTGACCTTCAGCATAAGTAGTGTCGTTTAAACATAGTTAATATAGGGAAGGAAAAGAGTATGCACAATGCTGATCTTGTGTAACTAGCCAACATTTTGAAATCATGTTATACAATTTAATGCATCAGTCATCTTTGGTCATATTTTCCCTTGCAAGTCAATCTAGTCTAGAGAGTCATTTACAACAAGGAATAGCATATTATACTAACACAGGCAAAGTTCTAAATATTGGAGATCAGGTACGATTGGATGATGGTTTTTGTAGCGAATAGCAGTCATCGGATGATAAATTCAGGATATGGGGTCATGTCAGGTGTTCAGATCATGTCAGGTGTTCAAATCGGGGACCATATACATATAAACATTGATGACTAAATGATAGTTATAATGTTCTAGTTGTCATTTGTCAAACAGAAATATCATGAATATGGGGGTGGTGAAGAACATTAGGCATAGAACATTTTTCATATGTTCATTCTTGTTACTGCTTACAATAACAGGAACTATTGGCCATGTCGTATCCCTAATGCAAGTATTGCAAGTAATAGTGGCAATAACAACTCTCATTGTATGGCTGCAACAGTGGAGAAAATGAGGAGACGAAGCACGCAAGCAAAACATACAATGAGGGCAAAGATGAAAGAAGTGGGAAGAAGCAGCAACTGTGGACACAGCAGGAACCAGCAAGAAGCCATGTAGCACCAATAGTGTGAAGTTAGCAAGAAAGATGAAAAAGAATTGAATAATATTTAACATATCAAAGCTTCAAGCGAACGTTTTAAGAAATGTAAAATTTTGTTAGAAATTACTTAGAAAAAATGGAGAACTTAACGACCTCCGATGTGGATACCCACTCTCAATATATTTGTTAGCAGTTGTTGGGCCTCAACAGTTGAATAATAAATTTACGCCTATATCATCTGAATATCAGGCGTTTTAAAGTTGCCTGATATATCAGCTGAGATATCGCTAAAAAAGGCACAATCTTTTTTTAACATAGCATCATATCATTTTGGGCCTAAAACAATATATTGGTAGTATCTGCTGATGTTTAAAACAAAGAACAGAGTTATCCTCATATCATTCCATCTGAGTTTCATACATTTATTTAGAAATTTCATGAAAATACAGTGTCTTCCCTGTATACTATGCTAAATGCATAGAGCCTTCGGCTTGACATTAGTCATTTTGCCAATAATTTTACAACCGCAAAACATCCTCTGGTACATTCATTTGAATGCTAACCTTAGTTCCGTGTCTCATCTGTGAATGTCATAACATTTTTGTTACGGGAAGAACTTGTAAATCCGGTTAACCTTATGTATGAGACTCTCTAAAATCAAGCATACAGGTGATCACATAAAGATGAACAAATTTTATAATGCGATGAACATGAGATATTGCCTTTAACAAATATTAAGTGGTCAGCTTTATGAATTGAGAATTTGCCGTTGGCACCTACGAGAAGAACGATTCTCCAGAGATAACAAAAAGGATCAATTGATGATGCACCAACCTTGCCGGCACAGCAAACTCACGTCATGTCAAAGAGAAAGTTTGACGTGTAGGCGTTAGTGTTGGTGGGTTTAGCAAGGTTTAACAACCCTAACCCTATTATGCAATAAATATATTGAAAATCAAATTTTAAATTTCAAAATAGCTATTTTTATTTTTGGTTAGTTTTATTTTGTATTTTGAGCCCATTTTAACCCTAAACCCATTAACTGTATTTATCCAAACCTATTTAACCCGTACTCACACCCGCACTTGTTTACAAACCCGACCCGATGTCTTAATATATCACAATCTCTTTTCTCATTCTTCTATTCTCTTCTATTCCGTTTTTCATTTTCCCTATCATTTCCTCCAGAGCAAGGAACGCGCTGGCTCGCACACAATGATTGCTTAATCATGGGTGATGGGGGCGTTACCTACAGCCATCTCTTTTGTGCCTCGTATTCTGTCATTTTCCATAATCTCTCACCATCTCCTCTTCCTGTAACCCCATTATCTCTCTCTATAATTCTTAACCCTAAACAATAACTCTCGAATCTATCTCCCACACTCTGATCCAAGCTCTCTTTCTCTAGATCTGACTTTCCCATCTCTTCTCTTCAATCCGAGTAAAGGGTGCAACAGTTGCAGCCGCAGTATCTTAATGACGAGACAACATGGATCTCCAACGATGATATGTAATTTTCCTTCTTCTCCTTGATCTACAATGACACGTAGATTTTTTTTATCTTTTAAGGCCTCAATAAGTTAGGCCCAATAATTTCTTTCTATCTTTCTTGGGGTGTTGGTTTGAGCGACTAATCCATTTTTTCTCGTTTATAGCAATGTTTTAGGTCTCGGTTTCGGTCTCGGTATCGCTCCTCCCAAAATTTAGGTTTCGGTATCGGTATCGCTAGTTTCGGCGGTTTCGGAAGCAAGTTTCGGTTTCGTCCGTATGGCTAGTTTCGGCAGTTTCGTTTCGGGTATCGGTATCGGTTTTGGAAATACTTAGATACTAAATATATAAATAAATGAATCAATTGACGTTTGTCTTGCGCACCCACCGTTTTATTTTGCGCATCTACCACTTATTTACAAGTTTGCCAAAAAATAGCTGAGTTTCTTTCCGCACCCATCTTTTTGCTTTCGGGGATGCGGTATTTATTTCATCAGCTCACTGGATCTCTAAGCCCAACTTTTAGCTTTACAAGCTGCCACCCTTTTATTTTGCTCAAATACCATTTATTTAGTACAAACGCATGCAACAAAAACACATGCATGCATGTGAATGTAACTTTTTCACATTTCTTATCGTATCTTTTTATTATGTTCAGTCCCTATTCGATTTGTTAAGGGCTTGGTTTATTAGTAGTGGAAGTAGTGAGAGATTGGGGTATGAATATCACCTCGTCTTAAATAAATTTATCCAGCCAAAAGCCTGAGTTTCCATCCGCTGGCCTCCATCACCATCTTCCAGCCAGATTTGTCCACGTGGAGGCATTTAATTGGATTGCTCCGGTGAGACTGGGACGTGATGGCTTTTCATGCCTGGAAAGCAAAAGCTCCTGCAGGGGCCCGCATCGGGGCTTGTCGGTGCAATGGGGGACCCACGGTTGATAGAGGCTGACGTGGACCTAAAGAGAAGTTTGCGTGGGAGATATCGCCACCGGCCCTTGAACACCCTGTCGGACCTAACGCAAATGACATGAATATCTTTTTCCGACAACTGAACTTTTGTTTTGGCGGGAGACAGGAGGTGGGAGGGCTGGAGGAAGAAGGGGAGGTGGGATGCAGGAGCCAGGAGGCGGGAGGAGAGGTAAGTCTCTCTCTCTCTTCTTTTTCTATTCCTCTGTTTTTTTTTCCTTTTTTTTCCTTTTTCTTCTTGTTTTCTTCATGTTTTCTTCCTCTTTTTTGATGTTGCTGTAAAACAGTGACAGTTTTTTTTCATTTTCCCCTTCTTTGATGTTCTTCCTCTTCACATTCCCATCTTTTCTTCTTCTTTTAATTGGTTTCGGCCGGAACGGCACCGTTCCGGCCAGTTTCGGCCGAAACCGGCCGAAACTGGCCGGAACGGCAAGGTTCCGGCCGAGACCGGAACAAAACCCGAGTTTCGGTCTCGGCACCCACCGAGACCGAAACGAAACGGCCGATACCCAAGGGTATCGGCCGAAACCTTGAACCATGGTTTATAGTGGGTTGAGTTAGGGTTATTGCCCTGCTTGGGGCTCAGCTTGTTCTTTTTTAGGGTTGTTCCACCCTTGAACACCCTGCTTGAAGTTCGACTTGACTGCATTGAAGTTTTTTATCTCTGCAGTTCCCGTTCGGGTAACTTATTTGACCTTATGCCTCAGTTATGCGACCATTTGGCTCTACTACTACTGTTCAAGTTCTTTGTTTGGCATTATGCCTCTATTTTGCTGTTATGTGGCTTACCATCTTTGTTCGAACCTATATTAGCTTATGATTGCTTCTGTTCGTCTGTCTTAATCACTCGGTTCGGAGACTATTTTAACCTTAAAATGATGGAGAAATTGGATTATTGAGTTGGCTTAGATTGATATTTAACAAATATTCAGTGATGATATGATAATTTTATATATGAGAATACTACCTATATGAATGGTAGAAAATAAGTAAAATATAGAACCCTATTAATATTGAAATTATTGGATATTTTCAAATATAATTAGATTGTATAGTTGATCTTCAGGAAACCCCCCTAGTTGTGCTTTTAGGCCATGTTAATGTTGCTTCATTGATTATGTCTTGATGATTTGATTTATGTCCTTGATACTGATAATGGATATTGGTTTCAATTAAAATGCTATTTACAATTATTATCCCTTAAACATAAGCCTAATTCATAATTATAATAATTATTACATGATTTATACCATCTTGGGTTGGACATTGAGACCACGTCTTTTCTATGATATGCATCCCATATTCTCACCGTCATCAACTTAACAATTACTTAAATAGTAGATTAGTTGCCAGCCAAGTAATATGTCAATGTATTATGCTTACCCGTGACTTATTATTCATATCATACATATTTTACTATATAAACAATTTACCGTACTTGTCATATGATTTGCACTATACATTTAGTATTCTATTCTATTCACTACTCATTATCACTTTATATATCCATGATACACACTGTATCTGATTACATGCTTATGATACTATACCTGATATTGTTCTCGATTACCGCACTTGATCACATGATACATACATGCAACCATACTTGACAATGCATCTAGTATTGAATTTATGGAAATGGAAAACTCAATATCTTAAAGGGTATGACAGAGAGAAGGGTCCTTACTATATCTGTGTTTTTCACCTTCAGCAATAAAGATGGTGTTATATTATTGTATCTATGTTCCCTATTTTCCAGCAATGAGAATGAGGTTTACTACTATCTTTGTAATTTTTGTTCTCCAGCAATGGAAGATGGATCATTTAGTATTGCGCCATAGGTGTGCAACCACAATGCCTATATTTCTAATTATACTCAAGTTACACATTGTACCCTCGAATATGAGCTCAGAACTAGATGAGGTATATCACATTGTTTTTGTTACAAGTAGGTTGCTCGGTATAGACACTATTTATATCATGATTACTATGTATCATTGTTCATGTTCGTGCTACTGTTACTACTAACATGTTACATTATAGATGTTCATCTTATCCATGTTTTATTTTGTCATATCTTTATTATTTGGTTATGGGAAACATATGTAAGTATGTTTTACGGATGTATATTCTTTATTATTTCATTTCTTATTTTAGAAATATACATGAGGAGATGCCCACTAGGTTCTTTCTTGTGATCTTGGACTTTTTGCGACTGTCTTACTCGGCAATTGAGTAAGTTTCCGTTACCAACCTATATTCCTTCGTGTCATTGTATACCTATCATGCAATCCACTTGTTAACCTTTTCTTATTTCCATGCTATCGCTCAATATATATTAGAGTTTATAAGCTATTATTGATTACTTACTACCAGTTAGAAGCAGACAAACTCGTAATTTTGTTACACAAACGTTAGTATTTAGGTTAAAAGAGGGAACCTTAAGTAGTTATATGTATGCGTGGTTTTATTTTCTTCTGGTTCCCTTTGCAATCCGAAAACGGGGTGTGACATAAGGAGTATAGCAATAAAGTAATAACAACAAAGACGGTAGGTCTACTTAAACAGGCATGGTTGGAAGAAGTTAGTAGAATATGATGTGCATTAACCGAGGATATGGCCCTTAGAAAGCACAATATAAGAAAGGTGATTCATGTAACCAACTTAAAAAATTTGGATAAGAGGTTTGTTTTTGTATTGAGTTTAACTTAAAGCTAGTTTCATGTTTATTTTGGATCAAGAAAATCTTGCAATTTTCCATTTGGAAGTTACCGTAGTTGAGAAGTCACATTAGATACGTGACAATTACATTTGCTTTAATGAAAGCATGATATTTGTAATAGCCCTAATGTGAATATATGTGTATGAGTACGTATTTGGGACGTATGTGTACATATAAATTTTTTGAGCATTTCTATGATTTTCCTTAATTTTTGTGAGGATAAACTATTTTTAAATAATTTTGAAACATCAATAGATTTAAATAAATGAAGTATATGAGAGAAATACTAGTATGCGGTGATGTACTTGGTATATTAATGAGTATAATTATTTTCGTAAAATTTAAATCCTAAAATTTCTATACTAAGACACCTCCACCCTTGAGGTGTCATTAGCCTATTAATCCCCACCTAACCATGGACATGTGGCATGCTAGAGAGTTTTAGGGGAGGTGATGAGGATAATCAAGGGATAAAAGAGGAGAAATTAAGGGAAAATCACAAGAAAGAAAATTGAGAAGAACTCTCCCTTCCTCACTCACGCACTCAGCTCACGCACGCACGCAGCTTTGATGCCTTGTTCATTCCAAAAACCCAAAACCTAACTCAAGGAGGAAGAAGGAGCTAGCTTTCAGATGGTCATCAAGGTTTAAGAAGGGCCCCAGAATAAGTGAAGATCTGATTTTTAAATGAGCTAACTAGGATTTAGATTAGAATCACATATGATTAATTTTTATCGTAGCAGAAATCGACAGCAGGCAGAAACCACACGGTCGAGTTAAGGCCATGTGAGGGTCGTGTCATCATCCACACGTTCGAGTCCTGACAGTGTGGTGGTCGTTCGACCATCAAGAGAGTCACGCGGTCGCACACACACACACACACACGGCCGTGTCGTACTACAACACGGTCGTGTCGATCCTTGAACCTCATGGTTACGTCAACTTAGAAGCAAAATGAGCGAGTGGAGCTCTCCTCGAACCACGCGGACGAGTCGATTACGAAATTACAGTGTGACAGAATTTCTAAGTTGCCACCACACGACTGTGTGGCCTAACAACCTGGTCGTGTGGGTTCGCCGTGATTTGAACTTAGGGATTGACTAAACTTAGTACCACACGGTCGGGTGGACTTTCTCACACGACCGTGTGGATTTGATTATCTGGACTTTAGCTTTGCTGCCTCACACGACCTTGTGAGTTTACTACACGGTTGTGTAGCAGTGTCATCCACATTTTGAACCATTTAGCACCACACGGACGTATGGATTAAGCCACACGACCGTGTCGAAATGTTGCAGCCTCGCCAGCTTAAGCTCTGCACGGTCGTATGGAGGACCCAAACGGCCGTGTGGCCCTGTTTTTTTTCCATTTTTTGACAATCTCTTGGTTTATTCGTTTTGCTGCTGTTATATCATATAAAAACCATGCTACAGATGTACTTCATGTTGTGATCTGATTCAATTTATATGCTAGAAATCCATGTTGAAGTTATGAAATCCCATGAAATCATTCATATTGTTATGCAAGAAAGAAAGCATGCTATTTTCTATGTAATTTTCATATGAAAAGAAAAAAAAGAAAGTGAATAGAAATGATGAATGGATATAATGAGATATCCATGTTATATGATATGTAATGTGAAAAGCGGTAATGAATCCGCTAAAAATGAAAAGTATCATGAAATGCTGAAATTGAGAGTGAGATGAGTAATAAATTTGAAATTCTCCGTCCATTCTAAGATGGGTGTCTCCGTCCATTCTAAGATGGTGAGATTCCAGATGTGGGTTTTGGGGGAGACACGTATAAAAGATATGCATTAAGTAATGGATATGATTTGTAGTCTCACTCACACTTCGGACAGCCGGCAAGGGGGAGTGGGCAAAGTTAGAGAGGCACATGAGTGTACTCGTGATGCACCATGCGGTATTTATTGGTTTCCTCCGTTTTGGCCAAAAAAACCAAGGATTGTCTTACTCCCAAAAGGGGGAGTTACGAGAGGCCCCTACAATGCTCGTGTCGTTGTTTGGGGTACCACTTTTCGCCCACCTGGATGAAGTCCAGCTCCTTAAGTGTCCTACAATTTACATGGGATCCCAAACATTCAATTTGATAACTTTAATGTAATAGTCACCAATCTAAAAATGTTGTTATATCATGTTGACATGTTCATCAGTTTACTTTCAGTACAGTATGAAATGTTATGTTCGCTGACATATAATCCGTGGACCCATTTAATTTTGTAGAGCACCTCTTTAGATAGGTTGTCCGGTTCTAAAACTGGGTCCTACCTAGTTTAGTTAGGTCTCCTACTGGGTCACGCATTGATGTGTCCCATCTACGTTTTTCAGGTTCTGAGGTAGAGACCCCAAAGCCGACTTGTGTTCCTGATCAATCCATCTTCTGAGGTATAGATGGAGACTGATGGTGACTTTCTCCATTTAGACTTCACCAGGATAGATTAGAGGGTGCGTTGTAACAGGTGTGGACCCCTTTTGGTTTCTTTTTTAGGGTTGGGGTTTTCTTTTGACTTTTTCCCACTTTTGTACTTTTGTACCCCTGTATAGTTTGGGGGGTGTATGATGTACTTCTGTTATTTATGATGTAGTTTAGTATTTCCTTTCAGTACCTGTGGATTTAAATTTAGTTGGAGCATTGTACTGTACTTTATTTTTCTGTACTATTCCGGTATGTCGTAGTGGCCTGCATGTATAGTTTCATTTAATCACAATTAATGCCTCGTAATATTTTTCTGTACTATTCCAGTATGTCGTAGTGGCATGCATGTCTTAGTGGCCTGCATGTAGAGATACATAGAGGTAAGATGTTTCCTTTTCCCGCCTCCGCTAAACTTGTTTGTTAGCATAGATTCTGAATTGAGTCATGTATACAGGAAATCGTGAGACTCCACAAAGTACCTGTATGCATAGTTTTCGGCCATGATACCAGACTCATTTCTAGAGAGGTTTGCAGGCTAACGTGGTAACTCAACTAAGTTTCAGCACTGCATATCATCCTCAGACGGATGGTCAGTCGGAGCGGACTATTCAGATCCTGGAGGATATGTTGAGAGCTTGTATGCTGGACTTCAAGGGTTCTTGGAATGAACACCTACACTTAGTGGAGTTCGCATACAACAATAAGTTATCAGACGAGCATATGCATGGCGCCGTTTGCAACATTGTACGGAAGGAAGTGTCGCTATCCTCTTAATTGGGATGACGTGGCAACCGTGAACTTTTGGGACCAGATATGATTGCTGAGACGATCGATGTGGTGAGAATCGTCAGGGAAAACCTTCGTATAGACGAATGCAAAGAGACGACACTTGGAGTTTCAACCAGGTGATCAAGTATTTTTGAAGATCTCACATACACAAGGATTGATCCGTTTTGACAGACGAGAAAAGTTGAGTCTGATGTATATTGGACCATTTGAAGTCATGACTTGTGTTGGTGAAGTCGCTTATAGACTTGCACTGCCACCATCTCTCGAGGGTGTACACAAATGTTTCACATATCCTAGCTTAGGAAATATGTTGGAGATCCTAATCATACTGTCGACTTCTCCGAGATTGAAGTACGACCAGATCTAACGTATGATCAGCAACCGGTAGCTATCTTGGAAAGAAGACAGAAGATGCGAAGAAAGAAGGCTATTAATCTTGTGAGGATTATGTGGCACTAAGAGTCACCAGAAGAATCTACCTGGAAACTCGAGGATGAGATGAGAGAGAAATACCATCACTTGTTGGTACAATGATGTAATCTTATGTTTTGAAACACATGTATAGAATGAACCTTCATCCTTACTTTGAAATTCCGAGGACGGAATTTATTTTAAGGGGATAGTATGTAATAGCCCTAATGTGATATACGTGTATGAGTACATATTTTTGGGACGTATGTGTACGTATAAATTTTTTGAGTATTTCTATGATTTTTCTTAATTTTTGTGAGGATAAAACTATTTTTATAATTTTTACACATCAAATAGATTTTAAAAATGAAGTATATGAGAGAAATACTAGTATGAGGGGATGTGCTTGGTATATTAATGAGTATAATTATTTTCCTAAAAATTTAAATCCTAAAATTTCTCTGCTAAGACACCTCCACCATTGAGGTGTCATTCACCTATTAATCCCCACCTACCCATGGACATGTGTCATGCTTAGGGGAGGTGATGAGAATAATCAAGGGATAAAAGAGGAGAAATTAAGGGAAAATCACAAGAAAAAGAAAGAAAATTAGGAAGAACTCTCCCTTCAACACTGACGCACTCAGCTCACACATGCAAGCAGCTTTACTGCCTTGTTCATTCCCAAAACCCAAACCCTAACTCAAGGAGGTTGAAGGAGTTAGCTTTCAGAGGGTCATCAAGGATTAAGAAGGGCATCCGACTAAGTAAAGGACCTCAAGAGGTAGGATTCTTAACTGAGCAAGCTAGGATTTAGATTAGAATTGCATAGGATTAATTTTTTATTGCAGCAGAAATCAACAGCACGAATAAACCACACACCTGAGTAAAGGCCGTGTGAGGGTCGTGTCATCACCCACACGGTCGAGTCCTGACCGTGTAATGGTCGTTCGACCATCAAGGGAGTCACGCGGTCCTATAACGACCGTATCGTTGTCTTTTGGCCCCACACGGCCATGTCGTACTACAATACGGCCATGTCGACCCTTGAACCTTACGGCTGCGTCGACTTAGACGCAGAACGAGCGAATGGAGCTCTCCTCGAACCATACGGACGAGTCGATTACGAAACGACCGTCTCGATAGAATTTCTAAGTTGTCACCACACAACCGTGTGGCCTAACAACCCAGTCGTGTGGGTTCTCCTTGATCTGAACTTAGTGTTTGACAAAACTTAGTACCACACGGTCGGGTGGACTTCCCACACGACCGTGTGGATTTGGTTATATGGACTTTAGCTTTGCTACCTCACACGACTGTGCAAGTTTACTACACGGTCTTGTAGCCGTGTCATCCACATTCTGAACCATTTAGCACCATACGGACGTGTGGATTAAGCCACACGGCCGTGTGGAAATGTTGCAGCATCATCAACTTAAGCTCCACACGGCCGTGTGGAGGGCCCAAACGGCTGTGTGGCCCTGTTTTTTTATAGTTTTTGACAATCTCTTGATTTATTCGTTTTGCTGATGTTATATCATATAAAAACCATGCTATAGATGTACTTCATGTGATGTTCTAATTCAGTTTATATGCTAGAAATCCATGATGAAGTTATGAAATCCCATGAAATCATTCATGTTGTTATGCAAGAAAGAAAGCATGCTATTTTCTATGTAATTTTCATATAAAAAGAAAAAAGAAAGTGAATAGAAATGATGAATGGATATAATGAGATATCCATGTGATATGATATGTAATGTGAAAAGCGGTAATGAATCTGGCAAAAAATGAAAAGTATCATGAAATGATGAAATTGAGAGTGAGATGAGAGTAATAAAACTGAAATTCTCAGTCAATTCTAAGATGGGTGAGATTCCAGTTTGGGGGGACACGTGTAAAAGGTAGACATTAAGGAGTGGACATGATTTGTAGTCTCAATCGCACTTCCGACAGTCGGCATGGAGAGTGGACAGAGTTAGAGAGGCACATGAGTGTACTCGTGATGCACCATGAGGTATTTATTGGTTTCCTCCGTTTGGCCAAAAAATTCAAGGATTGTTTCACTACCAAAGGGGAAGTTACGAGAAGCACATACAGTGCTCGTGTCGTTGTTTGGGGTACTACTTTTCACCCATCCTGGGTGAAGCCCAGCTCTTTAAGTATCCTACAATTTACATAGGTTCCCAAACATTCAATTTGATAACTTTAATGTAATTGTCACCAATTTAAAAATGTAGTTATCTCATGTTCACATGTTCCTCAGTTTACTTTCAATACAGTATGATATGTTATGTTCCCTTACATATAATCTGTGGACCCCTTTACTTTTGTAGAGCACCTCTTTAGATAGGTAGTCCGGTTCTAAAACAGGTCCTACCAAGTTTAGTTAGGTCTCCTAATGGGTCACGCATTGACGTGTCCCATTTACATTTTTCAGGTTCTAAGGTAGAGACGCCAGAGCCGAATCGTGTTCCGCAGATCACTCCATCTTCAGTGGTATAGATGGAGACTGATGGTGACTTTGTCCACTTAGACTTCTCCAGGATAGATTAAAGGGTGCGTTGTAACAGGTGTGGACCCCTTTCTGGTTTCTTTTTTAGGGTTGGGGTTTTCTTATGACTTTTCCCCACTTGTAAATTTGTACCCATGTACAGTTTGGGGGTTGTATAATGTATTTCTGTTATTTATGATGCAGTTTAGTATTTCCTTTCAGTACATGTGGATTTAAATTTTGTTAGAGTATTGTGCTGTACTTTACTTCTTTGTAATATTTCGGGATGTCGTAGTGGCCTGCATGTATAGTTTCATTTAATTACAATTAATGTCTAGTAGTATTTGGATGTTAGGGGATCCAAGCCTAGTGTCTGAATACTACATGGGCCTTGTCAGCTACGTCTCTTCCGTATTTGGAAGAGCGGGGCGTGACAATATTACTTTAGAAACAGATACATCATGATTCCATATCATCTTCTTTGTATCTTTCACCCTATCT
Source organism: Scilla litardierei (assembly GCA_030789695.1). NCBI lineage: Eukaryota > Viridiplantae > Streptophyta > Magnoliopsida > Asparagales > Asparagaceae > Scilla > Scilla litardierei. The sequence continues at coordinate 7,486,768 of CM061138.1, read as the reverse complement.
TTTAATGTTCCCCGTCTTTTTTAGTCTCTTGTTAGTCATTTGCTAACCTTATTTATATCCAGAGTAAATTGCACTCAAATCACATGTTCTATAAAGGATCTGTAACTTAACATCCCAATATTTGAAACTCACAGTTAGGCCCGCTGAACAAGGGGTTAGTAGGAGATCTAAGTGAAACTTTTCTTCTAGGTTCAAGGGGTTCAAGTGCAACACTTTTTCATAAAACAATGGATCACATAGTTATAACTAAGTGGATCTGACAATGAATTTTAAAGATTAAGGGTGTTATGTTACAGACTCGTATGGAACAATAATTCGAAGTGCAATTTACCCTTGTATCTATAATTAATTTTTGGTACACCATATTTGCTGACATTTGCTCATATTGGTCTTATTTGAGGATATTCATTGGAAAATTTTCATTAATGGTGTTGATCATCCCATATCTGGCAACAAAGTACTTGCAAATTTAGTAGCAATTGTAATTTTGGTACATCCTCGAGATGGCTTCCATTTTTGACAAGTAAATACAAGGTATAAACTTAAACATTTTTTGGAGATAGGATCTACACGCGATGATATGTAGGACTTCCCCAAACAAACTTTGGCGTATCCGACACTGCCATAAATTATGCATATAAATGTTCCACCTCAAAAGTCCAACCAAGATGAAGTATGTTATGTAATCCTTTGATCAATGCCAACCGTTTTCCATATCATTTTACTATTTTTGTTTATTTCATATGTGACTAATCCAATGCATATACTTTACTTTTAGGAAATAATAAGGGTGAGCGGAGAACTTATTCAAGCTAAATGTTGCTTACACGTGTGAAATAACTGTGGCTCATCTACTTTTTCCCTCCGATTTAACTTGTATTGTGAGATTTACTATTTTTTCCTTCTCACAAAATCATTTGGCTAAATGAGATGCGAATGGCAATAGGGACGTAGAAGCATATCTACAGTTTATGCAGCTAGGCTTGTAGTGGATTTGGGGAAGAACTAGGCCTAGTGTTTGATGATATGGTGGATAGATCTAGGTTTTGATAAATTAGGGACGCTCTCATGCTTCACAACCAGGAGAACCACTCACCCCATCTCTCCTCACAAGTATATCGATTGAAGGAAATCTGCAGAGTTTCTCAAAATCTTATTGAACTTTCATTCTCTGATTCTCAAGATTTTTATACAATGCCCACTAATATCCTAAAACTATGAGAACAACAAGAGTTAAGAAAAAAATAAAGCAAATAATATAAGGATGCTTTAGAATCCTAACAAACTACATGCACAACACATGTCGTCCTTAAAGCCAAAATTGAAGGCTTCAACCTAGGATCCACTAGATTGAGCTCGGTTTATAAAATTCTTAATAAAATAGCACTTGATGCAGGCTTCTCCCGCATCATAACTCCTAAACTCATCATTGAGCTTTGAACTAAAGCAAAAAAAAGAAACTTGGGCATTCATCGTGGTGCATATGTTCCAAAAGCATGGCAAAGTAGATAGATATAAGCACAAGACCTGCTGATAACCAGGTGATAGAAGATATATAATCATAAAGTCAATGTGATCTAGCATCAAAATTTGAATTATGAGTGTATCCACCTCAACAAACAACTCAAAATGTACCTCAAACTCAAGTTTTAGATCAGGTTCTGACCGAACTTTGTCTCTAACTCTAGCTACGATTCTAGTTCTACGAGCTTCTATATATATGTCTCTAAGTCATCTTTTTTAATCCATTGGAAATCAGTAAAGTGCGCATTGATCAGGTCTCAATCCTGCGTCTCTCAGAAAGGGGGGGGGGGGGGGGATAATGACATCCGAGCAATTGCTCGTTGGCCTTTAAGTCAATCTTTGGGTTTAGGACTATCTTGCTAATCTTCCTGCTAAGTTTCCTTGTGCCTCTTATTCTATCTAAGGCTATGAACTTGGTGGTTGAATCGAATGGTATATTGGTGGGAATCTAGAGATACACCGATGTCACCGTGTCGAAGAAAAACTTTCCTTAGTGACATACTTCGACAATTCATGCATCCACCAAGATAGTGCTTCTTCAACCAGCTTACATTGGGAATACATGCATTTCCTCTCATTTGTTTCGTCGAAGCAAGAAAAGAAATCTTCTAGATGAAGCTCTGAATCTTCATAACTGCAATAGATAATAAATCCGCAAAAACTAGGACAACTTTAAATGCATTAATCTCAAATAAACCCTCGGAAGAACAATAGTAGTTTATGTAGTAGTGATCGTTATAAAACTCCATGGAAATTTGCACTAAAATGCTTTAAAAATACATAAATCTTTCTCAAACGGCTCGAATTGACACAATCTGCAAAAAATATTCATAATGGGTAACAATTTAAATCGGCTCAAAACGAGCTCCAATTGTCTTGATCTATGGCTTTGAATAAAATCCAACTCAATTTTGGCTCGCATTGGGCCGGTGCACTATGCGGCTGAGATCGGCTCGAGTTGGCTTCATCCCATCCAGATTAGGCGGCTTGGCGTCAACATCTATCCGCTAACGTTGACTCGAAGTGAGTTGATGCTAAATTCAATCAAATCGAAACCAATTGTCCCAAATGCGGCTTTAATCAAACCGAGACCATGAACCACATCAACAGTATACAAAGCGATTGAATTGGTCATCAATGACGTTCAACAGTAACAATGACCTAACAGGGCAACTGTGGTAATCAGAATGTGTGGCATCAAAAGAAGCATGGCACAATCATCGATGCCGATGGCCTGGCAGCTTGGATGAGGAGAGCTGATGATGATGATGGAGGCATGGTCAAAATCAAAAGCCAACAATGAAAGTGGCCATGCAATTTTTTTGCGGATGACGACAACCATGAAGGAGATTCTGAGAAATGACGATGACAAGTCCATTTGGTAGGATATGGATGTAATGCTGATGGACAATCGATGATGACAAAAACAAATGGCTAGACAATGTAGCTAATTGAGGTTGCCATCAGAGTTATGATGCAATAGTTCAAATGTAAACAATAGATTAAAGTATGGCTTTTACAAGCCCATATTTTTGACCCACTCTTTCTTTTCTCTATTTTCTTTCTTTTCCCGTCTCTTTTTTCGGCAAGCATAGCACATCGGCCCAGTCCCCACCTAATCCCCACTAACTCCCCTCACGTGGGTGGCACGTGCCTCCCCATCTTTCTCTCTCTTTCTCTCGATCTCTCTCGATCGCTTGAGGTAGCGACAAACTGACTCGATCTCTCCTCCCTTCTTTCCTTAGGCAAGAAGAACGGGAAAACACAGCAAGTCGATGTCCCCTCTCTTCGCTCCACCTCACAAACACGCCTTACAGCCTCACTCTCCATGTCCTAAATTTCTTGGGTTTCAAGACGAAATCATCTTGTTTAGAAATCAACTGTCTTCGTGGCAAATCCATGGCTTCCTTAAGCACCACATGTCCCTTCTTCCCTCTATAAAAGCTCAGATGAGCTTTGCTTTTTGGTTTTAACGCGAAAAAATTATTTTCAAAAGATTTTGGGGTTTTTCTCTTGATCTGAGTTCGGATCTTACTCTGGAGCGGGGTTTTCTCCTCGGATTCTTCCGACGATCATCAATGCTTAGTAAGTCATTTTAATTCTTGAATTTTAGTTTTTAATATTTTTAGTTAGCTCGCAATGATAATTCTCAGCGAGACTTGGGTATCTCTAGAGCTTGGCATCGACCACCGCTGTCGTTCATCACCTTTGTTGTGACTTGTCCCGCATCGACCATGATTGAATGGGGTTTTTTCCTAGCCGTGGCCTGTCTTGGGCAATTTTACCCTTGATGTGGCCTTTCCTTGTCCCTACCGTGAATGCCTTATGTCCTAAGCCATTGACAGTGACATCTGTGGGGTTTGCCCGTTTTCGTGATTGTTTTGGGTGGTGGCTGTTGTTTGGTGTTGTTTTTGGTGGCGTTTGTCATTGGTTTTGTTTGGTGAATGGTTGTATGCTGATGCAATAGTATGGTTTGCTGTTTTTGATGACTTGGTGGTGGCCATGGGTTGGCGCGGGATGTCCACGTTAAAGTTGGAACTTGGGCCTTACCCTGTTATCAAGTAGCCATATGATTGTAAATGATGGTTTTACCACTTAAGGCCGTTGAAATCGTAGGTTTACTGTCTGATTGGCTCATAAAGCCACTAGCTGAAGGATCATCTAAAACCATGGTCACATGGTTAAGTCATGTAAGACGATTAATGATGAGAATTATCTGAGATCACCCCAGTTGTCCCTCCACCATTGTCGATTCCCCCATATTTCTAATTATTGCACTGCACGCTACATGCCATCCAGGTTAGCTTGTTTTAATAATTTAGTATGCTTAGAATATTTCACTTATTACTTACCACTCATGTGTTCCATATTGTATGTTTAAATTAGTATAATGCATGTGTACTCCATGTTATATGTTTAAACTAGTGTAACGCCTATTGCATTCTAAATGTTTCATTGTTTCCATTGCTATGTGCCATGTGTTCCTTAGTTTTAATGATTATATCACATCTTGCATAGTTTCTCATGACATTGAAAATACTAATATGTCGAGTGTGCTATGAGAACCAAATGGAATTGGAATATCATTGGAAAAGTACGGTTACTGCCATGTCGAAACACTGTTAAAATAGCTAGATAGAATAGAATCATGAAAACCTGATTGGATCTGAAATGACATAGCACACCAACATATGAATTAATTTCAATGTAACTCTAAACCTAACCAAAAGATTACTTTCTGAATCATGTTTTAAATAAATAAATATTACCAATTTAGAACTATACATGGAATATATCACCGAGACACTGCATGATGTACATTTGACAAACGCTTGGCACTTTAGACTCACTGGGTTTTTGAGGTAAATCATGTTAGTGAGAGTGCAGTAACGATTGGAAGTTGAAACCATGCTTATATTGACATGACCACATCAGGTGTTCCGGCCAGGTCACGTCAAGAATCCAATGGACCCTTAACTGTTGAGTCCCACCTTATTACTCTTTTGGACTCATGGCCATCCTATTCTTTGGACTTGGCCTGAATGAGCGCCCCAATGGTACGAGGTAGACTCCTGATTGCTTACTGTACTCTCTGATATGATTCACAACCTAAGATTGGTATAACTGATATGACCATAATAGTACAACCTTAAATTATTAACTGAGTTACATGTTTGTCTTAATTTCTAGTGTCTGCCTGTTATATAGTATTCATTAATCTATCACCTGCTCCCAATTACTGATTACTTGTTAGTTTTACTCATGCTCACATGTTTAATTCCAAAGTTCTAGAATTATGATGATTTACATGAAGGTTCTTTTTTACACCGCTAGGTACTAGGACAGAGATATATGAGGCCCCGGTGTTTGAGGATACAGATTTTGTGGTAGAGACCACTGACTTTCGATCTTGAGGTAACAAATGCATCCATGTCATATCTTTTAGCTGTATTTTGTTAGTATGTAGATAGTATGATGTATATGATTTTGTAAACTTGCAAATATATGTGATAAAAATTTTCTTAAGCATTTTGATGTTACTCTGCTCGTGTCTAAATTGTTTTTGCTGATTAACTGTAGGACATATCACTCTTTGCGAAACATGCTGCGACCCCGAGTTGCGGGGCGTGATAGGCTTCGTGACAATGAAAACGGGTTGTGACATCGTGACAAGTCATGGATGACGGAAAAAGCTTTTGATTGTTGGTGATAGAGTCGAGTCGGGTGGTGATGAGCTGACAGTGTTGATGTGGGCAACAATTTTGGGATAGAGTTGAGGTGTGGTTGAAGCAATTGTTGATTTTAAGACTCTCTCCCACTTTTTTCTTTTCCTTTTATAATAAACAACATCGAAAGAAAATAGAAAAGATAGGATCTTTGATGTTGGATATATTCGCCCTAAATTACATGACGGGGAATGAAAAACCATATGCAAATCTTATGTTTATAGAGTGCGGCACGTAGTGTTTTTCAGGAAGAACTAGATCTAGGATTTGATGATTATGTGGATAAATCTAAGATTATGATAAATTAGGGATATGTTTCAGGCCTCACCCATTAAAATTACACACCCACTCTTTACTCACAAGGAAAGAGATTCAAGAAAGTCTCGAAGGTTTCTCACAAACGTTTCTCACAAACCAAGTAAGGTTTCTTAAATTTTCATTAAAATTCTTTTCTTCAATTCTCAAGACAATGATACAATGCTTACTTACCGCGCAAAGAATTACGAGCACAACACACACTAAAATAAAATAATAGAAGAAGATTCTAGAAGTCCAATAGACATGCATCACAACGCATGCAGTTTATTACAATAAACTAAATTAAGTCCCAACAACTAAAACTAACGGCTTCAAATTGAATTCCTCTAGCTTAGGTTCCGGCCTCATCAATTCTTTAATAAAGTAGCACTCAATGTGGGCTTGTCCCAAATCATGTCAACTCATATCCAGCATTCGCATTATATTAACATGAGTTAATTAGATACATGTAACCATGCCTCCTGTCTAAGTTTTTGAGGGGTTGCCTTGTTTGCCACCCTGTGACTGTGTAAGCAATTCTTTACCCTTTAAATGATACATGTGCCTGTATAAGCAACATGTTGATTTTGGGGAAAATATGATTAGCCACAAATGATGGCTAACCCTTCATATATATATCATCCCTTACTTTTCTTTACACACACACCCAATACAATAACACACAATACTCCCCCTCAAGATGAGCAAAAGATATTTATCATGCCCATCTTGTTACAAGCATCATCTACTCTTTTAGAGTTCAACCACTTTGTAAGGCAATCAGCTAGTTGCTGTCCAGAAGTAATATAGGAGATCTCCAACTGTTTCTTGTCCAGTCTTTCTTTAATGAAGAACCTGTCAATCTCTATGTGCTTCGTTCTATCATGTTGCGCTGGATTGTTGGCAATATTAATTGCTGACTTGTTATCACACAACAACCGTAATGGTCCTTCTCTCAGCAGGCGTAGCTCATGTAGGAGTGATCTCAACCAGATCATCTCACAGATACTAAGCCCCATAGCACGATACTCTGCCTCTGCAGTGGAACGAGCCACCAAATCCTGCTTCTTGCTGCGCCAAGAGACCAAGTTACCCCCAACAAACACACAGTAGCCCGAGGTCGATCTCCTATCATCTAGGCAACTGGCCCAATCCGCATCACAGTAGCCTGTCACATTCATGTGACCATGACTACCAAATAATATGCCTTTTCCTGGACTATTCTTCAGATACCTCAGTATCCTGAAGACTGCCTCCATATGTCCAGTCCTAGGATCATGCATGTATCTACTTACCACACTGATAGCATAGGCAATGTCAGGTCTGGTATGGCATAAGTAGATAAGGCGTCCAACAAGTCTCTGGTACCTTTCTTTGTCTACTGGCTCCCCTGATTGTGAATGCAACCTATGATTCTGATCAATGGGAGTAACTGCTGGACGACACCCCAACATACCAGTCTCAGCCAGTAAATCCAGGGCATACTTACTCTGTGAGAGAACTATAGCCTTCCTGGACCTGGCAATCTCCAGTCCAAGGAAATACCCCAACTGTCCAAGGTCCTTGACCTCAAATTCTCTCGCCAACCTTACATTCAAGTGAGAGATTCCCTCTTCATCATCTCCAGTGATAATAATATCATCAACATACACAGCCAAAAGAGTAATCCGCTGTCCTGAATGTCTATAGAATACAGTATGATCACCATTACTCTGCTTGTAGCCCATAGTGATGACTGCACGCCTGAATCTGTCGAACCATGCCCTTGGAGATTGCTTCAGCCCATACAAAGACTTGTCCAGTCTACACACCTTTCCCATCGTCTGTTGTGTGCTAAAGCCAGGTGGAACCTCCATGTATACCTCCTCCTGTAAGTCTCCATGCAAGAAGGCATTTTTTACATCCAACTTATGCAATTTCCATCCAAAATTCGCTGCACAGGATATCAGTACTCTCACAGTACTCATCTTTGCCACTGGGGCAAATGTCCCATCATAATCAATCCCATAAGTCTGACTGTAGCCCTTGGCAACCAGCCTCGCCTTGTACATGTCCACCTTCCCTTCTGAAGTTTGCTTTATTGTGAATACCCACTTGCAGCCCACAGCTTTCTTCCCTGCTGGAAGTGAGACAAGTCTCCATGTCTTGTTCTTCTCCAGTGCCTCAAGTTCTTCGAGCATTGCTTTCTTCCACTGGGGATGTTGCTTTGCCACTCGCCAATCACTTGGTATATGGATAGACTGTAAGGATGCAATGATAACCCTATATGCAGGTGTAAGAGAAGCATAGGAGACATGATTAGCAATATCAGTCTCATATCCATACCGTACAGGAGGCCTGCCGGCATTGATACGAGGCTCCCTACGTGATGCAAGTGGAAGATCTAAACTAGAGGAAGGCAAAGAAAGGTTACCATCCGTGATAGGAGAGGAAGGCAGTAAGGAAGTCGGGACTCGAGCAGGCGTGATAGACTGATCAATCTCGACATGTGGCTGTGGAGCTAGTGGTTCTTCAGTGGGGAGTGGTTCTTCAGTGGGGAAGATGTCTTCTTGTTGTTCTCCATCGCCATGACTATCCTTCTGTCTCCTGCTATATTTCCTGCCGTACAACCTGTCTTCCTCCTCTTCCACCAAGGTCCTTTCTTCCTCCCTGCTATCAGGACCAGTACCAGTAGGCCCGACAGGACACGGTATAAGTCCAACCACTACCCTCCTGTCATCAGTCTCCCCCTCTCGACCAGCTCCTCCTGTGTTTGGAGAGGCACCAGTATCAAATACTGATGTAGAATCTGTCAGTCCTCCATAAAAAGGCTCAGTCTCCCTGAACGTCACATCCATACTCACAAACAGCCTTCTTTCTGAGGGACTCCAACACCTATAGCATTTCTGATGTGAAGGATACCCAACAAATATGCATTTAATTGCCTGAGCATCCAGCTTCCCCACAGAAGGTCTATGATCCCTCACAAAGCATGTGCATCCAAACACTTTTGGTGGAACTACAAAAGTGTTCTTTCCCATAAGAATCTCACGTGGAGACTTCATACCAAGGATCCGCGAATGCATCCTGTTGATGAGATGGGAAGCTGTCATCACTGCTTCACTCCACAATATCTTAGGTACATTCATGGTGAGCATGAGTGACCTAGTTACCTCCAACAAGTGTCTATTTTTCCTTTCAGCAACTCCGTTCTGTTGAGGGGTGTTGGGACAAGTGGTTTGATGAGTTATCTCATTCTCAGATAGGTAAGATGCAAACTCCTTGTTTACATACTCTGTCCCATTATCCGTTCTCAAGACACGGATCTTGGCCTCATACACATTTCTGACACTTCTATGGAAGTCCTGAAAACACTTCAACGCTTCGCCTTTGTTTTTCATCATATAAAGTCATGTCATCCGAGAATGACAATCTATGAAGGTGATAAACCACCTGAACCCACTTACTGAAGTCACTGGGCAGGGCCCCCAAACATCTGAGTGAATAAGATGAAATCTCTCTACACTCCTCATCCCCACACTAGGTTATGATGTCCTAGTGTGTTTCCCAAATTCACATGCATCACATTTCAAATTCATTTCATTCACTCTATTCAAAATATCGGGATACATTTTACTCAAAATATCAAAAGGCAAGTGTCCCAACTGACAATGTAATAAAAGTACATCCCTTTCCTTCTCTCCACCAACGACAGCCAGTGCAGCATCCCCACTAACTCTGTCAAGATACCACAGTCCATCACGCTTGACGCCAGTCCCAAGCCTCCTCCCAGTCTTCCTTTCCTGTAACACACAATGAGTAGAGTCAAAAGTAATGCTACAGTCAAGATCATCAACAATAGAGCCAACAGATAAGAGGTTGACTGAAAATGATGGGACGTGAAGGACTGAAGAGAGGCGTATGGAGGGAGTGCACTGAATAGTGCCAATCCCTCTAATGGGTTGGGATGTGCCATCAGCTGTCTGAACAGTTTCATGAATGGTATGTGGTTTATATGTGGAAAACTGTCTATATGCTCCTGACACATGACTAGATGCACCTGAGTCAATAATCCACTCTATATGATCTCCACATGAAAGGGCTAATCGGTTACCTGATCCTGTGTGAGCGAAGTGGGCAAAGTTACCGAATGGCGAAGCAACATCCCTAGTCTGGTCTGCATGACTCTCCGAGCTCTCAGTAGTAGACCTGGACTGTCTCCGCTGCTCTAGATCTGAAGCCTCAGCTGGCGTGGCCTCAATCATCACTGTCTCCTGTCGTCCATCAGCGGTAGCAAAGTTGGCCCGTGGGCCGCCGCGACCTCGTCCACGGCCTCAACGACCTCCTCCTCTGCCTCCTGTGCCACGTCCTCGTCCACTGCCCTTCTGTGGGCAGTTAAAGCTCAGGTGCCCCTTCACCCCACATGTATAGCACTCTCGATCCTCGCTCACTGCTGCCACTACCGGTACAGCCAGTGCAGCCCGAGTGACCTGAGTACCCTCATCCTTCATAACTCTCAGTCTGGTCTCCTCCTGTGCCATTGCAGCTATGGCCTCCTCCAGAGATGGGATGGAAGATAAGTGACACATACTCGCCCTCCTGACCTCAAAATCTCCATTCAGGTTCCTCAGAAAATGTGTCACACGCCTACGCTCCACCCACTTCCTGTGTATCGCAGCGCTCCTAGGATCAGGCAGATCAATATGGTCATAGTGGTCTAACTCTGACCAAAGCCTTTTCAACTCCGCAGAGTAGGCTAGAATAGTCATCTCCCCATGCTTCAAGGTGTCGACCTTGCCCTAACCTCCATCATGAGCATCACATTCCCTGCTCCAGAATACATTTTCTCCACCATACTCCATATCCCCGCATCACTCTCTATGGCCTCCACCATCCCAGCAATGGGTGGAACCATCGATGTCATCAACCAAGCAGCCACCAGTGAGTTGGTGGTGCTCCAGACTTTTCAATCATCCCCAGTCTTATCCACCGGTTCCTTACATGAACCCAGAACGACGCCTTCTAACCCCTTCGACTTCAGAATGAGAAGCACCCTCCTGGACCAACTGAGGTAGTTCTTCGTCCCTTCCAGTTTCACATCATTGGGCATCAATTCCAGCTTCTGCACGGGTCGTGAAGGCTCGATCCACTCGAGGATCCCAACTCCTTCGAAGCAAGCAGCTTCGTTATCTCTCCAATGAAGGCCTTCATGTCGGCGGAGGTAAGATTGTCCCCCATCTCTCCAGATCCGCAGATCTCTCCTATATCCCTCCTTAGATCCGCAGATCTACTTCTCCTCCTCCTCTTCTAGGTCATACCCTAACCGTAAATCTATGGAGTCCTTTTCATGACTCTACCATAGATCTAGGGTTAGGGTTTTTTGGGATTCTCCTTTGTGGCTAGTTAGGGCTTTGTAGGGGCTAGAAGAGGACGTAAGAGAGGAGAAAAGGAGCAGCGGCAGCGGCGGCGCGCGCGGCGGCGGCGGCGGCGGCGCGCAGCACGCGGCGGCGGCGGCGGCGCGCAGCACGCGGCGGCGGCGGCGGCGCGCAGCAGCGGCGCGCGCGCAGCAGCAGCCAGCGGCAGCGGCGGGCGCGCAGCGGCGGCGGCGCGAGGCTGTGGCGGGCGGCGGCTAGGGTTTAGGGTTTTTGCGGCTAGGGTTTAGGGTTTTTTGTTTTTGAGCTCTGATACCATGTTGATTTTGGGGAAAATATGATTAGCCTCAAATGATGGCTAACCCTTCATATATATATCATCCCTTACTTTTCTTTACACACACACCCAATACAATAACACACAATACAACACTTTATCCAACATATGATCTGTGTGCCTACCCACTGAACTGAAAACTTGACAATTATGTCACTTATGTTTTTTCTTCCATCAGTTATCCACATGATGTCAACATATTAAATTGTCCAGAGAAGATGTGGAGCTCGCAAGAACTTTCTGGTTTAAAAATTTTCATGCTTCATTCTACATCTAGCTTGAGGCTCGGTTAGAATTCTTGAATATATTCATGTTCAAACTTATTATGAATATTCCACAAAGCTTGAATTTATTTTCACTTTCACACGGTTCTAATGCCACAATAGCATGTCAAGATGACAAATACTCACACACATCTATACAGGCTTACGGACATGCTCATACAGTCATACATGGTGTAGATCACAAATCAACATACACAAAACCAGTAGCTCTCCAAATGTAGGATTTGAAGTAGTAAGATTATAATGTCAAATAGTAAATTAATCCAACTTACCTGTTACTTCATAATTCGATTCTCCAAGTTTAAGAGAACTTATTGGTATTTTAGGTGCAGTCATCCTGTGAAGGGGGGAAAATCTGTTATTCTAGAATTGTTTAAAGATGGAGTCACATGTGAATATGAGCCAGAATCAAGTTTGAACAAATATTATACAGCAAAACGTAGGGTATCATGCAGCAGTTAAAACACTTTGCTTGTTGCCCATGGACTGCGATTTGCAGATTACAAATATAAATTTGTCAACAAATGAAATAGAAAACCCATGGTTCACTGTTTAAAGGGAAACTGTAAAGGGCCATATATCAACTAGGAAGCTACATTAGGTCATTCAAGCCTCATAACAACCTTACTGTCAGTGGGAACAGATTGTGACTCCAAGTTTAAGAGAACTTATTGGTATTTTAGGTGCAGTCATCCTGTGAAGGGGGGCAAATCTGTTATTCTAGAATTGTTTAAAGATGGAGTCACGTGTGAATATGAGCCAGAATCAAGTTTGAACAAATATTATACAGCAAAACGTAGGGTATCATGCAGCAGTTAAAACACTTTGCTTGTTGCCCATGGACTGCGATTTGCAGATTACAAATATAAATTTGTCAACAAATGAAATAGAAAACCCATGATTCACTGTTTAAAAGGAAAGTGTAAAGGGCCATATATCAACTAGGAAGCTACATCAGGTTCATTCAAGCCTCATAACAACCTTACTGTCAGTGGGAACAGATTGTGTCCACACCCCCTCTATTTTGCCAATTTCGTTCTACTTGCCATTCATCAACTCTCATTTACATTTTACCGACTCTTATAAATGGTCTGTGATTTGCAAATTACAACATAGGAAGCCCATGTTTCACTGTTTGAAAAGGGATGTATAAATGGCAATATACATAAGCTTTTAAACAATCTTTCAGAAAAAAGATTGCCGTGCCAGCTTCAAAGTTGTATTACCTAGGAAGCTATATCAGGTTCATTCTAGCCTAATAATATCCTCATTGTCAGGGGACAGATTGTGTCAACAGCCCTTCTACTTTGCCAATTTCATTCTTCTGCCTCTCCATCGACTTTCATTCACATTTTACTAACTGTTATATGGGATGGGATATGAAATTGTCCATATATCCTGCAAGTGTCTAATACAGGAACCATCTAAGGATATGTCTAAATTTCATAATTCATAAATGCATATGCAAGTATTTAGATAGCCATGTTTGTACATAATGACCACCAAAGAGAATGACCAGTGTTCATCAAAGAAACCTTAGACATTTATCTAATACAATCTACAGCTGATGTGTTTGATACCAGACCTGTAGGTTGCTACGTAAGTGTGACACTGTGGTAGTTGTACTGCTCAAAATGTGTGAGAAATGCAACTCAAGCGTCCAGTCCCCAACATATCAAGAAAACCTAAGATTTTAAGTGTCCGGTTAACACTGATTTTGACCTAAAATTTATAACCACTCACATCTTACTCTCTGTTAAAAGGGATACTATTTAAAATTTGAAATACAAGTCTTTGGCATTTTTATCCTTAGAATACTGATAACGGTTGTTGTTGCTAAAATTAACTTTGTGACACTGGTTTAGATTTTTTTCTATTCAATATCTATTAAAGTTTTTTATGTTCTAATTTTTCTTTTCTTTTTTAAAAATAGACTATTTGCAGATGGTTTCTCTTAAGGTGGTAACTCTACACACACACACGTGTGTGTGTGTGACAGAGCAGTAGGTGTAGAAATTTTCCTAAACTGGCACTCAAAACTCCATTTTGATTTCTTCTTTCAACTATCAGAATCATCAATATTGATCTATACATCCAAAAACATAGGTATGGTGACAATTATGAAGTTTCCATATTATTTACGGATGAATCAGATCTTTAGAAATTGCCTGGCTTGATGATCATAGATAATTTTTTCCCGCCCATACATATACAAAGAAAATAGTTTGAATTGCTAGATGTTTGTTATAATTGGGTTTTAGTGTAAAAACATCAAGATAAATGCTGTGGATTGGAAAAAAAAGGGATGTGGAAAATGGAGTTTTTGAGGGCCGTCGTAGGAAGTTTCCTACACATGCTGCTCATCTACCTTAACCTCATATAGTCATATGTGTGTGTATGTATATGTACGTAAGTACGTATGTAGATAGAAACAGTTAGATACATGCCTACCACACCATACGGAATGAACCAAAACTCTCTGATTATGAATAAAGGAATGGGGTTTTGTAACCTAAATGTAACAGTCAAAAACTAAAGAATAAACATACCCCGTTGTAGGAGTTACAATGATGTCGACCTTTTTGAAAACTTCCAGGTGGTAGTACATTAGCCTCCGCCTGCATCATGCTTGCTGACATGAATAAACCATCGTAGGAAGACCATATCAAAGTGAATGCTCCACAATATGACTAATTATGGCATCATATTGAACTAGAATTTAAACATTTTCAATAAATCTCTTCGGTTGTGGGGATCAGCATCATGAAACTGTTGCATGCAAGAGCTGATGTACAGTAGTGTAACCTTTAAGATGTGTACAGCATCTAACTACCTAGAATTGACAAAAGTTCCAAACAAAATAGCGATTAAGATGTACAGTAAATTCAAATCCAAAGTGACATTCTAATTTACATCTGTGATAAACTTATGCAAAATGACCAGAATCAGCAAACCATGTCCTGAATATTTAAATTGCCTGCATAAATCTGTTATCAGAAATTCCTTAAGGTGTACACCACCTTTTCTCAGCAAATGCTTCTAATGTGCATGTTGGATGCGGCAGTACACAACAACTGTTGACCTGCCACTCATCAGCTTAAGCTTTGGAACACAGCACCATGAGTAAGGTTCCCGGGTTGAAATCCACGAAAAAATTTCACGGAAGAAATTTGATAGGAACGAAGGCAAAAATCTGATTTTTATTAATTTAAACTGAAAATAAGATACCTTGATCACAATTAAAGGGGTGATCACCCTCCCAAGACGCTGATTAAAGAAAACGCCCACACTCTCCCGAAGACGAGGGAATAATCTCACCTCTCCATCAAAATTCTCTCAAAATATGTGTGCCCAAAACCGGCCCCCTCTAGGCGTATAAATAGAATCCCTAGTTTTGCATAATTACACATAACCACCTAAAATAATAAAAGCTCACAAAAGGCCCAAAAATTCACGAATACGCCCCTGGTTTTATGCTTGGATCCGGCCCTTCCCGGCTAGCCACCGGTCCTCCTTGCTGCGCCGCCTCTGATATGTGATGAGCCCATCACTACTTCCCTCCAAAAGAGCCACCTTGTCCTCAAGGTGGAAGTCAAGAGACTGCTGCGCCATGAGTCCACCAACTTCCAGGTGCTCTAATGATCTGGTAAGCCCTTCTAACGGACCAGCACCTTCCACTCTCCAGCACTTCCTCTGCGGACCCCCTTCAACTCCTCAGGCTCCAAGATCACCTCCATATCTTCTGTCAATGTCTCGGGTAATGATGATGAGGGTGTATGATCGCCGATCGCCTGTCGGAGCTGGGACACTTGAAAACTGCGTGGATGACCGATCATGGGGGTAACCTCAGCCTATAAGCAACCGGCCCAACCTTGGCCTCTACCTCATAAGGCCCAAAGTATCGAGGGGACAACTTCTCATTCCTCCTGTGGGTCAAGGACTTCTACCGATAGGGACGCAACTTCAGATAAACCATATCACTCACGTCAAACTGTACATCCCGACGGTGTGAGTCTACTCATGCCTCCATGATCTGCTGGGCCTTGGCCAAATGGTGCTTCAACTCCTCCAAAACACTGTCCCTCACGGCTAAGTACCGATCCACCTCTGAAACAGGTGTCAATTCATGCCCATAATGCAACAAGTGAGAAGGTCCCGTCCATACACGATCTTGAAGGGCATAGTCTAAGCAGCTGTGTGATAGAAAGTATTGTACCAATACTCGGCCCAAGCTAGCCATCGTGCCCACAACTTCAGAGTCTTTGAAATGAAGCATCGCAGGTATGTCTCAATACTCCTACTGACGACCTCAGTCTGGCCATCAGTTTGTGCATGGTACGCCGTACTCCACTCCAAGACTGTCCCCTGCACTCGAAAAAGCTCCTGCCAGAATCTGCTCAAGAAGACATTGTCTCTATCAGAGAGAATAGACTCCGACAGCCCATGCACACGAATGATCTCCCGTAGAAAAACCTCAGCCACAGATATTGCACTGTAAGAATGTCGAAGTGGTATAAAGTGTGTGTACTTGCTAAGGCGGTCTACCATAACAAGTATGACTGTGTATCCTCCAGACTTGGGCAACCCCTCTATGAAATCCATGGACACCTCCCAGACCCGCTCTGGCAAAGAGAGCGGTGCAGCAACCCTCCTGGAGCCATCGCCATGTACTTATGACGTTGGCAAACGTCACACTCTGTCATCATCGCCACAACGTCCTTCTTCATCCCATTCCAGAAAACCTCCCTCGGCAACTGCCGATAGATCTTGAGGACACTGATTGACCCCCCCTACCGCACTACTGTGAAACTCCTGCAAAATCACGTGGATGTGGGTAGAGGTTCGCAGTATTACCAGACGCCCCTGATACAAAAGCCTCCCGTCCTGCAAAGAATAGCCTGAGTAATCCGTTGTCCCCTGTGAGAGTGATGTCTGAATCACTGCTAACTCCTGATCCTCCTCAACTTCCCGAGGTAGTGGCTCCCAGTCCTGTAGCACGGGAACAGTCAAGGCTGCCAAGCGTATGGCCTCATCGCGCCTTGATAATGCATTCGCAGCCTTGTTCTCTAGCCCTGAGTGATACTGTATCTCGAATTTGTATCCAATCAACTTTCTCAGCTAGCCATTTCTGATCTTCCGCTACCAAGCACTGCTCCAACAAGTACTTTAGACTCCTCTGGTCTGTGCGCACTGAAACTCCGTCCAAACAGGTAAGGCCTCCACTTCTGAATCGCCAGGACAATCGCCATTAGCTCTCTCTCATAGATGAACTTCAACTTAGCCCTCGCCGTCAGAACCTGGCTGAAATATGCAATGGGTCTCTGGTCTTGCATCATTACTGCCCCCAGCCCGTGCTCCGAAGCGTCTGACTCCACAATGAAATGTCTAGTAAAATCCGGTAGAGTCAGCACTGGTATTGTACTCATGTCATTCTTCAAGACCTCAAATGCAAGTGTCGCCTCGTCACTCCAATGGAAGTGTTCCTTTAGCAGCTCGGTGAGTGGCCAGTCAATAGTATCATACCCCTGTACGAACTTGCTGTAATAACCCGTCAACCCAAGGAACCCCATCAGTCCCAGTAAAGTAGTCAGGCAAGGCCAGTCTAGCATAGCTGCTATCTTAGATCCGATATCTTAGATCTGTATGCTGCCACCCCATTCGAAGATATCACATGTCCCAAGTACTCCACCTGTGACTGGCCAAATAGCCACTTCTTACTGTTGGCATATAGCCGACGTTATTGGAGCTCCTGAAAAACTATCTGCAAGTGGTCCAAGTGCTCCTCCAATGATCGGTTGTACACAAGAATATCATCGAAGAAAACTAATACAAATCGCCTGAGATAGGGACGGAATACGTTGTTCATCAAGGCCCGAAAAGTAGCGGGGCATTGGTCAAGCCAAAAGGCATGATCATGAACTCTTAATGGCCCTCATGAGTCCTGAAAGTTGTCGTGGGTACATTCTCTGCTCGCATCCTGATCTGATGATAGCCTGACTTGAAATCAATCTTCATGAAATAGCAGACCTATGTAACTCATCCAGGAGCTCGTCGATGATATAGATGAGTAACTTGTCTGGGACCGTCTCCTTATTCAGCATCATGTAATCTACGTAGAAACACCAACTCTTGTCCTTCTTCTTCACCAGCAGCACAAGACTAGAAAAGAGACTAACGCTAGGCTGAATAACTCCTGCATGCACCATCTTTACCACCATCCTCTCTATCTCATCCTTCTCAGCCTCAGGCTAATGATAAGGCCTCACGCTGATAGGAGACACGCTCTCCCGCAATACTATCGCGTGCTCATGGTCCTTATGAGGTGGGAGACCCTGAGGCTCCTGAAACCCCTCCTTGAACTGTCCCAATAGCTGCTGCACCTCCTCTGGAATAAGCTGCACACTCTCAATCTCACCTCATTCCTCAAGCACTACCCCCTACAGCTCCACTAGAAAGTCATCCCCCTCTGACTGGATGGTCCTAGCTATGGTGTTCAGTAAGACCATGGTCTTGCATAGGCTGGGACCCCCCATAATTTCACCGTCCTCCTGCCCTCCTGGAACTCCATCATGAGCATCTTTTAGTTCACCTTTATGTCCCCCAGTGTTTGCAACCACCTCATACCCAGGATCACATCTATTCTCCTCAGATCCAAATGCAGGAAGTCCTCCACTACCTGAATCTCCTGTAGTGTCAGAATCAACCCGCAGCACACTCATCGACTGCTCTCCATCTGGCATATCCCAATCATGACGCTAAAAGTGCATGTGACCACCAGCTAAAGACCATGCTGCTCCACCACTCTCCTGGAGATAAAATTGTGGGTAGTCCCACTGTCGATCAGTACGGTCACCTCCTGGTCATTGATGACCAATCAATTTCATGGTATGGTTTGGGGTGAACCCTACCATGGAGTTTAAGGAAACATTTGCCACGTCCAGATGGCGATGCTCCACATCCTCAGCCTCTATGGTCTCATCCTCCATGACGGCCTCATCATCCTCATCCTCATCCTCATCCTCTAGTATCAGCACATGTAGCTTGCGCACTGCACATCTGTGTCCTAGGTGAACCTCTTATCGCACCTAAAACATAGCCCCTTCTGCATCTTCTTCCTCATCTCTGCATCTGTCATCCTACTGCTGCCCTCGTACCGGTGGTGCCATGCTCTTCTCCACACTCTTCTCCTTGCTGGCCAGCTCTGTTCCTGTCGTAACTCTATGCCCTCCTGTCATTGTCTGGCTGCGAGAAACAAGTCCATTCCAACACATAGACCTCATCTCCTTCATTAGGCAGTCCTTCACCATCTGGGCTAACTACATGGCCTTCATCTGGTCATGTGGCCTCTGTATGCGAAGCTCTGTGCGAATGGTGGTCTTCAACCCTTTCGTAAAAGTGCTCTTCAGTGTCTCATTAGAGAACCCCTGCACAGGCCCTGACAGTACAACGAACCGCTCCCTGTAATCCTTCACCATGTCGTCCTACCTGAGAGAAAGTAACTGCTCCCGCAAGTTACCTACATGAGTCTCAAGGAATCTCTCCACCAATCCATCTATAATCTCCTTCCATGAACGAAATGGTCGTCGCCGCTTCCTCCACTAGTACCAAGCGAGGGCCTTCCCATATAGACACGCCAACGTCACCTCAAGCTTTTATTCCTCAGTCATGCTGGACATCGTAAAAACCCTCTTTGCCCAGAAGATCTAAGCTATATGATCCTCCCCGTCAAATATGGGCATATTCAGCTTCTGTATCCTGCCATCCACCCCAAAAGTCACCTGATCTGTTCGTCCGCCTGCATGCCTGGGCTGATGGAGCGGATAGTAGTGCTGCCACCTCTCCATGTGTTGCTCAACCCCCCTAAGTGGGTCTCCATCTCGATCTTCGTAGTCTCCCTAATCCTCACCGCCAGCGTAGGAACCCCGCTCCTCCTCGAAGTCTCCGCCGCTCCCATCTTCTCCTGGATACCCCTCATAGGTCGGGGTGGATGTTGTCGTTTGTCTGCAGCATATCGGTGGTCTTGGGGCCCTCGAAACCCACCGCCATCATCGTCGTACCCCTGAAACCCTCCTGGGTAATAACCTTTGTCATGGACATGCGCTGGAGGCTGATGGCGCGTCTGAAAAACCTCATTGGAGGCGTACCGCCCCTGTCGAGGCCCTGTCGGACCTGATCTGGCCCCACGCCTGCCGATGATCGGCAGGGCCCGTCGGGGCTCTCCAATGGCCGACAGGGCCTGGGCAGCCCAGGGGAGGGGGCCGCCCAGCCCTGTCGGGGCTGTTCCTATCCCATGTGGCCCTGGAGAAGTTCCCCAGGGTTGTGCAGCTCTTTTGCATGTTTCTGGGGGTCGGCAGCGAGGGCTACCGGCCCCTGGACCCCTTACTATGCATCCGATGAACTTTTGTCGACGTCTGTGAGTCGTCTGTATTCATATTCCATCTCCACGTCCTTGCCCTTGTCCAAAGTTGTCGCATTTTTCGCTGCTTTAAGGTTTGCACCGATGTCTCCTCCTTTCGCTGCGAGGAGCACAAGTTAATGCATGATTTGTGCTAGGGTTTCGTTTTGCTTATCATAGGATTTCGACATCTTCGCTAGGGCGTCGCCGTGCTTCATTAGGGTTTGTTTCATAACCTCAATTTCGACATTGAATTTCTCCTCCAACGTGTCGATTCGACCTTTGGATCTTGTCGCCGCCGCCATGTATCGATGAAGCTCGCATACCAAATTGATAGGAACGAATGCAAAAATCTGATTTTTTATTAATATAAAACTGAAAATAAGATAACTTGATCATAATTAAAGGGACGTTCACCCTGCTAATACGCCGATTAAAGAGGACGTCCGCACTCTCCCGAAGACGAGGGAATAATCTCACCACTCAATCAAAATTCTCTCAAAACATGCATGCCAAAACCGGCCCCTAGGCGTATAAATAGAATCCCTAATTTGCACACATAACCCCCTAAAATAATAAAAGCTCACAAAAAGGCCCAAAAAGTTCACGAATACGCCCCTGGTTATATGCTTGGATTCGGCCCTCCTGGGCTAGCCGCCGGCCCTCCTGGCTTGCGCCACATCTGATATGTGATGAGCCCATCAAAGTCCTTCCATACATGGATCATCTTACTAGGGTGGAGTGTATACTTCCTTTGACATGAAGTTTGCTGACCCATCACTCATCCGCTCAGGTTGGGTATGGTGGTCTCAGACAACAATTGACGATAATAATGAACATCCAACACAACCTGGTAATACCATAATAACCAATCCTTTTATAGGTGTTAAAATACAAAAACATAACCCTCAACCCTCACTGTAACTTTGGAAATGTGGTACAACTGTAGAAAATTTAGAATTATATCAGAAGAACCCAAGTTCAAATCCCATGGAATATAAAAAAACAGATTAAATATAAAATTGGCATTGCACAAAAGTCAAGTTTTAGCTGATAAAAAGGACAATCACCCTGCAGAGCATGTTTGAACATAAAAGTATAACCCTCAACGTCACCACAACTTTAGAGTTCGGGTGCAGTTGTAGAGACTTCAAAATCTTATCAGAGCAGTCAGGTTCAAATCCAACAAAAATATGCAATTAAAACAAAATTAAAAATGCAACTATGGAGTAGTCAGACCTGGGCCCATAAAAGGACCCCTCAACCAGCAAGAGTTTGATAGAATATAGAAACATGGTTCTCAACCCGCACTGCTACTTCAGAGTTTTGAGGAATTGGCAGGGCTTTCCCCTCCATAATCCATGTTACTCCAGTAGAAAATCGGGAACATATTTAGAAATTGGTTACTAACTCACCTAAGGCGTTGTGCAGACACGTAATCCACTGCAGAGAATGACCGAAAAAGAGCCAAGGCAATTCGAACATCAAGTGTTAAATTTGAACAGTTCCTAGAAGAAGAAATTACTGTTAGTAACTATAAGCCAAAAGGTTTGCTGAGTTATGAACGCAAGTACAGTAAGTGAACAACAAAGAAACTTAAATGAAGTTAAACAGAGAAGAAATTTACTCCCACAATCCTACCCATCCTCATAGTCGGGGTTCAATGAACACATTGATTCAGCACCAATAGCAACAAGATGGGCAGTTCGCATTTCTTGCAGCTCGGGCAATATTATCTCTATCGTCTGGGAGCACAAAATCCATACATCAATATATCCGTGAGACAAAAAATGAAGAATACGTTTCTAGTAGGCTTACCTTACACCCAAAGGATTCTGAAAGCAGATTAAGAGCATCCTCACACTTAGCGGAGATATCCGGGCAGTAAACATCATGAAACCACTACAAGATAAGTGTCAATGTATAAATTACATTTCACATGCTGATTGATACATCCATTTAGAAGACCACATAATTCATACCTCTGTATACTTCCCAAGTCTCATTGATCGCATGATTTCTAAATTAATAGATGGCAACAATTTCGGCAAACAAAGGGCTGACTGCAATAAATGAAACATGGGATATAGTCATTCTCATGTTCTACAGGTTTTGAAATAACAACTACACTGGATTAGCAAAATAATGGTATGCTAAACGAAAGGGGAACCATATGTTGAATTTTAAGCTAGGCAGGACACGATCATTCATTGTTCCCTTAGAGTAAAAATACAAGTTTGAAATGATTAGAATTTACCATGTGGACAATAATCTCCATGAACATGCATGTATAACTTCAAGGAAACAGTGTGCTAGAAGAGTAGAACCCCAAATGGACTAGTATATGGAAACAAGGAAGGTTGTTTGGAGTTAGTTAAGAACTTAAGATCCAGGTTGTGACGAATGGTGCATGCTGCTGAATAGTGAAGAAAGTCCAGAACGTAATAGTGACTGCTGAATGGTAAAGAAAGTCCAGAACTTAAGATCCAGGATGACTGCTGAATAGTGAAGACAGTCCAGGACTCCAGAACTTAATAAGACATGAAAAGACAAAGTAAGCAAAGGATTTCAGTGTGTTTCCGGATTATGTCATCTGAGAAATCACTGAAGAGAAGGGGAATAGTGGCAAGAAGGCTTTTTACAATTTTTGTGACATCATTCCAATCGAGCTGAGCTTTTGATTGAGGAAAACAAACCATCAAAACATCAAAAAAATTCTAAAATTCAGCAGAATGGAAATTAAACAATCTACATCAAAATTCTTACTCAATGTTGCAATTTCAAGGCTTTTGATTGAATATGTTTGCAATATCATTACAATCGACGAAGTCCTAGGTTCTTTCCATATCTCTCTTTCTCTTTCCATCTAGCTGAGCCTTAACTTGGGTTTTTTATGTTTTGCTACTCCGCTGCTTCAACCTGTCACAAAACCTAGTTAAATCATGTTTGAGTTGATTTCGACCCAAACACGACTCAAATACCAACTTAAAATTTTTTGCAATATCAGCAGATGCCAGCTGATATGACTCGATATCGTTCGGCTGCTGATTCTGATATATCAGCTGATGTAACAACCGTGTCAGCTGATATTTAAAACGCTGAGTAAAACTTTTATAGTTAGCGAATGAGAATACAATTATTATTTGAGAAAATTCCCAGCATGTTCATGAGGAATCTAGATCTCTTTAGAATATCTCTGCGGTAAGGCGCTAATGAGTAGGTGTATGATGCATCTGTGTGTAAGGTCAAAAGCATATCCATAATCTACCATATAGCTAGATTTATCCATCTTCTACTATATCGTAAATCTAGTTCTTCCCCCACATCTTTTAGATCCCTATCTCTTCCTGAAAGTTACCATAATAAAAAACCATAGATCCACCTCCGCAGCTTGTTGCCCATCATTTGGTATCAGATTGAGTAATCCATCTTCGATCTTGAGATCTGAGATAAAAGATCTTATGTTTCATCTTTTTAAATTTTAGCCAAAATAGAATACAAAAAATTCTATTCGAAACACTAGCCACCATTTTCCAATCTTCTTCCTATAGATTTTATGTTTTAAGAGAGACTATATAAAAACAAAAAGTAAACCCTAGCCACCACATTCTTCCCTTCAATCTAAGATTTTAGAATTTATAAAAAAAATAAAAGAAAATAATCTAAATCTAAAGTCAAAAAATCACATCTTTTGATCTTTGCCTTCAGATCTTAGTGAAAAATTTCAAAACCCCCAAACCCTAGCTGCACAATTCTAGATCTTAAAAACAAAGTTTAGAAATTAACTTAATCCTCTTCGTTGTCATCGAACCCATCTTCCCACGCATGATCGCCAACATCCATCGTGAATGCCGTCAAGATCACCACCACCATAGGCTTTAACATCTATCCTATCAAGTCATTATTGTGTCATTGTCAACCAACCCCTACTACATCTGACGCCTTCATCATCATCACTTGCAAATCCCATAAACTGTTCTGTCACCGTTCGCATGCTACTTTCAAACCTAAATGCACCACTGTTGCACACTCATCTTGTCAACATAGCCACCTCTTCTTCCGCCTTCTACATCTACTGTTATGATCAAGCTGATAGCATCATACACATCATCATTGTTATCACCGTTAGTTGATCATCATACATATCATCATTGTTATCGCCGTCAGAATCAACTAACGACGTTGCACTTATTTTCATATCATCAACGTTGTCTTTTGTGATCAACTTTGTCATCAGCCTCCCTCTTTGTTGGCAACATCAACATCATTGTCTCATCATCGTCCCAGAGAGCCATCACACCTTGTTTCTTTTCCAATCTTGTCGTTGTAATTATTTAATTTGGGATTGGCTCGATTTCAAGCTAAATACAAGGAGTCTCGCTCAGCTCAAGTCGACCTGCACCAGCTAAGCTGTTTCAAATCGGCTATTACTAAACTGGCTACAAGCCGCGAAGCACATGAAAGCCGAACTCAATCCAACCAAAGTCAACTCGAGCTGTCCGAGTCAACTACAACCAATCTAAGTTGTGCCAAGCTGCCCTGAGACTGACAGTTCATCAACTTTACAAGACGATGGATGAGACATTCTTATTTTAGATATTCTTATCCCTTTTGTCCAAGTTTCAAACCATTTGGAATCGCATTTGAGCTAGATTTAAGCTAAAGTAAGCCACTTGAGTTTTGAGTATTTTTAAGATGATTCGAAACTACTTTAAGTAGATTTCTACGCATTTTATATGACTCTTATCATATCGCGGACTAATGCCCATCTAGCAATTAGAGATATAAATTCAAAATTGTCCTAAGTTTCGAAGGATCTAAGGGTCACTATGAGTATGAGTATGAAGGTTCA
Organism: Scilla litardierei; assembly: GCA_030789695.1. Lineage (NCBI taxonomy): Eukaryota > Viridiplantae > Streptophyta > Magnoliopsida > Asparagales > Asparagaceae > Scilla > Scilla litardierei. The sequence continues at coordinate 7,461,502 of CM061138.1, read as the reverse complement.
AAGCCATTTATTAATGATATTTTTCCTCTTGTTGCAATTTACAAGATAACCGATAAGATGACCGATGAGAGAAAGTGCTTATATGTTCGACGCTAGCTAGCTGAAGAAGCCTTATCTTAATAGAGAAACATGGCCAAAGTCTTATCCACATTGGTTTCAAAGGATATTGAGATTCAACATCAATATATCCCTAGAGTGCTACCAACTACCAAGTTGCCATTCGGTCCTACCATTAGCAGATCCAATGAATAAGCTAGAAAAAAACCACTGGTTGATTTACACAAGATCAACATGCTAACTTCAAGACCTAAAGACAAAGTTAGTTAAGCATGAAGACGCCTTATAAGTCAGAACGGAGCCACAACCTATGTCAAATCTCAAGTTGGAGCCACAATTTAACTTTAAACAATCCCCAGCAAAGCCAATAACAATGCTCTTATACAAGTTCACAATGCTCTTATACAAGTTCGAATTCAAGCTGCAATTTGACCAACATGGTGACCTTGAGCTAAAACATATTGATTTTGTGATTCAATATTTTCCTCCACATATGTGTCGACAGGTTTTTCGTTCATTTTAATCTATTTTCTCCTTACATTTGGAATATACTCTTCAAGGTGATTGCTAGAGTTTTTTGATTTTATGCTTCAAACCTCAACGTTGAGTTTATTCCAACTAGGGGAGTTTTGATGTAGGATAATTCTGCATCAATGACTTTTTTTTCCTATGGTGATATCAAAGATCGTGGCATTGCCAAAGATTCAGCAATAAAACCTTATTTTTAGTCTTTTTGATTTATGTAGTTTATTCTAATAAGTGGCATATGTTGTGTATGTAGGTCAATTGAGCTTTTGGATCTTTTATTGTTCTTTTATTTTTGTTTCATTTTTACTACACGTGTTGTTCATGTAGCTTATGGTTATATCCTTATAATTAGAACTTTTGTAGTTAGTGAATGAGAATAAGTTGATTATTTAAGAGAACCCCAATATGTTCACGGGGAACTCTATATCTTTTTGAAATCTTATTGCACGTAAGGTGCTCGTAAGCAACTGTGTGTGGCGCCTAGGAGTGAGGCCCGGAGATTATCCATTATCTATCAAATCCGTAGATTTATCCCATTTGCTATCAAACACTAGATCTAATTCTTCTTCAAATCTATTATATCCGCATTTCTTTCCCAAATCCCGTCATAATTGAAAATCCTAAATCTGCTTTTGCACTCATTCCCGATCAAGCAGCTTAGCATAAACAGAGACACACTGTATACATACCATCTGGTAAATTGGTAACAGATTCCAAAAAAAAATAAATTATAAAATGCGAATGTCTTTTGAAGATTATGCTATATATCAGAGTTCACATTTGTTTCAACCTTATTCTTTGGAGATTGGTTCAACACTTCTTTTTGCTTCAATGTCTCTTATCAAAGAAAAGGAATGTCAAAATCTGAAAGAAAATAATCATACAATATTAAATAGTCACCTAAATGCTTAAGTTTCGATATGCAAATAACCCGTTTTGGGGCATCTCTAAAATGGCACTGAATTTATTGAGCTAATGCTAAATTACCTTCGCAATCATGCATATGAGCAAATCGTGAAAGATGTAGAATATATTTCCCACTATTTTTAATTTCATTTGTGCTCTCCATAAATAAGGATATAACAAAGGTATGATGTAGGGACACTCTTGACATGTAAATGTTTCTTGTACATGCATGACCCAATGATATTACCTTTATAATTCCCTAGGAAAAATATTCCTCTTCTAATACATTTAAGCAAGAATATCCACAAAATTAAAAACTGATCAATAAGCTGCAAAGTTAAGGTTGCATATGGAGTGAGATTGCATCAATAATATCATCATCATCATAGCCTTCATCTTAAAAAATTGGAGTCGGCTTCATGGACTCAATTGAGAGTGTAGAATCATGATCACGTTAGATCGTGCTATCGGATACTCTTTTTTCACACAGTACAATCTAAACCTTTCTCTTCTGTCAAATCAAGATTTTTCATATCATTCCTTATCACATCCATTTGTCTTCTTTAGTCTAACTCTTTCTTTTGATCTTAACATTCATATGTCACGTATTTCTAACATGTACCTCAATAGGTTTTCGACGTATATGACCAAACCATATCAAATAATGTTCTCTCATCTTATCTTCTATAAAGATCACACACACCTTCGCTCGGATATCCTTATTTCTTACCTTATCTCTTCTAACACTTCCACACATCCATTGCAACATTCGCAATTCTACCTACTTTTTGGTGATAGCCTAACACGATGTATATAACAAAGCTGGTTTAATTACTATCTTATAAAAGTTACCATTTAACTGTAACGGTACATTTTAATCGTACAACACTCCTATTACGGATCTCTATTTCAACCATCTTGCTTCAATTCTATGATCAACATCTTCCTTAATACATGCATTCTCTTTGATAATTGATCTGATATATTTAAAGTACTTACTTACCGGTATACTTTCATCATCCAACTTTATTATGCTATGATATTCATGTCTGTAATGGTCCGAAATTTTAAAAGATTATTTAGGATTTTCTACAAATTTTACTATATTATTTTTCTCCTTTTCTTCTAATTTGTTTTCTTTTCATTCACTTCGTCTCTTTCATTTTTTAAAGACTCGAGCCCAGTAGCCAAAGCCCATGTCAGCAGGCCCAAATCCCCTTTACCTCTACCTTTCTTTCCTTGTTCTTTTCCCATCCAAACTGTAAGCCGACAGCACATCCCCAATTTTCTTTCCTATATTTCTTTTCTTTTTTTACCCTATCTTTCTTTCTATTCTATCCACTCAAACAAAGCCCAACAAACCCTCAACATAATATACTCTTTTAAAGAAGTCAGCAAGCCAAATCTTCAGCAAAAAGGAACACAATTCACTTGCGTTTCTAAGACCCGATCTCACCCACGCTCATTTCCTCTCTTTCGACAGAAACTGAAACCATATCCTCTTCATTCTTTAGAAATAACTGCTGCCGCTTTGATGTCTCCTCTCCTCTCCCTTCTCACGTGCGCTAGCGTAACCGTTCGCACCTTCCTTGCTCGCTAACGACTCCCTCACGTCTTCCCAGAATGTCTTATTTTTCCCTTTATATTTCTTCTTGTTCTAGGGTTTGAGATATGTGAAAAATATTTTCTTTCTTCTCAAAATAGTTCGGATTTGTTTGGGGCCTTCTAATCTCTTCTGAGGCTTGGATTTCTTGGTATTTTGGGCATACTACGCCGAACGGTAAATCTATATCTTCTCCAAGCTTTTGGTTTATTTTAAGTTTAATGTTTTGAATTTAATTTTGTTGATTAAGTTGTTGCATGTGGTTCTAACTCGATCGGTGGGTTTGTAAGAGAGATGATGATCCATAATAAATAATTAGAGGGATTGTTCCCTTGATGATTTAATCATTGACACCTTTCGAACATGGCGGCGACCCACGACCTCTCTCAACGTCTCTAATTTTGGTTGGGTGGTTGTGAACATAGTTGGCCACCGGAGTAGGTTTTTGCCGCTGTTCCGTGTGTGTTTTGGCTTGGGCTTGTGCCCGTGGCTATTTCTATTAGGTCCTTTAGTTGTTAGGATGTCTGAGGGTTCTTGATTTTCAGTCAACTTTTCTTTTGGGCTTGCCCCATGTATGTTAGTCCCGGGGCTTAAGCCCTGGTGTTGCCTCATGGGCTGCCTTGCAGTTTGTCCGGGCCCTTTTACCCTGCTATTGGTTTTCCAGTAGGCCTTATTGCACAATGCTCGCTTTCTGGGATCCTTGGGCCTGCACAGGGTTCGTGTGTTACTGTCTGCTGACTACTTCCATAGACCTGGACATGTTGTTATGATTGGGCATGCTAGCTTTCTTTCAATCTTGTATTTAAGCTATGGCTAAGTCTACTACAGGCAGTAAAACTGCAAATTATTTCGGGTGTCGAATTGTGTATCTGATCCCATATGTTTAATGCTTTTCTTGCAACCGTTCAGATTTCAGTTTTAAAATAAGTTGCAGATTTTAATACCATTTTTAGAATTGTTTCTTGGACAATAATTGATTTACTTAATGAGAAATCACTTTGTGTATGAGAATCTGATTTGACACCGCTCTGTCATAAACTGTGGAACCACTTCACATGCATACACTAAATAGAACTATTGCTTATATCACTTAAATTACATATGTAGGTTAGGGATATGCAAAATAATACTGATACAACTGCTTTATGACTTGATTCTGGTAATTTGACACATGACTTATTATAACGGTTGACATCATGACTGGAACATTGATTTATTGCATTGAACCGCTAAATTTAGGATGATTGGAACATGTACACCTTTTTGAGAACTAAACTGTTTCCTGTTATTTTCTGATGCATTCTAAGTAACAACCACAACAATTCTGAGGGAATACCCGGCACTCATACAGATGACATGACAACTTTGAACTAGACAACTAGAAAACCATTGTAATACCTAAATAATTATACTCGACTAGAAATGACATTACATTAAAAAGCTCTTGTTTACATATGACATGTTCATTATTTGATAACAATTAATCATGCTAAGGTGCTTGATCCAGCATGGCATGATTGTAATGAATAGTATATGTAACGCCACGCTTTCCGGATGACGTCACAATTGAAACAAGTGTGTGCAGGTCCTACAGGTGCCAGTGAAGTCAATGTGGAGCAGTGCAGAAAGAATGGAAATACTCACAGTATAACATATAACTCAGTACTGAACAGGAAAAAGAGACAGTAAAATCTATACTATGACTGAAAAGTAAATGCAATCCTCATATGCAGTCAGCTCAAGACTCCAAGTCTTGTACCGAAAGCTCCAACTCCTCGTGCTCAGACACCTCCGTAAGATCATGTGCGTCACCTAGTGGGCAACAAAAGTCACACCACTAATCAATAGAGTAGACAATATCAAACAGGAATGGCAGAAAAGTAACAATGCACAAAAGGAAATATGAACAATTACAAAAGGACAGAAGTGTAACATGATATGATTATGAAATGTCCACAAACTACTGTATGGATGATACTCACCAAAGTGAACCAATCCTATGTCGTGACTTATAAAGGAGAGTACGGGGTGCAACGAGAAGACCCTCTTGAGACCGCAAGGGAGCTACCCGGACCGAGTAACAAACTACTCAGGATCCATACACTAATGTTGGTACAAGCGAGCACAGTATCGTGAACAAGTATCGAAAACAGTATAGTATCGAGAATAGTATCATGTGGAATGGAAATCCTCCCAGATATGGCCGAAAGACAGGTCTCAGTTGCTCACACACTCTCACAATCATAAGTTTTCCTAAAACCCGGTGATTCAAGCTGAATTAATCAATTATTAGTTTTAGTGTCGTGAGGTTGTTTAATATTATGTAAACTACGTAGTCAGGTGGTGGTCTAATGAGAATAATGGAATGTAGTAACCAGACATGTCCAGAGTCAACCTCAATTCCACCAGTCATCCAGTATCATGTCAGCATTGTGCCATCATAAGTAACATCCCTTGGACTATGCAATTTAACACAATATTAACTAGCATGCTCAAAGAGATAATGAAATGACATGAAAATAAAGCTGGTGTAAAGATAAAGTAAGGCATGGATGTTTCTTATGATACTCCAAAATGAACTGGTATTAAAAGAAGCAACACCAACTGTTCCATGCAAGGAGCCAAGAAACAAAGGAAACACCAAAAATTGCTTGATAAAGAAAAGCCCAAAAGTCGAACTCATAATGGCTCTAGCAACCTGAGCCAGAGGGATCAGATTTCAAGTAAACCACATCAAAACCCAAAATAACACGCAGGAAAACCAGCCGAGCCCAACAATATCTCAGGGACCCAAGATAGCATGCAAGGGGAGCTCCAAACCTAACAAGCAGAACCCAAAACAGTAAGTAAACAAGCCAGCCACAACCCACATTCAGCAGAGAGAGCCAGCCATAACCCATAACAAGCAAAGAGGGCTAACCGAACATATCAATAACCCAGAACCCCAAACAACAAGAGAACTAACCAAACCCAAATAGTAATCAGAAGGGCCAACCACAACCTAAAACAACGGGAAGCCCAAACCTGCATGCAAGACGAAGCCACCGAGCTCAACAACCAACAAAGGAAGCTCAAACCGTAAGCAAGTGAAGAACAAAAACCCCAACACAGCAAGGAAGGTCAACCCGCAAGCAATGGAAGCCCCCAAACAGCAAGAAAAACCAACCGAACCCAAACAAGCAACAGAAAGCCATCCACAACTCAACAACCAATAAGGAGGTTCAAAGCTGCAAGCACGGTAAGACCACAACCCCAACAACAGGCAAGAAAAGCCCAAAACAGCACGCAAAAGCCAGCCACAGCCAAACTGTGAGCAATGGATGCCACCGGACTCAATCAACAAGTAAGGAAGCCCCAAACAGCAAGTAAAGAAGCTACCCGAACAAACAAGTAAAGGAACCCAAATCAGCAACAAGAGACAACCAAATCCCAACACACATAACCCCAAACAAGGAATCGAATGAAACTAAAACGTAAGGGAAAATATAGTCTACCTCAAATCGTCGCCGAATAACCAAGATAATTAAGATTCGAAGCCCAAACAACGAACAAGGGTTCAGCCGAACCCAAACAAGCAACAAAACAAAGCCAGCTGCAGCCACTAGTCAGCAAGGAGCACACAGCCACGAGCAAGAGAACCATTGTACCTGCAAGCAAGGGGGACCCAACAACAGCAAGGGGAGCCACGAACCACAAATCAGCGAGCAAGGGGAGCAAGGAAGGGACAATCCGCAAGGAAGAATAGCCACGGTACCTCAAAACGGCAAGGAAAATAGCAGTGAACCAACACCAAAGGCAAAGAACATCAACGAACCAATATCAAAGGCAAGAAAGTAGTGACGGTGGCAAAGGGATCCACCAAGAAGAAGAGAGGGGTTCTTATAGGGGAGAGAGGAGCCTTAGAAGAGGACGGGAAGCATGGGGGCTGCTGTGAGAGGACGGAGGAGAGAGGTCTGCTGCATGCTCAAAGAGGACAGAGGGGCGAGATAGGGGGAGGGTGATCGTCGATATCGCATCGAGGGAGATTGAGGGCGTGTCGAAGCCCTAGGGGCTTCTCATGCCGCTGCCGCGAGCATGTGAGAGGGAGAAAGAGAGAAGTGGCACCGAAGGCCCTAGGGCTATGCTTCGATGGCGTCGGGAGAAACAGATAGAAATAAGAAATAAAGAAAAAAAAACAAAGCCACGCGGGCCTTGTTGTTGGGCCGAAGCAAAAAGAGAGAAAAAGAAAAGGGTGGGAGAAAAGAGGGGCGTAACAGTATAACATGAACTTGCTTGAATATCGTATACTAATGCATTGATCACAGACTCAAAAATATTGTGCATGTTAATGATTAGAAGCTAAGTGCTACATGAGAAAAAATGTCATGGTACACCGGAGGCCATTTCTTTAATCCATGAGAGCCACCTCTAAAATCCATTTCATAGTTTACATTGGAAATCATCACATTAACAGATACAATATTGCTTATCATGACACTGAACTTGACACAACTAACCAACATTATACATAATATATAGATTGCACTGGAATTGGCGTAACTTATATTAGAGAGCATGCGTGAGCGATTGGAGCCATACTTTTGGCCTGTAACTGGAAAGATTACTTTTCTGTTTCATGTTTCAAGAATCCTAAGTCCCTTCTTGTTCTTGTTTTGAACTCGGCACTGGATAGCTTCCCGTGGTCCAAGGTGGTCTTCGGCTTGTATATCGTACTCTCTAATATGAGTCACAGCACTAGCATACGACATCGTAGTTTAGTACACACGATAGTACTTGTAGGATAAGCTATCTCATACTTCGTCTATTGCTACGGTTTCTTGTTGCTCTGCTAGAATAATCTTATTAATGGTCAATGTTGTGGATGTTAGTAAGATACTTCTTTGCATCTGGCCATGTATTGTTTGTCCACATGTCACTGTTGCCTTAATGTTTAAAGTTAACATGCATGTCTTTCAAATGCTTAAATTGTTCATAGCTTGACACTCTCATAACATGTTACACTTTGTTCAATAAATGACCTTACATGTGTCGTGGATTATTATTCTTTTATTTTTGCTTTGTACATAAACTGAATACTTGGTTTGGATATATTCAACTCTAATTCAATATTACATCTCTCAGATGATGAACAAGTCTTCTAGGTATATTCAGAGTTCCAAGATTTCCCTTCCTTTGAGCCATGTGCAGATATTCTGAGTCTACTCATTCAAGTATGTTTTCGTGGTATATTTCTATTTCACCCATATTGTTTTAACTGTTATCTAGCATGTCACGCCTCGTTCCCCGGGACACGACTGTTCTCCACACGTGATGCAGATCCTGCTACGTACCAGTAAAAACAATATAGGCTACGAGCAGAGATATACCAATATACTCATATGGAATTTCTCAAGAAAATAAACAGGAAAATGTAAATACTTACAATTTGAAGTCATGATACTACAACTACAATGATGAAATCTGTGTCCTCGTAAACTGGGGGCCTCCTCTAAATCTGACTCATCACCTGGTGGTGCAACAAAAAGAAGACCCACCAGGTAAATCACAATGATTCTAATATTTTGGAATTAAAATATGTGAACAAGGAAAAACACTGACTAGGAAATGGTAACTGAGAACATATAAAGACTAATTAATATTTCATAATTGCATTGGCATTTAAGACAAACATGCAACTCAGTTAGCAATTAAAAATGATACTATCATAGTTTTATCATTTTATGCCAAACCTAGGCCGTAAATCATATTGGAGAGTGGATAAGCAACTAGGGAGTCCACCTCAGTACCCGAGGGCGCTCACTTGGGCCATGCCCAAACTAGGAACAGTAGTGGCCATGAGTCAACAGTATGAAACTCATTAATTAAGTCCAACGGTACATTAGGGATCAGATCTTAATTCAATGATGTGACCCTGGTCGGAACAACCTGATGCGGTCAAGTCAATAGAAGTGTGGCTCCAGTCGCTCTCGCACTCTCTCTAATATGATTTACCTCAAACCCAATGAGTCTGTAGTGCCAAGTGCAACTCAAGTGTACAGCTCTCCGTGCCTCGATGAAACAGTACATGTGTGGTTCTAAATTAATATCATTTTAAGACATGGTTTCGTATAGCCACATTGGAATTAATATATATGACGGCGTGCTATGTCATTCTAGTTTCAGTCATACTTTAATTTTCAATTCTATCAAAAGTATTTTAATGGTACAGTAACAATACATATGTTTCAATTTCATTTCGATTTCCATATCACACTCTACATATTAATTATTCCCATTGTCATATGCCATTGTGCCTGATTATACTATCCAGAAATATGTAGCATTAGTAAGATGGACCAATGAAACATTTAGCATGCAATAGATGTGTAATAACTCTATCATCTAATCATGGGGCATTTCTACATGACTGTCAATAAACAAAATAGTCTAACATATCAGGTAGACTAAGTTGGAGAATAAAAACTAACATGCTAAACAGCTATCGCTGAAAGGTAAATCATTTTAACATGCTAGGTAAACTAAAGCTGAATGTTAAATAAACAACCTGAGCTAACCTGTATGTCGAGGTAACGATCCATGTCGACCTTAGAAATATGAGGGGATGGACAATGGGGGAGGAACAATCTAGTGCTCTCAGATAATTTTCATCATCGATCATTTTGAGACTTAACCAGGTATTCATGGTTTTTAAATGATCATTCAGGCAACATTTTATGATCATACAGACAGAAAACTTAGATCCTTCATGCAGTGGCCTGGTTTATGATCCAACCGGCAGAAAATCACATACTCGTCCAACGGCCTTTGAGGCCAAACCCTCATCTTCAATCATCGGGTAATTTCTAAGCCAATCTACGGCTTTTACCGGGCCTCAAGTGCAATAAAAATTATTATCCAAATATGGTCAACTCTAAAAAATCCTTACAGATGTGGTAAGGGAATAATCCCTTAGGCCAGTCACAAAGTCACAAATTGGGGCATAGTGCCCATTTTAGCCGAGGGATCGAGTTGAAGCACTGTGGAGGTACTAGTGGGCCACAGGTCTCAGCAGATGAAAGGGAAAGCTGGACAGTTATAGCGAAGGGAAAAGACCCCAAAGCAGACCACCAACAGGGCAGGGAAGCCCCGAAAAAGACTCCCGTCCAAGAGAATAACCCACGAACAGTTGCGGCAAGACAAAAAGGGGTGCGGCGAGGGTTGCCGACATGCCCGAAGCTCATAAAACATCATTGTAGACGAAGGAAAATACGGTCACAAATTTTTAAAATCCAAAATGAGAGAATCAAAGTGATTTTACCTAAAATGTGAGCTGTCGGAAGATCCGAAGATAAAACCCAACTCTAAACCAAGATCCGAGCTCCAAATCAGAAGAAACCCCAAGAGTTTCTTGTAAAATATTTTTTTACACAACCGAAATCTTATGAACTCGATTGAGCTTAAATAGAGGTAGAAAAAGACCAGAGAAACTCAGGGAGAGGCTGGGGCTTCGCCAAGAAGGTGTTTAGCCTCGGATCGAGGTGTGGACGTGCCAGAACCTTGGGTTTTAGGGTTTGGAGAAGGCACGAGGCCGTGCCATGCGAGATGAGAGGAGGGCGCGTGGTTTCCTTCGAATCGAAGAAATGAAGCGGCGGTCGAGGTCGGCGGCAGTTTTCATCATCGCCGCGCGTTCGGCGAATCGCGAAAGAGAGGGGGAGAGAAAGAGAGGGGGGAGACACGTAAGTGGGAGGGCGTGCGCACGTGGGGGGAAATGGGGAAGGTGGCCATGGTTTTTTTTAAATTTGGGCCTTTAAATGGGCCTTTACATGCTACCATCCTTACAAAAATTCCGTACTCGGAATTTCAAAAACAAACCTAAGGTACAACAAACAAATGTGGCTAAAAACAACGAGAAGCTCTAAAGTAAGGACATGTACACCAGTGAACACTACAACACCTAAGGTCAACGATACTACAATCAATGAGGTCTTTCAAACTAAAGGATAAATATAAGAGAGATGACTTAGATGGGTGTCGAGGAAGGGAAACGAAGCCAAAGGATGGAATGCAAGGATGGAATGCAAGGATGGAATGCAACTTTCTAGTTGGAGGTATATGAGTGCAAAAAGACGTAAGGGAAGAACTTTTGCATGTACATCACATACAGGTGAAAGCTCGAGACATCCTGTATTCATGAGATCAATGAGTATATTATACGGTATATCCTACTATTCCTATATTGTTCACAAAGTGGTTAGCGCAAACCTGCATGGGCCACCACAAAAACATGTCATGTCCCGCTCCCCGGGATGCGACTGTTCTCCACATGTAATGCAGGTCATGCTACGTACCAATGAAAACATTATAGGCTACGAGCAGAGATATACCAATATACACATATGGAATTTCTCATGAAAATAAACAGGAAGCTGTAAATACTTACAATTTGAAGTCATGATACTACAACTACAATGACGAAATCCATGTCCTCGTAAACTGGGGGCCTCCTCTAAATCTGACTCATCACCTGGTGGTGCAACAAAAAGAAGACCCACCAGATAAATCACAATGATTCTAATATTTTGGAATTAAAATATGTGAATATGAAAAAACACTAACTAGAAAACGATAACCGAGAACATATAACAGACTAATTAATATTTCAAAATTGCATTGGTACTTAAGACAAATTAGCAATTAAAAGTGATACTATCATAGTTTTATCATTTTATGCGAAATCTAGGTCGTGAATCATATTGGAGAGTACAGAAGCAACCAGGGAGTCTACCTCAGTACTCGGGGGCGCTCACCCGGACCAGGCCCATAGTAGGAACGGTAGGGGGCCATGAGTCAACAGTGTGAAACTCATTAATTATGTTCGGCGGTACATTAGGGTCAGATCTTGATTCAATGATGTGACCCTGGCCGAAACAACCTGATGCGGTCAAGTAATTAGGAGCGTGGCTCCAGTCGCTCACGCACTCTCTCTAAAATGATTTACCCCAAACCCAGTGAGTCTGTAGTGCCAAGTGCAAGTCAAGTGTAAAGCTCTCTGTGCCTCAGTGAAACAGTACAGGTGTTGTTCTAAATTAATATCATTTTAAGACATGATTTCTTATGGCCACATTAGAATTAATATATATGACGGTGTGCTATGTCATTCTAGTTTCAGTCATACTTTAATTTTCAACTCTATCAAATGTATTTTAATGGTACAGTAACAATACATATGTTTCAATTTCATTTCGGTTTCCATATCACACTCTACATATTAATTATTCCTAATGCCAGGGGCCACTGTACCTATTATACTATCCAGAAACATGTAGCATTAGTAACATGGAACAATGAAACATTTAGCATGTTACAGATGTGTAATAACTCTAACATCTAATCATGAGGCATTTCTACATGATGTCAATAAACAAAGTATTTTAATATGTTAGGTAGACTAAGCTGCAGAATAAAAACTAACATGCTAAACAGACTATAACTGAAAGATAAATAATTTTAACATGATAGGTAAACTAAAGCTGAAGGTTAAATAAACAACCTGAGCTAACCTGTATGTCGAGTTAACGATCCGTGTCGCACCTTAGAAATATGAGGGGATGGACAATGGGGGAGGAACAATCTAGTGCTCTCAGAAAATTTTCATCATCGATGATTTCGGGACTGAACCATGTGTTCATGGTCTTTATATGATCCTTCAGGCAACGTTTTATGATCATACGGGCAGAAAACTTAGATCCTTCATGCAGTGGCCTGGTTTATGATCCAACAGGCAGAAAATCACATACTTGTCCAACGGCCTTTGAGGCCAAACTCTTATCTTCAATCATCGGGTAATTTCTAAGCCAATCTACGGCTTTTACTAAGCCTCAAGTGCAATAAAAATTATTATCCGAATATCGGCAACTCTGAAAAATCCCAACAGATGTGGTAAGGGAATAATCCCTTAGGTTAGTCACAAATTGGGGCATCGTGCCCATTTTAGCCATGGAGGGGTCGAGGGGAAGCACTGCGGAGGTACTAGTGGGCCACAGGTCTCAACAGATGTAAGGGGAAAGCTTGACAGTTCCAGCGAAGGAAAAAGACCCCAAAACAGACAACCAACAGGGCAGGGAAGCCCCGAAAAAGACTCACGTCCAAGAGAATAACCCACGGGCAGTCGCGGCAAGGCAGAAAGGGTAGCGACGAGGGTCGCTGCCATGCCCAAAGCTCAGAAAAGATCATCGCAGACGAAGGAAAATATGGTCACAAATTTTTAAAATCCAAAATGCGAAAATCAAAGTGATTTTACCTGAAATTGTGAATTGTCAGAAGATCCAAAGATAAAACCCAACTCTAAACTAAGATCCGAGCTCCAAATCAGAAGAAACCCCAAAATTCTTGTAAAATATTTTTGTTACACAACCAAAACCTTATGAACTCGATTGAGCTTAAATAGAGGTAGAAGAAGACCAGAGAAACTCAGGGAGAGGCTGGGGCTTCGCCACGAAGGTGTTTGGCCTCATATCAAGGTGTGGACGTGCCAGAACCCTTCGTGGCGAAGTGCTTTGTAGAAGGCGCAAGGTCGTGCCACACGTGAGTAAGGTAGCGTTAGGAGAGGAGGGCGCATGGTTTCCTTCGAATCGAAGGAACGAAGAGACGGCCGAGGTCGGCGGCAATTTTCGTCGCCGCCGCGCGTTCGGCTAATCGCGAGAGAGAGGGGAAGAGAAAGAGAGGGGGGAGACACGTAAGTGGGAGGGCATGCGCACGTGGACGAGAAATGGGGAAATGGGCCGGGTTTTTTTAATTTGGGCCTTTACATAACAGCACCTACAGATTCTTGTAATTTATGATGACCCCAAAAGGTGGTTCGTTACAATGTCTCACTCTACTGAACTTATATTCTATATATTCGGTCACGTTCCTGCTAAGTATAGAAATCTCGAGTATCCAATGACTGTCTTCACAAATCTAATTTTATGTTTACACTACTTTTGATCTCATATATCAAAACAATATTATCTGCAAATAACATACATCAAGGCACATTATCTTGAATAAGATTAGTGAGCTAATATATCACTATGGAAAAGAAGAAGGGGCTTAAAGATGAACCTTGATGTAAGCTAAAGGTAATCACAGAATCTCTCTAGGGACTATCGTAATCATTTTTCAAGTTAATAAAGATCATATGCAAATATCTTTTCCTTACTCTATATCGCTTCTAATCAGCCTAATGAGATGGATTGCCTCCGTTGTTGAACAAACAGAAATAAAATCAAATTGATTTTGTAATATGGTGATATTCTTTCTCAACTAAACTCGATAACATACTCTCAAAATTTCATGGTATGATACATTAACTTGATTTCACAATAGTTAGAGCAACTTTGTATATCACATTTATAAGTGCATCAATAATATCATAGGTTAAACTAATGAGTGGATTAGTTGATGGAATTATGCATCTTTCGAACATGAATATTCTTTAGGTAATAAATTTTATCCAAGTTCTTAAATTAGCAAAGGCTTGAAAGAACAATGGCAGGAGATCCAAGCATGCATAAGGGTATAGTACATCCATATTAGGATTTATCCTTTAAAACGTTTTTGTAGAAGTTATCAGTTCGCGGTGTAATAAGTGCGGGGCTCTGATGCTACTTGATAGGATTTTGATGGGCTTTTGATGATAAAAATATGATTTTTAGGGTTTTCCTAGGGTTTTGATGGATAAAGATATGGGTTTTGATGAAAAGGTGGTGTTTTTAGGGTAAAAGAAGGATTTTAGGGCTAGAAAGTGGAGATTTGAGTAGAAATGAGCTGTTTTTATAAATAATAACCCTAAAATAAAGGGATACAAAGATGTGTTGAGTTCTTTCGACGGGAACTCTCTCTTTAAGCCGCCAATCCTAGAGGACGGCGACACTCTCCTATCAAAGATGGATAATCTCAACTCAAACAAGTTTTCTTCTCCAATATTCGACATCCCTCTCTAATCCCCATAGCCCTCTATAAATAATAAACTGAAAATAATAAATTATAAAAAGAACCCTAAAACTGAAAATTACTAAAACGTCCCTAGAAATCCAAAAATTACGAAAAGGCCCCAGATGGACCAAAATTCCAGATCCATCATTACTCTGTCCCCCCCAAAAACCACCTTATCCTCAAGATGGTGCATGAAGTGTGTGGGCCTATTCTCTCCGATTGATTGTGCCGTCTCCTCATGGGTCAAAAGGATATGATTGGTCTCCACCGCCCTTAACGATGTTCGGAAGGAGGCCACATTAGTTGTCAAGCTTATCGAAAAGTTTTCCGCGCCCAAAATTCAAACGATGAAGCTCGGGAGGTCGTTCGACTAAACCATGGGTCATAGAGCCTCTGAAAAGAGTCGTCGGGCCATAATAGATTGTCGGCATACCATGGCGGGTCCTGAGGAGCGTCATCGGGCCAAGATGGGCCCCAACAAGCGACGAACAAGACCCGGTGGTCCCGCAGAACTGCGGGCAGGCCCTAGTGGGCCTGTAGGACCAGGGCAGGTCCCTTCCGGCCCTGCAAGCAAGCTACAAGG
This sequence comes from Scilla litardierei, assembly GCA_030789695.1. Taxonomy (NCBI): domain Eukaryota; kingdom Viridiplantae; phylum Streptophyta; class Magnoliopsida; order Asparagales; family Asparagaceae; genus Scilla; species Scilla litardierei. The sequence continues at coordinate 7,445,870 of CM061138.1, read as the reverse complement.
CCCGGTTGGGTCTGCAGGGGCAGCCCTGCCCAGTAGGCAGCTTGCAAGGCTACTGCTGCCCTCAGCAAGGCACGGAGTCCCCAGTATGGTGGCTGGGGTCCCCGCCCCTCGTGGTGTTCTCTTTATCTTCTTCGCAATCCTCTTCTGCATCGGAGATTCGGAAATGGCCGCTTCTCCGGATTCTTCGTTCTCCTCTTCCTTCACCAAAGTTGTCGACTTTTGTCCTAAATCTGGATTTTCGTTCAAAGCTAAATTTTCGCAAAGTTATCGCCTTTGGTCCTAAATTTTAGGGTTTTCACCATGTCGGAGTGCTTTGCCGCCATGGGATTCAAAAGTTATTGCTTTAAGGCTTGCAAGATGTCTCCAAGTTGCGCTAGGGTTTGCTTGATGAATTCAAACTTTGCATCTATCCTCTCCTCCCACGTCGCCATGAATCGTAAAGCTCTGATACTACTTGATAGGATTTTTATGGGTTTTTGGTGTAGAAAATTAGGGTTTATGTGGAAAGGTGAGATTTTTGAAAGAAAGGTGGGATTTTTAAGGTTTTGGTGAGAAGAATAGGGAAAAAGAATGGATTTTTATTAATAAAAACTAAAAATAAGAAAAGATACAAAAATAATTTGACCTTTTTCGAGAGGAGGCCACTCTCCCTTGGCCACATTTGAGAGGTGGACCGCTCTCCCAAGCTTCTATGTGAGGCGAAGCCACAACCTCCCACAAAAGAGTCCCATTTCTTTCAGATTCAACCCGATAAATCCCTAATCCCACTAGCCCCCTATAAATAAAAAACTGAAAACTGAAAATTAGAAAAAAAAACCCCAAAACTGAAAATTACGAAAAACGCCTTAGAAATCCGAAAATTACGAAAATGTCCCTGATGGGCCAAAACTGCAGATCTGTCCTTTTTGTGCGCTCTCATCAAATTCATATTCAGAAAAATCATTGATGCAGGTTTAAAATCAAAAAGCATGATTTTCTTTTTTTTTTCTTTTGGCAGAAACATCAATAAGGCATCTCCATTTTGAGTAGATCAGTTGGCAAAGAGGTCTGTTCTAGGATGTATCGCAATTGGAGATTATCCCAAAAAATATTTAACTGCTGCATGGCAAAAATTTTAGTCTTCTGCTACTACCGTTAGCCAATTGACGGAAGCTTCTAGGAAGTTAATGCATCCATTAAGCAATATGTACACCAGCGAAGAGCCAAAAGCCAGGCATGCGTTCAAGGAAAAGCATGCACATTAGAGAGCTAGGATTCAAGTATACAATTTGGGCAATGTTCTCATTGTAATAAAACAGCACCCCATAATATTAAATATTTGATGTTACCAGATTAAATTGTGATGTGTGATATAAACTACCAAAGTGATTGTCAGACCTGACCTTAAACAAGTATATGATCTGAGGGCTACTAATGTGGGCAGCTACACTTCAATAATTCTGAAAAAAAAAATAAAGTCAGTTCTATTATCTCCAAAATGTTAAAAGTCCCTTTAATTCTATCCTGTGTGTCCAAACTCACTTCAAGCAAATGAATTTTGCGACAAAAGAATCATCTTGATACGTTATGATTGTCACATTGATCATGAAAGTGCCACTATAGCTTTTCTATATTATCTGAGCTGGCTCCAGTATATATTCACTCATCCATGACTGAGCCTAAAGAGTGCGATCACTCTACTGATGATAACACAAAATTAGTTTTCGGATAGATCTATTAACGCATCTCATAACTATATCAGGTTTGTTAAACTAATGCATTATAGAATACGAATAAGTAAAAACATGGGAAACAGTGTCAGAATTAGATCCAATCCTAGCAGGTTGACTGGAAGAAGATTCATAAGCAGATGTTAAGAGGCTTGGGAGGATGTGGATGAATAGTTTATACAAGATTAGTAAATTAAATTTAGCCAATATGAACCAACTGCACCACCCAGCTAGGTGAACTTATAGGTTTAGAAAGTAGTAGCTTTTCTTTCCAATAACCAGAATTTTGGCCTTATCCAAGCGTTTCCAAACAAACGAATAACTTTTTACAATAGATTCTCAAATAATGAAGGATAATGAAACTCTGAAACCCCAGTTAATAATGTATGAGACGACGTTACCGGGTTTAAACTGATTCGATCATCTGAAGAGCAACCCGCCACTGCAGCATACCTGCCATTGATCAGTCATTTTTGAATGAGAATCAACAAAAAATTTTGTATCCAGTTTTTAATAATTGATGAGTAAACCCACATTTGTTCATTTTTGTGGACAACAAATAAGTAGATATGATTCACTGCATATGGTCAATGAAAAACAGCGTTGTGTGCCACATTAGGACTTCATAGTTCATATATCATGTATGGAGTTAAACCTAGATCCTGGCAGTCCTCCGGGGACTGAGTCTTGTCCATACAACATGCACGTAGCAAGACTGACAATGAAGAAGACATGTGAAACAGGGAAAGGAGCCACAAACATGTCTCAGTCGGTTTCCTTATAGACAGCATTGAATCAACAGTACCAGCATTTTGTAAACTCGAAAATCCAATACCCGTAAACCCGAAAACATTCTCAACTAAATTCCTGTAAAGGATAATTTGAAGTAAGCAGCTTATGCCCCAAACTTCTTAAAGATGGGTCTCATAGATGACGTACCAACAATATTAAGCAAATAAGATAGCAGCTGGCATGGCTGGTTTTAGAACAAGGGGGATAACAATCCTTATTTTGTACTGAATTAGATGATGTTAAGGAATGACTATAAATATATTTCCTATATTGTTTAGGACTAGAACTTTCCATATTATCAGAATCATATAGAGGAATTGCCCTCATCAATAATATATCATAGCAATGTCTCAATTAAGGTAAAAGAAAACAAGTGCTTGATGAGCTGTACTCCATCATTCTCTGTGTTTTTGTAAGCAGCGGCACGTATACCTATATACAGCACATGCGCACACAGACTATATATACATGCAGTTACATATATACATATACACATGTGTATACATACATGTGTGGTGCATGCATGCATGAGGAATATGGGTATCAGCTAACCAAGTAGGAATCCCCCGACACACATTAAAATCCACTCTCCACTATTTTTCTAGATGTTCATTATTTATTTTGATCTTATTCTAAAACCTCAACACACCAGAAGATCTAGTAAACCCAATCTTGTTGCAAAAAATTCTATTATTGCAAAACTGATAAATTTGCAACTGCTAGATCAACCAAAACACTTGGGATTCACTAGATTTGACGTATTAGAATTTCAGAATATGAAAATCAAAATGATCGGTGACAATCATCTAGAAATATAGTTGGTGGTAGACTTTTTCAAGTGTGCATATGAGAAATTTCATCCTTGGATAGCTAACACCCATATTCCTCTATACACACACACGCATGCACACATAGCTAACACCCATGTGACTTTGTCCTATGTAGCATCCAAAGAGGGGTGCCACATGGCATGCCACATAATCCCCCAAAGAAATAGCCCCCCCCAGTCCATTATTTACATGTTTGTTATTGCCTTTTCATGAAACCAAAAACACACTCTCTTTCCCATATTTACGGGTTTTGCCATTGTTCTTTTTTCACTTGCCCTCCCCCCCCCCCCCCCGTTTTTGCACTTTAATCCATGATTTCCCTCTTTTGCCCCCAGACAATACACGCATACCCATCACACTTCTCTCTTCTGTTCATTTGCATGCAGGTCCCCCGCATCCTGTGTGTGGGCTTTTTCTTTGATCCCAGTGCACTATGTGCATGGTTATTACTAGTATACATATATACATGTGTAAATATATATACATACACACGTGTGTGTACATATGTGTATGACCATGCGTGTAAGTATATATGTGCACACGTGCCTGAGCGACTTGGCTTAAAGGCATGATGTGGCCATCCCAAAGTTCTGAAATTTTTTGAAAATTCGAATACTAGAATAAAAGTTTTGAAATATTTTAGAGGGAAACCCCTAGGTTTCTGGGATGGAATAAGAGTAGAGATGAAGGGAAAGGATGATAGTGATGGGGAGGGATAGAGGTGTGGGTGTGGGTAGGTATGTGTTTGGGTGAATTATAACATGGAAAGAGGGAATTGCTATGGGCACATGAATTTATGACATAAGTGAATTCATGATATGCGTGAATTTATGTTTGTGTGTGTAGATGTAACATAGAAGGTGTGTTGAAACCCATGCCATATGTGCATGGGAAATATTAGTATATACATATAAGAGTTGGAGTACAAAATATCCATTGATATTTTGAACAAAAATTTGTAACATCCTAAATGAAAAAATTGTTATCCCAAATCAAACACGAATGTGATCAAACCTATTTAAACTATTTACAAACAAGAATTCAAATGATTATGATATGTTTAACCTATGCGTCAAGAAGGTGACAAATTATTCGATTTTAATAAAAATTTTAGAACATTGATTTTGTGACCACGTGATGGACAAGCAAATAAAAAGTTTGTCTTGCTGGATGTGATCTAACCAATATAAACTATCTGCAAACAAATAATTTTTTTAAAAAAGCCGTAAATTTTGTATGCCAACTCATTTTGCACACATGTATACATATACATGCATACATGCACACACCCACATCTACCCTTTAGATACGTTTGTTGTGTCGCATGCAGTAAAATTTTAACAAATAATTCAGTAATAACCTATCTTATCATAATAAAATAAACCCAACAATAATAATATTGTTTGACACCGCATGTGTAATTTTTAAGCAAATTTAAAAATAGGTAACTCGCTTCGTGCTTTACCAATAAGTTAGTGCTCTAGCGATAATGAAATTGATAAATTAATTTTAATTAAAGCATTCTAATTCAATAAAATAATCCAAATTAAATAATAATTTTCATAAAAATAGGATCATAATCAAAAAAGAATTTTAGTAATAAAAGTCACCATCATCGTCATCTTAGCCTACATCAAAAAATAATTGGGGTCAACTTCATTAACTCAATAGGAAGAGAGAGAAAATAAAATAATAACAATGATAAATAAAAAGAAATAATAACAACAATAATAATAAAAATAATAAATAAATAAATAAACACAAACAAGTTTTTAAAAATTACATCAAATCATGATCACGTCGAATCATGATATCGGTTACTAGTTTACCACATATTACGATCTAAAGCTTTCTCTTCCATCAAAACAAGATCTTTCATATCCCCTTTAATCACTTTCTTCCCTTAAATCACTTTCTTCCATGTTTTATTCAATCTACCTCTTTCTCTTAATCTTATTAATCATATGTTCTATCTTTCTAATGTGTGTATCATTATGTCTTCGACATATATGACTAAACCATCTCAAGCGATATTCTCTTAGTTTATCATCTATAGGGATTACACATATCTTCTCTTAAATATCCTCATTTCTCATCTTATTTTTTCTAATATTTTATAACATCCACCGCAATATAGACATCTCTACCACACAGACTTTGTACCATATAACAAATCCGATCTAATCCACATCGTATAAAATTTACAATTTAATCGCAACGATACACTCCGATCATGAAAAACTCAAGTTACAACTCCACTTTAACCAACATGCATTGATTCTATGATCAATATCTTCATTACTCGTTGTATCCTTCAGGATAATCCACCTAAGATATCTGAAGCACATCCTTCTGGATAATCCACCTAAGATATTTGAAGCACTTATTTACCGAAATACTTTTCTCATCCAACTTCATCATGCTTTGATCTTTATACCTCACTCTATTAAACTTACAATTCATATAATCATTCGTATTCCTACTAGTCTAAAACATTGAGTCTCTAATATCTGGCTCCAAAATTTTAACTTTAAATTTACACCACCGTTGGTACCATCTATCAAACTAATATTGTCTGCAAATAACATCCACCAAAGCATCTCACATTAAATATGTTTATGAGGTTGTCAATCACTATAGCAAAGAGATGAAGACTTAAAGCCAACTCTTAACGTAACACATTGATGATTTAAAAGTTATATATTATTCATCGACGTGTCTTTATATTTGTGATTACTCCTTGAGTTATGTCTTGAATTAAAGTAGCATACTTTAAAAAGACACATTCTTTATTAAAATCCATTACAAACGTCCTATAAGGGCTCTATCGTATGCTTTCTCTAGACCAATAAAGATCATATGTAAATCTCTCTTGCTTGCTATATTGCTCTATAATCTGCCTGAAAAGATGGTTTTTCTCGACGGTTTAACGAACCAGCATGAAACCAAATTGATTTTATGAACTGTGGCATTCTCTCAACCTAAACTCAATCACCTTTTCTCATAACTTTATTGTATTATACATTACCTTAATTACATGATAGTTAGCGCAACTTGTATATTTTTTTATAAAGGTACTAAAGTGCTACTACATTTCTTCATTATTTTATTTTATTCTCACATTTTATTGAACTTTACTAGCTATATAACATCCAAATATTCTATGCATTTCCATACCTAAATGTGAATCTCATCCGGTCCGTAAGCTTTTCTTAGTTTAATTTTGTTAAAGCTTCTCTCACCTCACATACTTTGATTATTCGGATAAAACTATAATTTAGCTCTTCTAATAAAAGCTCATTATCTACTATATTCTAGATGTCTATTAAAAATTTGTCAAAGAACTCTTTCCACTTGCCTTCGACTTTCATATCGTGTATTAATTTTTTTTATTTTCATCTTTAATGCATGTAATTACATGCAAGTCACTTCACTTTTTCTTTCTCGCTCGTGCTATTCAATAGATGTTCTTATCCATTTAGTTAAATTTAAATCTTTTAGTTATCAGCATATATCTTGGATCTAGCCTCATAAATAACTCTTTTAGCTTCATTCTTAGTTAATTTATGCATCTTTAAGGCCTCATTATCTTCACAACTCCCGAGATTTATATAGCTGTCACGTTTAGCTCTAACATTCACTTTTTAATTCTCCACGATCTCCTTACCTAAAGGTGCAATACTTTTACATGCACCAAGTTATTTTATGGCTATCGTTCACATGCAATTTGCCATCCTCATCCACATAGTATGCATATCCCACTTGAACTCTCAATCAACCTTATTGGGAACCTTTTGTGAAACTCTCTTGTATATCATCCTTTAATTTCCAGCACTATATCCAAGGATATATCTTCAACTTTGTCGACTGTTTGCCACTTCGTATAATGCACATTTAAGATCAAAATTCTATACTAGCTAGTTCCGCATTCTTTTACACATTCTTCTAAAACTACCTTACAATCTCAAGGATATATCTTAACTTTGTCGACTGTTTGCCACTTCGTATAATGCACTTTAAGATCAAAATTCTATGCTAGATAGTTACACATTCTTTTACACATTCTTCTAAACCTACCTTACAATCTTTATAATATCTTTTCTCTACCATTCCAGCCAGAAAGAAATTTATTTAACTATTATTCGTTCCACTTCTAAAGATTATCAAGTGTGAATCATAAATATTTAATTAGATTAACTTTCTAATTAATAAACAACTATTAATTAATTCTTTTTTAAAAAGTACAATATTTGCAAAAAGTCTAAAAATTAAAAATAATTATTAAAATCAACCAAAATTTTAATTAGTAAAACTGACCAAGTTTCGCCATGTCATCTACTATGGGCACTGACGGGATCACCCCGACTTGGCCGCACTTGATAATCTTTAATCCCTGACTTGGCCGCTGACATGGATCGTCCATGGTAGCTAACGTGGTGAAACTTGTTTGATTTTGCTAAATAAAAAATTTTTGGTCGATTTATTAGTTATTTTAATTTTTAGCCTTTTTTGCAAAAATTGTCCTTTAAAAATAATTTAAACTGATTCATATTTTATAAAACTTATAATAAATAGGTTTCCTAATCAATTGAGAATTTGTAGCTGATTAATCCTAATTAGTGATTCTTGAGTACAATTAGATTCCTTTGGATTTGATTTTGAATTCTTTAATTTATTACAATAAATTATGATATTTTAACAATCCAAATGGGATAATGCTCCTTAATTGTAATTGAAACTATGATATCCTTTTTTATAATAAAAATAAAAAACAAATAAATGTTTTTAATAGTGATGCGTTAGTTTCTAGTCATGTTGTAAAAAGTATTTTAAAAAGCAGGATTTTTTCATCTTATTTTGATTAATTCATCAGCCTTAGCAAAATATTTTAAGCTACCACTATATTTCTATTTTATTGATGATTGAATCAATTATAAATCTATAATTTTTTAATCTGCTCTAATAAAATAACATATCTTTTAGCAATCATAATTAAATATTAAATATGGTTTCTTAATTATAATGATTTTCAAATTAAAGGATTTTTATAAATTACTTTACGATTAATTAATAAATCATAATCAATAAAGATTTTCAATCATAATTATAATTAGAATCGAATTTATTAAAAATAAATACATATTACTGAAACAACAAAAAGTCATGCCAAGTCATGTTACAAAAATTTCAGAAAGTTGGGAATTTTTGCTCGAATTAAGTTACTTAATTTAAAATAACACCTTCTAAATGATAGATCATTGGATTCCTCTTTAAGTCAGTTTCCATCACTTTTTGTTTCACCGCAATTGGAGTTTTGTAGCGAGAGGTAGATCCAAAATACCAGAGCAAAAAATCCTAACAGCAAGCTTTTGAATGGTGAGAACTTCACAAAGGAATCAACATCTAATATATTCTTTGGATTTACATCCAAAAAAAGACAGATCTATGGGACCAAACTCGCACTTTTTACAATTAGATATGTTCTTATTTCCTCAGTTTTGAATTTAATAATCCATTTTAATCAAAAATAATATTTTAGCCGTTGTAGTATATGGTGTGAATTACCTAAACACTTTCTCCCCTTCGACAAAGATGGCATCAATTCAACTCTATCTTTTTGGTAGCTACAGAATCATTGATCATTACATCAGCTTGATATCATGAGTGCTTTCCTTTGTGGCATTCTTGATAAGAACTACATGGAACAACCAATTGGGTTAGTTGCTCAAGGGGATTCTGCAAAAGTTTATTGGTTGAAGCGCTCATTATATGATCTGAAGATCTCGAACCATTACAATATTTTCTTGGCATAGAAGTTGCAAAGTTTAGGAATTGAATTCTGTTGTCTCAATGAAAGTAAACTTTGAACATATTATCAGAAACAGATCTACTAAGGTGTCAATCGATATCAAGATTGAGTCTGAGTCTTTAGTTATTTCTATGGAGTCTTTTTGAGTGTTTTAATCTTTTAAAATTTTAGTACCACATCGGATGAGTGAGAGAGTTTTAAAGTTTGTAAGCCTATATAAAGGCTCTAGACTTGTATCTTTGAATCGATCAATCAATGAAGAAATCAAAGAGAGATTTTCTCAATACCTGTGACAGGTCCCCCCCTCCTTAGTGAGAAGCCTCGGACCCCAAATCCACCACCAAATCCCTAAATTCCACCCCGTCCTACATCAATAAGTCCACAACTATTCATGAACCTTGGACAAAGCTATATATTGTGTGCTCTATTTTCATCTAGGTAAATTCTGCCTCCTCCTAAAAATACTCTTTACATTTCTAATTCAAAAATCATTCCTTCTTAAGCATCATCAAGTAATGCAACATCATAAGTCAACACATACTGCAGAAAGAAATGACAAGCATGCCCATAAGTTCTTCCATCAGTATGCACAAGGTAGCGGCCTTATGTGCCACTTAAGGTAAGCTGATAAGAGGACAGCAAATGGATAAATCTCTCCTCCGATTGTTCATACGCTAGTAATAACTCCATCGTGTGACCTTAATCACATAAATGATAACTATTTTACTCTTTCTTAATCCATCGTAAACCTTCCATAAAGCAACGATGACCATAATTTTCGGAGTAAGGTCAGGAAACCATCAACTTTAAAGGATGTTAAATATCTTATAACAACAAATGATAAACTAATAGCATAGTGATGTCAATAAATAACTAAAAGTGACATGTTTAAGAGGGGTTTTCCTCTAAGGATGCTTTTTCAGGATGGATGAAACCTAATACGTCACTGGCACCGAGTACTTAGAACCTTGATATACACTCCATATTATAGTGAATTTAGGATCGATCGAAGTAATAATGTATTCAATTACTTTCAACTGTCAAAGTCATTTCAGATTTGTGCTTTTTAGTGGGAATGATTGCAAGCATGCAATTGTAAGTATGCAATTTACCCGAGTAAACAAAGGGAATGAGCATGAAGAGGCATTTATCAATAGAATTCATAAATCAGGGACAAAAACTTACACCAGCATTGCATCCTCAACTGTGGCTGCAAGTGGAGAAACAACTTCAACTGTACCACAACCACATAGTGACCTACAAAATTTTTGGCAAGGTATTACAAACTTTTGATGTTCATCATGGGGAAAAGAATAAATCTCAATTTCATTGCACATTCCTTCATTTGGACAAAATAGACTATGTGCAAACAAATTGTGGCAAACTTGAATAAATAATACATGTCTGAGTAAACTTGACCAACCATAGACAAACATAATGATGGTCAGACGTAAAGCCGTAACAAGAACATAAAATCCATAATTTAATAAACAAACGAAACACATACCCACAGGCAAGGCAAACAATAACAATAAACCACATTGCAACATGGCCATGTTTCGCAATGGAGTGTGACCTTCAATACAAGTCGAAACCACTTGGTTGGCTTTGACCGTTTCACTTTGGTTTCGAAGGGGAGTGAGATGAAACTGCTACTAAAACTTGGTTTCGGCTGGTTTCGCTCGGTTTCGACCGGTTTTGACCGAAACTTCATTCTTTACAATAATATATTTGTTAGAGTTTAAATTCATGAACCTATTTAAACCATATACATAAAAATATTTATTAAAATTTTAAAAATTATAAAAAATCTAAAATATTATTGAAATTCTAAAAATTACGTTTTAAAAAGTATTAAAATTCATTAAAAATTTAAAAATATTTATTATAAATGCATTGTTCTCGAAACGTATACTTAATAGTTAATACGAAACCTATGAATCAGGTGAAATTGCCCGAACCTAAAAAATTTCCTACGGCCAAAAACCAAAACCGACACCGACACCATGTTCTCAAACCTTGCTTCAATCAATTATAAATTTCTCCACCAGAATCAACAATGGGTTGAATGATACTTCGGTATGGATTCTTAGGTGCTATTCTGCAAGGATCATTGGTGACTATTTACTATTCCTACCATTATTAATAATTGGACATCACCATGGAATAGATTATCTTGTTTAATTTCATTGACCATGACTCCAAACTATCAAGAAACAAGAGCAGGTTTAACATGGATGTTGTTCTGAGAGAACATTTAGCGGGCATTTATTAGCTTCTACCGCTTATATCAACTGACTACCACTATGTAATAGCTTCACTTTTTTTATTTTCAATAATTACAACTCCAAACTGTCAAGAAACAAGAGCAGATTCAATATGTTTATATTGGAAATGGGTAATGATCTTCCTATGCATAAACAACATCAGCATGCTTAACCATTAAACGTAATATGCACACTAGGAGTATCCATCAACTAGCTGGCTAACATGGATTGTGATAGATAAATGATTTAGAACCTTGAATTAGAAAATGAAAAAGTCTATATTCCAAACTAACCATCAAAACTGCATGTTGGATCATCCATAACAAAAATTCACATTTTCTCTAATAAATGTCAGGTCCTCATATGATGTATATCGCTATGCTTCCAAAGCTTTACACATCATGTGTGCTGCGCATGCTTCTCTGTACTACTCCATCCGACCAAAAATCTAGTTTGTAGCTACAGTATGGATCATGAATCCCCCCCAACCCCCAAACAAAAGTAAAACATCAAAATCAAGAGTCATTGGGTCTTCAAGGATAAAGAAATTAAATTATTGAAAGGGTATACATAATGAGAAAAGTATATCTTAATGAAGAAGAAACTATTAAATTTCTAAGGACAATTTCAAAATAAGCCGAAAATTAAAACTAATTTTAAAAATCGACCAAATTTATATTTAACTACAACAACCAGCCAACTTTTATCCACATTGGTGAAGTGGAAGATTTCAAAATGGCCGGGGTTGGTAACCCTAGCCCTTGTAGAGCATTTCTCAAAGCTATTACAATGAAATGGTCCGGGTTGCCAACCTTGGTCATTTTGAGGGAGCATAAATTGACTGCAGTTGCCAACCCCGCTCATTTTTCAATGTCAATTTATGAGCGAAATCTACAGTGACGAGAAGTCGGTCAGTTTTTGTAATTAAATTAAATTTGGTTGGTTTTTAAAATTGTTTCTAATTTTTATCTCATTTTGAAAATTTGCCCAACTTCTAATTATTAATAAACACATAATTAGTTACACGCATACTGAGCAGGATTCCATGAAGGACTCATGGTAGTTTTTGTGTATTTGAAGTCTTGCATGTTCAACATGTAGATAAATTAAATAGCTCATTGATTACTACTAATGAAGTATTTGCACGCCAATTTTTCTTCACTACATAGAGAAGTTTGAAATTGGGAAATGACTCCTTAAAGGGAAATGCAGAACTAACCTACATATACATCGGTCCTCAGAAGAAATCAAAAAATCCTTAAATTTGTCAAATTAGAGTTTGTGGTTATTGTTCCCAGGCCTACCCAATGCCCATTTGTAACTCTTGGGCTCTGACTCAGCTAGTTCCCTTGACTCAGCTGGTTCCCAGTTATTATTCATTATTAGATGTCATGGACACTTCAATCATGGAGCTATGTGCAGAGAAATATATATTATCTCTTATATGAAGGTACATGGTTTCTCTTAAAATAGAAAACTAACCAGAACAGAAAATTAACTAATTAACCTAAGAACCTACCAATTAGTTATAAACTTATAATCCCAATTTAGTTATTAGACCTATTCTATATTTACGTCAATTCGTTACATTCCTATTTTAGATATTTGACATATTGTATATTTTTGTCAATTAGTTACTTTCGTAGTTTAGATATTTCAACATATTATATATTTACAACAAGATCTCTACAAAATCGGTAGTATCTCAACCAAATCTTCCAATATTCCCCCTCAAGCGAAGAAGACGTCTTCCATCTTCAGCTTGCCAACTAGACCATTAAATCTTTCCTTAGGAAGTCTCTTTGTAAGTATGTTCGCAATTTGATTTGTGGTCGAAACAAATGGCATGCAAATGACTCCATTCTCACTTTTCTCTTTAATGACGTGCTTGTCAACTTCCACATGCTTTGTTCTGTCATGAAGCACTGGATTATGAGCAATTAAGATTGTTGCCTTGTTATCGCAGTAACCCTTCAAAGCTGAGGAGTTAATGACATTTAGTTCTTCCAATGTTCTTCTTCTAATATTCTTCTGATCCACATTACTTCACAAATCTCATGAGCTAGTGATCTAAATTCTGCATCTGGGCTACATGTAGCTACTACATTCTGCTTCTTGCCTCTCCAAGTAATTAGGATACCTCCCATAAAAGTATAATAACCGGACATTGATCTTCTATCAGTATTACTACCAGCCAATCAGCATTGGTATAAACCTCCACCTGTAGATGTCAATGCTTTTGGTACAACAATTCCTTACCAGGAATTCCCTTTAAATACTTAAAATCCCAAACACAGCTTCAAAGTGTTCTGATCTTGATAAATGCATGAATTGGATTGACATACTTACATCTTAGATTAAATCTGGACGAGTATGTGACAAATAAATCAATCTTCCTAGAGTCTTTGATAAAATTGCTTCTTTACCGCATATTCGGCTTTGGCAGGTTTTAACTTCAATGTAAGGTTTTTTTTAAGGGTTATGGTGGTAAACATCTGTTTTTAGTGGATATTAGGAGAAAAGGTGGGATTTTTATGGTGAATGAGTGATTTTTAGGGCTAGAATGTGGAGTTGGGGTAGAGATTTAATATTTTTATTGATAATAAAACTGAAATATAAAGATAGGTGGCCTCTTTTGAGAAGAGGCCAGCTCTCCCAAACTTCTATTTAAGAGGAAGCCGCATTCTCCTACTAGATCTAAGGGATCTCCCAAATCTCAATCAATTTTCTTCACAAAACTCTACATAATTTACCATCTAATCTCTCCTTTTATTTATAATCAAAACTCCTAATGAGCCGACACGCCTAAATTGACAAAATACCCTGACCTAGGATTTTTAGCCTAAATTACAAATCTGCCCCTAGACCCTTAAAATTACAAGAACGCCCATGTTCCCAGAAATTACAGATATGCCATCGTGTCCAAAAATTACTGGTTTGACATGGGTATGATCTCATCATTACTTCGCCCCCCCAAACAAACCACCTTTTCCTCAAGGTGGTGTATGAAGTCCATTGGCCATCATCATCCCCTCCTGGGCCAAAAGCTCGGACTGCATCTGCTGTCATCGTCGTTGCTCTCAAAGGGGCCATTGTCTTCCTGTGGGCCTCCTTTGGCTCCGTCAAAGCCTTGCGTGTCTTCTCTGTCGTCATAGGGCCACCCAAGGTCTCCATCATCCCTTGTGAAGTCCAGATGGAAGCCATGATGGGCCTCTTGATCAGCTGAAGGTCCGCTGCGCTCAGGATGTTGTCGTCAAGGCTCGTAATGGCTTTTGCTTGCAAACCATGAGTCTTGTGCCCCTGGGCAGCCGGCCAAAGGCCCTTGGGCCCGAAGGCAGCTTGCCTGGGCCTCGCGAGCCCCAGGAGGGCCTGCCCAAAGGCCGACATACCCTGGGCGGCTCACCCATGGCTCGGCCCCTGGGTGGTGGCCGCTCAAGGTAGGCAGCCCCTCCTTCCTTCTCTGGTGTGTCCCCTATGAGTTGGAGGTGGTTTTCCTCCCTCCATGCACAGATTCTTGCCGACCAAATGCAGATCTGCATCAAAGTTGATGACTTTTTCCACTTTCTGGTTCAAAGGTGGCGCATTTTTTCCCAGATCTATGTCAAAATCGTCATCGGCACCCAAATCTGAAGTCGGATCCCCCTTTGAATAATTCTCCTTCTCACAAGGAAAGCTTCTTTCCTTTTTTCCTCATCTAAAGGCGTCGTCTTTGGCCCCAGATCTATGTCGTTGTCCTCGTTTTTTAGATCTGATTTTGTGGTCTCATTCAGAGAGCAGAAAATCTTCGAAATTTTCTCCGATAAGATTTGCTTCATCTTGCCTTTTAACTTCTCCAATATCGCTTACAGTTGTTCCTTCCAAGCATCCACATTTCGCGTTGCTGCCATGGACGTTAAGATCAGTGCTCTGATACCAATTTATTAGGTTTTCCTAAGGTTTTTGGTGGTAAAAATCTGATTTTTAGTGGATTTTGGTAGAAAGGTGTGATATTTATAGTGAATGATGGATTTTTAGGGCTAGAAAGTGGATTTGGGATGGAAATTGGATATTTTTAATGATAATAAAACTAAAATACAAAGATAGGTGGCCTCTTTCGAGAGGATGACCGTTCTCTCAAGCTTCTATTCGAGAGAAAGCCCAACTCCCCCACTAGATCTAAGGGATCTCACTAATCGCAATCAATTTTCTTCACAAAACTCAAGATAACCCTCCATCTAATCTCCCCCTTATTTATAATCAAAACTCTTTGTAAAGGCCCAAAGCCGGGCCCACTTCCCTTTTTAATAAACCCCCACCCACTCCCCTTTCTCTCTCCCACTCTCTCATTCTCTCGCATCCAGGCCCAGAGAAAAAAAAAGAAACCCTCGACCCGCCCGACTCTCTCTCTCTCTCTCTCTCTCTCTCTCTCTCTCTCTCTCTCTCTCTCTCTCTCTCCGATCCGAGCCCCTTTTCGACTCGATTTCCTCGCACGAGAGGCAACAGCGAGCCCAAAGAATCGCGGCGGCGGCGAGGCTAAGGTTTTGAAACCTAATCGAACGGCTTCCGTATCCTTCGACGCGAGATTTTCTCATGATGGGATCCCGGGGATTTTCGACTCCGATCTTTGCGCGATAAGCCCCCTTCTCTTCCCTATTTTATATGCGATGTTTCTAGGTTTTTTTGTGTGTTGCGAAAATTGCTTTTCCCCTCTCCAGAACTTTTCGATTTTGGTTTTTGGGGTTCAGATCTTCCTCTTGGGTTTTCGATTCTGCTTCTGAGGCTCGGACTTATTTCAGTAGGCTTCGGATTGATCTGAGCATTTCGGATTTGTTCTATTTGGCTTCGGATCTCTTTTTTTCTTACGGAAACTACGTTGAAGGTAGATTCCGAACCTATTAAGCTCCTAATTATTTATTTTCAGAATGAATATGATGATTCATGTAGATTTCTTAGAGAGGAAACTCCTCCATGAATATTTTGGCACCTACATTAGATTCACGGCATTTTGCCGTTGTCCGCCGTTAGACCCTTGCGTAGAATTGTATGTTGTGGTCGGCCGCCGAGGTGGAAGGCACGGTTTAGGTTTGTTTGCGCTGACTGTACTATTTCAGCCCTTTTGATGATATGCTTAACTTAGATATTGTTGTTCATTAGGCTGTTGTTCTTTCCTATGTTAAGTTCAGTATAAATCTGTTCTGTTAAATGATAATTTTCAGCCCCTTATATTTTCGGTGCAGCTTTCTGTTCTGTTTTCGTTTTCTGTTCTGTTCTTTCAAACAATAAGTTCAGCTCCTTTATACATTCAATTAATGATAATAAAGAAAACTTCAGTTTAGTTCTTTAAATTTCAATTCAGTTCCTTTTAATTTTCAGTTCTTCTTTGTAAAACAATTTTCAGCCCTTCTCTTTGCAGATCAATTTTTCAGACTTTCCGTTATAAATCAATTTCCATTTCTTTCTTTTATAAATAGATTTCTAGTTTTCCTTAATAAATTGATTTCAGTTCCTTTTTATAAATCCAGTTTCAGTTTCTTATAAATGAAGTTTCAGTTTTCCGTTTTATAAATCCAGTTTCAGTTTCTTATAAATGAAATTTCAGTTCCCTTTTATAAATCAAGTTTCATTTTTTTCCTTTACAAAATTCAGTCTTTTGTTCCTCGTATAAGTTTATCTTAAAAGCTGGGAATCTGAACCTCCTTTATTGCAACAAATTTGAGCCAGATCAGTAGCCTTTTTAAACAAATCCGGAACCGAGCAACCCCTCTAGGCAGGTAGACCACAACCCCCTAAAGGTGCCAACATGAATCTGATTCATTCCCAGTTTTACTTCATCTTTCCAATTACTTTTTCATATATATTGCATTTCTTCTTGCTACTTCTGCCTTTTACATTTCGTCATTTAACTATGTGTTTTACAAGTGTTTTTGGTAATTATTGGACATGCATATCTAATTGCCAATTCCACTAAATTGTATATTTAGGAGTTATGCAACGAAATTATATGATAATATTGGAACGCCTGATTTTCTCCCTCCAAACATGACAACCTGGACATAGAGTTTGCATGGCTATCTAAATATATAATTTAGAGAACAATTTCGAGAACAAGACACTTGACATCCTAGTACTAGAACAACTACACATGACAACACGGGTATGGGGTAACTTATAAATTGAGGGGGTGCAGGAGCGATTGAAGCCATGCTTATGGCCCCTATCTGGGAGGATTTCCTTTATGGATCCTGAGTTCTCGGTACAGTTTGTCCTTATACTCAGCCCGGAGTAGCACCCCGCGGTCCAAGGTGGACTTCACGTTGCACATCGTGCCCTCCTTATATAAGTCACAACACAACAACATTCCTTTTGGTTAATTGTTCATTTCCTTAATGCTACTCAAATCATGACAGGTCAGTAACTTTTCTTTTACAGTTTTCGGTACCTTTCTAACTTCCTGCAAAGTAATTAATTAAATGTTTAATACGGTTTGCAATCTACTTTATTAATGGTGGTTCAAATCCATCAGGTCATACTCAGCTCGAAGAGGAGGCTCCGCAGTACGAGGAGTCCGATTTTCCTGTTGAGGACGCAGACTTCTGAGCTACTGTGTCATCAGGAGAGTTAGTTTTTCTCTTAGTCGTTTTCTTTTCGGCTTTGCTCTATTTGAGTTGTAGTTGTCGTTGTTGCCTAGACAATGTAATTCCTTTTCAAGGATTAATAAAAAGAGTATTCTCCTTCATCTTGTCCTTAATATTTCCTGTTTAAACTATATTGACTTCACTGGTATATGCAAGACCTGCAAATTATTGTGAGTGTAACGTTACTCGCTCCTGGGGCGTTACAAGTGGTGGCCTATGCAGGTCCGCGCAACCACCTCGTGAACAGTATAGGATGAACATGAAATATTTATAAGATACTCGAATTATTAAACTGACAACCATCCTTGAATTACAGAATGTCGAAGGTGTATAACCGACGTACACGTACCACCGTTGGATCAAATCCCGATATTGTCAACACAGAGATGGAGATGAACGGGAATGGGAATCATATCCCCATCAATGAGGGTCCCGCCAATAATATCAATCATGAAGCTGGCCTCAATGGAAACGGTGCTAACAATGATGGCAGTGCTGATACTGAACAACCTCCGATGGTGCACCAGATATCTAATCGAGCACTGCGAGAAATGGTTCAAGCCATACGACAGGAAGCCATGCGGCAGGAACCAGTGCGACAGGAATCAAAGCGAGAAGGAGGAGTACAAGAGTTCCGGTCACTACGTCCACCGATCTTCACCGGACGGGAGGACCCTCTAGTTGCAGAGGAATGGCTGCGGTCTATTACTCATATGCTGAAGGCGGTACGAGCTCCTGTGGATTCTTGGGTCGATATGGCAAGGCTACAGTTGACCAAGGATGCCAGGTTATGGTGGGATTCTGTAGAGGACCGCTTACCGCAGCCGATCTCTTGGGATGCATTTAAGGAGGCATTCGATGCCCAATTCTTTTCACCTGAGGCGCAGATGGAGCTCGAGGAACGGTTTATGGAACTGAAGCAAGGTTCCATGACCGTGGAAGAATATGATGCTGAGTTCTCTAAGCTCAGTAGGTACGTATTCTTGACCCATAACCGTTATTTATTCCGAATACATGATTTCTTTTTCTAACGACCTGTAAACTCCAGGTTTGCTAAGGACGTGGTGTCCACTCCTCTGGCTCGAGCCAAGAGGTTCCAGAAGGGCCTGAACATCGACATACGTGATAAGCTTGTCGGGTTCAAACTGAAGACCCATGCTGACGTGCTCTCCACTGCTCGAGAGTACGAGTATGTACAGCGGGAGCGAGTACGAGAGCATCAGGTGGCTGCCCCACGACGACCACCTCCTTCTTCGACAGCTCCTCCATGGCATCACAAACAGCCACCTGCTCCTACCAGACAGCTTCATAGGCCTATGCACCAGACACAGTTTAAGAGGCCTGCACCACCCCAGCCACCGCAGCAGTCACAACTCAGGCGACCCACTCCTATCTGCCACTATTGCAACAAACCGGGTCACATCAAGCCAGAGTGCCGACTTTACCTAAATTTGTGCCTGGTTTGTTGTGCCAATGACCACACTGCGAGAGATTGCCCGCATAGGGTACAGAGACCAGCTGCCCCAACCCAGCCTACCGCTCCAGCCCCAGCCCCGGCAGGGGGCAATCAGCGTAGAGCTCCACCTCCACCTCAGCAAAAGGTGTACCAACAGGCGAGGACTCGGGTTCCACCACCAAAGTGCCAGATTTTCACTATGACTGCGGAGGAGGCAGAGGCCACTGGCCAAGTTATCACTGGTATGTAGTTTACAGTTTACTGCTTATTTATCCATTTAATTATGTTTTCATACAATGTTATATGTATGCTTAGACTTAGTATCCATGACCGTAGGTATTATAATAGTTGTCAATAGACCCGTCCTCGCCCTATTCGACTCGGGAGCTTCACATTGTTTTATGTCCAAGCGTTTCGTCGACCAGCACACCATTCCTGTTTCTCCCCTCGATTCTTGTTGGGACGTTAACACGGGCAGTGGGGTACTGACAACGACTAGTGCATGTCTTTCGTGTCCTGTGGATATATGTGGACACAAACTGCCTGTAGATTTCATCGTCATCGACATGCCAAATTTTGACGTCGTCCTCGGGATGGATTGGTTGGTGGTACATTATGCCACGATTGACTGTCGCAAAGGAAGAGTGGTCTTTGACATACCAAACCAACCCAGATTCGAAATTGTCAGAACAGAGAGACCAGTAAGGTTTAGAGCTAAACCAACAGCAGCGAATGCCATGGAGATAGAGATAGAGAAGCCAGAGGTAGTCAGAGAATTTTTGGATGTGTTTCCGGATGAACTTACTGGGTTACCTCCAGACCACGGAGAGTTGAGTTTGCGATCGAGCTGATGCCTGGTGCCCAGCCTTATTCTAGACAGCCTTACCGCATGTCACCATCCGAGTTGTTTGAAGTGCGGATGCAGTTGGATGACCTCTTGAAGAAAGGGTGGATATGTCCCAGTGTGTCTCCTTGGGGCGCTCCAATATTATTGGTGAAGAAGAAAGATGGATCCAAACGGATGTGCGTCGATTACAGGGAATTGAACAAGCTTACGGTGAAGAACAAGTATCCTATTCCCCGTATCAACGACTTATTTGATCAGCTTGGAGGAACAAGTGTCTTTTCTAAATTGGACTTGAAGACCGGCTATCATCAGTTGAGAGTCAAGAAAGAAGACGTACACAAGACAGCATTCAACACTAGATACGGACACTATGAGTTTCTAGTGATGCCGTTTGGTGTGACTAATGCACCGGCGATATTCATGAATCTCATGCACAAAGTATTATACGAATATTTGGACAAGTTCGTGGTGGTGTATCTGGATGATATATTGGTGTACTCGAAGAATGCACAGGAGCACGCTGGACATTTGAGGACAGTACTATAGACCTTGAGGCGGAGCAAGCTATACGCTAAGTACAGCAAGTGTGAGTTTTGGTTGGATAAGATGGTGTTTCTAGGCCACGTGATTTCGGGAGAAGGAATCTCTGTGAACCCAGAAAAGGTTGCAGCAGTTCAGAATTGGCCAGTCCCTAAGACAGTGTCAGAGATTCGAAGCTTTTTGGGATTAGCTGGTTACTACATGAGATTCATCAAGGATTTTTCAAGGATCGCCGAGCCCATGACACAGTTGACAAGGAAGAACGTGATGTATGTTTGGTCGAGGGCGTGTAACGATGCCTTCCAAGAATTGAAGAAGCGGTTGAAGACGGCGCCGATATTGATTATTCCAGATTGCATGGGAGATTTTGAGGTGTTTTGCGACGCGTCTGGCAAAGGTCTTGGGTGTGTGCTCCATCAGCACGGACGCGTTGTTGCATATGCATCAATGCAATTGAAGAATCATGAGAAGAATTACCCTACTCATGATCTTGAGTTGGCGGCCGTAATATTTGCCTTGAAGATCTGGAGGCACTTTCTACTTGGGGAGCGCGTAAAGGTATATACGGATCATAAGAGCTTGACATACATCCTCACGCAGAAGGACCTGAACCAGCGACAACGGAGATGGATCGAGCTCATGGCGGATTACGACATTGATCTTCAGTATCACCCTGGAAAGGTTAACATGGTACCTGACGCTTTGAGTCGGCTTCCAGGAGTGATGACACTTACGACGCAGTGGAGACTACAGCAGGAGATCCGCGACATGGAAATAGACATGGTGTTACCCGGACTGACCTCGTCATTTATGAATATGGAGATACAGTCGACGTTGGTAGACAGAATCAAGGCTGCTCAGACATGAGATGTAAAGCTTCAGCGGATCAGGGACATGGCATTGGCAGGACAGAGACCAGAATTTCAGATACATGCAGATGGTTCATTGAGATATGGCAGCAGAATATGTGTACCATCAGGAGATGTCAGGGATGAATTATTAAAAGAAGCACACAGTTCCCCGTACTCCATCCACCCAGGAGGCACCAAGATGTACCAAGATTTACGACGAAATTACTGGTGGCATGGAATGAAGAGAAGCGTAGCGCAAAGTGTGGCCAGATGTATGGTGTGTCAGCAGGTGAAGGCTGAGCATCACCGCGTTGACAGTCTGTTACAGCCCCTGCCCATCCCCGAGTGGAAATGGCAGCATATCACGATGGATTTCGTGACGGGACTTCCAAAGAGCAAGAAGCAGAATGACGCCGTTTGGGTGATCGTTGATCGATTGACCAAGTCGGCTCATTTTATCCCCTTCAGGGTTGGACAGTCTACAGAGACTCTTGCCAAGAGATACATGGAGGAGATTGTGAAGCTACATGGGGTCCCAGTGAGTATTGTTTCTGATAGGGACACCCGGTTTACTTCACACTTCTGGAAGAGTCTACAGGAAAAGTTGGGTACGCAGCTGAAATTCAGTACAGCTTATCATCCTCAAACGGACGGACAATCAGAGCGTACTATACAGATTTTGGAGGACATGTTGCGGGCATGCATGCTGGATTTCAAAGGGTCCTGGGAAGACCATCTACATCTCATGGAGTTTGCTTATAATAATAGCCATCAGGCGAGTATTGGAATGGCTCCTTTTGCTGCTTTGTATGGAAGGAAGTGTCGTTCTCCTTTGAGCTGTGACGATGTTGGAGACGGAGAACTGGTTGGGCCCGAGATGATTGTAGAGGCAGTGGATGTTGTACGGACTATCAGAGAGAGGCTACAGGTGACACAAGACCGTTACAAGCACTGGGCAGATGCAAAGAGGCGGCATTTGGAATTTCAGCCTGGGGACCATGTCTTTCTCAAGATTTCACCTAA
Organism: Scilla litardierei; assembly: GCA_030789695.1. Lineage (NCBI taxonomy): Eukaryota > Viridiplantae > Streptophyta > Magnoliopsida > Asparagales > Asparagaceae > Scilla > Scilla litardierei. The sequence continues at coordinate 7,423,132 of CM061138.1, read as the reverse complement.
TAGAGGCATGATTCATTTTGGTCGCAGAGAAAAGCTTAGCCCACGGTTTATTGGACCTTTTAACATACTCGAGCGTGTGGGCGAGGTGGCATACAAACTTGCACTGCCTCCATCTCTGGAGGGCGTGCATAATGTGTTCCACATATCCCAGCTGCGTAAGTATGTGGGAGACCCAACCCATGTGGTTGATCATTCAGAGATCACAGTGAGGCCAGATTTGAGTTATGAACAGCAGCCAATGGAGATAATTGATCGTCGACAGAGAGCTCTCAGGAACAAGACTGTGAATTTGGTCAAAGTGATGTGGCATCGTGACTCGCCAGGAGAGGCTACCTGGGAGCGAGAAGAAGAGATGAAGGAGCGGTATCCGTACCTTTTCACCGTTTAGTGTTTTCTTTGAATTCCGAGGACTGAATTTCTTTGAAGGTGTATAAGGTGTAAAGGCCCAAAGCCGGGCCCACTTCCCTTTTTAATAAACCCCCCACCCACTCCCCTTTCTCTCTCCCACTCTCTCATTCTCTCGCGTCCAGGCCCAGAGAAAAAAAAAGAAACCCTCGACCCGCCCGACTCTCTCTCTCTCTCTCTCTCTCTCTCTCTCTCTCTCTCCTCGATCCGAGCCCCTTTTCGACTCGATTTCCTCGCACGAGCGGCAACAGCGAGCCCAAAGAATCGCGACGGAGGCGAGGCTAAGGTTTTGAAACCTAATCGAACGGCTTCTATATCCTTCGACGCGAGATTTTCTCATGATGGGATCCCGGGGATTTTCGACTCCGATCTTTGCGCGATAAGCCCCCTTCTCTTCCCTATTTTATATGCGATGTTTCTAGGTTTTTTTTTGTGTTGCAAAAATTGTTTTTCCCCTCTCCAGAACTTTTCGATTTTGGTTTTTGGGGTTCAGATCTTCCTCTTGGGTTTACGATTCTGCTTCTGAGGCTCGGACTTATTTCAGTAGGCTTCGGATTGATCTGAGCATTTCGGATTTGTTCTATTTGGCTTCGGGTCTCTTTTTTTCTTACGGAAACTACGTTGAAGGTAGATTCCGAACCTATTAAGCTCCTAATTATTTATTTTCAGAATGAATATGATGATTCATGTAGATTTCTTAGAGAGGAAACTCCATGAATATTTTGACACCTACATTAGATTCACGGCATTTTGCCGTTGTCCGCCGTTAGACCCTTGCGTAGAATTGTATGTTGTGGTCGGCCGCCGAGGTGGAAGGCACGGTTTAGGTTTGTTTGCGCTGACTGTACTATTTCATCCATTTTGATGATATGCTTAACTTAGATATTGTTGTTCATTAGGCTGTTGTTCTTTCCTATGTTAAGTTCAGTATAAATCTGTTCTGATAAATGATAATTTTCAGCCCCTTATATTTTCAGTGCAACTTTCTGTTCTGTTTTCGTTTTCTGTTCTTTCAAACAATAAGTTAAGCTCCTTTATACATTCAATTAATGATGATAAAGAAAACTTCAGTTTAGTTCTTTAAATTTCAATTCAGTTCCTTTTAATTTTCAGTTCTTCTTTGTAAAACAATTTTCAGCCCTTCTCTTTACAGATCAATTTTTCAGACTTTCCGTTATAAATCAATTTCCATTTTTTTTCTTTTATAAATAGATTTCTAGTTTTCCTTAATAAATTGATTTCAGTTCCTTTTTATAAATCCAGTTTTAGTTTCTTATAAATGAAGTTTCAGTTTTCCTTTTTATAAATCCAGTTTCAGTTTCTTATAAGTGAAATTTCAGTTCCCTTTTATAAATCAAGTTTCATTTTTTTCCTTTACAAAATTCAGTCTTTTGTTCCTCGTATAAGTTTATCTTAAAAGCTGGGAATCTGAACCTCCTTTATTGCAACAAATTTGAGCCAAATCAGTAGCCTTTTTAAACAAATCCGGAACCGAGCAACCCCTCTAGACAGGTAGACCACAACCCCCTAAAGGTGCCAACATGAATCTGATTCATTCCTAGTTTTACTTCATCTTTCCAATTACTTTTTCATATATATTGCATTTCTTCTTGCTACTTCTGCCTTTTACATTTCGTCATTTAACTATGTGTTTTACAAGTGTTTTTGGTAATTATTGGACATGCATATCTAATTGACAATTCCACTAAATTGTATATTTAGGAGTTATGCAACGAAATTATATGATAATATTGGAACGCCTGATTTTCTCCCTCCAAACATGACAACCTGGACATAGAGTTTGCATAGCTATCTAAATATATAATTTAGAGAACAATTTCGAGAACAAGACACTTGACATCCTAGTACTAGAACAACTACACATGACAACACGGGTATGGGGTAACTTATAAATTGAGGGGGTGCGGGAGCGATTGAAGCCATGCTTATGGCCCCTATCTGGGAGGATTTCCTTTATGGATCCTGTTACGACCTAAAGATCATAATAGCTCGACTCCCGCCCGGATCCGCTAACATACCCTATTGACTCACCTTTTCACAAAAGGTCCGCCGCCCCGAAAATGCCGGGCGACCAGCCAAGCGGGCGCACCTTGCAGCGCTCCATGAACCGGCCGAGGTGAACCACCGCAGCCGCCCGACTCTTAGTCCGCCGCTAACGACAAAACAGCTTAGGCTAAGGACATGACTGACACGTACGTCACCTGACATCCTGACAAAAGCACCCCCAGGCGGCTAGCCTATCGGACGGTTAGTGCTTTCGGCCCTGACATCCCGACAAAAGCACCCCTGGGCCGTTGCGCCGCCTGACAGAGGCAGGCCAAGAACTCCTGTTCCCGGCGTCCTTGTCCGAAACCTCCGCTGACACCCGGGCCAGCTCAGCACGCCTAGTCATCACCCGTCAGGTATAAATACCCCCCCTCCTCTTACGGAAATAAGGTTGGCTGCTGAATTCTTCCTCTTTCTATTATTCACACACGAGTGCAAAGGTCTTCCATATCTTTGCTCTCCCACCTATAGCTCGCGACGCTCGGTCGACACACCGTTGGTCCGACCGGCGTGACCAGCCCCCCATTTTAAGCGCCATCACTGACTTAGGCATCGGAGGGGCTAAGGGTTGAACCCCAACCCAGCCCTTCTGACGAGTTGTTCGTGTTGCAGGAGAGCTCGCCCATCAACACAGGTCGGTGTCACCCCCCTGCCCTTCAACCTGGTTCAGCTGCATCCGGCGAGATTCACCCCGTGACCATCACAGGCGTCGGGATCGACTTCTTCGCCCCACTAATCGCTTGTTAAATAGCCTATCTAAACCCTCTTCTCCATATAACCACCGTGCCCTTGGTTCCCATTAATACAAATTCATTGTACGCGAGTTCCACCTCGTAACAGATCCTGAGTTCTCGGTACAGTTTGTCCTTATACTCGGCCCGGGGTAGCACCCCGCGGTCCAAGGTGGACTTCACGTTGCACATCGTGCCCTCCTTATATAAGTCACAACACAACAACATTCCTTTTGGTTAATTGTTCATTTCCTTAATGCTACTCAAATCATGACAGGTCAATAACTTTTCTTTTACAGTTTTCGGTACCTTTCTAACTTCCTGTAAAGTAATTAATTAAATGTTTAATACGGTTTGCAATCTACTTTATTAATGGTGGTTCAAATCCATCAGGTCATACTCAGCTCGAAGAGGAGGCTCCGCAGTACGAGGAGTCCGATTTTCCTGTTGAGGACGCAGACTTCTGAGCTACTGTGTCATCAGGAGAGTTAGTTTTTCTCTTAGTCGTTTTCTTTTCGGCTTTGCTCTATTTGAGTTGTAGTTGTCGTTGTTGCCTAGACAATGTAATTCCTTTTCAAGGATTAATAAAAAGAGTATTCTCCTTCATATTGTCCTTAATATTTCCTGTTTAAACTATATTGACTTCACTGGTACATGCAAGACCTGTAAATTATTGTGAGTGTAACGTTACCCGCTCCTAGGGCGTTACACTCTTAATGAGCCGCCGCCCTTAAATTACCAAAATACCACTGACCTAGGGTTTTCAGCCTAAATCTAAATTGCAGATCTGCCCTTGGACCCTCAAAATTACAAAAACACACATGTGCCAAAAAATTACAGATCTGCTATCATGTCCAAAAATTACTATTTTACCATTGGGTGCAATCTCATCATTCACACTTTGTTCAATATGAATATCGACTGCCTTGCACACAAGTAGCCATGTCTCATGCAACAAATCAAGTACATACTTGTGTTGGCTGACCACAATTTCCTTTATTGAAATTACGAACTCTATTCCGAGGAAATACTTCAAAGAACCTAGATGTTTGATGTCAAAATCCTCTGCAAGTTTCTTCTTTAGTCTTTCCTACTCAGCATTGCCGTCACCTGGTAAGATAATGTAATTTACATACATAATTAGAATAGTAATTTTAACATCTATTTAATGTTTATAGAACACGGTGTAATCTGCTTGACTTTGTTGACATTCATGACCCTTTACAGTTGATCAAACCATTCAACCCTAATTATTAGAGACTGTTTAAAGCCATATAAGAACTTTTCAGCTTGCATACTTTATTTTTGTTAAGCTATCATTTAAATACAGGTGATAGACTCATAAACACCTCTTCCTCCAGTCCACATTTAAGAAAGTATTTTGTACATCTAACTGGTGCAAATGCCAGTTAGCATTCACGAACGGGGATATGAGAACTCGGATTGAGTTCAATTTTACCACTGGGTTAAACGTTTCTTTGTAATCAATTCCGTAGGTTTGGGTGAAACCTTTTGCGATGAACCTCGCCTTAAATCTTTATATACTTTCATTACATTACATTTGACATTTAATACACATTTACATCTTATTGTCCTTTTACCCTTGGGTAAGTCAATACCCTCCCAAATACCACTTCTCTTGAAAGCATTCATCTCTTCCAAAATTGTAACTTCCAATTTTGATCATCTAGATCTTCCTCAACATTTCTTGAAACAAACAAGTGAGAAATCTTAGAGGTAAATGCTCTATGTTTTTCAAAAAAAATTGTTAAAGAGCGATAATTGGAAATGGGATAATTGGTAGTTCTAGTTCCTTTTTAAAAAAATGGCTATGGGAATTTCAAGATCAATGGGATCAAGTGAAGAAGGAATGAAGTTTAGAGTGAAATTACTTGGAAATTTTACAGATCCATCATTCAGAAGTTCCGACTCGAGTCACTCGACTGATCTTGTGCTAGAATGATATATGTTTCTTGTGCTTCCTTCTTTGTTCCTCTCCAAGTAAAAATAAAAAACTCCTTATTGATTGTGGTATTTCCCCTTGTCCGTGATTCATCTATGTATCTTGGACAGTGGATCCATCATTTCTAAAAGCTTGTACATGAATTTCTTGCTCAGTAGCAATTTTCAAAATTGGAATAGATGGAGATTCCAAAATAGTATTAGGTAAGTGTTCACTGATTAAAATTTAAATTCGACTTGTTTTTTCTCCCCATAAAGATAATTTTTGCTAAATACATCAAGCATAAAATGTTAAAAGCAAATGCAATCTCAAGTCCTGCAGCATTTCCTCAACGATCACAATATTTCAAACATAAAGTACCAAATTAAAAAGGCACGAATGCTATTACAACTAATTATTACATTTGATACAAGAACGCGTACTGAAGCGGAAGTACTTGATTAAAAGAAAAATGTTAGATAACTGGAAAGAATCTGTGTTGTTCATTGGGGCTAGCCTCCAAGGTTCTCATCGACTAACTCTGGGTCGTCTACGAACTCGTCTCCAGTGGCTGGCGAAACATTTTAAGAATGTATGCAAGGTAGACTCCCCAGACAGGGAGATAACAAATAACAAAAACAGTAGCAGTACAAAATATATATAACAATAGGAAGATCATTCTAAGCGAATCATAAAAATATAAAACATATATCTAAAACTATAAATAAATATGTATGGTAAATTTGTCTGTTAGATCTAGATGTCATCTGTGATTTCAATGTGTTCCTAATCTAGTAATATACTCATGTCTAAGAGTATGATATTCAATGTACGAGTTTCATCCCTGCCTCAAGATGCTAATCCGGTCCAAGAACGGTCAAAACAGTAATCACGTATGGTCAAATACAGTCAAATACAGTAACAGATGAGTGATCTACAATTGCTCCCGCACCCTCTGAGACAGATTTTCCCAGCACTTGCAGTATTAAGTCAATTATACTAATAGGTCAGCTTCATGTCAATTTCAAATTTTCAATAAGCAAATACGGTGTCTGATATGGCAAGGAAGTATAGTAATCATGTACGGTAATCCAGTACAGTAAGCATGTCATCAGTTTATGTTCATGTCCACCTAACAAGTAATTACGATAACAAGTATGGAATTTATAAGCTTACGATCACTCACGAAACATGAGCCACATACTACTTATAAGATACTTCAAAAATGACATGGCTAACTCCTATGTACCTTTTCTAAATACTAGTATTAATTAATTCACTAAAATAAACACTTGACTAGCCTTACTTCTTAGAACATGCTGAAGCTTTTGCATTGGATCGGTCATGTAAGCCCAGTAGATATCATTGATGTAAGCAATGTTCTAAAATAATGATGAAAACTTGAAAACCATCCAGCATGCCCATTGTATACATAGCTAGAAGTGTGTGGTAGTAAGAATAAATGTACACAAAAATTATATAATATGTAACAATGCTGCACCACTAATTCTTAGTAAAAACAAATAACAGATATAGATTGACACTAAATACTACTCCATATATGTGCATGTAAATTTTTAATCTACAATTATTGGTTAAATCATACATGTATAAAAAGTATTCATGTTCCTCAAATTGATCATGATTATTGCATTTAAATCATATGGGTATAATCATTTTAACTTGCGGAAATATACAATAAGTTCTTTGTCTAAGCATTCTATACATACTACCTTAACTTTGCTACTACAAAATAAATAACAATTACTCATGGGTATGTGAACCTACCTCATGTTTGATCGGAGAAGTTGCGGCTCCGGTGATGGTTGCGGGAGTAGCTGAGATGGTGTTAACGAGGATGGTGATGTGGTTGATGATGATAATGATGCGGTTGATCATGGTGAACGTAAGGATGATGATGATCTAGGTGATGACTGAGATGATGATGGTAGTGTGGATCTGTTGATCACAAATGGAAAAGGAGAGAAACAGTGGCGATCTCTAATGACAGACGATGGTTGTCAAAGAGGAAGAGGAATGGATGAGAGCGAGATTGGAAGAGGGGATGGCTTGGCGGGCTCAAGTAAGTCTGAATCAATTTTTTTTTTGTTTGTAAAGATAGGCGAGAGGCGACGACTGAGTGTGATAAGGAGAAAAGGGATTTGACGTGTGTATGTGTGTATGTGTGTGTATTTTACAATTGAGAGATATTTTTAAATGGAGTTGCTGACTAGGACAAAATGATGGGTCAAAAGACGGGTGGGATTAAATCTTGAGGAACCAATGGGTATGATGAGGTTTGAAAAAAAATTGGATGAGAACTCTACGGTTGGGTTGGGTTGGGTTGGTAGGAATAAGAAGGAAAATCACTTTCTATTGTTTCGTTGAACTGAAAAGAAAATGAAAAGGAAGGAAAATAACATAAAAAAATATTAAAACTTTCCGTTCAAATGCTTCTCCTCTTGATCCAATGAAAATGTGAGAAAAGTGAGCAAAACTAATTAGTCTCATATTTCATGTATTTGTGTTTTTTGCAAACATAATTAATTGCTATTTATAAAGAATTCAAGAATAATTGAGGAATTTGTTCAAAAAAATCGTGAATAATTCGTGAATTTTCAACAAATCACACATTACCAATTTATTATTCGTGAATTGTTTGAAAAAATAGTGAATTATTGGTGAATTTTTCAAAATAAGGCGAAAGAAAAAAGTGAGAGAAGGCAAAGTTTAGAAAAAAAAGAAGAAAAAAATAACATTAGCTCTCCGGAGTCGAACATGACACCGCAGGTTAAAACTCAGACCGCATAACCAATTGCTCCACATCACCAATTGGTTAAAGTCCCATGCAACTATATATGTGTGTGTGTGTGTGTGTGTGGAAAAAGGGGATCTACGGTGCCTCCTTAGATGAAAATCTAAGGAGGCGCCCCCATTTCCCCCCATCTCCTACAATTTTTTTGGAAAAAAATTTCATGGGGTTGTTGTTCATATCATGGATGATCATCATACCAAATTTCAAGGGATTCCAATACTTTTTGAGCCACCATCTATCCCTTACAACTTCAACGGTCTGAAAATGTGCTGAAAACCCCACGAAGTTGCAAGGGGTAGATGGAGGCTCAAAAAGTATTGGAATCCCCTGAAATTTGGTATGTGTATCATCCATAAGGTGAACAATAAACCCATGAAAAAAGATTTCAAAAAAATGTGTGAGATGAGGGAAAATGGTGGCGCCTCCTTAGATTGAATCTAAGGAGGCACCTTAGGATCCATTTACCATATATATATATATATATATATATATATATATATATATATATATATATATATATATATATATATATATATATATATAAGAATCATGTAGATCAGGTGGCACATGTTGTAATAGATCAGGTGCAAGACACAAAAAGACGAGCCCCACGGAAAGTACAAGCCCATGTGGGGCTTGTATATTCCACTTTTTTGTGTATTAACAACTGATTTATTAGATCAGGTGACAGCTTTTCTACATTATTCTCTATATATATTTATAATGACGGCTGAGATTTGTCCAGCAAAATCATAAAACGACAAAACAACAACCAAAATTTGCCTAGGGATATCAATCATAAAACGAAAAAACAACCAAAATTTGTCTAGGGATATCAACAGTCGAGATCATATATTCACATGAGAAAAATGGCAAACTCACTCTTTCTATAGCTGTATAGGTTTGTACATTTCTAAGTTTGCATAGACATATCTCATCAGTCTTTACACTTTACACAACTCTCATGTGCAGTTCTTATTGAAGTTTAAGCCCCCTAAATTAGTTATACTTTGATTGTTTTCAAACCATTGTCTACAAGAGAAAATCTTTACCATTTCATGTATAGTATACATCAAAAACTTGATGAATTAGCTAATAGTGATATGTCCCGGAAAGAAAGTGATGCATCAGAATCTAGGCACTAAAAAATAATTACCCTTCCATGTCGATTCGTCCAAATGTTGTTTTCAAGCCTACAACACCACAAAGTGAAGATGGAATTCGAACAGAACCTGATATCAGAAAATAAAAATAAATTAAATAGTAGAATATGCTAACCAGAATATGGAACTTTGTAAAATCAAGGTATAAAAATATACAACCTCCACCATCTGTGCCTAGTGCAGCTGGACATAATCCAGATGCTACGAGTGCGGCTGGACCAGAAGACGACCCTCCAGTGTATCTGTCACTTGCATGTGGATTTCTTGTAGTCCTGTTTAGAGAAATGGCAAAAAATTTGGGGGAAAGGGACAGATTAGTTCAAAATTAGAAAGAAAGGAGATAGAAACGTTTATGTCCTAAACAAAGGATCGGCAAATTGAAGAAACAAACAGCTTACAAGGTAAAGGCAGTAAAATTTTGATGCAAGAAACACTTCCACGATGCATAAGAATAAGTTGTTCATAAGATGAGGGAGGAAACAATTATGTTTCTGCAGAGAAAATAAATTCAATGTCTCTCCACCGGGTACAGAATTCAAAGATCCGACCATCACAATGTAGCTGAGAAAGCAGACCATGCTTATTTTCAATGACAGTATACCGTGCTTATTTCATCACCATCAAAACGTTTTCCCCAACACGATGTTAAAAATCTCATGTTGAACAATGGAGCATGATGAAAAGTCAAGAAAGCTCCACTGAAGAATTGTCAGTTGTCGACCTCAAAATCACTTCTCCATGAGCTGGTGCTGAACCACCAGCCAATGTAATTAGCTGAAACAGAGCAACATCTGGTTACTCACGCAACTTGAAGTGATGGTGGTCCTAGTTTTTGGACGTGGAGGAATTTTCAATCTATTATACATATTCAATTCCTTTATAGTCAGGAAGACCCTAGAGGAAGAAAGAGGATTATTTGTGGTACAATGGGGTGAGGCTCATGTTTGAACCATAATAAGTAGCATCATCATCAGCCCCTTGTCCCCTTCCCGTGAGTCTCGTGGGCCTAAACCCATCCAACCACCAACCTCGATTTTACTACTGCTGCCCCAAATCGCCGTCACCGCCACAGCAGCTACCGCTACCACCTACACAAACTCCAATGATGAGGTCTCAGATCCAACAAGATATCAGACCTGACTGGATCCTAAAGACTTTGTCACCACTCAATTATTGTTGGCATGCTGAACTTTGTCATGCCATCTTGGGCCATTCCCGGCCTATTCCAACCAAATTCCGACCATATCTGGCCTGCTTTGACTTTGTCACATCATTTGCAGACATCCTTGATCCTCTTCGACCTGATTTCACCCATCTTCTTCGCCCGTATCATCATCCTCTCCTTCGTTCTTCTTTGTTCTTCTTTGTTTTACTTTCACAGATCTGAAACATGTACGTTTTTTAGTCTTTAAAACATGCAGTAATCTTATGTTGTAGTAAAAAAAAGGGTAGTTTGATAGGTCAGTTATGTTATGTTTTTAGATAGTTTGGTTGTATTTGTTATATCTTAAGGGAGGATCATGGCTGGTTGATGTGTTTGTTGGATCCAAAGGGAGACTCGTACGTCTCATGTATGTGTGTTAGATCCTGAGAGATGATCATGATTGCTTGTATGTGAGTGTGGGATCCCAAGAAAGAATAATAGGTGTGTTTGTCGGAGTTGAAGATCTCGAGAGAAGATCTAGCTGGTCTGATATTGGATTGTGTGTGGAAAGAAGTGGAGTTAAGCCTAAGGCATCTGAATCAGATGTGAAGCCAGTGGCTCAGGAATTCATTTCAAGGAAGATTATTGATTGAAAGCTAGAGACAAATGGGTCAAACTTCATGCAATGGAAGAAGGGATAAACGAAGCACTAGACCGGAAATCCTTCTATTCCGATGACTAATGAGTGGGAACAAGATGATATTGGTCTTTGCAATTAGATGTTCGATAACATGAAGTTGCAGATATATGAAATGGTGCGGCACACCATATCGAACAAAAAGATATGAGAGTGTCTGATAGAGATCTAACAATCATAATAGAGCATATGATCTTATTTAGGAATTGGTGTGGTGCAAGAAAAAGGAAATGCCAACACCATAGTTCTATAATGATTTTAAGAGATTGTGCAAGGAGTTGCCTTGTTAATAGTGCCATGTAGAAATGAACAAACAAAGAAAGCATATATCTATTTTGGTGTTCATTGGGCCTTTGCCACCTAAGTACCATTATGCACACCCACATGTGATTAAGAGTACAACAACAAACTCCTTATCAGAGATGTTTAGTCTTCTATGTAAGAATTTTCCAAAGAATTCTCAATCTTCATTAATGAAGGAGTTGTAATGGTGGTCTGCATCAGCTGACATATCGGGTCATAGTATAGTGTAGTGCATGTTCATTTGGTGGATGTAGTAGAAGTCATGGTTTCAATGGAGTTATATTACTACAGTTAGAGCCAGCAGTAAGAGTCATGTTGGTGCTAACAGAAGGAGTCTCTAGATATAAGGAGAGGTGAGGATCTCCACCAATGCAAGAAGTCGCGACATAGGATGCTTACATGTCAAAAGTTACATAATATGATTTTTTTTTCATTCGTGTCAGCATTGTCTCCTTGATCAACTCACATTACATCAGATTAGAATGGTAAGATCAAAGATGGTATACCTATGTCCAGAAAGGAGCATGATCAATTGCAGATGTTTTGATAATTATAGGCGTCGCTTATGCCACCATTCTCAGCACACAAAGCCACACCTTCTCAGATAGCTAACTCTATTGCTTATCTTTCTTTTTTAGCGCCTAGTACTTAGTTAATCAATTAAGAGCCACTAATCATATGATTGAGAACCAATGTATTCTTTATAATGTATGTACTGCATTAGCTAATGGATCTGTGTCTAGAGTCCATTGTATTGGCATTACACATGCAACACCAACCATATTCTTATATTCAGTCCATTATTCACTTGATTTTCCATTCAGCTTGTTATCTAATAGTAAAATGACTTGGGATTTGATAATTCGGTAACCTACCTTCCTAGATATTGTATTTTTCGAAGATCGGGATGAAGAGGACAATTGGCACCGAGAGCAATTCTAATGGGATGTACCATCTTCATTCCGTAGAATTGACTCTAATCAACATTTATAATCAATTCAGACACTCATCTCTATAAAAGTTATAGTTGATAGCTCCATATCTAAGTTAGTTGTCTAATCTGAATTGTGAGTCTTGTCAGCATAGTGGACACTATTGTGTATCTACCTGCTTAGGATAAAAGAGTCAGTAGACTATTTCAACTTGGTCACTTAGCCATACGAAGTCCTTCCCTCATACAATCAAAGCTTGGTGTTAGATATTATCCCTTTTGTTGGTTGATCTTATGTTACCTGGTTTTATTTATTAAAGGATAGTTTAAAATGTTTCCTACTTTGAAATTTTTATTCTAAGATTAAGGCACCATTTGGAGTGACTATGACTTGCATAGTGATAATACTAAGAAATACTTCAATTCCACCTTTACTGAACTTACGATACATTTGAGTATGATTCATCAATAATCTTGTCCGTACATGCCCAACAGAATGAAATAGTTGAGCATAAGAATAGACACTTAATAGACGTGGTACATTCTTTGTTATTACATATGAATGTCCCCAAGAAATTTTGGGTAGATGTTCTTTCTGTTAGCTATCACATTAATAAAATCCCATCATCTGTTCTTGAGAATCAAATTCCATATTGTTTATTGTTTCCTATTGAGATATTGTTTCATGTCGATCCAGGTATGTTTGGTGTAGGCTTTGTACACAATTCTTGTCCCTCTATGTACAAGCTAGTTTAATGATCGCTGAGGTGTATTTTCCTTGGTTATTTCTAAGCACAAAAGTGTATAAATGCTTCTATCCATAAAGAATATAGTTTGTGGTGTAAGCATGCATTATTTATTTTGAGCCTTAATCTCACATGAATAAGATGAGTCCTATCACAAGATGAATTTTCATTCTTTCTTGTTCCTTGACATGAATCAACTACGGGTTCGAAACCTTCAACGATTTAAGATACAGACATGCAAGGTCAACAGCATAAAACGGTACATGTGTATACTAGTAGCTCGCACACTTATATTGCTGTTCTAACTCCTCCCACTGCCATGGCTCCTACTAAGACCAATGAATCTAATTCCACTAGTGAGCTTCCTTGTCATTCTGATCTCAACATTCAAATTGCTCATCACAAAAGTTTCTCCAAGTTATGCATTGTCGAAATTTGTTTCCTCGTGCATTTTTCCTTCTGTATCAAGCTTTTCTTTTTTCTGTTGTTTCTCACTCTATCTTCAAGCCTGTGTTAGAGGCTCTTACACACCTAGGTTGGCTAGCAGCGAGGAAATCAGAAATACAAGTATTTAAGGACAATCATACATGTGATATGGTGTCTTTTTTCCAAAATGAAGTGGTTGTAAGTGATGTCTATAATAAAGCTCAATCCAAATGGCACCTACTTGGGCATTTAAAGAGGGGAATGGTAGCTAAATAATATTCACAATTGTATAGTACGGATAATCAGAATTCTTTCTCTTCGGTTACAAATGTAATTTTAGTCAAACTTGCCACTGCATCAACTTGATGTCAAGAATGTTTCTCTGCATGGCATCCCAGATGAGAAGGTTTATATGGAGCAACCAACTTGGTTTATTGCTAAAGGTGAATCAATTAAACTATGTTCATTGCAGCATTTTTTATATGGACTAAATCAATCTCCACATAGATGGTTTGGGAGATTTGTCATAGTTAAGGAGTTCGGACTTTGTCATCCTTAGAAGGATTACTCAACCTTCTTTCGCATGTATCGACGCCATCCTGTTGATTGTTTGCATAGATGACGAAGTGATTATTAGGACTGGTGTACAAGAGATTTCTACACAAACTATATTTGTTAAAAACACTTTGAAGCAAAGGATCTTGGGCCATTGCGCTATTTCTATCGTAGAATTTCAATAAAAGGAATTATTTTGTCATAACGAAAGTATGTCTACGCAATCAATAAAGGGAATTTGTTAGGATCCAAAATAAAAAGACAATTTTTATAGAGAAATCAAAGCTAGAACAAGATAATTGAGCGCAAAAGAGGTGCGCTCTCCTCCCAAGACGTCGAAGAGGACGTCCACACTCGTTTAATCTAAGATCTAACCTAAAGACGCTCAATAGAAAATATCCAAATGTCAAGCATGCCTAAACAAATGATGGCTAGCCCCTATAAATAGAAGAAACTAGGGTTCCTAGGCTAATGGGGCGTGCGCGCGCATAATCAAAAGGAGGAGGGGCCGACGGCTTAGTAATGGACCCGACCCATAGGCGGGTGTAGACCCGCATGGTCTAACAATACTCCCCCCCAAGAACCACCTTGTCCTCAAGGTGGTGTAAGTACCGGCAGTGCTACTCTGAGTGGGAGTCGTCCTCCCCCCGATCCCTTCGTTCTCCACGTCATCTGCCTCATCTGCTTCCGCTATCAATACTTGCAGCTTTCGATCCACACAGCGGTGTCCGAGGGTGAAGCGCTCGTCGCATCTGAAACAGCGCCCTTTTTGCCTTTCTCCTTCATCTCCGCGTCGGTAATCCTCCGGAATGGGCCCCCAGCCGGTGGTGGGATGTTTTGTTCTCCCGACTTCTCAAGTCCCGCCTGAACTGCCTCAGTAGTGGCCCCCCGCTCCGCCTGCTCCAGTCGAGGTGACCCGCTGCAACTGCCCACTGTAGCTCCTCCCACCTCTCCTATCCTCAGTCCGGAAGTCCTCTACCATCTGCGCCATCTCGATTACCTCTGAAAGCCCCCGAGGCTTGTAGGGCCTCACCGCAGCTCGAAGAGTAGGTCGCAGCCCCTTCAAGAAGGTGCATTCCAGCGACTCGTCCGACACCCCATGAACTCGCTCTGTCGGTGTCTCAAATCTCTCGATGTACTCCCGCACCGGCCCCTCCTGTCTGAGGGCAAATAGCTGCTCGTGTAGGTTTCCCAAACGGGAATCTCTTAACTTCTCCAGCGCCAAGTCTTTCAGCTCCTCCCAGCTCCGGATCTGTTGCCTCCTCTTCTTCCAGTAGAACCACCCCAAGGCTCTGTCCTCCATGCAGATGGCTGCTACCTCCAGCTTTTGTGCCTCGGTCATGTGATGCGCCGCGAAATATCTCTCCGCTGTGAACAACCAGGCGTGTGGATCCTCCCCAGAAAATATCGGCATCTTCATCTTCCTGACTCTGCAATCTCCTCCAAAGTGCCCCTGCTCGGGCCTCCCCTCCTCTCGGTGATGTGGATGGTAGTGATGTCTCCTCTCGTCCGGAGTCTCGTACTGCTTAGGGGGCCTCCTCCGCAACCCCCGTAGTCTCCACGGTAATCTCCTCGCCGGCCCTCGAAATCGTCCCAACCTGCGTCATCGTCGAACTCCGCCTCGTAGCCACCCCTACCGTCAGAATAATAATCTCTCTCGCGTCCGTCGCCGTAGAATGGGTCCTCCGCTGCTGGTCAACATCCCAAAGGGTCGAAAAATCCTCCTGAAATCTGTCCGCGACCGTCCACAGCTGCTGTCCGTTGCCCGGGGCTCAAAAAACCATCCTGGAGGCTGGCTGTGCGCGTCCCCCTCCTGGCGGCTGCCAGGGGGTCCCGCCCCCTATGCGCCGCAGGCGGGGCCTGCCGCCCCTCTGGCAAGGCCAGCGGGCCCTGCCGATCACCCTGCCGACCCTCGGCAGGGCCGGTGGGCCCTGTCGGACCCCCAGCAGGGTCGCCGGGCCCTGCTGGCCACCTGGCAGGGCCGGCGAGCCCTGCCGGCCACCAGGCAGGGACGACGAGCCCTGCCGGAGGTCCGGTAGGGTCGCCGGACCTGTGCGGGGGCCGGCAGGGCCTGGCCAGCCCTGCCGGGCCCCGCGCTAGGCGGGGGGCCTCCCCCGCCCCCGTCGCGTGGCGGCCGCCCCCCGAAAGGGTTTTGGGGGGCCGACCGCCCATCCTCGCCTTCGTGCGCTGTCCGAAAAGGGCGGTAAGGGCCGCCCCCCTTGATACTCCACCGCGTTGCGCCACACCTCCTCGCGATAATCCACCTTCCATGGCTCCTCTTTCTCAAGGTCGGCAAGTTCCTCTACCAAAAAGTCGCTTCCTGGTTCAAAGTTCTCTACTTTCTCATTCCCCTTACCCAAAGGTGGCGCCTTTTCTGCTGATTTAGGGTTCACATCCTCTTTGTTGTTCGCCGTCAATTGATTTAGGGTTCCCATCAATTGCGCGAATTGTTCGTCGTGCTTTGCTTGATTCGCCGCCAATTGATTGATGGAAGCCGTCAACTTTGTCATGGATTCATCGTTTGTCGCCAACGATTTCTTGATCCCGTCGATTTCGCTCGTGATCTTTGCCTCCAAAGCCTCAATTTTGTCGTGCGATCTTGTCGTGGCCGCCATGGATTGTCACGTGCTCTGATACCAAAATGTTAGGATCCAAAATAAAAAGACAATTTTATAAAGAAATCAAAGTTAGAACAAGATAATTGAGCGCAAAAGAGGTGCGCTCTCCTCCCAAGATGCCGAAAAGGACGTCCGCACTCGTTTAATCTAAAATCTAACCTAAAGATGCTCAATAGAAAATATCCAAATATCAAGCATGCCTAAACAAATGATGGCTAGCCCCTATAAATAGAAGAAACTAGGGTTCCTAAGCTAATGGGGCGCGCGTGCATAATCAAAAGGAGGGGCCGGCGGCTTAGCAATGGGCCCGGCCCATAGGCGGGTGTAGACCCGCAGGGTCTAACAGAATTATTTTGTCATAGAGTAGACATACTTTCAGAGAGAAAGTATTGTTAGGACGTTGACTAGTTACTTCTCGCATGGATCCAAACTTAAGTTTACTTCCCGATCAGGAGAAACTAATAGAACTATTAGATTATCCAGGACAATCGAGAAGACTTTTAGGTAAACTTAACTATCTCATAGTAATATGTCCAGATATCACATATACAGTGAGTGAGAAATCCATAGATGGGGGGTTTCCATCGTTTTGGATCAGTTTCAATAGGACCAATCTGAAATGCCCATTTGTTTTCAGTTTCAACTGGTATTAGTTTCGACTGAAATTGCATGGTTTCGATCAGTTTTGGCGAGTTTTTGTCACGCCCCGTGACCCAGGAACGTGGTTGTTTTTCACAAGTAACAAGTCATGTGGTTAACCAGTGAAAACAATTGAGCCAACGAAGAAAGATGCATCACAATGCTTAAAGAAATTTTTCATTGCTACATGTGAATTTACAAAGTCGTTTACATCATACTATGTACATACTATCAAAATACATCCAAAAGGTATAACAGGAATACTCTCACTAACTCAAGGTTAGAAATCAACGGTCTCTACCATAAAGTCGGTATCCTTAAACACAGTGGCATCCTCTGTCTATGTCTCAGCACCTAACGGTGCAACAAAAACGAAGATCTACCAGCGTGTCAATAGTAAATCATAGTAATTCTAGAACTTTGGAATTTAAACAGTTATATATGCATGAAAGATAAAGCATGAACTAAAAAGTAAGACATGCATGCAAGACGATGTTCAGAAAAACAGTTTTCTAATAATTAAGCCAATCTTAGATCGTGAATTATATTGAAGAATATAGTAAGCAACCAGGAGTCCACCTGAAGTCACAGGGATGCTCACTCGGGCCAAGCCTCTGCTTAGAAACAAAAATAGAAACCAAGAGGGCTGCATCCGACGATACCCAGAAGATCACATCGGATGCATGATGTGACCTGGTCGAAGACCTGATGCAGTCAAAAATCCAGAAAATGGCTCCACTCACTCCCGCACTCTCTCTAATATGATTACCCCAAAACCCAGCGAGTCTAAAGTACCAAGTGTATGTCAAGTGTACATCTCTCGGTGTTTCTATATTGTACAAATGTTGTTTCTAAATTGCCATTGTTCACTTAGTTAAACAAGCAACCAGAATTAAGGTCTTTAATACAAGTCCATAAGTCAAGTCAAAATAGCCAATATGTTTGATATGCTATGGTTTTATAGTCCAGCCAGTGTCATGCCTCTAGTTTGTTCATCAACAGGTCCAGGTCTAATATCAGGAACATGCACTTGTACGGTGGCAGCAATAAGATTTCAACGATATGTCAAGTTTAGAAGAAGTAATGGCAGTGTATTCCAAGTTCATGTTGTCTAGCATAGCATATTTAACTTACTAACAATTTTGGTGTTTGAGGTAGCATATGGCAGATAATTTATTAAACCAAACATAAACATCTTGTGGCAAGTGATATCATGAGCCATATAGCATGCCTTCAGTGGTTTTATATTCTAAACATGGATAACATGTGACAAATGGAGCAACAGGCTAAGTATATAACACTTACTAGAATAGTTCAAGCTTGCATGACATGTAATAAATAGTAAAACAATCAAACCTGGATACCGTGCAACGAGCATTGTAATAGTTTGGAATATGTCCATTGGGGGAGGGACAATGGATGTGATCTCAGAGAGTTCTCATCATTGATCGTTCTATGAGGACATAACCATATGTTCATGGTTCTTTATATGAACCGACAGGCAGCAAACTATGATCCAACAGGCAGTAAGCCTTATGATCCAACAGGCGACAAACCTATGGTCCAAACGGCCTCAAATGGCCAAACCCTCGTTTACAATCATAGGGTAACTCAATTTCGACACCATGGGCAAATCCCAAGTTCTAACTTCATGACCATTAGCAACCAATACCCAACATCAACTCACGGTCATAGGCCGAGCGCACCATTAACTTCCAAAGCCCATGGCAACCATCCACATTCAACAATCAACATCAAACATTCAAAGCCATGACAATGTGGCAAAGTGATTGTAAGTCGCCAACATTTAAAGTCACATCATCGGGGCAAAGCCACCTGATGGGCTCCGACTTACCACCGACGGCGCACCAAGGGGATCGGGCCAAGCAAGTGATTTCAGGGGCATTTTTGCAGTTCCTTGACTCTATTTGCTTTATTCCTCTTATTTAATTAGCAAAAAGGGCATACTTGTAATTAGCTTTGAGAGAGTAGTAATAATAGGGGTTTATTTTGACCGGTCCTAGTTTATGCTTATTTTGATTAATTGGTGAAAGAGAGAGTCCTTCGTGTTCTTCGGGGAAGGTGCGGACGTCCCTTATCAATTGATGTCTTGGAAGAGAATGTTACCTCTTATTTGTAGCCAAATTATCTTTAATAAAAGTTCAGTTTTTATCCAATTACTTTCAGTTTTCGTCGAGTCCTATCATTTTGGTATGAGAGCACGTCGATCCATGGCAGCGGCTACGAGATCCAAAGATCAGATCGATGCGGTGGAGGAGAAATTTACGGTGGAGATCGCGAGCATGAAGGAAACCCTAATGGCACATGGAGAGCGATTGCCAAACGTGGAGTCGAAGTTGGATAAACATAGTGAAGCCATATCAACAATCATCTTTCAACTTGGATAGATCTTGGCGAAATTGAACGGAGGCAACGCAACCCCTAAAACAGCGACAAAAGCGTCACCTTTGGACAAGGGGAAGCATGTGACGAGGAACAATGAAGACATGAGGCTCATAGATCTCGATTGCAAGAGGCGAAGCGGGAGGCCGGTGGCCCTAGCCGCACCCCCCACGAGCTACGACGGAGGAAGGAGGGGCCTGGGGGCCCTCCCCAGAAACCCACGGCCCACCTGGGGCCTTGGCAGGGGACACGGGGCCTTCCCCATGGGCCGTTGAGGCCCGACGGACAGCTACAGGGCCCTGCCGGCCCTGTCGACCAACGACAGGGCCGCTGGGGCCCCGATGAGGGCCAGCTGGCTTCGGCGGCCCTTCCCCAGGGCCGCCAAGGCCCCACAGACCCCAGAGGACCTCCTCGCGGGGGTTTTGGCGCAGTTTGAGGAGGAGTGGAGGATTTCAGAAGATTTTAGCCCTATTCGGAGGACCCGGCGTCTTGTTACGATGATGGTTTTGACCCGGGAGTCTTTCAGGAGTACAGTGAAGATGGGGGGTTTCAGGACCCTCTCGACCCTCGGTATGACGATGACAGAGGGCGACATCCATCCCGCACCCATGACGGATGCCCTGGAGAGTTTGGGGGAGGTTACAGAGACTTCCAGGAGTAGCACGAGGGCCGGTTCGGATGCAAAATCGGGGGAGGACATGGGGGCTGAGGAGGGGGCCCGAGGAGGTTACGGAGTTCATGATGGAGGCCCACATGAGGGCTTTAAGCGGCACCAGGAGAGGTGGCAACACTACCACCCGCCTAGGCACAATGGAGGACGAGGAGACCAGGGGACATACACGATGGATATGTTGTGAAAGCTGAAGATTTCTGTATTCAAAGGGGTGGATCCAATGTCGTGGATTTACATGGCAGAGAGATTTGTTAGTGTCTCTCGCATGACGAAAGAGCAGAAGTTAGAGGCAGTCGCCATATGTCTGGATGGAAAGGCACTTGCTTGGTACCAGTGAAAGGATGAGAGGTGTCCTTTTCGCTCGTGTAAGGAGATTAGGGACCAAATGGTGGAGAGGTTCAGAGATCCACATCTGGGGAATGTAAGGGAGCAGCTGCTGTCACTCAGACAGGATGGTATCGTGAGAGACTATCTGGAGAGATTCGAGGTACTGTCAGGACAGGTGTGTGGGGTGCCTGACGAGATGATGGAGAGCACCTTCATTAAGGGGCTGAAGGCTACTATTAGAGCGGCGGTCCACACGCAGAAGACTCAGAGCCTGATGAGGCCATGGAGCATGATTAGATTGCGGAGGATTGTCAGTTGGAGGATAGAAAGGCGAGGGGTGGTTAGAGTGGAGCAGTTTTCCGTAACCAGACGTCGACAGGAGGGCAGCAGAGGGCCATTGCGGAAGCAGATCCGGTCACCAAAGAGAAGAGTATGGAGAAAAATAGTGCACCGCAGGCTGGATGGCAGTTTAGGAGGATGACTGACGCAGAGATGAGTGAGAAGTGCCAAAAGGGTCTCTGTTTCAGGTGCGATGAAAGGTTCACACCAGGCCACAGGTGCGTAGGGCGCAAGCTTCAGGTGCTGTTACTTGAGGATGAGGACGACGAGGCTGATGTGGAGGATGAGAACGCTGAGGAGGAGACTGAGCACCATCAGGTAGACGTGGCGGAGGTTTCCCTCAACTCCGAGGTAGGGTTCATACCAAACAACACCATGAAGTTGAGGGGGCATATTGGTGACCAGGAGGTGACGGTGCTTATTGATAATGGGGCGACCCACAATTTCATCTCCAGGAGAGTGGTGGCCTAGCAAGAGCCTCAGCTAATAGACAGTTGCAGCTTCAATGTTACGATGGGGACGTAGAAAAAGGAGAGTAGATGTGGAATATGTAGATGACTGGTGCTGACGCTACAGGAGGTGCAGGTGATAACTGACTTCATGCCACTAGACTTGGGGAGTACATATGTCATCTTAGGGATGACATGGTTACAAACGCTGCGAAAGATGACGGTGAACTGAAAGCTGCTTAGGATGAAGTTACAGGAGGACGTGAGAGTGGTGGTGGAGACCCCAGCCTATGCAGAGGATTGGTCTCGCTGAAGATCATGGTGAGAACCATCCAAGCAGAGGGGGTGGATACCAGGTAGAGTTGTACACGTTGGCAGGAGAGTGGGTGCTGAGGCTGAAAGTGAGCAGTCCATTCCAGGGGAGGTGCAACAGCTGTTAAAGCAGTTTGAGGAGGTCTTCCAGGAGCCTCGGGGCCTTCCGTCACCTAGAGATCATGAGCACGCCATCGTTCTGCGAGAGGACGTATCTCCCATCAGTGTGAGGCCCTACCGCTATCCACATCCACAGAACGACAAGTTAGAGAAGATGGTGGCAAAGTTGGTGTAGGCTGGTGTTATTCAGTCCAGTACGAGCCCTTTTTCCAGTCCGGTGCTACTGGTGAAGAAGGATGAGACCTAGCACTTTTGTGTGGCCTACGGAACATTAAATAAGGAGACAGTGCCTGATAAGTTTCCCATACCGGTGATTGACGAGCTCTTGGACGAGTTGCATGGTAAGCCATCTTTACGAAGATCAATCTTAAATCAGGCTACCACCAGATCAGGATGCAAAAGAGGATGTGCCCAAGACTGCTTTCATAACGAATAAGGGCCACTGTGAGTTTTTAGTCATGTCTTTTGGCTTGACTAACGCACCTGCTACCTTCCAGGCTCTGATGAATAATGTATTCTGTCTCTAACTTCGATGATTTATACTAGTATTCTTCGATGATATCCTGATGTACAGTCATTCCTTGGAAGAACACTTGGACCACCAGCTGGTCGTTTTTCAAGAGTTGCAGTACCACCAGCTGTTTGCAAATAGGAAAAAGTGCTTATTTGGACAGCCATAGGTGGAGTACTTGGGGCATGTGGTGTCTTCTGCGGACGTAGCAGCGGAAAGAGCAAAGATAGCGTCGATGTTGGACTGGCCACGTCCCACCACTCTTAGGGGCTGAGGGGATTTCTGGGTCTGACAGATTATTATCGGAGGTTCATACTTGGTTATGGTATGATCGCTTAGCCACTCACAAAGCTACTCAAGAAGGATCAGTTCTTTTGGAGTGAGGAGACGACGATCACTTTTGAGGCCTTGAAAAAGGCCACGACTACCGTACCAGTCCTGCCGTTACCAGACTTTTTCAGGCCATTCATTATGGAGGCGGACACTTCGGGACACGGACTGGGGGACAGTATTGATGCAGGATCAACGACCCATAGCATACTACAGCCAGTTGTTGACAGCTAGAGCCAGACTATGGTATGTCTATGAGAGTGAGCTGGTGGCCATTGTCCTATCCATCCAGAAATGGAGGTCATACTTGCTGGGGAGGAGTTTTTTGGTACGCACTGATCAGAGGAGTCTCAAATACCTTTTGAAGCAACGCGTGGTGGCAGAGGAGCATCAGAAATGGCTGCAGAAGCTTATGGGATACAGATTTGAGATCGAGTATCGCCCGAGGTTGGAGAACAAGGCGACTGACGCACTGTCACGACGGGATGAGGATATACAGTTGGCAGCCTTGTTGGTTTCAGTGCTACAGGACTGGGAGCCACTGCAGCAGGAGGTTGAGCAGGATCAGGAGTTGGCGGACATACGGGTAGCACTTTTGCTGAGGTCTTCAGAGCATCCAGGCTATACTATACAAGACGGACGACTATTATATTGGGGACGCTTGGCGCTACCGAGGACTTCCACACACATCTAGCTATACTCCAGGAGTTTCATAGCAGTGCATTGTGAGGACATTCTGGGGTCCTCAAGACCTACCAGAGATTGGCGAGGGTGGTCTATTGGAAGGGGACGAAGAATGATGTCTCGAAGATGGTCGCGAAGTGCGACATTTGACAACGTCACAAGTATCAGGTGATGGCCCCTGTGGGTTTGCTACAGCCGTTATCCTTGCCAGATCGGGTCTGAGAGGATCTTTCCATGGACTTCATTGATGGGTTGCCTAAGTTCGGCGGGTACACGGTCATATTTGTTATAGTAGACTCAGCAAGTATGCATACTTTATACCGCTTAGGCATCCTGACAGCGCAGTGTCAGTGGCGGAGGTGTTTCTGATGGAGGTCATTTCCTTGTATGGGCCGCCGAAGTCCATTGTCTCGGATAGGAACAAGGTGTTCTTGAGTAGATTCTGACCGGAGCTTTTCAGGCTGCATGGCACGGTGTTGAGGCGAAGCACAGCATACCACCGCTAGACAGACGGCCAGACAGAGGTCATCAATAGGAGCATTCAGACGTACTTGCGGTGTTTTATTACAGAGAGCCTGAAGGAATGGGCCCGTTGGCTGGTTTGGACAGAGTATTGGTACAATACATCATTTCACACCGCAGTCCAGACGACCCCTTTCAGGATAATATATGATCGGGACCCTCCACACTTGGTGCATTATGGACATGAGTCAACCCCAGTTTCAGAGGTGGAGCAGTAGTTGGCGAAGATGGACCGGATTCTGGACGAGCTGAAGCTCCATTTGGCTAGAGCCCAGCAGATCATAAAGGCAAGGGCCGACTCCCATCGCAGAGATGTACATTTCGAAGTGGGTGCATGGTGCATTTGAAACTGCGACCTTACAGACAGAAATCTTTGGCACACATGAGGAATGAAAAGCTATCTCCGCGATATTTTGGGCCTTATGAGGTAGAGGCCAAGGTTGGACCGGTTGCATATAGATTGAAGTTACCCCAGGATCGGTCAGCCATCCTGTATTCCGTGTGTCCCAGCTACCCCAGGCGATTGGGGATCATGTCCCCTCTCCATCACTTCCAGGGACTTTGACAGAGGATATGGAGGTGTTGTTGGAACCCAAGAAGTTGAAGGGGATACACAGAGGGAGCGATGGAGAGCGGAAGGTGTTGGTTCGATAGAAGGGCTTACCTGAGCATGAGAGTATGTGGAAGTTAGTGGACGTCATGGCGCAGTAGTTTCCAGACTTCCATCTTGAGGACAAGGTGGCTCTTTTGGGGATAATAATGGGCTCCTGACTTAGCACCTGTGGCGCACCAAGGAGACCGAGCCGAGCACGTGATTTCAGGGGCGTTTTCGCAATTCCTTGACTTTATTTGCTTTATTCCTCTTATTTAATTAGCAATAAGGGCATACTTGTAATTAGCTTTGAGAGGGATTAGTATTAATAGGGGTTTATTTCGGCCGGCCCTAGTTTATGCTTATTTTGATTAATCGATGAAAGAGAGAGAGTGCTGCGTGTTCTTCGTGTTCTTCGGAGAAGGCGCGGACGTCCCTTATCAATTGGCATATTGGAAGAGAATATTACCTCTTATTTGCAGCCTAATTATCTTAATAAAAGTTCAGTTTTTATCCAATTATTTTCAGTTTTCGTCGAGTCCTATCACCACCCAACATTAAAAGTCACGGCCAAGGGCGTGGTACCCAAAAACAGTCACGGTATGCAAGGTGGAAGTCACGGTGAGGGCTAGAAAACCCACAGGGTCACGAAAAAGGGCAAGGAATCCCAGGAAATCCACGGCCAGACAAGAAAACTAAGGAACAGTCACGGCAAAGACTAGAGAAGACACGACCAAGCTAGAAACCCAATGGACAGTAACAGCAAAGCTAGAGACAGCGACGGGGTCGCTCCCAAGCACTAGGGACACCCAAGATTTGCTCAAAGTTATCATTTCAAGCAAAATTACCAATTTAAAACCAAAAAGTCCAAAATTAAAGTGATTTACCAAAATTTGAAAACTAACGGGAGGAATCGAGCCTCGCTGGGGGTCAGCTGCTATTGCCAAGCAAGGGGAAGATGAAAACCAAACACCAAAACCTCAATTTAAGAGAGAGTTGAAAGTTCTTTTTAAAAAAACTTGAAAAGCAAAACCCTAAGCTTAGCTGGCTTTTTTAGAGGGAAAGAGAAGGTTGTAGAGCTTAGGAGAACCATGGAATTGCCACGAAGGAGCCCGTCGTCGGATCACGGGTAGATCGTGTCAAAATCTCATGTTTTTAGGGCATGAATGGTTCTCGAGGATAGGACTGGTGTCGGGTGAGGTGGAGAGAGGGAGATGAAGCTAGAGTGTGCAACAAGACTTTCTTATCGACAAAAGAATGAGGAGAGAAAGAGAGCTGTGGCCTTATGGCTTCTTGTCGTGGCCATCGGTCAGGAGAACTCACAAGAGAGAAAGAGAGAAGGGTTAGGTGAGTCACGGGAGGGAGAGGGTGTGTGGTAGGTTAGGGATATTTTATTTAGTGGTTATGGGCTTCGGGTTTGGGTCGGAAGAGAAAGAAAAGAAAAAGGAAAGAGAAAAGGAAAAAAAGAAGCTGGGTTGGGCCTGGAAAGAAAAAGTAAAAGTAAAAGTAAGAAAGTGAAAAGAAAAGGTTAGTAGAAAACATATAGAAAATCCATTAGAATTTTTTTTTTGAGGCCATTACATGTTGACCGAAACCTATTGAAAAGGTAATAAAGAAAAGAAGAAGGAAGCAGCAGCAACAACAAAAAATAAAAAAAAGAAATCAAAAGGGAGGAGAAATAGAAGAGGATGAAGAAAAAGAACTTACTGCTTCTTTGTCTTCATCCTCATTATTTCTAACAGTTGTTATTATCGAACCTCTTTTTGCTGAAGCAAGAACTGCTGGAACATGGAAAGAGAGTAAAAAAGATAATGTTTATGTTTGTTTTATATTAGATGTGTTTGGGTTTAATCAAACATACTTGAAAGCGAAACTTAAATCCAATAAAATTTAGGTTTTGGTTTAAATACCCAAACCCATTTGAACCGTATATAGAAAAAATATTTATTAAAGTTCAAAAATTTCTAAAACTTATCTTATAAATATATCGCTATAAAATATATACATAAAAATATAGATAAATCAAAAAAACAAAACTTAAAACAAAACCACCAAAGCGGGTGGAACTATCTAATACCTAAAAAATTTCCAATAACTGAAATCAAAAACTGAAACCGAGTTCTCAAACCTTAAAGTAAGCACTTTATCTTGCCCTCAAATGAGCCACTAGGAAGGCCCGTTGGGCCTTTGATTTTTTTACCCTTCTCATTCCCCCCCCCCCCCCCTCACGTGAGCCCCCCTACTCATTCTCTCTCTCCTTCTCATTCCCCCCGACTCCCTCTCTCTCTCGCGAAGCTGCTGCGGCGAACAAAAAAACAAACGCCGCCTCTCTCTCTCCCCCCCCCCCTCTTGTTCCTTCGGCTCGAAGGGATTCCGCGCGGCCTCCTCTCTCCTCTTGCCACCTCACTCGACGCGTGGCATGGCCTCGTACCTCCAACGACGCCCTAAATCCTAGGGTTTGATACGTTTTCTCTTCAAATCGAGGCCAATCTCCTACATGTCGAAACCCTAGCTTCTCAGGTTCCATATTTCTCTCTATTTAAGCTCGATTTGGGCCCTATGGTCTTCGGTTTGTGCAAAAATGAAATATTTCATGCAAAAATCTGGTTTTATCCTGGATTTGAGTTCGGCCTGAGCCCTAGAGTTGGGATTTCTCTCTGGTTTCACCATCAGTCCACGATTTGAGGTAAAATCACTCTGATTCTCTAAATTTTGGATTTTAAAGTTGTTGAATTTGCCCCTTTAGCTTTCTGCGATGATGAATCTGAGCACCGGGCGAGGCGGCGAACTTCACCGCAGCCCTAATGACCCTCGAATTAGCTTCTATTAGATCTGCCCCTTGTCTAAAATGGGTAGAATCTGTGTTTCCCTTGACTGCGGCTGTTTTGGTCATTTTTCCCTTCGCTGAAATTATCCAGTTATTTCTTTTCTCTGCAGAAATATTCTGAGACCAAGTTATAACTGAAAATAGTCTCCATGACAGAGATTTGTTATTGACTTTAGGGATCTTTCCCTTACTATATCTGTTGGAAATTTTCAGAATTGAATAATAGCTAGTACCGGGTGTATGTTGGCTTAGTAATCTCCCAATGATTGAATATGAGGGGTTTAGGCCTCAAAGGCCGTCGGAAAGTATGGAAATTGCTGCCTGAATGATCTAAGTTTACTGCCCATATGATCATAAAAGCTGCATGAAGGATCATATGAAAACCATTAATAAATGGTTAAGTCCCGAAAAGATCAATGATGAAACATTATCTGAGATCACCAGATTGTCCCTCTCCCATTTGACCACATCCCCCTATAAATTCTAAAGAGTATGATTATGGACGATGTCTTTACTTGCAGGTTCGCTCTTACTTTTATTTATATTCAAGTTTCAGTTTGTATAAGCATAATAAAGTATCATGTTCTTAATTGTCTAATGTCTGCACTCCTAAAATATGTTAAGTATTATGATGCTTTTTCATCATTAGTTGCTATGGAGTTAATAAGTGGCCCATGATATTGGACTAATTAGTATATTAGGTGTGTTATGGAAATAATGATTCGAAATTCAGTGAACTATTTATATGTTTAGAATGAATGAGAATGTGATTGAAATCAGAATGTTATAGCACACCAATATACAAATTCGGTTTAATGTGGCTTTAGAATTTAATTCGCCTTAGAATATTCTACTTTTGGACAGTCTTGTTGAAATGCCTCATGATTAGATGTTGGAACTATTACACATCTGCAGCATGTTAAATGTTTCATTGTTCCATGTTATTAATGCTATATGTCTCTGGATAGTATAATGAGGCACGGTGACCCCTGACATTGGGAATAATAAATATGTGGAGTGTGCTATGGAAAATGAAATGAAATGAAAAGTTATTGGAATTATATGTATCGTTACTGAATCATTGAAGTACACTTGATAGAATTGAAAGTGAGTATGATTGAAACTGGAATGACATAGCACACCGTCATATATATTAATTCCATTGTGGCCTTAATTTAATTCAAGTATTATTTTTGAAATCATGTTTTAAAATGACATCAACATAGATCAATACATGTAATGTTGCACTGAGGCACAGAGAGCTGTACACTTGACTTACACTTGGCACTACAGACTCACTGGGTTTGGGGTAAATCATATTAGTGAGAGTGCGGGAACGACTGAAGCCATGCTCCTATTGACTGAAACGCATCAGGTTGTTCCGGCCTGGGTCACATCATTGGATCAGGATCTGATCCCTAATGTACTGTCGGCCTTAATTAATGAGTTTCACACTGTTGACTCGTGGCCCCTACCGTTACTGCTTTGGGCCTGGCCCAGGTGAGCGCCCCTGGGTACTGAGGTGGACTCCTTGGTTGTTTCTGTACTCTCCAATATGATTCACTGCCTAGGTTTGGCATAAGATGATAGAACCATGATAGTATCACTTTTAATTGCTAACTGAGTTGCATGTTTGTCTTAAATGCCAATGCAATTATGGAATATTAATTAGTATGTTAACTGTTCTCAGTTACCGTTTCTTTAACTTGATAGGACCATGTTAATGTTCCTTTAACTGAATTGCATGTTTATCTAAATATCAATGCATGCCTGATAAGAAATATTAGCTAGTCTGTTACATGTTCCTAGTCTCAGTTTCCTAGTTAGTGTTTTTCTATGTTCACATATTTTAAATTCCAAAGTTTTTAGAATCATTGTGATTTACCTAGGTGGGTCTTCTTTTTGTTGCACCACCAGGTATTGACTCAGAGTTAAGATGATGTCCCAGTTTTAGTAAGAACTAAGATTTCATAGCAGCTGCAGAACCCTGACATTAAATTGTAAGTATTTACAATTTCCTGTTTATCTCATGAGAAATTCTATATGAGTATATTGGTATATCTCTGCTTGTAGCCTATATTGTTTTCACTGGTACATAGCAGGACCTTCATCACATACGGAAAATAGTTGCGTCCCGGGTAGCGGGGCGTTACAATGCAGCACTTTGGATGCTTTGCTTTTTGAATGGTGCATCGGTAAGAGGATTATATCCTTGCTATGTACATAAAATATATTTCGATCATAAGTGTTTGTTGGTGGTAACCTTATAATAGGGTGAGCATCGGTCGATTCAGTTCGGTTTTTGACAATTTTTTGCAAACCCGAACCCGACCCGACCCTATGTACAAACCGACCGAACTAAACTGGTCACATGTGCTGCACCAAAACCAAGCCGAACCAGACGGTTCAATTCGGTTTCAATTCGGTTTGACCTACCTGAATTCACAAATATTAGTCTAATGCTTAGTCGAGTAATGCTATCATACAGAATGTTGTCATACAGATAGCTGAATCAGCTCAGGCTGCTCGGCTGTCCCTGTATGATAGCATTATTCGAATAATGCTTAAGCACTAGTCGACTAATGATGTCATACAGAGACGCAGCTGAATTGTATGATGGCATTAGTCATACAGAGACATTGAAATTATCTTCATTAAGCTCCTCTTTCTCTCCACCCCCTCTGTCAACAAGTCAACAACAAAACCCCAAGCCCTCATGGAGTACATGAATGAAAAGATTTTTACCGAAAATTGCCATGACCATGAATGTCACATGACCCGACTCACAGTAGGAAAATTTGGCAACATAAGAATTATAACAATTGTTTCAAAAGAAAAAAGAAAAATGTTAGCACAATTACAAGACACATTCATCGTTGATACAAATTATATTGATCATGCATTGGAGGAATTCGTCCATGCGGTTCAGGCGATTCAGGCCTTCACATTAGGTTCATAATTCACTTGGCGTCATGCTTCTTATGGTTTTTACTTGAGACTTCCTATAAAATGTAAACATAATCACAAAATTGAATTAAAGATGCCAAGTGATACACAACACAAGTCTTTGCAAAAATAAAATTATATTGTTTTAACTTAACATGCATTCCAAATATAACATTAATATTAAATTGTAATTGATCAATTGATGGAGCATTGACCTCGGTCACTTGACTCATCTCCAAAAAATAAGTATTCTAATATTAAATTTTAATTCACTCGAATCAATAGGAAAACGGTACATAAAACATAACAAAATACATTTTTCAATCATACATGCATCAGCAATATCCTCCTCAATACTAATCATTAGAATTCATAATGATGCCCTTAACTAATCTTGAGTACAAATAAGGGTCTCAAGTGTCTTTGGTTGTAAAGAACTTCTAAAACAATCAAGAACACTTCCACCAGTAGTAAATACCGACTCTGATGCAACTGTAGAGACAGGAATATTTAAAGTATCATTGGACATCTTTGAGAGAACGGAAAATCCAGAACTATTCATCTTCCAATATGTAAGAACATCATACTTCTCTACTAGTTCTGGTGACTCATTCAAATATTTCTTCCAATACTTATCATATTTCTCTTTCATACGCCTACCTATTGCACCAACCTCCATCTCTTTTTATAGTTCGTTATGATACAACTCACATTGCAAATTTCTTCCAAAAAATTATTAGAAGTGACATACAAAGTTCCAAAAACACACAATGTAAGTTTATATAAATAACGAAGAAATACGCATAAAGAACTAGCAACCACTCAATCATCCTCACATGCATCTCTCCAACATCGGCTTCATTCCTAAAAAATAAATCCATCTCCTCGTATCTTTCAAATGTCGATTGACAAATCACAACTACATTAAACATCAAATATGTAGAATTCCATCTAGTGGATATATCCAAACATAAACCATGATAATCCTCCTTCCCACACCTATTGATCTTCCCTTTCTTTACACATACATTCCATTTCGTCCACCTAGAAGGAGATGCCCTCACAAAACAAACGGCGTTCTGAATTCGATTTATCGTATCAATAGATTCCTTCACCCATCTTGTACCACAAAATTAATAATATGAGCAATACACCTCATATACATGTGTTGGCCATCCACTGGAGTGATTCCTTATGTTTAATCTTTTTCTTGATGTATGCAACCATCACATCATTAAACCCGTAATTGTTAGCACCTTATCTATACCCCAGTTTTGCAAACACCCTTCAAGTGTACGTCCACAATCTTTCACCTCTATGACTAGCAATCGGAAAGAAATCAAGAACCATTTTATGTAACATCCATTCATCATCAATCTAATAAAATGTAATGCACATATAATTAATTTTCTGAATTGATGTCCAGGTATCGATAGTGAGACAAACAAAATTTGATGATTTTCGAAGAAATCTTTCGATTTTTCTCTCATCAAAAAATGGAATATGAAATTTAAGGCATACAGATGCACAGAACAACTTAAAGGGCAATTCCTTTAAGTTCCACAAATTTAAAGGACAATTCATCCAACACAATCATTTTTGCAAGCGCAACCCCAATTGCTTGTTCATCAAATTAATAACTTAAGTTTCCCATCTTCGCACCCAATTTATTCTATTGCGGTTTTAAAAACAAGTTTTTGATGTGTTTTCTTATGGTGTGGATTTTCTTTACAAAACTCTGCATGCCCCTTCACTGTTGATGTTCCGTTTCGTTTAAAATTTGTGCAAAATTCCTGGCCACAATAATTGCATTTTAATAAGTATGGATTTTCTTGTTCATTTTGGGTAAAGTGATTCCATTCCTCAGTCCGCTTCTTCGTTGGCTTCTTACTCGGTTTGCTTATAGACACGGTTGTATCCACATTATCTGTTTCCGAATAACACTATTATTGGGAGTTGATGTTTCACCTGCCTCGAACACGTATATGACAAAAATACAATCAAATTAAAATCATCAACTTAAACAAATAAAGCAATTCAATAAAATCAAATCAATAATATTATAAACGCTAAAAAACAAATCAAAATCATACTTTAGAAATTTGGTCGGCCGTCAGTTTAATTGGGTCTTGAATCGGTTTGTTCAGAAGCTTGATTGCCGGATGGAAGACTTTAGAAGAAGGAAACTTGAAAATGGAAAAAATGAAGAAGAAAATTAAGGGGGCGATCCGACAGATGGGAACCGTGCGGCTGGGATGGGGGGAGAAACAAAGAATAGAAGAAGGAAGAATAAATATGAAGAAGCGGAAAAAAAGGTGAGAAAATCCCAAATTTTCCGCCAGTGAAAGTTTACATTGACTGGTCGACTACTGCTTAAGGAAAATGTTGATTTTCACTGTCTCTGTTAGGCATTAGTCGACTAATGCTTACACATTAGTTGACTTATACTCTCTATCACTACATAGTTTTGGTTTGGTCGGTTCAGTTCGGCTGGCAGAATCAGACCGAACACCAAACAAAAACAGATTTTTTACCCCTCAAAACTGAACTGAACCAATCGTTGAGATTTGGTTTGGTTTGGTGTGCGGTTCAGTTTGATTTGTCGGTCGGATCGGTTTTTCGGAATTTTTTTTGCTCACCCCTACCTTATAGCATGGAAGGAAGAGTAAAGCAAAGCCGAGTGCCTCTAATCAAGTGATGAATCAAAATTTCATGCAATGGTCAATACTACATGCGAGTTGGTTTACTACATGCAAGTTGGTTTGGATCAAGGACCAAATGAATGTGCTCAATTTCCCTATTTCCACTACAATAAGGTCGCATTGTGATAATGAAGCAACAATCCATATTAGTACGGAACCATGTATTTCACGAATAATTGAAGCATATCGAGGTTAATTGTTACTTAGTTCAAAAGAAGGCAAGTGATGACAATATTTTAGAGACCCGACACGTGTCCTCAAATCAACTTGCAGAGTTTTTACGAAAAGTTAAGTATGTATGACTAGCTTAAGAGTGTTGGAATGTAATATTATAAAGTGTTGGGAGTCTTATGCAAAGTTGCACATTTCTACATATCAAGTAATAGCGTTAAGAGAGAGAAATAATCTCTTTAAAATTTTCCTCCAAATCTACTATCTATCTTTATAAATTATTAACACCTTGTATAGGTACTAACAGTAGATAAGTATGAAGATTAGCGCTATTCTATGTAGGAGCATCATAGGTTAACAATCATTAAGGGTTTTGCTACAGTTAGAATTTGATGGCAACAACCCAAATTAATAAAATTAAGTGGTGAAGCAGGGTACAAAAATATTTAAAGTATATGTTCATATGGTAGGGAGTCAAGCTCCCAGCTTCAGCAGAGATCAATGTGTATTGAATTGGGTTTTATAGTTCAATTAAAAGAATCTAGCCATATATTTCTTTGTAGCTCTTGTTTTCTTGCAAAATCCCCACAATCTAATATTCTTTTCCCAATGATACCTCTAAATCTGGTAATAACTGCTTATGTGACACCTCCCTTCGCTAGGATAGCGCAATTCTAAAGCATTATAACTACTATACTACCAGTCTACCAACTCTACATCCCTCATCCAATAGGTTTATTCATAGCTCGGTCATGTAGCAGTCATTGTATATAATGTTAGATGTATATGTCCCTTTGTATAGGGTCTTTTGTGCTTATTTACCATTCCATGTACTCTATATATATCGGGCTATTGCCCTTGGAATAATATAAGAGAGTTTATTCCTAACATGGTATCAGAGCTAGGTTTAACCTGAACCCTAGCCGACTTTCTCTCTCTCTCCCGCAAAATCCAAAATTAAAATTATTACTCTAGGCCTTCGCGCCGCCGCGCCGCGCCGCCGCGTCCGATCACGCGCAGCATCGTCCGCCTTCGAGTGTTCGATCCGTACGCGTCGATCCGCCTTCGAACGTCCGCCTGCAACATCGTCCGCACGCGTCGATCCGCCTTCGATTCGAGCATCGTCCGCCTGCGATCGCGCCTTCGATTCAAGCATCGTCCGCCTGCAACATCGTCCGCCTTCGATTCGAGCATCGTCCGCCTGCGATCCGCCTTCGATTCAAGCATCGTCCGCCTGCAACATCGTCCGCACGCGTCGATCCGCCTTCGGCATCGTCCGCCTTCGCGCCGCCTGCGGTACCCACTGCTTGATCTGCGTCGATCCGCGCCTTCGAGCATCCACGTCGTCGGGCATCTGCCAGATCTGGAGGCGCCTTTGAGCATCTGCAAGCCTGCTGCGGATCTCGTCGATCTGCCTTCCGCTGCGGGCACGTCTCTTCGTCTGCGGATCTTCTCCTTTCGCGCCTTCCGCGCCTTCGATCGCGCCGTCCGAGGCAGGTGCTGTCGCGGATCTTCTCCTTCCGCGTCCCCACCTCCGATCGCAGCGGATCTTTGTCTGCAGCAGATCCGCAGCAGCCATCGCCGCGCCCAGATTCGCGGATCCCCCTGATTTGCGCCCAGATCCGCAGCATCCGCTCGCGCCTTCGCCTGCGCCCAGTCCTGTTACCAGTGCCCCCCATGTGCCGCTGCCGTCTGCCACAATCTAGCTCCGTCCCCTACGGATCTGATCTCTTCATATGGCGGCTCCCACGGATCTACCTCTTCATCATCATCATGTTGCTATCCCTAGGTGTTCATTGATTTTTGATGGCCTTAATTATAAGGAGTGGGTACCGCACATTCGTCTCCATATGCGCGGTCAGCGCCTTTGGGACCTTCTCACTGGCGATCGTCCTTGTCCACCGCGACCGGTGCTTCCCAGCGAAACACCACTCCCTCACACTGCTGATAACACCGCCAAGAAGGCGGCAACCGATGCGTTTGCGACTGCTGTTGCTGCTTATTCCTCTCAGGATGTTCTCTATCGGCGGTGGTGTGATGACGATGCTCGTGCCGCCAACATCCTCATCGCTAGCATTGATGTGTCCCTGACTGGCGACATTGTGAGTTTGGCGACGTCTCAGCTGATGTGGGATCATCTTCGCTCTCACTATGAGCCTACCGGTGACTCCCTCTACCTTGTTGTCGTCAGACAGGAGCAGGCTCTTCAGCAGGGTGATGCCACGGTCGATGAGTTTTATGCACAGATATCTTCTATCTGGCGTCAGCTCGACTCTTTGGGACCAGCGATCTGTCGTCTCTGCCAGTGTTGCCAGCATCAGCACTCCCACCTGCAGCTTCGTCGGGTCTATGACTTTTTGACCCGACTACGGCCTGAGTTCGAGCAGATACTTGCTCAGCTGCTTGCCCGTCACCCACGCGTGACGTTCTTGGAGGTACTTGCTGCTATTCGTACTGAGGAGACTCGTCTTCGTACTGCTGGTCTTTTGGCACCTTCTGCCTCTGTTTTGGCGACCCGTGCTCCTGCTTCTCCTGCTCCTATCACACCAGATCTGCCTTCTGCTACAGCCCTCGTGCGTGGTGACACCAGACGCTGCACCTACTGCCACCGAGACAGACATGTGGAGGCGCAGTGTCACAAGAAGCGGAGGGATCAGGCTGCTGCCAAGAGGAAGAAGGAGACTGACACTGGGGGTTTCACATCTCAGAGGAGGACTACCCCTTCTGATTCTGAGCAAGAGCTTCTCGCGTTATTTCGTCGGATGTCTGCTTCTGGGGCATCAGGCTCTGCTTCCTCTGTCAGTCAGCCTCCAGGTACTGCGACACCATCTTCCACCACCTCAGATACCTCTCCTTGGATCCTTGACTCTGGTGCTTCATTTCATATGACTCCTGACCCTACCACTTTACATTCCATTAGTACTCCCTCCCGCTCTGTCACAGTTCTCACTGCAGATGGCACCCCACTTTCAGTTACAGGGCTAGGCACACTTTCTAGTCCCACTTTTCATGTCCCTGCTGTGTCCCTCGTTCCAAAACTCACAATGCAGCTTATGTCGGCAAGCCAACTTACTGATCTTGGCTGTCGTGTCATTCTTGATTCTGACTCTTGTTCTATCCAGGATCGTCGCACGGGCACTCTAGTTGGTTCTGGCCCCCGCAGGCGTGATTCTCCACGTCTTTGGGAGCTCGACTGGCTTCATATTCCTTCCGCTGCCTCTACCAATCCTCCCATCACGCCTATCGCCTCCGCATCTGCTGCATCGTCTACCGGTTCGTTTGCCCAGTGGCATCATCGCTTAAGACATCTCTGTGGTTCGCGTCTTTCTTCTTTGGTTCGTAGAGGTTTATTAGGGTCTGTCTCTGGTGATATGTCTTTAGACTGTATGGGCTGTAAACTTGGCAAACAGTTACAGCTACCTTATCCTACTAGTGAGTCTGTCTCCCAGAGTCCTTTTGATCTTGTTCACTCAGATGTATGGGGTCCGGCCCCCTTCGTTTCGAAAGGGGGTCATCGCTACTATATTATATTTATAGATGATTTTTCTCGCTACACTTGGATATACTTCATGTCCTCTCGTACTGATGTTTTGTCTATTTATAAATCTTTTGCTACCATGATCCGTACACAGTATAGCACTCTCATTCGGATTCTTCGTGCTGACTCTGCTAGAGAATACCTATCTCGGCACCTTCGTGCCTTTCTTGATACACAGGGCACTCTCTCACAGTTTTCCTGTCCTGGTGCTCATGCCCAGAATGGTGTTGCTGAGCGCAAGCATCGTCATTTACTTGAGACTGCTCGTGCCCTTATGATTGCTTCCTCTGTTCCCTCTCAGTTTTGGGCTGAGGCTGTATAAGCTGCTACATATCTCAGCAACATGCAGCCATCCTCTCCTCTTCAGGGTGCGATTCCACTTGAGCGCCTTCCTACACCACCTCCAGATCTGCCATCCTATCCTGAGCTTCGTCTTTTTGGTTATGTCTGCTATGTCTTGTTGGCCCCTCGTGAGCGTACCAAGTTGACAGCCCAGTCTGCTGAGTGTGTCTTTCTTGGTTATAGTGCTGTGCACAAGGAATATCGGTGTTGGGATCCTGTAGCTCGACGGATGCGGATTTCTCGTGATGTTACTTTTGATGAGTCTCGTCCCTTCTTCCCTCGTCCTTCTTCATCTTCCAGTCCGGCTTCTATTATTGAGCCTCTTTTGTTTCTCACTTTTCCTGATAGTCCACTATCCACCATTCCACCACCCATACCTCCATCACCTGTGTCCTCAGCTCCACCACCAGTGCCCCCTGTGCCTCCGGTCACCTCTGCACCTACCCCAGGACATGTTTCTCCCTTTCCTTTTCACTACACTCGTCGTCAGCGAGTCGAGGATCCTCCGGCAGTGCCTTCTCATGAGATGCCCTCCATCACCAGTGACCCTCCTGAGTTGCCCTCTTCCTCCAGTGACCCTCCTCGTTACCACCTTCGTGATCGTGAGTCACTACGCCCTCCTGGTCGGTTTACTTCTCTGGGTGCTATTCTTGCTGAGCCGATCTCTTATCGGGATGCCGCTGCTCACCAGGACTCCAGGAGTGGCAGCATGCTATGGCAGAGGAGATTGCTGCGCTTGAGCGTACTGGTACGTGGGATCTTGTACCCCTGCCTGCCCGTGTTCGTCCTATCACGTGCAAGTGTGTTTACAAGGTCAAGACCAGATCTGATGGTACTCTAGAGCGCTACAAGGCTCGTCTTGTAGCGCGCGGTTTTCAGCAGGAGCATGGGATAGATTTTGAGGAGACATTTGCCCCTGTTGCTCATATGACTACTATTCGCAGTCTTATTGCTGTTGCTGCTGTTCGTTCATGGACTATTTCCCAGCTTGATGTCAAGAATGCTTTTCTCAATGGCGTTCTTGATGAGGAGGTTTATATGCGACCACCACCTGGTTATTCTGTCCCTGAGGGCATGGTTTGTCGCCTTCGTCGCTCTCTATATGGTCTTCGGCAGGCTCCCTGTGCTTGGTTTCAGCGGTTCTCTTCTGTCGTCACTGCAGCTGGTTTTATTGCGAGTGATCATGATCCTGCTCTATTTGTTCATACCTCGTCTCGTGGTCGGACACTTCTCCTTTTGTATGTGGATGATATGATTATCACTGGAGATGATCCCCAGTTTATTGCTTTTGTGAAAGCACGGCTGAGCGAGCAGTTTCTTATGACGGATCTTGGCCCTCTTCGTTACTTTCTGGGGATTGAGTTTTCCTCCACACCTGATGGCTACTATCTCTCTCAGGAGAAGTATATTCAGGATCTTCTTGATCGGGCTTCTCTTGTTGATCAGCGTACCGCTGATACACCGATGGAGCTGAATGTACATCTATGCTCTACTGACGGTGAGCCTCTTCCGGACCCCACTCGTTATCGCCATCTTGTTGGTAGTCTGGTCTATCTTGGGATCACTCGGCCGAATATTTCTTATTCCGTGCACAACCTGAGCCAGTTTGTTTCTGCCCCGACTCAGATTCACTACAGCCACCTTCTTCGTGTCCTGCGTTACCTGCGCGGGACCAACCACCGTCGATTATTCTTTCCACGCTCTGGCCCTTTACAGCTCCATGCTTACTCTGATGCGACTTGGGCTAGTGATCCTTCTGATCGTCGGTCTCTATCTGCCTATTGCGTCTTCCTGGGTGGCTCTCTCATCACTTGGAAGACCAAGAAGCAGCAGGCGGTTTCTCGATCGAGTGCAGAGGCTGAGTTGCGTGCTATGGCCTTGTTGACAGCAGAGATTATTTGGCTACGTTGGTTACTTGAGGACTTTGGCGTGTCTATTTCCACACCTACTCCTTTGATGTCTGACAGTACAGGTGCCATCAGTATTGCTCGTGACCCGGTGAAGCATGAGCTCACCAAGCACATTGGTGTGGACGCCTCTTTTACGCGTTCACAGGTACAGGATGAGGTTATTGCTCTACAGTATGTGCCTTCTGAGTATCAGCTCGCGGATTTCTTCACAAAGGCCCAGACCAGAGCACAACACAGTTTCTATCTTTTCAAACTCAGTGTTGTTGATCCACCATGAGTTTGCGGGGGGGGTGTTAGATGTATATGTCCCTTTGTATAGGGTCTTTTGTGCTTATTTACCATTCCATGTACTCTATATATATCGGGCTATTGCCCTTGGAATAATATAAGAGAGTTTATTCCTAACATATACATCAGCACATATGCATGTTTGGCATATACAATTGTAAGTATTAGTTTATGCAAGTTATATCGAGAAGTATTTTCTAGAATAGAGCTTTGAGTTCCTTTTAACTGTTTATTTATGAATGGAAGTCCAAAAAATTGAGCATAATAACAAGGTAGCCACCAAATTGGACTTGTTCTTCTAACACTAGGCACACACAAAAAATTATGGATCCAAAATAAACAATGACTCTGAAATGTTATTGCTAGTTAGCTGAAAATTGGCTGAAAATGATACAAGAACCCGCAAGTAAAGTTATACAATTTTATGCCTACCTAATGGGAATTAGGGGTAACAAACATTGTCATAGATAAACTAAAGACTTCTACAACTCGTGTGTCTATGTTTTTATTTTCTTATTTCCTTATGCACTAAACTGATCTCCAATAGTTTATCTAAATAAATGTTTATTTCTACTAGCTATACCTAACTGTCAATTAGAAAAAACTGTGTAATAGCTAACAGATCAGAATAACATAGTGAAATCTTACCCATAATGTGGGTTATTTCCAGTTGTCCCCAAACCCAATTCATGCATGTTTGCTTTCCCAATAAATATTACACCACAGCTTCGTAGTCTAGAAACACAAACAGCGTCTTGTTTGACAGGCCGAATGTTGTGCAACCATGTGGTAGCACCTGAAACTCAGATGGAAACTAAAGTAATGTTAACATTAACAAATGTCGCTCAAAGGAAGTATTTGGTTTTACCCTTGGTCGGATCAGGAAAACAGTCTATATCATCTTTAATCGCCATAAATATGCCATCTAGGATGGATAAAGGATTCCCTGCTTATGACATAGACGTGTTTTGTCATGGTATGCATTGACTTGATCTGAGCAGCAAATATCTAAACGCGCGCATATATGGTTATCCGTTCACTTGAGGTGAAATGCACATATTGGTGATACCTTCCAAAAGTCTTTGCGTGGAAGCTGCAGCTTGCTTTCTCACTTCCTCTGCGCTAAAAGATATTAGAAATGACATGGGAGGCTTCCTACTGCTGGATTCTTCCAGTGCTGAAATTATATGTCCTGCAACCTGTAGAGAAGCAATTATCTCAATGAACGACCAGATGAATCAGAAGTAACGGCTATCAAGATGATATGAAGTAACTTACAGTTGATGGTGTTGTAAGCCTAGATCGGTAAGCATGAGCATAATCACGGATGGTCCAGTAAAGAAATGGAGGGGAATCATGATTCCAATGCTGACACGGATCATAAGGAGAAACACACTCCAGAGCAGATTCCAAGCGGTCTGCAGGGTTGTGGTCTTCATTCAAAACAACTACACCCGGTTCTGGCTCTGTACAATCAACATCCATACTGCTAGAATCATCTCCATGATAGCTACAGCAAAACCATATGCTAAGTAGCATGATATTCATGCTTCTTGTGATTCTCAAAAAGAAAGAAAAATTTCAACCGACTCACATTCAGCCTGTTTCGGCTATTAGCGAGGCATGAACTTTGGATTATTATTCATAAAAAAGTTTCAAATGTCAATATTTGACACTATTTCCCAGGAATAGAAATGTTTTTCACATGTTAGACCTATGTTACATGGATATGACCAAGGCAAAATGGACGCAACACACAGAAACAAGGAAAATTCAAGAGATACATAGGGCATGCATGTCCAACACAGCACACATGACATGGCTTCATGAAAGACTGCTTGTGATACATAGCATCTGGCAGGCGACTCTTTTGACCCTACATATGTTTTATTGTTTCCTAAAAATAAATAAGAATGGCGAATGGTGATCATATCTTCTACAAGGCGGAGTTTATTATGCCACTTGTAAATGAGGAGAGCAAAGGCCTTTATTTCAAGTTTCTTTCTTATCTCATAAACATTGTAAGAGAGTTTACTTGTTGCAAATAAATTTGCAAAGAAAGTAATGGACAATTGTAGCTATAAGAATGAAAAAAAAATATGGTAAAAATACCAGAACCCCCCTAACTGGTTAAGGAATTGTGACAACCCACTGTCGTTATCTATTGAGCACTTTCAAACCCTCTTCAGTAATCTGTTACTGTTTGGTTAAATTTTAATTGTTTGTGTACTTTTTTCCCCCTCGTTTCAATAGTATATTTGAGGAAATTCCCTTGCACAAGAGAGCATATGTAAATATATAAGGGAATCTTGGCCCTATACAACAGCAAGCGGTCGATTTGGGCCCATGGATTGATCGGTGATGTTAATGATGGTGTACTTTTAGTCGATTTGCAGTTAGGCAAGGGATTCGAAGGAGGGGTGAGTTTTTCGGTGAGGTTAAGGGGGGTGTAGAATAGGAGGCAAATCATTGTAAACTATGAAGAGAGGAAGAAAAGAGAGAATTTAAGCTGTTGGGAATCCAGAAGATGTGAAGCATGGGCTTTATTGTGGGGTCTTCTTTAATTTTTTTTGGGTTTATTCTTCTTGTTTATTTTGAAAGTTTGTGGGGATTTTGTTAATACTGATTTATTTTTAAACATGAATATGATAGGAAAGTCAAGGGTTTGGATGGATAAAAAGATGATTTTTATAGATTTGAAGTGGAATACAAGATAAATGGCCTCAATTAGAGAGGAGAACCACTCTCTTATCCGTTGATTCGAGATAAAGGACTAAATCTTGCATGTTCTACCAACTAGTTTACTCTTATACCCTACACTACTCTTCTCTATCTTCTTCTTCAATGTTATCATAACATTATCCCTAACTCTCCCTCATAATATAAAAGGTTGATTTGTCCAATGTTACAAGAATGCCCTCACCTCTCAAAATTACAAGTTTGCCACGCTGGCCCAAAATTACAAGTTTGCTTCTACGTGGCCGCAATCGCACATTCCCAACACTACTCAGCCCCCTAAAAACAACAGTGTTCTCAAGGTGATGAATGAAGTCTGTGTGTGCATTTCTCTGAGTGCTAGTGCTGGTGCTAGGCCCCTCGCCACCTGAATCAAAAGGCCACCCAAGAGCTCCGTTCTCGAAACGCCGCCGCAGGAGTGGCAATGCATCCGTGACTAAGTCGCCTAGGCACTAGTGCAAACCGTTCTGAATTTAGAGTCTATACAAGTCCGGAATCGTCAAAAAACAGAAGCTGCGCAGAAATTCCTCTGAAAATAGCCCAGAAAATCGCTTAAAATGACACGACGCAATGTACCCGGTTGATCGGTCGGCGCTTGGCTGAGCCGACTCGGGTTGGCATACTGGCGACTCCGGCTCGGCTCATGGCTTGACTCCTCCATGGAAATGGCTGGATCGAGCCACTAATGTAGCGGCAGCGGCTCGACGATGCCGATGCCGTTATCCGACAGTTCCAGCAGCAATATGCCACAAAATCCGATAAACTTGTCCAGAGGAGAAGAAAAATCTGGTGCGGTCTGTGGCTGTAGAATGCCGTAAAACTTGGTCCGATAAACGCGTCTCGTCGATTAGGGTTGGTCCGGGGGGACTGGCATGTCGCTAGGAGTTCGATGTCCCTCCGATGGGCCATCGAAGGTTCAACGGCCCCATATGGGGTCACCTGAGGGCAGCGAGGCCCCAAGCGCCTTGGTGAGGTCGCCTGGAGGCCACGAGGCCTCTGGCGGCCACGTCGATGGTTACCGGCCTTTGACAAGTGTTCGCCAACCATCGCATGTCTCGGATCTTCGTTTATGACATTGATCGCCTCAAGATCTGCGTCGCTGGCCTCGTTATTTTCCAGATCTAGTAGATCTGAGCTTGTGATCTTCAAATCTGGGCTTGTGGTTCTCAGATCTAGGTTGGAGTCGTCATCGAGTTTTTGCCAGCCTCCAAAAGTTCCGCATTTTTTCTTGCATCCGTCGCCGCTTCCTCGGCCTCTTCTTCCTCAAAGGCTTCCCTCAACTTCTGAAAGAGTTGCCTCCAATATTTCGTTTCTTCCTTTTCGTCATGGATGCCAAAATCGAAGCTTTGATACCAATTTGATAGGAAAGTCTAGGATTTATGGGATAAAAAGATGATTTTTATAGATTCGAAGTGAAATACAAGCTAAATAGCCTCAATTAGATAGAAGAACCACTATCATACCCTTTAATTCGAGATAAATGGCTAAATATTCTAGGACCTACCAAAAAGTTCACTCTTAAATCCTACACTACTCTTCCCTTGAAGAGTAGTGTATTGACGACTCTGACCCCGATTTGAGGACAAGCCCAGCTCTGAAGATCCTAAGCCCAGATCTATTAGATTTGAAAGAAATGGAGGCCAGCGACGCAGATCTAGAGGTGATCGATATCATAGATGAAAATCCAAGGCTGCTGGCAGGCGAACACTCGTCAGAGATCGGTGACCACCGGCATGGCCACCAAAGGCCTCGTGGCCTCCAGGCAACTGTCCCAAAGGCCGGCGAGCTGTGAAATGGTCGCCTGGGGCTAGGACCGTCGAACCTCGGATGGCCCGTCGAAGGGCCAACGAACTCGCAGCGTGCCGCCAGCCCCACACAGACCAACCCTGATCGACAGAAGAGGGTTTTGCCCCTCCCATGGAACTGTTTTAGCTCATCGATGCCGTCTTCGACGATATCCGGGACTACCGAATGCACTGGGTTCTTTCTCTCCTCCGGACAAGTTCATCAGACTAAGTTTCACGGCAAACCATCGCCAGAGCCGCCAGAAAAGAGCATCGGCACCGTTGAGCCGTCACTGTTACAGTAGCTACTCGATAAAACCGTTTCTGTGGAGGAGCCGAGCCATGAGCCGAGCCGGAGCCACCAGTGTGCTGACCCGAGCCGGCCACTCGAGCTGCCAGCCCGAGCCGACTCTAGCCGATTCATTGATCGAACAACTGCACAGTGCATCATGCCATTTTTATGAATTTCTGGGATATTTTCAGAGGAATTTCAATGCATCTTTCGTTTTTTGATGA
The DNA here is from genome assembly GCA_030789695.1 of Scilla litardierei. Classification (NCBI taxonomy): domain Eukaryota; kingdom Viridiplantae; phylum Streptophyta; class Magnoliopsida; order Asparagales; family Asparagaceae; genus Scilla; species Scilla litardierei. The sequence goes on along the minus strand of CM061138.1, from coordinate 7,378,928 downwards.
TTCCGATCCTGTTAAGAGTCAAATTCAGAACAGTTTACACCAGTGCCTAGACGACTCAGCCACGGACGCACTACCACTCCTGCGACAATGTTATGAAGACGGAGCTCTTGGGTGGTTTGTTGATCCAAGAGGAGGCGAGGGGACGAGCACCAGCACTCAAAGAAGCGCACCCACAGACTTCATGCACCACTTTGAAAACAAGGTGGTTTTCGAAGGCGGAGTAGTGTTGGGAATGTTGGTTGCGGCCGCCTAATGGAAAATTTGTAATTTTGGGTTCGAGTGGCAATCTTGTAATTTTGAGTGTTGAGGGTAATTTATAATATTGGGTAAATGACCCCTGTATATTGAGAGGGCGAGTTAAGGATAAGTTTATGAAGAATATTGATGAAGAAGATATAGAAGAGTAGTTGAGGGTTTTGATGAGAAATCTAGGGTTTGAGAGAATAAAATGGGGATTTTTATAGATTTTTGTAGATAACAGAATACCACTCTCTTATGTTTTGATTTGATGAGAAATCTAGCCGTTCTGTAGAGAATCAAAACATATGATACCATTTGATGAGAAATCTAGGGTTTGAAAGAATAAGCTAGGGATTTTTATAGATTTTTGTAGATAATGGGATGTAACTACAAGATAAGTAGTTCCGATTCGAGAAGGAACCGCTCTCATATGTTTTGATTCGAGATAAAGCATTAATTAAATCTCAAAAGATTTAAAGCTAGATGACTCTTAAATCATAATCTTACTCTCTACTTTTCTTCTTCAATTTAATCCATTCACTCCTATTTATAGGGCTGATTTGCCCATATTTACAAAAATACCCTCGACTCCCAAAATTACAAGTTTGCCATTCGGCCCAAAATTACAAAATTGACACTCGTATGGCCGCAACCCCCATTCTCAACAGGTTTATAAGTAAACTAGTTGGTAAATCCCGAGAGATTTAGCCCATCTCCTAAGAATAATGAATAGACGATAATGTAGTTGTTTTTTTGGGTTTTATTTGTTTATTGGATGTAAGAAAGAACAAGCAAAGTGTAGGTTGAAAGAAAGACAAGAGTTTTTGTGTTCATTAGAAAGGAAAAGAAATAAGAATTTTATTTCGGTGGGCTACTTCTAATGGAATCATTAAAAATTTTTAAGATTGCACGGTTTCAAGTGATTCAATATTTTCAAGTTCTATTTTAAAATGTAACATGAATAAAACGAGGTTTTTGGATCCATTAGAACTAGCTTTAGGATTTCATCTCATTAATTGAATTTTAATTTAAAGAAACTATGGAACCCAAGAATTTCTTGAGTTATTAGAACTATGTGTTTTTAGTCTTTTGCCCTTTTTCTTTCTTGAATTAGTATTCCGCTTACAATGAATATTGTCAATAATTGAATCTGATTGAAGAAAGTAAATTATGAGAGCAAACCCCCCTAATATTTGGCTCTAAGAGAGAGCTAACAAGTTTTTTTGGTTCAATAGAAAGAAAAAACAAAAGATATCAAAAAATCTACAAGAATTGGGAAGAAAGGCGGAGGCGGGGGCGGGGATGGGGAGGGGAGAGGGTGTATGTGGGGGGTTTGGGTTAAAGAGAAGGAAGACAACAAGTATCGGAGGTAGAGGAAGACGCTATTCCAGCGGGTAAAATGAGAAGAAATTTTCAAAAAGTAATTTATGTTAGGTATCTAATAGTGCAGAGTTTTAAAGTATTTGAAATGACCAGAGGAGTTTTAAAGTATTTGAAATGACCAGAAGAGTAGGGACGTATTTTTTGGATAAAATGTTAAGGGCGTTTCCAGCATTTTACCGAAAAATATATAAATAATATTATCTAACTAGTCTAGTGGTCATATCATCGCGTGTCATCACATGTAACCATTAATGCACCGATTCGTTTGAAAGTGTCAAATATCGTGGGGGGTTTGGATTAAAGAGAAGGAAGACAGCAAAGTATCGGCGGTAGAGGAAGAAGCTATTCCAGAGGGTAAAATGCGAAAAATGCGAAGAAATTTTCAAAAAGGTAATTTATGTTAGGTATCTATCAGTGCAAAGTTTTAAAGTACTCGAAATGACCAGAGGAGTAGGGACGTATTTTTTGGATTAAATGTTAAGGGTGTTTCCAGCATTTTACCGAAAAATCTATAAATTGTATTATCTAACTAATCTAGTGGTCATATCATCACCTATGTCACCACATGTAACCATTGATGCACCGATTCTTTTGAAAGTGTCAAATTTCGTATCAGATATCTACGTGATAATCATTTCAGATAGGCATATATGATTCTTCTTAAAGGAGTGCGTGCTTGAGTTTTTTTAATTTTTATGTACATGTGTATCCGTATTGTATCCGATACTCGACCTGTAACTCGTTAAGTTTTGATAGATTAGATCAAGTTATCTAAATAGACAATTTCTGTAAAGTTGCCGTGTTCGTACAATTGGAACATGTATATATTTCTTTCCCATGCGAGGATTATATTCATAGTGAGCTCAAGCTGCCATGTGAAGGTAAAACTGTTTGTACAGCATTCTCTGATTCTAGTAGGACGAACACCGAATATTGGCAAATGACATGATGCCTTTGCTATCGAGTTTCCACACTACGCACTTGTAGATTCTAATTTGTAATTCCTTGGCATCACCGCCTACAAACTCAATAATGTACTTTATTGATTTATTACTTTAGCTTCATCGTTGCTTCACCAAATCAGCTCCAACCTTTTTGCACATAGTTATTCACTTTGTTGTTTCAAAATACCCAAGGCCGAGTTTTCTTGGCCAACGGAGAGTCGATGTGGAACGCCATTTTTTGCCGTCTGAACCAAATATGATAGAAACGTCTTTTGCATAACTTCAAATTTTATGTAGGATAAATGGCTATTTGTGCTTACAATTGAATCAGTAATCTAGAAGCACATCTTAGCAGTATGATTATAATTTTAAATTTTGTTTTGCTGAGAATCTAACACCATGAAGTTATAAATTGGCATCATACAATTCATTTTGCTTCCATTTATAAATTCACAGCCATGCTAATAAGTGCCTAAGAGCGCTCGTTTTTGTAATGACAAATGACCAGCTTTTATCCTTGTTGCTTTCCAACTAAAGTAAGTATCGGGCTTAAAATCCTTCTTTTATTTTTTAAATTTGGGGATAGAGCTCAGTAGTTGCCGTGTGTAACATAACTTTTGTTTTCATGGATAGAGCTAGTGTTTAATCTTCATTAGTAAGATTCTGATTGAAACCAACTAAATTGGGTATCGATGAATTTCATACACTTTTCTGATAGACAAGGCATCTCCTATGATCATGGTTTTTATTAACAGATTTCGAATTCTATTAAAGACAAAAGGAGGTTAGATAATTTATTGTTTTGAAAAATCAAATTAAGATCAACTTAAATGTTAAATCTATTATCTTCTACTTCAGTTAGTGTCCTTGGGATTTACATGATACAGGGCTACTAAATTATCATCTTGAGATGTCATTCATGATCTAACAACCTCTGCAAATCAAAAAAAAGCAAAATGTGACAGGTAGAACCTAAATGCAGCAAGGCGTGATTTGGAATGAAAAATACAGAAACAACATAATTGAATTACCATTGTGTTAAGGGGGAAAGGTTGAGTCATTTGATTCTTCTTTACGACGCACACTAGCATAATATACTACTTTTTTACACATGCATTGTACACACAAAGAACTCACCAAATGGTGCACACGATAGTGTAAATATCATAACTCGCTCTTTCACATCAACAAAACAAACAATATGACTCACGCTCTTCAACACACACATTTAACTACTTTAAATGGACATTAGTGAAATTATCAGAACTATGATCTAATTTCTTAGAGTCGATACCCTGCCTTATTATATCAGAGATTTGATTTTTCTTTTTATTTGAAATTTAATAAAATATGAGTTCATCTTATTTTGATGCAAGAGTTACTGAAAAAATTTATTCAGAAAATGATTTTAAAGTGCGGAAGATTGATTAAAAATACTTTATCCATTGGTTTCTCATAAATGTTTGACAGTATGCTTAATTTCTTTACCTTGAGGAGGGAACTCGGGCCGAAACATCGGGCTCTCCGGAATCACCGTGTTCCTCAACAGCTGCCAATCAGTTACGCCACATGTAAAACCCAAAAAGAAAAGTATTAACCAAAAAAATCAAAAAGGATGTATCAATAGACCAACAAAATTCAACCTCGTCGAAATTATCATTCAATCGCTTCATGAACCATAGAATAATGGACCCCAAGATTGGCGATTCGATCAGCCAGACGAAAATCCTCAGCACCAACCCCGTCATATGGGGAGCTGAAGATTATCCATTAAGAAAATCGAGCAAATTTAGAAATTAAATAAGTTTTTAGCCTTTGATAGAAAAATTGGATAGAAATAAAGAATCGACCTTTCACCACTTGAGGCTGATACTTGACGGCAGAGATATCGACCTTTTCTGCCGGCGGCATGACGCGCTTCTTCCCCATCTCCGGCTTCGCTCGTTAAAACCCAATTACGCAAACTGTGATATGGAAAGAGAGGGACGGAGGAGAATTAAACCCTAAAATAAAGGATTCGAAAGTTTCAAAGAATGTGGGCGGATTTAACCAGAAAACTGTAGCAGAGCAATGTGTAGGCAACTGACAGGAGAGAGTAACTGACAGATCTTGACGTCGGATCGACGAACTTCGCGCACTCCAATTGAATTGATCTCGCACGGGATGTAACATGTAACATACCAACATGCTGTCAGAGTATGAGACCAATGGACATATGCGGACAGCACAATTTTTTTAGAGAATTGATATATGCACCTCAAATCTTGAGTTGCATATAGTATTGAGTGCATGGTTTTCCTATTTTTGGAAGAAGACGTGCTATATACACCGAGTAGGACTGTTGACAAACAAAACGTTCGAGAACAACTCGTGAACAAGCTCGGTACATGTTTGTTTACGTTCGTTCGGGAAGCTTAATAAACAAGATTGAACAAATTTTTAGAGCTCGGTTAGTAAATGAGCAGAGTTTGAACATAACTGTTTTCGTCCATTTATGTTCATGAACACGCTCGTTAAGTGTTCGTGAACAAGCTTGTTAAGTGATGTTTATTAACAAGCTTGTTAAGTGTTCATTACAATACAGTGATGGTAGAATTGTGAGAATATTAGGTTCTTACATTGTATTACATTTAGACAAATACTATATTTTTTAAATATGCTTGGAGTGGGATTTATGGAGCTATTATGCTGGATTTGTTTGTTTTTGTTCTTCAAATATTTAATCCTTTTATTTAATTGCTTTAGTCATTGGCAAGTATAGTTAAATATCATTATTCCTGTTTAAAAAAAATTGACGTTCGTTCGTTGGTTTGAAAATCTGTTCAAGAACAAGATTGATTTTGTGTTCACGAACATGTTCCTGAACCTTTTTACGAACAAGCTCGATAAGTCTTGTTAACGAACATAACGTTCGATGATCTACTCGTGAACAAGCTCGATAAATGCTAGTTTACGTTCATTTATGTTCGTTCGGTAAGCTTAACGAACAAGCTTGAACATGTTTTTAGAGCTCGGTTAATAAACGAACAGAGCTTGAACATGAATTTTGTTCATGAACAAAACCAAGCTCCATGTTCGAGCTCGTTCAAGCTCGTTCATCAACAGACCTAACACCGAGTCAAATTCGCTGTATGCACGGAAAACAAGGGGGCATGTAGTTTTTGAGCTCGTGAGGGGACATTGCTCGTCAGAATGGTGGGCCCAATGTCAGGAAACGACGTTTTAACTGAATAATGATAATTATAATAACAATAAAATGATGATAAAGATATGGTCAAAACACCAGCAGATTTCTTTGAATCCTTGAAGGGGGAAAAATAGTGCCAAGGTCAAAGTTGCCAAAGTGCACACGTGGAAGTTTTCTCACCTTCAACACAAGATTATTAAATATATATACACAACTGCTATGCGTTAATTATTGAAGCAATGGAGTTCTGTATTCCCTCCGATCAAGTGCTGGCCATTGTTGTGCCCATTATGATCTATGGGGTCTGCTCTTGCTTCTATCTTATGCTCGGATCCCTCGACAACTACCGCCCACACAGAAGAAGAGACAAGGAGTCAAGAACTGGGTCTCCAAGCGCAGCGTCGCTGTTACCTTTCTCGCCCAGCAACTTGTCCAGTCTGTCATCGTCATCGCCCTCTTCAAATTAAACCAACTCGCTGAGCATACGATGACATACATTTAAGTACTAATTAAGTAACAGATAGGGATTCAAATTAGTGGTACTTATAATATATGACTGATGACTTTGCAGCTAACGAAAAAGGAAGATGATAGGGGGGAGTGTCAGGCACAAGCAGCACGCCGACGGACACTCAGATGTTCAAAGTCCTCCTCCGTGCTCCTCTACCGCTCAGCTCGTCGCACGCCGTGCCACCAACTGCACATAGCCCGCTAAGCTCCATCAAGTGATTGCACGCGAGGGCGTGCATAATCCAAGTAGGACGCACATGCCCACCTCCCAAGAGGAGTGTCCAAAGCAATATAAACCCGTGAGTCAAGGTCGAATCCACAGAGACAACTCGTTTCACAATCACAAGCTCAATTGGTTAAGGAATGCTAAAAGTGTTGGAACAACCAATTAAACTAACACGTGTGGTGAGTGGTAGTGTGTAGTGATACGATCGAGCCAAACCCAAGGTAGGTAGGGTGAAGACCAAAGTATGGAGCTAGTAAAGTAAGGAAGAGTGTGTGGAATGGGGTGTCATTAGAGTTGTGAGTTGATTAGCAATATGTTCATCCCCAAATGAATCAACCCTCGCATCCATTTCAAGGTATGCGGGGTTTTGCACATAGGTAATGCCCTTAAGGTACACCGCCGTTCTACGGCCCCACCAAGGGTAATGCACGATTCAATGATGTGTTGATTAGTATGTTGGAATCCCTAACAATAGCACGTGAATCGATCCTTGCATCCGTGTTAATAGGATGCACGGATCGTGCACGTAGGTGTGATCCTTAAGGTACACCACCGTTCTACGGCCCCACCAAGGGTAGCACATGATTCAATCAAATATAGGGCACAACCCACCAATCTACACTACTCGCATTCATTTCATGGTATGCTAATCCAATTAAATGCAAGATATGAATCATCACTAATCAAGCTCATAAACCCTAGCTAATCACAATTCCACACACCATTGGCTATAGGGCTTCATAATGAAAACAAGAAAATAATCATTCAAAATGAGAACACAAATCTTCATTACAAGCTATTAAGCAAACAACTATCCAATGAATCTCATTTTCATTCAACAATCATTCACAAATATTCATACAATGCAATAGAAATCCAATAATACAAGCGAGGGGAAAGAGATCACCAAATAAAGCCCTAAAACCCAAGATTTCCATTCTCTTGCTCCTCTTCCAAGCTCCACCAACCTTCAATGGACTCCAACCCTAGCCCTAGCCCTTGGGGAGGAAGATGTGGCTCTCATAGCCCCAATGAAACAGTAATAACGAAGTTAGAGCCGCTGGAAATCGAACAGTCCTCAAAAACCCCAAAATTCGCATCTGGGTCTGAAATCGGGCTTGCGAGTCGGGTTTTTGGGCGCCCGACCCACTCAAAACAAACCGCACGCGCTTACAAGCCAAACGGGGCGGGGCCAGATCGGAACCCGGCCCGTTGGAACGGAAGCCCGCTTGCGGGCGGGCCCTTTTCAAATCCCACAACAATTGCGAGATTAAATCTGGCAAAAAATCGAGAAGAGTGGACCGCCCGCATCAGCGGGTGGCGCCTACTTCGGGCGGCCAAGATATTGCCGCGTGGCGCTGCGTGATTGCGCCACGCGGCGCCCCCATCTATCCCATTTATCCCATTTTAAATGCCCTTTTTTCCTCCAGTAATTCACCAAAAATACCTAGAAATCCCAGAAAAATTCCAGAACATTATGGAAAATCTCCCAGACTCCAAGGAGTACTTGAAAAATATGAGAAGGAGAAATTAGTGATATAATGATGTTTTGTGCAAAGAATGCAAATAAGCCCTTATATGAAACCAAAAGTGATAATACACTTAAGAGGGCAAGATTAAGCCTAAAATTTAGCACAAATGTGGGTAGTTAGGGGCGTAAGTATACACTTTTCACTACGAATCATACCCAAACTAGTATTTTGCTAGTCCCTAGCAAAATAAGCAATAAATTCGGATTAGATGGAAAACATGCACCAAACTCAAAATATCATCATAGCATACTCCACATGTTATTTTCAAATGATTTCAAAGCCAATATACGCAATGTATGAAAGTAAACCACAAATGACATTCTCATCAATCCAATTCAAAGAAAAGTGAAGTAATAAGCATCGTATCACATATATTGGGATATATTACAATGGCAAAGTTTCCAATTTTCATGGAAATGGCCAAAACAAAATAAACTTCATCTAAGTTGTGGGAGATGAGATTGCATCACTCATGTTGCTTATTCTTTCATTTATTCATTCATTTATTCCTTTTTCTTTTCTTTTTCTCTCTTTTTTGTATTCTTTTTGTTTTAGTATGTTTATGTTTATGTTTTGCATTCATGTAATAATACTATGAAATGCAAACATGGCCACCTTTGCATACACGCGATAACGCTGTATAGATAAAGGGATGGAATGATCCCCTAAATCTCATCTTTGGTGTCCTTCCCAATGTTTCGTGGAGCACCGGCTACTCGATTTGATTAGAAAAATCATTCACTTATATTAACTCTCTTTCTCATTCTAAACACGAGTTATCAACTCATCCACCCACTCCTTAGGAGAAAACAAAACATAAACCGATGGCCACACCCTATACAATCAAAAATAAGCCATTCATCCCAATTATTGCAATCACTTACACCAAACTATTCCCAAATTATTTCATAGAGAGTATCACAACATATAAAATAGTTTTATACATGGCATATTAACATTTGACTCCAAAATGAAAAAGAAATTAAAACATGACAATCAAACATCTATAAATTTGATACCAAAAAATAATCCGAAAAAATTGCATGGCATTAAGCATGTAGGGACTAAGCAAAAGAAATGAGATGGAGGTAAGAATGGAGGCACCAAAATGATATGCTCAAATTGAATGGATGAATGATGATGACGAATGAGAATTTTTTATTAACATCAAAATTTTCAAAACTACCCAAAACTAGCATCCAACTTCATAGTTCACTCCCCCAACTAGAAATGAGCATTGTCCTCAATGGTAGAAGTGAAACTAGATATTATTCAACGATGCTAGAGGGAAAACATGCATACTAAAGCAAACTAAACTAAATTTTTATTTTTTTCTTTATTTACACTATGTAAAGGAAAGAATACACCTTAACAAAAGACGGATCCTGAATATGTAATGGTGGAGGCAGCTACTCTAACATCTCCTTTTGTTCCTCAGACAGATGCTTTGGAAACGAATCACCTCCAGCTTCCTTAGATCCTAGCAACACAGCTTCAAGCATCTCCCTAGAATATGCTCATGTGTCTTACGGGAGACAAGCTATGTCAATCCAAAGAAAATAAATTTGACTTCCAATGAAGGAAGTCCAAAAAGGGTCGTCATAATAAAAATATAGATATGAATAAGTATGACGACAATCTGAATCTAAGATATATGGAAATGAAGCTTGAGATTCAGAAATAAATGGAAAAGTGTGGTGAGAACTTCCCTGAAGGGCGATGTTATCGCCTGGCTGATGCAACTCCTCAGGAGGAGGGTGAAATGGCTGCAGGGGCAAGTGTGGAGGAGAAGGCAGCATAGTCTCAATGTAGATCAGCTCGTAGTCATTGTCGCTTGCCGCATCCTCGCCATCGAAGGTAATGGCCTCTGTAGTCATCCTTGGACTCTGTGGTCCACCCTGAATATTGTCGTCTTGGATGATGGACCGATGCGTGTTCTGAGGTGTCTGAAGTGATGGCTGTTGAACTGAATCTATATGGAGGGAGGGCTCGGGCTCCACAGTAGTCTGTAGGCTGTGTCCCGTGCACTCATCCTCCTCAATACCACCGTAGTAAACCATCTCAGAAGTCCACCCAAGATGCTCGCACACCTCCAGCCGTGGTAATGGATCAGACATGCAATGTGACTCAGGCACTCCAATGTCATCTATCTCACTCTCGCCTGGACACATCTCCATCTCATCATCACCACCAACCTAACAAAACTGCATCGTGTCTCCAACTTGAGTGACACACACTCCATCATCCATCTCATCCTGATCCTCAACAAGTAGTCTCTCAGCGTCCTCTACCTGGCTCTCATGCAACCCAACATCCTGCTCTGCTCGGTATTCCATGGGGTCACAAGAAAAAGAGCCCAAAGGTGGCTCCTCAGGCTGGCACTAGACATGCTGCTCTGCATCCTGAAGTGGAACGGGGACTGGCCATCATCCTCATATCCAAGTGACAGCTCTCCAGATGGCACATTCTGCTCCCACTCTGCAAGGTCCCTCGAGTACAACCATGCATCATTTGTAGTGTATGCAAAGAATCTCCACTGCTGCTCATCTGCACAAAGTTCCGTGTCAACGGCGACAACCATGTGTAGAAAATCCTAAGAAGATCCTCTGCGCTGAAAGCATGGCATGGGAACCCAAGCACTAAACCATTGAACCTCTACAGAACTTGACAGTATGTCTCACCGTCAAACTGGACAAAGCTCGCCATGTGTTGCTCAAATGCCTGGCGCATCTATACCTGATTCCTGTAATAAATAGGAAACAAAGCTCGAAGGAAATCAGTCTGAAAAGAAAGCCAAATAGGAAAAAAATCTCGAGGAAAAGCATCAAACCAAATTTTAGCATCTTCTCTCAAATTATGTGGGAATACTTTAAAATAAATAAAATCTGCACAAGTGTTCTCATCAAACAAATCCCAAAATTCTTTTCTACACCATTTTTCAACTTTGGCATAAATGAACTAGTATTTTCCAACCCCATATCATGAAAGAACGGTGGTGGTTGGGAGTCCTCCACATCAGCAACGTTAAAGTTTGAAAATGAATCCATAAGAAAAAAATTATTTACATAATATTTTGTAAAATAAAAGAAAGAAAGAAAGAAAAATGACTCAAAAAGTATAAAATAAACAACCAAAAAGACTCAACACTAAGCCGGAAGTACTACACCTAAAGTGTCCAAAACCAACCAAAAAATGTGAATGTGAAAACCGTTGTCCTCGGAAACGGCGCCAAATGATTGCACGCGAGGGCGTGCACAATCCAAGTAGGACGCACACGCCCTCCTTCCAAGAGAAGGAGTGTCAAATGCAATATAAATCCGTGAGTACGTGATCGAATCTACAGAGACAACTCGTTTCACAATCGCTATCTCAATTGGTTAAGGAATGGTAAAAGTGTTGGTACAACCAACTAAACTAACACGTGTGGTGAGTGGAGGTGTGGGGTGATACGATCGAGCCAAACCCAAGGTAAGTATGGTGAAAGTGTGGAGCTAGTTAAGGAAGGAAGAGTGTGTGGAATGAGGTGTCATTAGAGTTGTGAGTTGATTAGCAATATGTTCATCCCTAAATGAATCAACCATCGCATCCATTTCAAGGTATGTGGGGTTGGGCACATAGGTAATGCCCTTAAGGCACACCGCCGTTCTACGGCCCCACCAAGGGTAATGCACGATTCAATGATGTGTTGATTAGTGGGTTGGAATCCCTAACAATAGCACGTGAATCGATCCTTGCATTCGTGTCAATAGGATGCACAGATCATGCAGTAGGTGTGACCCTTAAGGCACACCACCGTTCTACGGCCCCACCAAGGGTAGCGCACGATTCAATCAAAATTAGGGCACAGCCCACCAATCTACACTACTAGCATCCATTTCAAGGTATATTAATCCAATTAAATGCAAGATATGAATCATCACTAATCAAGCTCACAACCCCTAGCTAATCCCAATTCCATACACACCATTGGCTCTTGGCCTTCATAATGAAAACTAGAAAATAATCATTCAAAATGAGAACACAAATCTTCATTACAAGCTATTAAGCAAACAACTATCCAATGAATCTCACTTTCATTTAACAATCATTCACAAATATTCATACAATGCAATAGAGCCAATGATACAAGAGAGGGGAAAGAGATCACCAAATAAAGCCATAAAACCAAGATTTCCCTTCTCTTGCTCCTCCTCCAAGCTCCACCAAGCTCCAATGGCCTCCAACCCTAGCCCTAGCCCTTGGGGTAGAAGATGGGGCTCTCATAGCCCCAATGAAACAGTAAAAACGAGCATGTCAGACATGCTCATGAATCCTTTGTGCATCGCCAAGGTCCTTCATCGCAAACACGCAACTCAACTGGTCTTTCAATCTCTGGATCTCTTCTTTATTTGATGACGCTATGAGCATGGCATCAACATAAAGCAAGAGGTAGATGAAGGAACCATTTCCAAGCCTCCGAAAGAACACGCAATGATCAAAGGGACTCCAGACATACCCATGGATCTTGTGTCATGAAGCGCTCAATGTGCTTATACCACTATCTAGGAGATTGCTTCAACCCATAAAGAGATTTATTCAACTTACATGCAAGTCCATCTCCATCCACGTAGCCATCAGGTTGAGCCATGTAGATCTTCTCCTCAAGCGCGCTATGCAAGAAAGCCGTCTTGACATCTAGTTGTACCAACTCAAGATCGAGTTGTACAAATAACGCCAATAGAATACGAATCATGCAGTGCTTCACAACTGGGGAGAATACATCGTTGTAGTCGATCCCCTCTTTTTGAGCATATCCCTTCGCCACAAGTCTTGCTTTGAAGCGGATATTTCCATCTTTGGCTCCTTCCTTCTTAGTGTAAACCCACTTACACCCAATCACCTTCTTGCCACGAGGAAGTTCCACCAGCTCCCATGTCTTGTTTTTCCAAAGCGATTCCATCTCCTCGTTCATTGCTTTCTTCCATCTCCGTGGGTCTTCGGAAAGCTCCACCTCTTGGAAGGAGGTGGGAGTCTCAATACTAACTGCAGGGAAAGCATATGAGACTAAATCAGTATACCTTACAGGTCTTCTAATCTCTCTTCGTGGTCTTGAAGATGCAAGGGAATCCAGCTGATGTGCATTGTAACGACCCGCTTTCGGGGGCCCGTTACTTATTTGATATTTGCGCAGGTCCTGCAAGTTACCAGTGAAACCAAAATAGCCACGATGCAGAGATGTACAAAAATACTCAAATAGTATCCAATTATTACAATCCATATTGTACAAGATGTCCCAACAGATATACATGAAAGAAGAAAAGTGCATAAGTGAAAATAACTCTGGAAGCTGCGGACGAACTCTGGCGCTATTAGCTCAGGAGCATCTACCTCCATATGCGTGTCGTCTGCGGTGCCACGGAGATGGAACCGTAGGTAAGTCACAACAATTCTAAATATAGAAAAGAAGCAGTGCACAAGTATGACAAAAGTAACTAAGTACGAGCAGACCAGAGTGAAAAGTAAAGTACTGAGCAACAACTGTACACAGCTGAGCAGTAAAAGTAAACAGAACTCAAAGGAGAGAACAACTGTACGGTGGTGGTGCGAGTGTAAAGCAGGCTGAGCAAGTGAAACGCACTACTGCTGTAGCTAAAAATACGACAAGTACGTACTGTGACTGCACAAGTGTAGTAAGTAACGTGCATGGGACATGTAAAGTAAAGGTGACTGTAATGCGTAAAGTAAAAGTGTCTGTGCAAAAGTGGCTACACTACGTGACTCAAGTCGGAGAGTACAATATGTGACCATCAAGTCCATCTCTTGCCTGGGCGCGACCCAGACGAATGCCGAAAACACAGGCAGCAGGACATGTATTTTGCCAAAACCCAGGCAGCAGGACGGGATGCCAAAACTCAGGCGACTGGACGGGAAGATCGAACTCCAGTCACTCTCGCACTCTCTCAAACTATGAGTTACCCCAAAAACCCAGTGAAGTGTCAAGTGTTCTATGTACATGTTTTATACGGGATGTTCCACAAGATGTTCCATGAGATGTTCCACCAGATATTCCACAAGATATTCCACAACATGTTTCACAAGATGTTATCAATTCCTTGTTCACGATGATAGTTACCAGGACCACTGGTTTTAAAACCAGAAAGTAGAGTAAAGTGTATGCTAAGAAATTTGAGGATAAAGACAAGTCCAACAAAAATGGAATACAAAAATTGTTGGTTTAAGGATGTCACACAATTTACCCAAGTTGATGATTGTGTGCTTCAACCACCAAAGTTGAAAGTTGGCAAAGTAATCCGTAGTTGATTACTTTCCTATTAGATTAGGTCTCTAGTTCAGTTCAAGTCAAGTAGCCGTTCAGAGGCTATAATGTTGTCCTAAGTTCATACGGGGACACTAAACTAATTTTCTAATTTTAGAATTAGTCGTGACTTACTGATTTCGAGATCGACGTAGCAAGCCGGAACTGGTTCTAGGGCTTCTACGGATGTTGGGGCACAAGAATTGGTACCTGCAATCACAAGAACACTTGGTTAAAGAACGCGACATTTCTATTTTAAATAATTTGATCGTTTTGATTTTTATAACCGATCGAAACGTTGTCGAAAAACATTCTAAATTTTTCTATGAGCTAGATATGAAGAAATTAATTTTACTGCAGGAGAAAATATTTTTATGAAGCTTACATTAATTTTTATAATTTTAAAAGCTCAAACATAACTTTAAAAACTATTTTTCAATTAGTAACGTAATTATTCAACAATTTATTCTGGATGCAATCTGCATCAGAATGGTTCAAGTAAGCTGTCAAAATGACCGTCTCGAAGAATACTATAACATATATTTTTCTCGCATATCGGTGTACATGAAAATAACAAGTTATGGATTTTTGAACGAAAATCACGTATTAAACCTTTTAGGGTTAAAATTGAATTCTAAAAAAACTAAGCGTCTGATCAAGAAGAAACTAGTGTCATTGGGTCCAGAATATCATTTCTGATTTTCTGGAGCTAGCCTCATTTTTTTCTAGGCTCTATATTTTAAGTTATAGATTTAAACCCATAATACCCTATTAATTAATTAATTAATTAATTACGAAATTTCAAAATTACTTTCGTAATCTACGATACTGCCACTGGGGTGTTACCGTGGCCCTTCGCTGCATGGGGTTCGAACGGCGGGGCGGCGACGACTTGCAGCGCTCGTCGGCGGCTGCGAAGGTGGAGCAGTGGCGGACGGAGGCGGGGCACGGCGGTGGTCAGCAGTGGCGGTAGGGTTGAGGTACGGACGACGATGGTCACGGCGGCGACGGCATGGGACGAACATGGGTGGAGGCAACGTGGGCTTGGGAGTCGGGGTGACGTCGTCGAAGATGACGACGGAGCAGCGAGGGTGGCGGAGCAGGAGAGTCGAAGGCGGGAGTGCAGGCTGCTCGTCGGAGGAGGAAGGAAGGGCAGAAGCGGGTGCTGACAGTGGATGCGACGGTGAAGAGAGGAGCGGTGGTATTCTTTAACGGCGAGGTGGGCAGCGGAGCTGAGGCGACCGGAGCGGCATCGAGGCGATGCGGGGTCGACGGCGAATGGCACGATGGCCGAGGCAGCGACATGTGCTACTGGGGCTCGGGAGCTCGGAGGTGGTTAGGCTTCGCTCTCGGAGGTGGCGAGGCCGTCGGTGAGGCGAGCTCGTCGGGCTTCAGGTGGGGACGACGACGCTGAGGTCGCGGGTCGGGGTTCGGAGATGGCAAAGAGGCGATGGTGGTGTCGTGGGGTCAACTACGTCGAGGGAGGTAAAAGGGAGCTCCGACGGAGGGTAGCTCGATGAGGCAGAGCTCTGAGGCTCACGGCGAGCGGCGGGAGGAAGGCCGGTGATGGCTTCAGCGGCGGCCTCCGATAGTGCAGGGTGAAGCAGCGGGCTGAGAGCCCGGGGTTGGGTTCGGGGGGTCTCAACGAGAGAGGGGAAAGAGATGGTTAACTGTGGGTTAATTTGAGAAGCTGGGGGGTTTAAATAGTATAATCATTAAGCCTAGTTAGTCAAACCTAATTAATAGGTTAGGTAGGTGTTAATGAGATTAGGTATTTGTCTCTGACTAAATGTAGAAAAAAAATTTGAAACGTGTTAATCGTTTTGGGGTAAGGTAATTAGTAAATGGATTAGGGTAAAAGGTAATTAATGAAGGTAATTAACAAATGTACATTATGAAATTACGATTTTTCCCTACTAGTAAACGTGTCCAAAAAATTACGAAAACATACCCACGGGTTCATATCGTTGCGAGGATCGCGAATACGAGATCCGTTTTAGGGTTTGAGCTACGTAGATATGAGTTTTAGGCCCAAACATTTAGGAAGCGGGTTTGCGGGTTCTCTATTGATTTGACTTCAGAAAATTACGAAATTAATGTGAGAAGCCCTAAATGATCATAGAAGGATACTGTAAAAGTTTGAAAACGTTTTGATGTTGTTTGTATAGAAAATAAATTCATTCAGTCAAAACATTAATATCCTAAAATGAATTTTTATCAGATTATTTAGAGGTATTTGATGAAACCCGAACTTACTAAAATACTTCATAACTAGTCTGATACTTCAAAATATTTTTTATAAGAATTTTTTGAAATCGTAAAACTCCTGACAAACCATTATAAAATAGTTTTTAAAAAAATTGAAACTAGGTTAAATATGTAAATAGTTGTCGTGATGAAAACATGCCGTTACATGCATCTTGTGGAGAGTAAGCATCTCCACCACCTGAAGCCGAACCACCATCGCCACCATCTGTCTGGAGTAGACCGTCTGGAACATGCGGTGTAGGACTAGAGTCAATAGTCCTCTCCTCTGGATTCTTTGACACATCAATCTGAACCTGCTCCAGATGTGTCTCTAAAGGCTCCATCTCTGGTTCGCTTCCTTTCTTCAACATAGCTGACTCATCGAACGTCACGTCTCTGCTGAGGATCACCTCCTCTGTGTAGGGCACCACAGCTTGTACCCTTTCACTCCATCGCTAAAGTCCAAGAAGATAGCGTTCTTGGCTCTAGGATTTAGCTTGTCCTTCTTTACTACGAAGTAAGAAGGACACCCCTAAATATGCAAAGACTCGTAGTCGGAAACTGGCTTTCCCGATAATACCTCAAAAGGAGGTCTTCCATCAAGTGCTGCAGAAGGTAGCCTGTTGACCAAGTAGGTCGCGTACGCCAAGGCCTCTGCCCAAAACTCCTTTCCAAGGCCAGATGTCGATAACATACTGTCACGACCAGCTTCCCTAAAGTGGAGGCGAGACGTGAAAAGGTCCGCACGAGAGTGGAGCTGTGAAGCCCCAAACCCGATAAGCGTCAATTTAGTATAAGCAGGTCCCTGTAATTGCAATCGAAACAACAATAATAATAATAATAGACGGATAAGAAATACCAATCCCAAAGTTTGTCCACAAAATATTCAACATCACAGAAAAAGCCACCAGGCTAAAAGAAAGAGTCTAAGGGCCCAGAACAAGGCCAAACAAAAGCAACGACATAAAAAGTATAGGTGCCACGCACCGATAACAAAACAACTATCTAACAAAGTAAAACACACGGGGACACTAGGACTGGTCCCCAGTGTCCACGTACTCCCCGTCCAACACGGGCTCAAGCTCGGCGTCCGCAAACACCTCACCCTCAGCTGGCAACTCAGGCTCAAGGTCTAACATGCGTCACCCAAAAGAGAAAGGGGCACATGTCAGCAAGTCTAAAAGACTTGGGCAAGGAAACTGAAAGTAAGGCAACTAGCAACCTAACAGTTTAGTATGCATGACATGGCAGTTATAACATGAGTGCACAATTTAAAACAAGGCAAGACAATTTGTACATGAGAGCCACCATCGGGACAAGACAAGACAAAAGTAGCCACGCTACTAACATTCTCAATCAATTCACATTGTTGTAGGTGTTTACGCCATTCGCTGAATGGCATAGCATTTCAGACCGATCGGCACTAAACACTACCCAATATTCACACGAAATGGAGCCTGGGGTCCCTGCACATTGAGCTCATCTAGTGAGCCTAGGGTTGCCCCGCACATTGAGCTCGCATTCTTAGTTCACAATTCAATGTATCGAGCGTTGGGGTTAGCAACTCATTATGCTCGCTTCTGGTCACGAGCCAGGAACACTAGTATGGCGTAGGGAACACCTAGCCGGAACACGCAATTCGGGCATTGGCTATCAACCAACACATGGCCCGCTTCTGGAACACGAGCCAGGAACACAACATTGTAGCGAAGCTACGCAATCACAGCAATATCTAAAGAATGCGAGGTCATGACATTTTATTTGCGTACCGTTAATTAAATTAAACGTGACAGGCGAAATGCAATGACATGACATATTCGCGTACCGTTAATTGAAAGTAAACATGACATGGTAATTGTGCAACATGCTAAAAGTCGGAATTAGCTTCGTTGTCAAGCTAGTTCCCCAATTTGCGCCTAGGCGAGTATCATTTCGTCGCCTAGCCTCTTTTACGCCTACAACATGCAAATGGCCTAAAACATGGCCTAAACCCTAAGTGGCAAGTTTCACTTGCCTAGCACCGGGGATCGACGATCACTTCGTCACTCGGATGCTATCTACGAGGGAATCGCTGTTTTGGGGGACCAATCAACAAACAACATGAATTATTATTAGGGTTTCATAAAAATATAACTAAGTTATAAAAACAACGGTAGATCGATTTCTCACCGAGAGGAGGCGGAAGAACCACTCCGGGGAACCCTAGGACCAGATCTGGAAATGATTGGGGAAGTTTGGAGAAACTAGGGTTTTGGGTGATTTGGGGGTTTTGATGGATTTCAATGGAGATTTGGGGAAGAGGAGGGGTAGATGGAGTGAATGGATGGGTTGGATGATGGATTTAGGGTTTGGAATGAAGGATTGAAGCTTGGAGGAAGATGGGGGCTTAGAGGGGAAGAAACTAGGGTTTAGGGTCGTGTTGGAGAAGATGAAAACGTTTGGGTTGGGTATTTATAGGTTGAGCTGGCGGCTGCCCAGAAATTAGGGTTTTAACACTGGTTAGTCGGTCAAAGAACAACCACTGACCGACTAGTTTGGAATCTAGTCGGTCGATGAACGTTCTTAGACCGACTAAGAGTAAACAGTAACTGATACAAAAATAATATGATGAGTTAGTCGGTTCAAGAAGCATTGCTGACCGACTAGTTTGCAACCTAGTCGGTCAACCAACGTTCTTAGACCGACTAACGATAAACAGTAACTCCTGAGAAAATTTAGAAAGCTAACTAGTCGGTCCAAGAAGGATTGCCGACCGACTGGATCGTCATCTAGTCGGTCGGTGGCCCTTCTTACACCGGCTAATGAGCACAGAAAGTACCGATACGGAGCGCGAGACCCCGGGATCGATTCCTAAGACTCCTAGGCTTGATCTAACAGTTAGATACGACCGTTATGAAGTCCGTCACGAGTGACTTACTTCGAAATCGACAATCCTAAGGAAGAAGCGAGAAAATATGACGAATCGATCGAAAATGAAATCTACGGAGACAAAAACCACACAAGAGGAGAAAATCCACCAAAACATATATTATATATATATATATAATCCAGATACATGAAAAGCAGTCGTTACACATACACCGAACTTTCTCCAGCAAAGTTCGGTTCATCCTTTCGGCTACACCATTCTGCTGGAGTGTACCGGCTACAGTGAAGCGTCGTTGTATGATTGTATCCCCTCCTTTCTGCAGTAGTCAAAGAAGGGGTTCGACCTGTACTCTCCACCGTTGTCGCTACGGAGTCTTGATCTTCTTACCGGTTTGAGTCTCGATCAAGACTTTCCACTCCTTGAACTTGCTCAACACCTGGTCTTTGGACTTCAAGGAGAACACTTACACCATCCGTGAAAAATCATCAATAAATGTCATGAAATACTGATTACCTCCCAATGAAGCCGCCCTCGATGGTCCCCACACATCAGTGTGGACATAGTCAAGCACTCCATTCGTGTTGTGGATGGCGGTCCCAAAAGATGCACGTGTCTTCTTTCCAAAGACACAATGCTCACAAAAGTCGATCTTCATGCTCTTCGCTCCTCGTAGATTGTCACCGTCAATCAGCTTTTGAAGAGCCTTCTCGCCAATATGCCCAAGGCGCATGTGCCAAAGTAGAGAATCGTCTCTCTCATCCTCTCGAGTAAGATCCACCATGCCAGTTACCACCTCGCCATCCAAGTAGTAGAGGTTGCCTGTGCGCTTTCCATTCATTATAATCAAGGCACCACGAGTCACCCTCAAAGCTCCATCCTCCATGGTCACCTTGCAACCCTTGGCTTCAAGTGACCCAAGCGATATGAGGTTTCGCTTTAGGTCGGGACCGTAGCGGACCTCATCTAATTCCCTTGTGACTCCATCTCCCATCCTGATGCGTACCATGCCAATGCCCGCCGTCGTGCAAGCTCTATCGACTCCAAGAAGAACTGTACTTCTACTACCTTCATGGAAAGTATTAAAGTACTCTCTGTGGGGTGTCATATGAAATGAACATCCTGAGTCAAGAACCCATCTCTCTTTCATCACCCCCTTCGCAGCGCCGACAAGTACCAACGCATCAAACTCCACACCTTTGACGATATTGGTGGTAGCCGCTTTCTTCTTCTTGGCCTTTGGGCACTCCCTCGCCCAATGTCCTCTTTCTTTTCAGAAGGCGCATTGATCCTTCTCGATGTCAGTGCGCGAAGCTCTACTCTTGTCCCTCGTCTTGGATCTTTGGTTCCCTTTATGGCCTCCACTCCTTTCATTGTTCGTCCTCTCACCACGGTAATTGCATCGGCCCCTTGGCCCCTCATCTTCTCATCATCCTTCTTTCCAAATTCATTGCTTGTGAGAGCATTAGAAACTTTAATGAAGGTGATAGATTCTTTACCATAGGTTAATATTGAAACGATGTGCTCGTAGTCTTTATGTAGGGAGTTGAGGAGAATCATCGCATTGTCCTCATCTTTCACCTTGACGTCGATGTTCCTCAGATCTGTGAGGAGTTTGTTGTAGCAGTCGAAGTGTGCTTCAACTGAAACTCCTTCCTCCATCTTGAGGCCGAAGAGCTTCTTCTTTAGGTGTAGGCGATTCTGGATGTTCTTCTTCATGTACTTCTTGCCAAGACCATCCCATAACGCTTTCGCGTTCGTCTCCTCCATGAAAGGATATTTCTTCTCATTCTTCAAGTAGAGCCGGATCGTGCCGCAAGCATTCCGGTTCATCATCCTCCACTCCGAGTCCTACGTCGTAGTCGGCCTCTCATGTAGTACTTGATCTTGACCAAGTTGATTCAAGATGTCAAGTATCTCGCATCTCCACATGCATGCCGAAGTTGATCCGCCCATCAAACTTCTCAATTTCGAACTTCGTATTGGATACGATAGTTCGCGTTGTTGAAGATTGCGACATTGAAGTAGAAGCGTCGTCACTACTTTTGCTCATGTTCTTCGTCTAGATCTTCGTCGTCTAAAGGCTCTGATACCAATTTGTTGCGATGCGGAAGCAATCGAGACTGCCGTAGAACTAAGAAGAAAGAAAGAGAGCACAAACAATTTAGATTGAAGATCGATCAAGGAAACACTTCATATGATTTCTATTGAGGTTACAAAAGAAATCTCAAGTTTTTAATGATAATAACCAAAACATTGCCCTCATTTTATAGGCCTAAAGGGGGAGGGGGTTGGTGCACCAACGCCCCCTTGGGGCAGCCCATATATATGGGGCTGCTGGAAATTTCCAACAGCCCCATTGAGCCAAATATCACATTTGTAGATGGAAGACATAAAGAGTACTAGGTGGAAAACTATTTCAAAAGAGAGATTTCTTATCGAGAGAGAGGGAGTGTGTGTGTTTTAACTCCAAAACCAAACATAGCTTGCTCGAGTTATCACCTTGGATTTGTCTAACCATGTCGTCTTTAAAAAGCTTGAACAATATATTATTCGCTTGAGAATTCGTAATCAAATTAACTCACACCATGAGTTGTACTGTGGTAACATGTGCAATGCCTGAGCAAACATATATTGTGATTAGGAGTACTGCAAAAATGTGAAAACCAAAATAAAAATATCGAGATCGATATTATATTCTACACTTATCATATCATTACATGTACATAATTTTCGAGCCATCTTAATTGACCTTGGTTGGAAATCCGATATGTTGCACAAATATGAACTTATTGACACAAGCAACAAAACATGACATGTAAATACTACAAAGCATACATCAGCTGGCATTGATTCCTTCTATTGATCGGCATTCATCAGCTGCTTCCTCTTCTTGACCCTCACCTTCAATCCGTTCTTCATGTGAAGGATTATGGAGATCTTGGGCTCAACAACATGGCCTTCAACAAGCTCGACATCGAAGTTGCGTACCATGGAGGCGGCCACCGTCTTCATCTGAGTGAAGGCGATCTCCTTCCCCAAACAAGTCCTCGGCCCGCAGTTGAACGAGAGGAACTTGTAGGACGGCCTCCATACCCCAAGCAGTCCTTCCCCCATACCCCCTCCATCCTCCCCATCGCATGCGAACAGAACAGGATCTTCGTCCCGGACCGGACCGGGTGGCCGCTGGGGAGAACCTCCGGCCGCAGCGCTCCCTTGTGCTCGAACGGCACGGGGGGAAACAGCCTCAAGCACTCCAATATGGCGGCATGTAGGTAGACCAAGTTCGCGATCTCTTCGTAGTCGAACACTTCCTTCTCCAGCAAACCGTGGCCCTCCAACTCATCCACAATCTTCGACTTCGCTGCCGGGTTCTTGGCCAGGAGCCAGAAGAACCACGACAGCGCCACCCCCGTGGTGTCTCTCCCGGCGAGCATGAAGTTCACCGTGGTGTCTCTGAGAAACTTCTCGTCGGCCGCTTCCTCTGAATCCTCCATGTACGTTGTAACCAAGTCCAGCCCGTCGTGATACTTCCCTTCCTTTTTCCTCGCGATGTTTTCGGCCACGAAGCGGTCTATCACCCTCGCAGCCTCCGCTAGCCTCCTCTCCGTTCCGAGCCCCAGCCATCTCATCGATTTCCAGTAAGGAGCCGGCAGGTGCCGCAGCAGCACGGCCTCCATCGCGTCGTCCATGGCCTTCATGAACGCGATCGCGGGAAATTCGGGCGACAGGCAGCCGGGGTCGACCCCGAACACAAGATTGCACGTCATGTCGAACGTCAGCCTGAGAAACACGTCTTGCAGCCTTGCAGGTCCACGACAGCCCCCTCGTCGGCGACATGACTCAGCAGAGGGACGAGCCCGTTCCTCACGTTGTCGCGGCTGCACCTTGCGACGAAGGCCCGGAACTGGGGGCGGCCCATCACCCCGTGGGCCTTCTTCCGCTGGGCCCGCCAGGAGTCGTCGTCGGCGTTGAAGATGCCGTCGCCGAGGATGTCGAATATCTCGGAGAAGTCGTCGCCTTTGGGGTAGTTGGCGAAGTTCACGTTGAAGACGTGGTTCACGTTGGCCGGGTCGCACGTCGCGACGTAGTCCATCGCTAGGAAGTACGGGGTGCGGAACTGGAAGGTGCAGCCGGACTCCCCGAGCACGTCCGTGGCCCAGTCGTGGAGGCGGTCGAGGTTCGCGACGGCGCCCGGGAGCATGCCGACCAGCGGCCAGTTCACCGGCGTGGCGCTTTTTTTGCTGAGAATATTGTTATGAACGAAGAATAATACGAGGCATACGACGGACAGGAGAATTTCAGGGTAAGAGTACAAGAAGTGCACTAGACCCTCCATTGCGTTTTGAAGCTAAAGTTGTATGATGGCAGAGGTGTTGGTTTATAGGGGTAAGCAGCTAACTGTATCATTGACTGATCATCAATAAAGATCGACACGCCATCTACCTAAACATTAATAATATGTTTATCCAAATGTGATCGATCACTGGCAATGGCACGATGTGGCTCGATCAAACATCACAGACTGATCCTTCGTCCGACTGCAAATAGGTACGAGCTCAATTATTCACTGGAATCGCCGATCTCAGCTGCAACGCGGTAGCGTTTCTGGCCACATGAACGACAACGCTTGGGCCAGTACTGCAGCGGACGTGATCCATGCCGACAACTCGAGGCAAAATTCGGAGGTTTCTAATTCGATGGGCAGGTGCGTAATTAAAGGGTGATCGTAACTTAATGTCGGTTTATAATTTCTTGCAGGCCTGATTTAAGCCACGAGTCCTAGCTACTTAGCATAAGAATGTAGATTAGGTTAGCGTGAAGATGATCTGTTCCTCGACAAGAAGTTGTTGAATTTTGTGATGAAAACATCCAAAATAACTCAAGATTAGCACACGTATTATTAAGGATTTTTTTAAACATAATCATGGTTTTTGGAAGCCCAAAACATTGAACTGCATTTGACCAACGATCTATTCGGTGCAAAAAATTTTATTGTTCTGAACTATTAAATTTATAACGGTTAGATTGATGGTCAAGTAGCGTTGGTTTCGTTGGATATATAATATGCTGATCATCCATGATGTGTCGAAAACATCTAAAAAATTTTAAATAAAAATTAATGTATATGTGCCTTAGTGATGTAAATGTAAATTAATTTTCTGTCGTTAACAGCATACATACATTATTCTATGTATGTATGCATATAAGTATATATGTATGTATTTGTATTTGTATATACGTATATGTATACATACATAGAATAATAGGTATCACATGACATGAGAGTCATCTCCTCATATACCAACACACAAAAAGTGGGGTGGCACAAGTACAAGCTCACGTGAGCTTGTACCACCACACTGTTTGTGTCTTGGTATATGAGGAGATGTCTCCCATGTCTTTGCAATTAATATTCTGGCTATTATATATGATTGAGATGATGATTTCTTGATTGATAAATATTGTCTTCTGCACTATGCTTGGCTAGAATATTGTGATGTGTGATGTGGTGTAATTAGGGAAATGCCTAGCTTTGATTTGTGATTTCTTGATACATCTGTTGTGTTTGTGGATTGGATGATAGATTTTTACTTAACTTCTCTCTTGTATGGATCCACAAGACTGATATACTTGAGAATTGGAACATCCCACAAGGATTGATCATTATTATTATTATGAAATTCATCATTTAACCATACTCACATTAGAATTTGGTCTAATCCCCACAAGGGAATTATTCGATGGTACTAACCTACAAGGTTCACCATTGAGTTATAGCTATCAAACCAAATCATGCTAAGCATACACTCTAATGAACCCACATCACACTCACACCTCTATTATAGATTTCTCCCCGTTTTCTCCATACACACTTAATTTTAGATTAATCACATTAGGTTAAATATTCTCCAAAACAAATCAAACACTCCTTAAAAAATGGTAATTCTCTCATTAAGTGTTTGCTCTTATTGATTTTGTGTTGTGATTTTTGCCACATTCTCCTTGTTGATTCGACATCCGGACTTACTGGATTATTACTACTTGTCAGACCTATTGCGCTTATGAGTGCAATCTTTTAAGGCAAGTAGTCTCATCTTTTGTAAATATGTGTAGGTAGGGGGTACCATCTCATGATTCGCATTCAATGTTTGAAGAGTTTTCAAAAAATATAACATGAGAGATTTTAATCATCAAACCAGTGTATTGTCATAGCTCAAGCATAATCCCACCCTAACCTAAGCATATTTAAGAAGTCAAATAAACTTATTTTAATGATTTCATGCTTTAAATAATATCACGAGAATTTACAGAGGTGGCGACGAATACCTTGAGTTACACTTGTCCTTGTCTGTGATTGATCCAAGCTTTCATGGCAATTTTAGTTCAATGTACAATTTCCATGTTTTAAACACAAAGTTTGATTCAAAGACCGAAGTTAAAATAAATTAAACCCGTTTAAATGTTGAAATTTTCATCCAGGAAGTTAATGGGTCGAAGGAACCTGAATTAATATAAAACATTTCGTTACAAACTAAATATAAGCTGAAACTCTAAAGCAGAAGTTATTGCGCAAAAGATTTACTTGTCATGTAGGATCAGCTTTGGGTATCATCATCATGTGGCGGTTGCAGGGGAAATTAATGATAATCTACTAATGTAGGACGGGCCATAGGCTGCTCTACGGTTAAAAGAGGCAAACCAAACCCTACAGGGTCAGGAGGTGAACCCGAGCCTACTACAAAAGCCAATATAGGAAAATCAATGATCCGACAGCAAGGTACAAGGAAACGAATCCCCCACAAGTCCTATACAGGGAACCAAACAGCCCACAACAAGCATACAAGTGACTGCAGCCCCAAACAACATTGAACAAAGAACTAGGACCCCAAACAGCAAAGAAATCAAGACCCGAACCCAAAACAGGGAGAAGACAGGGGACCCATGAGCCCCACATCCAGCAAAAAGAGAAGCCGAGTGCCTCACAACCAACCAGCAGCAAATCCAAAAACCCATGCCAATAAATAGAGAATCGCAGCCCCAAAACCAATAACATAAGAGATCAATTCCCACAATTATACTCCAAAGCATCACATCCTACAATGTGACAAAAATTCCAATAAGCAAAACATGTAAAAATTTCTAGTGATTTAACTCATATGAATTCAAAATTAAAACACAAAATTTAAAACATAACCCGAAGAACTCGGAGATTGAAATAATGTATCGTTCACCAAAGATGGCTAAAGAATTCCAGTCAACCCTCAGAAGTGGTTGAAAATCCCCAAAGAAGACCGAGAAATTTTGTGAAGAAGAAAGAAATT
This sequence comes from Scilla litardierei, assembly GCA_030789695.1. Taxonomy (NCBI): domain Eukaryota; kingdom Viridiplantae; phylum Streptophyta; class Magnoliopsida; order Asparagales; family Asparagaceae; genus Scilla; species Scilla litardierei. The sequence goes on along the minus strand of CM061138.1, from coordinate 7,352,173 downwards.
ATTTTGCATGCCTCAAACTTTAGAAATCAACAGTGCATAAATAGAAACAGAGAAAACGTGTGAGATGGTTGAATCTCCCTCTTGTGTTGAAGCTTCACTTCATACTCCATGAGATTACCAATGCACTTCTGAACGGTGTATTTGGACGTGTCATATGACTCCAAAATTTCGTTGGCCTTTGACTCCCAACGAGGTGTGAGAGAGTCAAGGATCTTCTCTACACGATCCTCTTGGGAAATCATCTTCCCGAGTCCATCCAAAGCGTTCACGATATCAGTGAACCTTGTGAACATCTCTGAAATGCTTTCTCCTTCCTGCATCTTAAACATTTCATATTTAGATCTAAACACGGTTTGTTTAGATTTCTTTACCTTAGTAGTCCCTTCATGACATATCTCCAAAGTATGCCAAATTTCATTGGCCGTTTTACACATGGAGATGCGGTTGAACTCATTTGCAGAGAGGGCGCAATGGAATGCATTCATAGCCCTCGCATTATACTTGATCAAGTCCTTCTCCGCCTTTGTCCTTCTCCGCCTTTGTCCTTGAAGCCGCATGAGTAGTGGGCTTCTCAAATGGCACCTCTGTAATGTCCCATAGGTCTTGACCCTCCAAGTAGATCAACATCCTGATCTTCTAACTAGGGTAGTTGGTTCCGTTCGGACGGTTGAATGACCTTCTTCATGAGACGCGGATGAGGCGTTGAATGCCATTGTTGTAGTATGCTATAACCTCGCTCTGATACCAATTGAAAGGATCGCCTTACCCTTGCAATACTAACAACACATACTAGAGGGGGGTGAATAGTGTAATGGCAATAAAATTGTCCAATTAAAATTAAACTTGCAAATGCGGAATTATAATGCAAGAGGAAATAATTGACACAATCAATTCAAACGCAAACACAAGGAATTACCCTGGTTCCCCAAAACTTGGTACGTCCAGCAACACCAAATATTCACTATAATCCCACAAAGAGAAGTGAACACAAATCTCACAAGGAGATACCCCACAAAGAGGATTTATGCCCTACACAAGGACCCAACCAACCCTATACGAGGATCAAGACTCCCACCAAGAGAATCACTAACTCCCACTCAGAGAATTAGGGTTAGCCCTACACTAGGACACTAAACTCCCACAAAGAGAGTTATTCCCACTAAGAGAATATCCTAATCCCACAACGAGATAACCTCCCACAAAGAGAGAAAGACTAATTCCCACAAAGAGAATTAGTGATACAAATTTACCAAGTAAAATAAATACTCTTACCTATACCTTGAGATGCTTACTCATGAATGAATGCAAGGCATGGAAGAGTATCTCCAAGTGTTGAGATATGCTTGAAAGCACTTGAATGAATTCCCTTGAGCTGGACTTCAATTCTTGAAGAGGAATGAGAGCTCTAAAGAGGGAATTGAGGGAGTTTGAGAGTGGCTTATAGATCTCTTGTGATTTTCAATAGTATCAAGAAGTATAAGAGATGGCAGCACACCTATATATATAGAAACCCTATATCAAACCCCAAAACCCAAGAAAACAGCCAAAGGATCAATTCTGCAACGGCTAGAAACTGGGCGAAAACGACATCAACAGTCGACTGATGATCAAAAGACAGTCGACTGATCAACGGCTAGAAAATATCCAACGACTATCATTTGAGCCAGGACAGTCGACTAATGAAGTCGATACAGTCGACTGTGAACAGGACAGGCGCCTGTAAAACCTTCAGTAGGCGACTGCTGTAGGGGATGGAATAAAACAGAGAGCTGCACTCTTTCTCCAGATAAGCAGACAGGCGACTGATGCCAATAATACAGTCGACTGTCAAATAGTCAGGCGACTGTAATTCCTTCATCAGTCGTCTGCTGTATAAGATTGAGAAAAGACAGAGAGATGCAAAGATTGCACTTACGCTACTCAGACGACTGTTGGCCAATTCCTAGGCGACTGTAAATCTACAGGCGACTGTAAACTGAGCAGCAGTCGACTGTGCGTAAAGCTCAAGTTTGAGTCAATTGAAATGTTGACTTGAGATGTGCATATTAGTCGACTGTAGAAGGATCGACATGCGACTAGAAATCACCCAGTCGATTGTAAACTCTTCAGCAGGTGACTGATGGAAAGCCAGAGACTCCAAATGAGTCTTTGGACAAGATGAACCTATGGGGTTGGATTCTAAGATAATCCTAAGGCTCACTAAGATGGCTAAATGGATATGCATGAATGAGTAGACCATCTAACAAGGCATTACATTAATCCTAAACTCAAAAGAGAGAGAAAGCAATAAAGTAAATATTACATGGATTAAATTGCTTTCCATAGAGTCTAAGTCTTCAAACTTGATGCCCTGATTGCTCTCCATCATCTCCAAGCTTTGGCACTCCTTGAGTTCAAGCTTTGGCCCTTCTCCACTTGATGTCCATCATTGGACCAAGTGATTAGTCTCCAAGAAAGATATTCTAGGAATGAAACTATGAGACTAAAACATGAGAGTCATTAGCAACAACATAATGTTGTGATCATCATCAAAATAAGATTGGTATGAAACACCAATACTCAACAGAGGAATAGTGTGTTTCGTTTGGTTGTTTTGGGTTGGAAAGTGGAGATGAGTTTTGTTTGTGGGGTCCATAGTAAAGTAGTGTGTTTGTTTGGTTATATGGGTATTGGAAAGTTGGTTGAGGAAAGTGAGAAAGTTGGTTATGGTGATTTGTGGTGAGATTACCCCCCAACCGTAATTGGGCAATTAACTTGTGAAACCCATGAATTAATTAATTATTAATTAACTAACTATTAATTATTAAATAAATTACTATTAAATAAGCATATTTAAATACAATTTACATAATTAAATTTTAAAAGACCGAATTTAAAAAGGGAATATTTAATTGAATAAGGCCGAATAATTAGAAACGTAAGAACGACAAGCAACGCAATCAACAGAAATAAAAATACAATTTAATGAACTGGAAGCAAAAAATATGTATATTTTTAAATGCACGTCAGAGGGCTCATATCAGATAGCACAAACCAAAGTCACATTCCTTAATAGGTCAACATACCCAAAATACATATAATTTACATATTACAAGTATCATCTGACATCCCACCATACAGTAATAAAGTTTTACATTTTCATCGCGATAATAAACAACATCAACAAAGATAGCAGAAAGCCTCATTCAACTCTGACCAAAACAACCGATGGAGCACCCGATTCCAGCACAAACCCGCCGAACTTCCTAGGGTTTTTGCCGAACCGAACTGAAACCCGCGGGAAGAAGTGAGGAGGGGTGAGCACAGGACGGTGGGGCCCAATAATCGCAGAGAAAAGGGCGAAATCCGCGTGAAATCCGGAGATTTCGCTCTGGGCAGCTGGGGTTGCCAGCAAGGATAGAGGAGTAGCTGGAGGGAACGAAAGCAGCAGAGAAAAGCAGCGGCGAAGCGGAACAGACGAGAGATTTTGAGAGATGAATCCCCAAAAACAAGTCCGAATGACCGTCTACAGTGCGCAAAGTGCACTTTATCGCCCCAAAGAAACAAAAGCAACCCGCGTGGAACAGGCCCTAAATGGAGCAGCTATGGTTTTTCGGAGGAGCGAGGGGCATCCATCGATTTGAAGATAAGATGTCAAGCCATCAAGTCTACAGGTTTGTGTTTGGTTTAAACTTTGATGGGCCGATGGGTTTCGTTCTGGCTTTGGTCCAGGCTTAAATGAAAAGAAGAAGTAAAAATATTAAAGAAGGAATAACTGGTGTTGGGCCGTGAGTTGTCGGGCTTTGGGGCCAAAAGAAAATGTGAATGAAAATTAAGGCCCTGTTTGGTTTGAGGGAAAAGGAAAGAAAAGGAAAGAAAACAGAAAAGAAAACAGTTTTCTTCTGTTTGGTTAGAAAGAAAACAGAAAGGAAAAGAAAAGTGACGGAAAGTGAAGGAAAAATCAAACTTAAACATTTCCCTCTTCTTTTCCCTCCCCAAACCGACAGAAAACGAAGGAAAACACTGCTCGGTCTGGCCTTCGACGTCACCTACTCATCCTCCTCTGCACCACTCGACGACCCGTCCTAGTCACCCTCCTCCCCCTCCCTCACCCCCTCTACCGCCTCCCCCGCTCCAAGATCTCCTTCAGCCTGATCAAATGCGGGCTATCGTGCATGACTTCCTTCACAACCTCAATGGACACCGATGCCTCGTACGTCGCCTATTCCGACTAGGTTGCGTCATCCTCCTTCCTTTCTTCTAGCTGCAACTCGACTCCCCTGTCGATGGCTTCGACTTCGAATTCAGAAAGATCGAGATCATGCGTGTTAGATGTTTGATATCGTGCATGTTAGATGTTTGATGAAATGGGTCAGCTAGATATGTGATTGTTGTTTTCGTAACATTATGATTGTATTCGGCCATGTTATTCTTCAGTACATTGTGGATTGATTGCTAGAGTTTTTAAAGTATATTGTTGCTGGGCATGAATCAAAGGACCTTGCTGATGTATTTCGTTTTTACTCTATTAATTATATATTTTCATTATTTATATTGCTATGTTGCAGGATTCTAGAATGAACCCAACGTTGATTTGAGCTCCCAAACTACTAATAAATGTAAAAAATCAATGTTGGAATCACCGCTAGAAACTTCCTTATTTTCCTTTCAACTTTCTTCAAAATTTTCTTTGGTAACCAAACACGAGAAAGAATCTCATTTCATTTTCATTTCACTTTTCTTTCTGTTTCCTTTTCATTTCACTTTTCTTTCATACATTTTCTCTCAATCCAAACACACCCTAAAAAGAAAAGATACGGAACCGACAAGAAAGGAAAGAAAGAAAAACAAAAATATTATTTAAAAAAAGTATATGAAAATTGTGGACCATATAGATAAGATCACAAATTACAAGATTTTTAGGGGAATCCATTTCATATCATCTTTGTTTATCAGTATCATCTTAAACTATCCACAAATTTAATACTACTACTCTTAACCTTATGAATATCATTTAAACTATCCACGAATTTAATAATACTACTCTTAATTTTAGAAATTCAACAAAACCCCCCTTAACTTTGATCATTCACCAATGCACATCCTAAATTTTGAAGTATACTGTAGTTTACTAAAGAGCAATATAGATATTAGCTATCCAAGGAGGAAATTGATAGCGTCAAATACTCCACATTGGCTTGGTTTTTCGACGATTAGATTCATTCAGTTTGTTCATCATGTTTTAAAAGCCCAACACATTAATTTTGAAGTGAATCTACATGGTTTTACTTGTGCATCTAGCTGTTGCAAAAAAATTCTGTTACTACGAAACCGTTAATTTGTGACAAGTGGATGAATGAGCAAAACCATTTGTATTCACTTGAAAATTGATGGTTTGTGATTTTAGAAATAAAGATCACACTGAACAGATCGGATCATCAGAAAAAATAGGATGTATGCGGTTCTGACAAGTTTCCTCATTGGCTAATTGACGTCAAATTTTGTTTTTACTAAATTCAACTCAAACTTTCAGGTAGTTTCTATAAACAATTGTCTAGTTGTAGGATAGTTTTGGTGAACATTGGTAAAGCTATGGTAGTTATCATGAAAAGATATTTAGAGAGTTTTGATGAATGATCAAAATTATGTGCGGTTTAGTGAATTTCTAACTTTAAGAGAATATTATTTAGTTAGTGTATAGTTTAGAATCGTTTTTGTAAAGAGCAATATATGTATTAGCTAGCCAATAAGAAAATTTTCTCCTTGGTTAGCTTGAATTTTCTCTTTGTCTAGCTCACACAATCCATACCCCTTTTTGATGATCTGTTCCATTCATGTTGATTTTAATTTCATCCTTAGCTAGCTCGTGCAACCCATGCCATCTTATTTTTGATGATCGGTTCCGTTCCTGTGATCTTTATATTCTAAAACAGCAAGCTATCAATTTGCAAGTAAATTCTTATAATTTTACTCGTTCATCTAGTCATTACAAACTGGTTTTGTAATTGCGAACCGTTAAACTTGCAACGAGTGAATGAACTAGTAAGCCCCATTTGAAAATTGATGATTTGATGCGTTAATTACATAAACATCAAAATTAGCAGATGAGATCGTTTCAAGAAAAAATTATGTGGAAATGGTGCTCCAAATTGTTCAATTAAGCATTGTTTACCGAATTACCTAAATAGAAGCACAAGCCCCAATCTCATCTTCCTCCCTTCTCAACTCCTGACGTCCATCTGCACCTACCCATTTTGCCCTAGCTTGCCGGACTTTCTTCTCTTCAGCGTGAGGGCGGCACGAATAGACGGCAATCGGGGCCCATATCTGACACCAATGATCACTACTCCAAGCGTTAGAGAGAGGTACCCCTGAACTCAAAATCCAAAGCTTTTAGATTCTTGATTTTGCATTTTATTATCAGACCATACTTGACAAATTTAGACAGAAACCCAAATTTTTATCTGAAAATTCTTGATTTTGCATTTAAATAGCGGACTAGAGCGGCGAAATTATGTCGGAAGTTGGAACCCAAATTCTTGCGAGCACCACTATACCTGTCTGTCAAAATTAGGCTGAGGTAGTTGAAAGAAAGTACTTTAAAACATAATGGAAAGAGGGAGAATTGTTGTGAAAATTGGCTTCATGATGCCGTTAATGAATTCTAAAAGTGTTTGGGAGTGAAGTTTAGTACGCAAGCATAAACGGTTAACACATAGGAATAATAATCAACACAAGATGACACAAGGACATTGGTAACGCAGTTCGGTGCGCACACCTACATCTGCGGGGCCTCGCCCAGAAATTCAAATTACACCACTAAATAATGATAGTTACAATCACCAATACTATTTGATATTAGGGGAAACAAACTCCCCCTCAATACAAACCGCAAGAGTTGATCTCAATCAACCCCGTGGAGTAATTTGCGCAAGCTCCCCTTGCGAGCAAGATCCCCTTGCAATACTGACCCAGATCAACTCCCTTGATCCCCCTACCTCAGTAGTAGTCAGCCTCCTCCCAGAGCTTGGTATCACTTTCGCAAAAGCTAATCTTCCAAGTAATTACCTTAGCCGCCAATCCACCTGCAACTTGACTTCGCTCACCCCTCGAAGTGGTTAAGTTGTTAATACAGATACAACAGGCAGAATCTCATAAGATTGGCAGAGAACAGCCTGCACAGCTAGGCTAGGTAAGGCGGTTAATATATATATCTCAGCCGTCAAAACAGAACTGAAACCAAAGAAGCAAACTTAACCATCCTTCAACGGCATCAACGAATAGAACCTTGAAACAATTCAACCGCTCGCTATAGAAGAACATCTGTTTCTGATCAACAATTCCGATGACGTCATATCTCCAATAACCGCAATTCTATCACGACGACGTCTTATCTCCAATAACCGCAATTCTATCACGACGACGTATTATCTCCAATAACCGCAATTCAATCAGATACATAAGATAACAGCAGTACCTAGTCTCAAATGTTGAACAATAAGTTCAACATTTCATATGACACAATGTTCAACATTGCATACAAAACTCATTGGGCCACAAATGACAAACAATCAAACTTAACAATCTCCCCCTTTGGCTTTTAGTGGCACAATTAATCAAGGAAAAAATAGCTGACACAATATGCAAATGTCATCAGGCTGAGGAGGCAAAGCAATTAGAAGACATACCAGACATTTACATGATCATCAGAGGATACCACCGTACTTCAACAAGAAGAGAAGATCATACAAAAATACTCCCCCAAAATACCACAGACCATACAATATTGTATCACCAACAACATATCACAATTATCCAGTAATTGTATCACCAACAGACCAACAGTATATCACAATTATCTCCCCCTTTGGGACACGAAAAGTCAAAGATCTTACATTGTCAGAAGAAACTTTAGCCATGAGCTGAACAATCCTTTCCTGAAGAAATATCTTATGAAATTCAAGTAGAACTCTCTGACCATGAAGCATAGCCAGCTGATCATCTACAGATTTGACCCCCCTCTCAAACACCAGAATGTCATCCGGTAAGTCTTGCATAGAGACATTTGATGGCGAAGTCCTTTTAACAGCAGATTTTGAGGCAGACGGAGGAGAAGTAGACGATGATGGCACAGATGAGACGGAAGCCGAAGGAACAGCAGATATATCATCAATTTTGCTTACTACTGACTTGGTGGTAAAGCTGATCATGTCACACATCAGTGGCAGTTCAGAGGAGTCAGGGACAATCCCTTGCGAGAAAAGCACCATGGAAATGAGAGATGCACGAGGAAGTGAGGTATTAGGTACAGAAGACTCTGAAAGTGAAAGGATCGAATCAAAGATGATTCAGCCCAAATTGAAAGACTTCTTTGTCCCGGCAGCAAACAACAATTTGCACATAGCCTTTGTGACAATCAACATGTTGAAAGTAGGCAGCCAATTACGAGTGGCAATGTGATAGAGTAGAAAGAACTTTGCAGTCAAGGTCGAGGAAGGGAAGGAAAAAGTCTTTGGCCAACACTTAAACTGCCCTCCAGTGACAGTCTGTATAAAGGAGTCATAATCTTCACCAACAGATACACCATAGGACAGAAGATTCTGATTGCACGGCCACGTCAGAAGTTTGTTGATGACAGATGGGGAGAAGGGAATAACCTTGCCTCTAATATAAGTCATAAAACCCCATTTAGATGCAGAATCCGTAGAGGACTTGTGAAGATTACAATAGAATTCACGGACCAAAACCGGATAAAAGGTCTTAAAGCAGCTTGCTGCTTGAAAGAGATCAATGTCTTTAAGAAAGGATAAAAAGTGAGTCTTTCCAAAAGAAGAAACAACAATAGATTTTTCACCAAATATAGGCCGCTCTGAGTAGACATGCTATCTATTCTAACAGGACTTATCAAAGAATAGCTTAGACAATGCTCTAGATGCAGACACAACAGAAGGGGAGGAGGATCCAGTAACACCAGACCCCTTGAGTTTCTTAGAAGGAGAGAAACTGCATGTCCTGGTTGAGGCTGTGCGCTTGAGAGACTCAGATCTGGTTTTGCGAGGGTGAGACACAAAAGGATCCACACTAGGAGCATCTGTCATCACGGGTTCCTCCTCTTGAGCATTAGCAGAAGATCTGACATTAGATCCAACATTAGATGAGGGTTCGACAATTTCACATGGAGAAGTGATCAGCCCAGCAGTAAGAACACTCTCCTCTACATGATCAGAAGTTATCAACACTGGAATAGCTTCATCTACAACTTTTGGTGCTCCTGCTCCTAATTCCATGTCAACCCCATCCTCCTTTCTTTTTGAACCCAGATTTACATTTCCCTCATCAATTGAGTGAGAAGCATTATGTATAACATCCTGTGAATCAATCTGCCCAGCAATAGCCTGTGAAATAGTCTGCTCAGCATCATCCGTATCAGAAATACACATGTCACTTTGACCATCATCATTGTGTGCAATATCAGGAGCAGCATAATTAGAAGGTCCTTCACCAACATCCGGACCAACAGTACACACATTATCATGATTAGACATAACATCCTCATCAATATCTCTACTAGGGACCTCTCCAGTCATAGAAGACTCTGAGTCAGTGCTATTCAAATCTATAATTTTAGAGATCTTTACAGATGATTCAGACGGATTCCAAGTCTTTAGAACAACCAAGTCATCAAAAGGAACTCTCACGCTAATCAATTTACCATCCACATCTCTAAGTTTGACAGAACCAAAACAAGCTTCAGATAAATTCATCCAAGAAGCATTCAATTTACGTCCTGTTCGACGAAGATACCAGTACCAGTTTTCCACAGTTTCCAGACGAGGAAACCAGTCAGCATTTTCAGATTGAGCCATTTGAGGCTTAATTGGAGAACAAGGAACAACAAGAATTGGGGAAAAAGCCACCATAGCCGAATTCGAGATAAAACATGGTTGCATGTTATCAGTAGACAATGGAGATGAAGAAAGAGAGGAAATACCAACAGATGAAGCCTTAGGAGTGCGAGAAACCGTCCCTTTCCGTTTGTTGCGAGAAGACGAAGACGAAGCATGAACCATTCTGAGATGATGCAGCCTGTCGGGAGGAGCGACGAGGGTTGGGAGAGAGTTTCTCATTTCGAGCACGACCCATTCTGTAAGAAAAACCTTTGTCGAAAGAACAAGAATCAATAACCCTAATTTCCACTGAGCAGCCCTCTTTTTGAAACGTTCAAGTGAAACGAAGAGCGCTGAGAGAACCAAGGAGGAGAAATAAATGCGGAGGAAATAAAAGAATATACCATACAATATCAATAAAGGACACCAAAACCCCTTTCTTAGTTGTAACATAATGTACAACATTATGTACAACATTATATGCAGCATTAGATATGACACAGCCCAAGAGCTTGTCGTAATTCCTCAAATCTACTGGAGTCCAAGGGTTTTGTAAAAATGTCAGCCAATTGACTGCTAGTATCTATATATTTCATGACGAGAACCTTCTTTTCAACCAGCTCTCTGATGTAATAGTGTCGAATGTCGATATGTTTGGTCCTGGAATGTTGAATATGATTCTTGAAAATGTTTATGGCGCTCTGGTTGTCACACAGAATGGTCAAGACATCTTGATCAACACCGTAGTCAGTCAGCATTTGTTTCATCCACAGGAGTTGAGTACAGCAGCTTCCTGCTGCAATATATTCAGCCTCAGCGGTTGACAAGGAAATGGAATTCTGCTTTTTACTATACCAGGACGCTAAGTTGTTTCCAACGTAAAAACATCCTCCTGTGGTACTCTTTCTATCATCAGCATTACCTGCCCAATCAGCATCACTATACCCAGATAGTAGTCTATTGGCGTCTTTAGAATACCAAATACCATAGTCAGCAGTCCTGCTTATATACCTGATTATGCGTTTCACAGCCGTGATGTGAGATTCCTTAGGACAAGCTTGATAACGGGCACACATCCCTACAATGAAACTGATGTCAGGTCTACTCGCTGTCAAGTACAGTAGACTTCCTATCATGCTCCTGTACAAAGTGACCTTTACTTGTTTCCCACCATCATCCTTCGAGAGCTTCTCAGTAGTAGCCATAGGGGTGCGAACTTGCCGAGCTTTTTCAAGGCCGAACCTCTTAACTAGGTTCTTAGCATACTTACTCTGAGATATAAACAGCCCATCTCTAGATTGTTTAACTTGAAGACCAAGAAACATATTTAACTCACCAACCATACTCATTTCAAACTCTTTTTGCATAAGGTCGATAAATTCACGTACCAGTTGCTGTGAAGTAGATCCAAAGTCTATGTCATCTACATAAATCTGTGCAACAATGACCGCAGATCTGGTTCTCTGGACAAACAACGTTTTATCTGCTCCCCCTCGCTCATAACCCTTTTGAAGAAGGTATCTGGTCAGTCTCTCATACCATGCTCTTTGAGCTTGCTTAAGCCCATAGAGAGCTTTCTTCAATCGATAGACATGGTTAGGCAAACACGGGTCTTCAAATCCCTTTGGCTGTTCAACATACACATCCACGTTTAAAATCCCATTCAGAAAGGCACTCTTCACGTCCATCTGATGTAGCTTGAAATTGAAGCTACATGCCACGGCGAGAAGTAATCTAAGAGATTCCAGACGGGCTACCGGAGCGAAAGTCTCGTCAAAGTCAATCCCCTCGATCTGAGTATATCCCTGAGCTACCAAACGAACTTTGTTACGTGTGACATTCCCTTTCTCATCCGTTTTATTCTTGAATATCCACTTAGTTTCAATGACATTCGTCCCTTTTGGTCTCTCCACAAGGCTCCAGACGTCATTACACTGAAATTGATTCAGCTCCTCTTGCATAGCCAGCACCCAGAAGTCGTCGAGTAATGCTTCCTTAACATTCTTAGGCTCAACGCTTGATAGAAAACAAATATATCCAGCAAGATCACGATAATTAACTTGACTAGTACCTCTCGTTCGAAGACCATCTTCAACATTCCCAATGACAAGTTCAGGAGGGTGATTTCGTATAACTTTCGTAATCCCTCTTGAGGAATGAACTTCATTTCCATCTGACTGTGATTCCTCAACGGATGCTATTCCTTGTGAAGCACCATTCTGTCCAGTATTCACTTGTGTTGTATCAAATGTCGTAACATTTTGTTCAACACTTTCTTCCTCTTCATTACTCTCTCCCTGAAGAACAGACCCTCCATTTATGACAGCTTCACCCTGCTCGAAGTCATCTACAACAACATTGATAGACTCCATCAGAACATCAGTGCGATGATTTAGCACACTGAAAGCACGACTGGTAGTTGAGTATCCAAGAAATGTCCCTTTATCACTCTTAGATTCAAACTTTCCTTTAGGAGTTCGATCCTGCAAAATGTAACACTTGCTTTCAAATACATGAAAATAAGAAACACTGGGTTTTCTACCTTTCCATATCTCATAAGGAGTTTTCTCTGTTCTGGGTCTTAGATACACTCTATTGATGGTGTAGCATGCAGTGTTAACCGCTTCGGCCCACCACTTAGTAATGACCTTTCTGGCATTCAACATCACATATGCCATTTCCTGTAGAGTGCGATTCTTCCTCTCAACAATTCCATTCTGTTGAGGAGTCTTAGGTGCTGAAAACTCATGACGTATTCCCTCAGCTTCACAGTAATCAGCAAACAAGTGATTCTCAAACTCCTTACCATGGTCACTGCGAATTCTGATAATCTTTCCAATAGTGATTCCTTTCTCAGTCTGAAGGCGGGTGCATAGCTTCTTGAAAGCATTAAAAGCATCTGACTTTTCTTTGAGAAAATCAACCCAAGTAAAGCGAGAGAAGTCATCAACGCAAACATAAATGTATTTCTTACCTCCCATGCTGACTTCCGTTGTGGGCCCTATCAGGTCCATGTGCAGTAGCTCCATGTTCTTAGAAGTGGTGATGGTCTGAAGTTGTTTATGACTTACCTTCTTCTGTTTTCCCAGCTGACAGGGACCACAAACACCGTCTATTTTCTTGGCTAAGACAGGTATCTCTCGAACAGCTCCAACTCTGGAAATCTCCATCAAAGTCTTGTAGTTGGCGTGCCCTAGCTTTTAATGCCACTGTTCAGAGACATCAACACTCGCACTGAGACAACTGTTAGCTTCCTGAAGTAAATAGCAGTTGTCGACTGATCTTTTCCCAGTTAGAATGCTAGTCCCAGCTTCATTGAGGACTACACACTCATTCTTAGTGAACTGAACGAACAATCCTTGGTCACACAATTGACTTATACTAATCAGATTTGCCTTTAAGTCTTCTACATGCATTACATCCTTCAGAGTGACAGATCCAGTCATCTTCAGTTCTCCCTTTTCAATGACTTTGCTTCTTTGACCGTCACCAAAAGTAACATGTCCTTTATTGCCCGTAGTGTATTCAGAGAGCAGACTTCGATTTCCTGTCATGTGCCGGGAACACCCGCTGTCGAAATACCACATATTTTCCGAGAAGGCAACCATAGAGGTGTAGGCAACTAAACTATGAACTTCTGACTTCCTTACCCATTTTTTATGAGTCTTTTCTCCAGATGTCCAGTGTCCCTTCCTTCACGTTGGTGTCTCATACGACTAAAACAACTACTTTCAGTATGACCTTTGCATTTACAATAATTACACACAGAGTGCTGGGGTGTAGTACTCCTTTTGTGTTCATCCTTCTGACCACCTTGATTGAAAGCACTCCTTTTGTGTTCATCCTTCTGACCACCTTGTTTGAAGTGCCTATTCTTGTTCTGACCTTCGATAAACCGTCCATGTCCTTTCTTGGATAACTGAAGGTAGCCTCCTCTATTGAAACCAACGCCTGTACGATCTCCAGATACTTTCCCCATGCTCAGTATGTCATCAAGCTTCGTCTTTCCGGAGTTCCATTTGTTCAGAATGCTCTCTGCCTTCTCGGCTCTAAGAAGTGTTCTCCTGAGTTGACTTTCTAGATTTCTGAAATTTTGCTCGGTCTCTAATAGTTGAGCAATAACCTCTTCCTTTTCTCCTTTCAGTCTAACATTTTCCTTCTTTAAGGATTTATTGATCTCACAAATCTTCATCCAATTTGTGAACATTGTTTGATACGCAGACTGAATATCAACTTCGTCAACTTCCTCATCATCACCCACATCTGAAGTAGATTCACTGTCAGATGTTATACTGAATGTTGTAACATTCTTCTTGACATTTCCACATTAATTCTCCAACATGGTGCGAGTTGTGGCAACACTTGGTCCAACATTACTAGAGATGTACCCATTATGCTGATCCTTCAGAATGGCCGTAAAATCAACATAATTGCTGATGCTATTCTCATCTACAGCACTCCCTTCGGACTCTTCATCACTCCAGGAACTAGCCAGAGATTTTTCTTTTTGTTTCTTGATAGTATTAGCACATTCAGCTTGTATATGTCCAAAACCCTCACATTCCCTGCACTGTATTCCCTTGCCTTTACTCTTAGATTCATACTTCTGTATAGGTCGGTTGTTACCTCTTCCTGCAGGGAGAAAACCAGGGCGCGCTTCCTTGTTGACATTTCTGAAAGTCTGTCTCCTACTGCCTATCTTCCTCATCATTTTGCTAAAGTTTTTAGTTAACAAAGCAATGTCATCTTCAAGCTCAGTGTCATTTCCTGTTTGTGAAACTTTTGTAGCTTCCACCTTTAAAGCCACACCTTTATCCCTTTTATTTTGCTTCAAATTCATCTTATAGGTCTGGAGAGACCCCATCAGTTCATCCAATCTCATATTTGATGTGTTCCTTACCTCTTCAATAGCAGCAATTTTAGCCGAAAATTTATCAGGTAGGGACCTCAGAGTTTTCTCTACTAATTTCTTTTGGGAGTATTTCTTTCCCAATTGGAAGGCCTGATTAGCTATATTAGGTAATCTTCCATTGAATTCAGACACAGATTCATCATCATTCATTCTATGATTTTCAAATTGAGAAGCGAGAATTTGAAGTTTAGAAGCTCTTACAGTGCTTGTCCCTTCATGAATATTTTGAAGGATGTCACACGTCTCCTTTGCAAGCTCGCATGTAGAGATTAATTTGAATTGCTCTTCATCTACAGCAGTAAAAATTGCATTCACAGCCTTCGAATTTCCCAGAGCAGCACGTTCTTCTTCGGGACTCCAGTCTTTGGCAGGCTTGAGATATTCATTTCCCTTTTTGTCATCTTTAGTAGGAGTCCAGCCTTCTACAGTTGCTACCCAAGCCTTCTCATAAGGGACTTGATAAACGCGCGCATCCGGGACTTCCAGTACGTATAGTTAGTACCAGTAAGTAGCGGAGGCCGAGTCACAGAAGCTCCTTCCTTCGTGTTCATGGTTGATGTACTCAAACAGCAGAATCACACCCTCTTTGACAAACAAAGAATGCGGATGACCTGCTCTGATACCAATTGAAGTTTAGTACGCAAGCATAAAAGGTTAACACATAGGAATAATAATCAACACAAGATGACACAAGGACATTAGTAACGCAGTTCGGTGCGCACACCTACATCTGCAGGGCCTCGTCCAGAAATTCAAATTACTCCACTAAATAATGATAGTTACAATCACCAATACTATTTGATATTAAGGGAAACAAACTTCCCCTCAATACAAACCGCAAGGGTTGATCTCAATCAACCTCGTGGAGTAATTTGCGCAAGCTCTCCTTGCGAGTAAGATCCCCTTGCAATACTGACCCAGATCAACTCCCTTGATCCCCTACCTCAGTAGTAGTCAGCCTCCTCCCAGAGCTTGGTATCACTTTCGCAAAAGCTAATCTTCCAAGTAATTACCTTAGCCGCCAATCCACATGCAACTTGACTTCGCTCACCCCTCGAAGTGGTTAAGTTGTTAATACAGATACAACAGGCAGAATCTCATAAGATTGGCAGAGAACAGCCTGCACAGCTAGGCTAGGTAAGGCGGTTAATATATATATCTCAGCCGTCAAAACAGAACTGAAACCAAAGAAACAAACTTAACCATCCTTTAACGGCATCAACGAATAGAACCTTGAAAACAATTCAACCGCTCGCTATAGAAGAACATCTGTTTCTGATCAACAATTACGATGACGTCATATCTCCAATAACCGCAATTCTATCACGGCGACGTCTTATCTCCAATAACCGCAATTCAATCAGATACATAAGATAACGGCAGTACCTTCAACATTTCATATGACACAATGTTCAACATTGCATACAAAACTCATTGTGCCACAAATGACAAACAATCAAACTTAACAGGGAGAAATGGCTAATTAAGTCTTTCATACTTCCATATAATTTTTCAAAAATTGTGAAATGAGCACTTAAAGTTGTGAAGATAGTCATGGAATCGAGTTGAGCAGTCATACAATGAAATCATAGGTGAGTGTTTAGTCGTGGCGCATGTATATACTAGCAATACGCCGTGCACAAAGTGTACGTGCACAAAAAAAACCTGCCCACAGGATGCATGCCCAACCCGTGAACGGGTGTTGTTGTGGATGCGGCCCAGGGTGAAAGGGTTTAGTTTCCCTTAAAAAGAATAACAAGGAAAAAAAATCATTGGTGAGTTTCATCGCATAGTCATTAGAGTATGTATGAATCTTTTTTTAAAAGAATAAATGGTAAGAGTGTTTCTCCCATGTTCCATTAAAAAGGATTTAGCGAAGCATACCAAACAATACATAAGAGTAACTAACAAAAAGCACTTGTATGTGTTCTTCAAAAGAAAGCATAATACAACCAAACTTCACCGTCCAAAAATCCTGTAGAAGGATGACAAAATGTTAAGATGGTGTAGATCCAAGACTGTCTATTCCTTGCCATCATCCTCCATTTGGTACTCATGGAAGTCATTATTAAAGTCACATTGGGAGGGGTCTAGGTCAATGTGATCTCTGATGTCACAAGTCAACTTATCTAACTTTTCTTGACAAGAGATTATTCCACTGCATAATGCTAGCTTTCACAAATTCAAAAACTATCTCATGGTTTTTAGAAATGCAATTAAAGATTCTATTATTACGCTTGTGCCAAATGGCTCAGAATGACATGGAGATCCCAACATCCTATAATTTTTCTAGTATCAAGGGGGATGAAATTTTAACCTCCATTCAGACCAAGTTGTGTCGGTAGGGAGTAGGAATTGCTGGATACCCAAGAAAGCCATAATGGGCATGCAGTTCTTTGAAATACAGGGAAGAGAAGAACAAGCGACATATCATATTTACGCTTGCCAATTTTAGCGTGTTAGGTTATCTCTGGTGAGGATGTCCTTCTTGCTAACTAGATAAAGGAAAGCCTTAACATTAATATGGGCTTTACTCTTCCAAATAAGATTAGCATTTCTGTATCAAAGTCCCCTGTTGTTAATGAATTTGTAGGTGGACTTAATGAAAAAGGTACATGGGAGTTCCATCTCTAGGAGGTTGTAGGCATATCATACACCTCCAGTCTTCAAGAACGTAACCATGTCATCCTTTTATGAACCAACAACAATATCGATGGAATGTGAAAGCTCAGTGATCCATTGGCATTTATGCCTACATGACGCTACAGAAACATTCTTATTTCGTGCCGAAGAGAAGAGAAGCGAAACCCAACAACTAAAGGTATGCGACCACACTAACAATCTTGCTAGAGGGAGATATTATTTCATTTCCAATGAAATAGGAAACATCCGAAAATGTAATTCGTTAGAGCTTTTGAAGACTTTGCCAGAGCATGGATGCATTTTTGGCATTTTCCCCTTACCCTACCAGAGCATGGAGCACAGGCTTCGACAGTAACTTAGCTAAGAGAGATTGGCCCATCTTGATTTTTTGGAAGTAAGAAGTTTTCACCACCATTTGGCAAAACATCCATGCCTTTAAGATTGATAATACCTCCAAATTCCTTCTTCATCAATAGGAGCCAATCAATCTTGCGCAATTTGCTATAGCTCAATGGCAAGCCCAAATATTTAATAGGTAAGGATTCAGTTGGGCAATTGAAGATTGTAGGCAGAAGTTAAATTTGTATATTAGGCTTCCTGAAACAAATGAATGCGCTGTTGTGAAAATTGATTCATAAGCCATGACCCCATCTTAAAATAATATAGGACCTACTTCATGATGATTTCTTGGCAAATGCATGCTTTCCCAAATAAGAAGCATGTCATCATTGATGATTTGTAGTTTGAGCTTAAACGCACCTAACCCTTCTAATAAACCTGCAGAGTTACACCTCTTAATCATGTCATTTAGACCATTAGTTACTAGGACTAAAAGCGTGATAACGGATATCTTTTGGCATAGACCTCTTCTGCATAGGATTTGTGTTCATCCATCCATATGTTGATTACTGCAAATACTTTGGCCATAGTAAGTCATGATCGTATCCATATAATCCATCTCAATCGTATCCCTATAATCCATCTCGATCTAGATCCCATCGATCACAACGTCTCTAGTAAGCAGGATTAATTTATAATGTCATAAGAAATTCAGTTTAAGGAGATAACAATCTAATCTCCTCTTGGTTGCATGAATGATTTCTTGAGCTGCGGACATACTACCTAAGATGTTTCTAAAACAATGATGCATGTTTGATGGTTGTATATCAAATTTTATAGAATTACACTCAATCTATTTTCAAGAATCTTACGGATGATTTTGAGAGAACAATTGAGCAAATTGACAGTATGTAGTCACGGAAAGCTATTGCCTTGCTTTTCTTAGGGATGGGAACAGAATAGTAATCAATTTTGTGCAATTAGAGTTGCAAATGATAAAAGCCATCTACAATGCCCGAAAGATTCTTAGTAATGATATTCTAAACATTGATAAAAAAGAATAGGAAAAAAACCATTAGGGCATGACACTGTGTGAGCGCCTAGTTTACCCATGTTTTGATCTCCTTTTCAGTAAGGAGGACATGCGAACTAGCTAGGAGTACATAAATCTCCTCATTTAGAGGGATCGATAGAGATGTATTCTTCACCCATCTCAATTGAAGGGATGCACCAAAGAGATTGTTGTAGAAGGAATCAAAATGAGCTTTAATATCTTCCTTGCTATCGATGCATGTGTACCCATCATACAAATGTACATAATTTGCTTCCTTTTATGCATACTGGACATTTTATGGAAGTACACCATGCTTAGGTACCATGCCTAAGCCCATGGACATTGGCTCATTGAGCCAATGTGATCTCCTCTCTTCAATATACGACCAAAATCTTTTTCATATATTTTTTGAGCTCTCTAAAGGCCATTGTTTTGGTTTTTCCGAAGTGTCGATTTTGTTTGTAATCTTCTGTTTTTGTTTGGTCATGCTACCAAAGTGGTCCCTCTCCTATTTATGTAGTCTCGTTTGAAGATGTCTAACTTGGAATTAAAGATGTTAGCATCATTTGTATTACTTGTAGGCAACGCCTAATTATTGTGGATTAGTTCCTCTAAGCCTTCCTTTCCAATCCACATTCTCTCGAATCTGAACTGCTTACGGAACTTGTTATGCGAAACTTGTTAAGCCTAAGTGTCGATTTTGTTTGTAATCTTCTGTTTTTGTTTGGTCATTCTACCAAAGTGGTCACTCTCCTATTTATGTAGTCTATTTTGAAGATGTCTAACTTAGAACTATAGATGTTAGCGTCATTTGTATTACTTGTAGGCAAAGCCGAATTGTTGTGGATTAGTTCCTCTCTGCCTTCCTTTTCAAGACACATTCTCTCGAATCTGAACTGCTTACAGAACTTGTTATGCCCTTCTCCGATATGAAGACAACAACATATGGTAAGAGGTGGGCCGATTGATGAAGAACACATTGGCCAACAAGTTTGGATTCCCATTCTATAGAACTCATTATTCTATCCAGCCTAGCAATTATATGTGAGTCTTTCCTGATGGACCAAGTGAAATTGCGATCAGAAATCAAAAGGTCTATTATGTAAAATTGATTAATCAGAGTATCAAAATCTTTGCGTACTCAATTATCTCCTATTGCGCTGTCATTTTGCTCAAGAAGTGAATAATATTAAAGTATCCTTCTAAATTCCAAGAGTAGGATCATCTAGAGTGGACATCCTGAATCTCCTACCAAAAGGCCAGTCTAAGCTCCCTTTTGGTTAGATCGTATATAGCCGTGATGGTTTGAAACGACTCATCATGCTTATGATGAATATCGATCAATAAGGTTATGTACCTTCCAAGCTGTTATAAATTTCTAGGACTTCAGAGTCGATGCCTTTACATCTCTACAATGGCCCCAAGTTGTCTTTGATTATCCATTCTGCATATTTGTCTAATGAACTTAGCATTCTAGTGAGGGGTTGACAATTATAGCTTCTTTTGGAGAAATGAACTCATATTATTATATAATGATGACATCATTAGTCATCTTTCATTTGACTAGATTTCCAGTTTGCTACTGTTCCTAAATAAGAATTTCTTTACTGGCATGTGTGGTGCCCCCCCGTCCGAGCAGGTAGAAAGTTTGGGGCTTATCACTATAGTCTGGACTCTATCAGCCTCAGTCATTCTAACCTCATTAATGGTCTTACGAATTACGTTAACATGTCCCTAATGAAATACCAATAGTGTTTGCTGTTAGGAATAAACTCTCTTGTATTATTCCAAGGGCAATAGCCCGATATATATAGAGTACAGGGAATGGTAAATAAGCACAAAAGACCCTATACAAAGGGACATATACATCTAACACCCCCCCTCAAACTCATGGTGGATCAACAACACTGAGTTTGGAAAGATAGAAGCTGTGCTGTGCTCTGGTCTGGGCCTTTGTGAAGAAATCCGCGAGCTGATACTCAGAAGGCACATACTGTAGAGCAATAACCTCATCTCGTACCTGTGAACGCGTAAAAGAGGCGTCCACACCAATGTGCTTGGTGAGCTCATGCTTCACCGGGTCACGAGCAATACTGATGGCACCTGTACTGTCAGACAACAAAGGAGTAGGTGTGGAAATAGACACGCCAAAATCCTCAAGTAACCAACGTAGCCAAATAAGCTCTGCTGTCAACAAGGCCATAGCACGCAACTCAGCCTCTGCACTCGATTGAGAAACCGCCTGCTGCTTCTTGGTCTTCCAAGTGATGAGAGAGCCACCCAGGAAGACGCAATAGGCAGATAGAGACCGACGATCAGAAGGATCACTGGCCCAAGTCGCATCAGAGTAAGCATGGAGCTGTAAATGGCCAGAGCGTGGAAAGAATAATCGACGGTGGCTGGTCCCGCGCAGGTAACGCAGGACACGAAGAAGGTGGCTGTAGTGAAGCTGAGTAGGTGCAGAAACAAACTGGCTCAGGATGTGCACGGAATATGAAATATCCGGCCGAGTGATACCAAGATAGACCAGACTGCCAACAAGATGGCGATAACGAGTGGTGTCCGGAAGAGGCTTACCGTCAGTAGAGCAAAGATGTATATTCAGCTCCATCGGTGTATCAGCGGTACGCTGATCAACAAGAGAAGCCCGATCAAGAAGATCCTAAATATACTTCTCCTGAGAGAGATAGTAGCCATCAGGTGTGGAGGAAAACTCAATCCCCAGAAAGCAACGAAGAGGGCCAAGATCCGTCATAAGAAACTGCTCGCTCAGCCGTACTTTCACAAAAGCAATAAACTGGGGATCATCTCCAGTGATAATCATATCATCCACATACAAAAGGAGAAGCGTCCGACCACGAGATGAAGTATGAACAAAGATAGCAGGATCATGATCACTCGCAATAAAACCAGCAGCAGTGACGACAGAAGAGAACCGCTGAAACCAAGCACGGGGAGCCTGTTGAAGACCATATAGAGAGCGACGAAGGCAACAAACCATGCCCTCGGGGACAGAATAACCAGGTGGTGGTCGCATATAAACCTCCTCATCAAGAACGCCATTGAGAAAGGCATTCTTGACATCAAGCTGGGAAATAGTCCATGAACGAACAGCAACAACAGCAATAAGACTGCGAACAGTAGTCATATGAGCAACCGTGGTAAATGTCTCCTCAAAATCTATCCCATGCTCCTGCTGAAAACCGCGTGCTACAAGACGAGCCTTGTAGCGCTCCAGAGTGCCATCAGATCTGGTCTTGACCTTGTAAACCCACTTGCACGTGATAGGACGAACACGGGCAGGCAGAGGTACAAGATCCCACGTACCAGTACGCTCAAGCGCAGCAATCTCCTCTGCCATAGCATGCTGTCACTCCTGGTGAGCAGCGGCATCTCGATAAGAGGTCGGCTCGGCAAGAATAGCACCCAGAGAAGTAAACCGACCAGGAGGGCGTAGTGACTCACGATCACGAAGGTGGTAATGAGGAGGGTCACTGGAGGAAGAGGGCAGCTCCGGAGGGTCACTGGTGATGGAGGGCATCTCATGAGAAGGAACTACAGGAGGATCCTCAACTCGCTGACGACGAGTATAGTGAAGAGGAAATGGAGAAACATGTCCTGGGGTAGGTGCAGAGGTGACCGGAGGCACTGGTGGTGGAGGCGAGGGCACAGGTGATGGAGGTATGGGTGGTGGAATGGTGGATAGTGGACTATCAGGAAAAGTGAGAAACAAAAGAGGCTCAACAATAGAAGCCGGACTGGAAGATGAAGAATGACGAGGGAAGAAGGGACGAGACTCATCAAAAGTCACATCACGAGAAATCCGCATCCGTCGAGCTACAGGATCCCAACACCGATATCCCTTGTGCACAGCACTATATCCAAGAAAGACACACTCAGCAGATTGGGCTGTCAACTTGGTGCGCTCACGAGGGGCCAACAAGACATAGCAGACACAACCAAAAAGACGAAGCTCAGGATAGGACGGCAGATCTGGAGGTGGTGTAGGAAGGCGCTCAAGTGGAATCGCACCCTGAAGAGGAGAAGATGGCTGCATGTTGCTGAGATATGTAGCAGTAGATACAGCCTCAGCCCAAAACTGAGGGGGAACAGAGGAAGCAATCATAAGGGCACGAGCAGTCTCAAGTAAATGACAAGACTTGCGCTCAGCAACACTGTAACGGCCGGTACTCGCTATTCGTCATACGGCTGTGCGTATAGCAATTTCGAGTACCTGACTGGTTTTGTGCTTGGTATGTGAGTCGTGTCGTTGAGTCATTAAGACCGTAGCACTTGGTTGCATCCTTAGCAAGCCGACCCCGACGTGTGCCCAACTTGGAATTACGGTCGTCTTTGGATCCCGTATCCTTTATACGCTTTACGTGTCGTAGTCTTCTACGTGCACGTATTTATTTTAGACATTGTCTGTAATCGAACACTATGGTGTGATATGTCGCTGTGACCCTCTCTGAGAGTATTAAAATTGTGGTGTTAATTGGGAACATCCTTTCACGGGTCGTCCTCCCACGATTTGATCTTAATTGAAGAGACGTCACGATTTTCACTTTTGTCGCTGGACCATTTTATTTTTAATTTCTTTTCTCGACGTCGAAACTATGATCCGTCTTCTCTGTCTTCTTTCTCTCGTCGTCCCGGTCACCCCAGTATTTATTTCACAATTTTTGGGCTTCGTTTGACCCACTTTCACTTTTTGGCCCAACCCATTATATTTAAACCTAAGTTTTTAAGATGTTTAACCCTCTAATTATTTTATTAATAACAAATCATCACATCCTAATCAATGTTGAACCGGGCCCATGATTTCCTCTTGGCCACGCACACACACAGTTGAGAGTGAGAGGCCTCTATTGTTTTTTATAAAAAAACAGAAGATAGACAAACTTTAAATTTTAGGCCTCATTTCCTCACACACAATCCTGTATACTGTGAACTTTATATTAAGCATAGGCCTCTAGTTCTAGCCTAGAGAAAATAGAGAAGCCTACCCCTCACGTGGGCCTTCCCCTAAGAAACCTAGCTGATATTTAAACCTAAGAAACCTAGCCACAGACTTCCCACGAGAGCCCTCTAGGGTTTTGCTCCTATCAGTCGCCGCCAGCTAAGGATCATGCACGTCCCGTGCATCTCCTCCCTCCTCCATTAAACAGCGCCGCCTCTCTTCCATTCATCCACGCGAGAGACCCGAGAGACGCTTCCACCGTCGTCTCCGACCTAGGCCTCACCGGCGGCCACCTAACCCATCGCCCTGACCCCTCTTCGCCGGCGGGAGACGCTGCGCCGCCCCGTGCTCCGCGTAGCCATCTCATGACGGCGCCACCCCGCTCGCAGACCTCCGCCGTATCCTCACCGGGCGAGCGTGTGTGCAGCAGCACACAGCGGTGCCGGACAACGTCCCTCGAGCCACGGCAGCGCCACTGTACCGCGAGGACCCCACGGCCTTCCGTCCGACCTCCGGCGCTGTCAGCTCCCAATCGCAACGCCCCGCCTAGCCACCGCGCCCTTCGACGCCACTGCGGCCACCACAGGCCGTCGGCAATCACCTCGGCGCATCCCGATCGTGCCCAGCGCTGCTCCATCCACCGAATGACTCATCGCCCTATGCAATCGCCAGTCTCCGAAGCCACCAGCCCGTTGACGTCCGATGCTCTCTCTCCAAACGCGAGGAGTTATCCATGCTGTGAGTTCTAGTTAGGATGACGCTTGTATCTTATATATATGATGGTATGTTCATATAAGTGTATATAGGTCAAGGTTAAAATGTTAGGGTTGCTGTTAGATGTATGTGCATGCAAGCTAATAGGTTATACTATGTTGTTTTAATACTATGTTTTAATAATTGCATTACCTGTATACTAAAAATTTGTATACTATAGTTATGTTAGTCTTGGTAAGCCTGTAAAAATTTGCATTACCTGTTTTTAATATTATGCCTGTAAACCTTAAAAATTGTATACTATAGTTAGTCTTGGTAATTTTTAACATGAGGACATTTTAAATAGGTTATTTTAAGTTATGTTGTTACAACCTTATTTTAATTTTCAGCCTTTTGTTAAGTTACTACAACAGTACCCCTACGAGCCATCATATGTACAACCCTAGGGGGCTACAGCTTTGTGAAACCCCATGAGTTAATACTTTGAACGGTAGCTTGTGGTGCCATTTTTGTTGCTTAATGATAATGTTGTTTACATACAAGTAACTTTAACGTGGATGATGACCGGACTTGATGATTGGGTGTTTGCATGCTAGTAACCTTAATAATCGATGTTTAGCTAACTGACATGATATATTGATGTTAACAAGATCATTCGTGGGGCTGATAACTTGTTTACACAACTTCTAGTTAAAGTGTTAGCCCAGGTTGCTTGGTATACTTGTGGAGTATTTTCGTACTAGCTACGTGATGTGATAAACGTGTTAATAATTTAAGATCGTTAAATATGTTGTGTCACCCGTCTTAGGATAGGAAACTTACTTAAAACCGGATCATTAGACGTTTTCGAGTCGACTAATAATTCTAGTCTGTAGTTACGAATTTATTCGTGCACGTGTTTTATTGACAGAGTATCGGTCGTTCTGTATCGTTCACACCGCCGGAATCCAACCCCTGACGTCGCTACCCGACGTCAGAGTAACTCTCGCGTCGTGTTGAGGTTCCGTAGATCCGTTGGTTGACCCAGACCCTGCTGGACTACATCCTTGCCGGAAATCTCTCAGGCAAGGAATGAGACTTTAGTTACTGCTTTTATACTTATTTGGAATTGATGTTAGAACTGCTAGATTTATTTCTGCAAAATACTTGAAAATGATCACATGTTACTTTCTGCTCGAACCCACTTTTAAAATGCAACTTGAACCTCACATGCTAATTAATAAGCCAGGCATTATAATTATGTGGATCTTTGTAGAAGATCACAGGCGTGGGCCTCTCCTATACGGAGGTTGGCACTACTCTTGTGGAGCGTCTGCTGGCTAGCCCAGAGACAGCTCGCTTACGGACTTGTGGAACGTTTGCTGGCTCGTCCAGGAATGTCTCACTTATGGATAGTTAATCGATGACGGGGGTGACCATTGAGAACTGGTGCTCCCCAGCTTTGGCTCACCCGTGACTGGTGCGCTCCGGTATGATACGTAGTATCATTCATGATTAATGATTTGTTTCGGATCGACGACGGGGGTGACCATTGAGAACTGGTGCTCCCCAGCTTTGGCTCACCCGTGACTGGTGCGCTCCGGTATGATATGCCATATCATTCGTGATCCTTGTCTTGTCTCGTGTCTAGATGGAGCGTTTGTTGGCTCGTGTCCATAACACAAACGACTCGCGGGTGGGGTAGGACAAAAGAGTCTAGCTGGGCCTGGGGGGGTAGCTCCCCTCCGCCTACGCAGCTTGAGTCCTTAGGCTTTATCTTTGTATCGCAGTTGGTGCACTCCTGTTTGCTTCGCAGGGATGCATTCCGGTCGTTTGACCTTTTCTAGACTTGGACAATCTGACCAGATGGACACCCCTGGCAGATTGATAGAATTACATGAACAACTCTTAGACGATCTGACTAGATGGACACCCCTAGCAGATCTATTAGAATAACCATTACTTGTTTCCTACTTCCTAGGACTGTCTGTGTAGTTGTCTTTTAAATTCCATTTAGAACTGCTAGAATTGTATAACTGCATTAACTTATGGTCTCATTAGTTCGTTGCTGACATGTGTTTTGCACATGTCTCAGACTTGACAGGGCTGCCACAACCTGAGGATCCCCTGCAGACTCTTTACTCTTTAGTTGCCTCCGGTACGTACAGTTTTAGTCTTTATGTTAAACTCTTTGTTGGTTACCTTTTGCGTTTGAATAATATCTTTTTACTGCTATTTCTATTGTTTCATGCTAAATCATTTGATCGGACCTCCCCTCCGCATCATAACTTGCCATGGACGCTTATTGGACCCCGAGCCTCAACGGCTCTAGTCCATGCGGGCTGGCCATGCCTCGCTGCTCAATCTTTTGGGAAGCGGGGCGTGACAAACACCATTGTAGGCATGAGCACCAGGACAGGAAAACTGTGAGAGAGTGCCCTGGGTATCAAGAAAGGCACGAAGGTGCCGAGATAAGTATTCTCCAGCAGTGTCAGCACGAAGAACCCGAATGGGAGTGCTATACTGTGTACGGACCATGGTAGCAAAAGATTTATAGATAGACAAAACCTCAGTACGAGAGGACATAAAGTATATCCAAGTATAGCGAGAAAAATCATCTATAAATATAATATAGTAGCGATGACCCCCTTTCGAAACGAAGGGGGCCGGACCCCATACATCTGAGTGAACGAGATCAAATGGACTCTGAGAGACAGACTCACTAGTAGGATAAGGTAGCTGTAACTGTTTGCCAAGTTTACAGCCCATACAGTCTAAAGACATATCACCAGAGACAGACCCTAATAAACCTCTACGAACCAAAGAAGAAAGACGCGAACCACAGAGATGTCCTAAGCGATGATGCCACTAGGCAAACGAACCGGTAGACGATGCAGCAGAGGCGGAGGCAATAGTCGTGATGGGAGGACTGGCAGAGGCAGCGGAAGGAAGATGAAACCAGTCAAGCTCCCAAAGACGTGGAGAATCACGCCTGCGGGGGCCAGAACCAACTAGAGTGCCCGTGCGACGATCCTGGATAGAACAAGAGTCAGAATCAAGAATAACACGACAGCCATGATCAGTAAGTTGGCCTGCCGACATAAGCTGCATGGTGAGTTTTGGAATGAGGGACACAGCAGGGACATGAAACGTGGGACTAGAAAGTGTGCCTAGCCCTGTAACTGAAAGTGGGGTGCCATCTGCAGTGAGAACTGTGACAGAGCGGGAGGGAGTACTAATGGAATGTAAAGTGGTAGGGTCAGGAGTCATATGAAATGAAGCACCAGAGTCAAGGATCCAAGGAGAGGTACCTGAGGTGGTGGAGGATGGTGTCACAGTACCTGGAGGCTGACTGGCAGAAGAAGCAGAGCCTGATGCCCCAGAAGCAGACATTCGACGAAATAACGTGAGAAGCTCCTGCTCAGTATCAGATGGGGCAGTGCTCCTCTGAGATGTGAAACCCCCAGCGTGAGTCTCCTTCTTCTTGGCAGCAGCCTGATCCCTCCGCTTCTTGTTACAATGCGCCTCCACAAGTCTGTCTCGGTGGCAGTAGGTGCAGCGTCTGGTGTCACCTCGCACGGGTGCTGTAGCAGAAGACAGATCTGGTGTGATAGGAGCAGAAGAGGCAGGAGCACGGGTCGCCAAAACAGAAGCAGAAGGTGCCAAAAGACCAGCAGTACGAAGACGAGTCTCCTTAGTACGAATAGCAGCAAGAACCTCCAAGAACGTCACACGTGGGTGACGGACAAGCAGCTGGGCACATATCTGCTCGAACTCAGGCCGAAGTCGGGTCAAAAAGTCATAGACCCGACGAAGCTGCAGGTGGGAGTGCTGATGCTGGCAACACTGGCAGGTACGACAGATCGCTGGTCCCAAAGAGTCGAGCTGACGCCAGATAGAAGATATCTGTGCATAGAACTCATCGACCGTGGCATCACCCTGCTGAAGAGCCTGCTCCTGTCTCACGACAGCAAGGTAGAGGGAGTCACCGGTAGGCTCATAGTGAGAGCGAAGATGATCCCACATCAGTTGAGACGTCGCCAAACTCACAATGTCACCAGTCAGGGACACATCAATGCTAGCGATGAGGATGTTGGCGGCACGAGCATCGTCATCACACCACCGCCGATAGAGAACATCCTGAGAGAAATAAGCAGCAACAGCAGTCGCATAGGTATCGGTTGCCGCCTTCTTGGCAGTGTCATCAGCAGTGGGGGGGAGTGGTGTCTCGCTGGGAAACACCGGTCGTGGTGGGCAAGGACGATCGCCGGGGAGAAGGTCCCAAAGGCGCTGACCGCGCATATGGAGACGAATGTGCGGTATCCACTCCTTATAATTAAGGCCATCAAAAATCAACGAACACCGAGGGATAGCAACATGATGATGATGAAGAGGTAGATCCGTAGGAGACGCCATATGAAGAGATCAGATCCGTAGGAGACGGAGGCTAGATTGCGGCAGACGGCAGACGGCAGCGGCACAGGGGGCACCGGCAACGGCACTGGGCGCAGGCGAAGGCGCAGCCAGAAGGCGCGGTCGCGGCGCGGGCGATTGCTGCTGCAGACAAAGATCCGTGCGCGCGCAGGCAGGCAGGGGGGGCGAAGACCTCCGAGATCTGCTTCGGACGGCGCGCTGCGATCCGGAGTGCGATCAGAGAAGGAGAAGATTGCGGATCTGCTTCGATCCGTGCGCGCGCAGAAGAGGGCGGCTACGGATCTGCTTCGGAAGACTCGGGGAAGGAGAAGCTTCGGAAGGAGAAGAGGGCGGCTGCGGATCTGCTTCGGAAGGAGAAGAGGGCGACTGCGATCAGGGCTCCGGGACGGAGAAGAGGACGGCGCGCTGCGATCCGTGCGCGCGCAGGCTGCGGATCTGCTTCGGAAGGAGAAGAGGACGGCTGCGATCGGGGCTCCGTGACGCGACGATCGATGGCGGCGCGGCGGGATCTGGCAGCGGCGGCGACTCCTCGAAGACGGGCGACGGCGGTGATCTGATGATGCGGGGTGGCGCGATCGGAGGTGGGGACGCGGCTGCGGCGGCGCGCAGGCAGCCGGATCGGCGCGGCTAGGGTTTAGGCTTTTGGATTTTGCGGGAGAGAGAAAAAGACGGGTAGGGTTTAGGTTAAACCCGGCTCTGATACCATGTTAGGAATAAACTCTCTTGTATTATTCCAAGAGCAATAGCCCGATATATATAGAGTACAGGGAATGGTAAATAAGCACAAAAGACCCTATACAAAGGGACATATACATCTAACATTTGCAAGATTATATAAATCAACATCAAAATTAGAGCAAAATAAAGGTATAGGAAATGCATGTGTACCGAAGTCAGCATTTTGATTTTCATAGCCCTGGATATCACATCGTTAATGTTGGTTTGGTCGCACCCTATGGATTGTTGGCAAGAGTTCTTCCTAGGTTTGTCCGAGATTGAATTCACAACATGTACCTTTCCTTTCCCCTAGGCATGTTGCGCTCTCTTAGTAATCTGAGAGGGAAGTGTCTTAGCAACCTCCTCTGGATAGTCCTTGATGTGGCTATAGGTGCTCACTAAAGAGAATGGATCTACTCGAGCCTAACATGGACAACCTCATCATTTGCTTTTGGTGCTTTATCATATCATTTACGATGACATCACCTCACCAATCATGTCAGTCGAGTGATGTGGTGAGTCAGTGCCATCAGCTCATGTAGGCCGTGGCACCCGTGAGAAACTCACACCCGTGAGAAACTCACAGGCAGGTGTGCACCTCCTCCTGTACATTGATGCCTTCTAATACATCAAAGGGTTCAAAGGCAGTATGTTTAGCTTTTGATTTAACATTTTTTGGGTGGTGGGATTGGGATTGGGCCTACATCACCCCCATCCAGAGCGAAATTCATCATGAAACCAAGGTTTAAGACCTTGCGCCATCAACTGATCTAGAGGCTCTCTAGATTTGAGTATCAGATCTTAAGATCCTCCAAAAGTTATTTGAACACTTTGGATTTTGCTGGCTCTTTGTTTGCAAAATTGACACTTACCAGTTGGTCTTCCATTGATTCCATTGCGAAGGCAATCTTAATGACCTTATCTCCAATAACGACCTGAAACTCTGTTAGGATATGGGATATAGATTTGCAGCCAATCTTGATTCTTACCTCTATAACCCGTCAGGGGATCAATCTTTTGGCAGACATCGAACAAGCTGATGAGATCCTTAAAACCGAGTACTCCTAGCAGTGTAGTGGAAGTCTTTTTACCATTATCTGTGATCAAACCGTTGCTTTGAAGGGCACACTATGCTCCTCCCTGGTCCATCTCATGATGTGTAGGCCAAAAGCTCATAGTTTATATTCCATGATGATAAATTCAAGGAAAGTTGTCCAAGGAATGCTCGGAAGGGAACTTGGGGAGAACAATTTCCAATGCAAGCAGATCTCGACACCAATGTTGGCATTTTGGTTCTTAATCCTGAAGAGACTCAATTATATCTTGAGCCAAAGAACATACAGAAATTACTTTCACTATACCAAACTTCTTGTTGGGTCTAAGCTTTTTCTCCTCCATGGTTGGAAAAAGCGTATAAATAACATGTGTGTAATTATTCACTGAGGTAGGCACAGATTGTGCTTATCTGGTCTCTGTTTTGAGGTGGGGTGATCTATACCTTGCGGGAGGGTAATGATCAGTATTATAAAACAAGTTATATGCGGCCGCCTATGTGACCGCATATAAGTGTAGTGCCCTGTGGTAGCTACTGCACACGTACTAGAGGGGGGGTGAATAATACTTAAAATAATCAAGATAGTTATTCCTAATTATTGTGCAAGAAACAAACGACAATGCGGAATTAAACAACTATCAACAAGAATTAAAACATACGCAAACAAACAATATTACTGGGTTCGGATCCACCCAAGTCTCCCCGACTTGTTCCCGGTGATCCTACATCCCAACCACCCGGATCCCCTCCGGATACTTGAGTTAGCAACCCTAACTCAAGATTTCCACTATGAAGTACTTGTGAAAAACCTTCACAAGTCAAATCATACACAAAGTAATTTGTGACTCCCACAACCCGGGATCACAACCACACTCTCACAACCGAGAGTGAAACTTACAATTCAAATATGAAATGAAATAAACACTTACCTACAAAATCCTATGCCTTGAGTAAATCTTACCAAATTAGGGCAAGGAGGGATTTTGAGGAAGATGATGCCACCAAACCCTAGCTTCAAGAAGATGACCAGCAATGGAAGCCTAGGGTGGAGTATGGTGACTAGGATCAAGCTCTTGGCTTGAGAAGCTCACAAAGGAGAGAATCTCTCTTGAGGAATTAGGGCTCAAGGTGTTGAGGGAGAGATTCTTGTGAGGGAGAGAGAGCTTTGAAATAGCTTGGGAGAGCTCTTCTCTCAGGTCTGAAATTGCTTGGAAATATGACCTCTAACCTTGCCTCAAACGAATCAGGTTTGTATTTATAGAGGCAAGGAAAATCGTGTTGGAAAAGATCCCAACGGCTCTATTCTGAACCAGACTAGTCGGTCAAAGAAGGATCACTGACCGACTAGTTCATCAACTAGTCGGTCGGTGATACAACGTAGACCGACTAACGGTTGAACAGCCAAACGATCGAAGTACAGGCAAAGACAACTAGTCGGTCTAAGAAGACTTGCCAACCGACTAGTTTCACAACTAGTCG
This sequence comes from Scilla litardierei, assembly GCA_030789695.1. Lineage (NCBI taxonomy): Eukaryota > Viridiplantae > Streptophyta > Magnoliopsida > Asparagales > Asparagaceae > Scilla > Scilla litardierei. Next base: position 7,320,022 of record CM061138.1, on the reverse strand, counting down.
GTCGGTGAATGATCTTTGACCGATTAACGTCGAAATAGAATAGGCTGACTTCAAGTAGACTTAGTCGGTTTAAGAACAAATGCCGACCGACTAGTTTCTCAACTAGTCGGTCGACAAACGTTCTTTGACCGACTAACTCGAAACAGTAGCTTAGGCTGAAAATGACTGTACACAACTAGTCGGTCTGAGTAGGACTCCTGACCGACTAGATCGTCATCTAGTCGGTTGGTGACTCTTCTTTGACCGACTAACTGTAGTCATAGAAAGAGCTGAATAAAGAGAAGGCAAACTAGTCGGTTTGAGTAGAGTTACCGACCGACTAGATCGTCATCTAGTCGGTTGGTGACTCTTCTTGAACCAACTAACATGCACTCGAAGCCGAGGGAAGAAGCGATATGATTCGGGAAAGTTTCTAATGGCTTCTATGAATATCCTAGCTCTAAGATATGAGCGAAATGAAGTATATAATGTAAGTCCTACTCAAGGCTTAACATTCTAATCTATGAAGCTAGAAGACTAAAAAATAAACCTTACGAGCCATCTTCAAAGCTTCAATCTTCATTCCTTTTGACTTCAATAAAACTCCTTGAGCTTCAACGAAGCTCCAGGCACACGATCACGCGTATTGAGAAGTCTTGAGACGTCGCTTTTGATGTACGTGGTATTTTGGCGACGATCTCCATAACTGCGCTCACAAATAAGTTAGTATACATTATTTATGTTTGCTCATCATCCAAAACCAAATCCGGGGAATCATATCACAACATTCTCCCCCTTTTTGGTGATGACAAACCAACATAAATAATAATCAATAATAATGATTCAATTGAAATTTACTTACTCCCCCTGCATTGATGACATATTAGTTCCATATACAATAATGTTCATATGCATCAAGCAGCGAGGGAAATATAAAATATGAATCCTACTATTGCACATATAGGATCTAAATCCATTTTATATCTTCACTTTATATCTAAATCCATTTTAGATTCATGGTAAATTCCTTTGAATTATTAAATAGCACATTTTCATTATTATATCTCTCCCCCTTTGGCATTAGCAAAAAGAGCGGGAGGAGACAAAATCAATGGCTAAAAAATAACGCATGGGAGTCGAAGAATACGACCAAGGTCCAAAATAACACCAATGCAAAATATCAAATGCAAAATACCGAATAAAAGCAAAGCGTGTCAAGGAGACCAAAGTCGAAAATCGGAAGCCGAAATCATCAAACCATAGGCGAAATACGAAATACGAAATCATCAAGCCATAGGCGAAAATCGAAAACCGAAATCATAAGATCATCGGCGAAAATCGAAATACGAAATCATCAAGCCATAGGCGAAAAACGAAAAACGAAAAACGAAATCATAAGATCATCGGCGAAAATCGAAATACGAAATCATCAAGCCATAGGCGAAAAGCGAAATCCGAAATCATCAAAACTCAAATCGATTTCACTTATTGAGTTTTGGAACATACTCTCCAAAATCAATAGAATGCATGAAAAACAATTCTATGTTTCCATAGAAAGAATTCTATTAAATCCATAAAATCGTCGAACGACGAAATCAACATCAGAGACAAAAATAATCCGATGTGCATACTAAATGTAGCCTGCAAGAATGTTATGCCAAAAAATAGATAGAACATCATATAACAATGGCATACACTAATCTAGCATACCAAATGAAGCAAAATGATACCAATCATAATATATTCTACCAATGGATACCAATATGAATCAAAAGTATGAACATACTTACAACATTAAGCTCCCCCTACTTTGGTGCATCACTCAAGCACCATCAACTCCAATCGAATGAAAATCCTTGCAAATCACGGAGTTGGTAGGGTTGGTATCTCATGGTGGATTTAACCTAGAGAATATCATTTTGGTATCCAAAAATCTTTTTGGATCCTATGGGTTAGGCAATAAATTTAGCTAACTAAATTCAAATTAAATGTAACCCATACATAACACAATTGCTTTGGTACCCATAAAAATGAAATTAAACTTATGGTACCAAGCAATGAAGGGTCAAAGGGAACTAACCCTTCGGAAACCAAGTCCAAGAGGAACTTGATTTCCCAACATAATCATCATTCAAAATAACATCATTTATAAACGATTTTACATACAAATTCTTAGCATGCATGCTTGTGTTCTTCGGACCCCAAATAGTGTATGTCTTGGGAGTCCTAATCCTATTGGGAGCATGCATACGTTGTTGATTTCTATGTGATGCATGTCGTGGGTAAGCATATGGCATGCGATGCAATGGTGCATGACGATAATTATTCATATGAGAATGAGGATGAACATATGAATGTGGAGGAACACGTGCATGAGTGTGACTCACATGGTGTGCACGTGTTCGTGGATGCGGAGCATAGAAATTGGCATATGTGCTAACATGTGGGGTATGATTTGTGTTCCTACGTGGCATGGTATACATGAAAGCATGACCCTTCTTTGGATGTCCACCCAAAGTGGGTTTCTTTTCAAATGGGGGCGTGTTCCTAGCGGAAGCACCATTGGTAGAAGAACTACCCATGACATGTTTACTTCCACTAGTAGAAGCATCGGAAGATGGCCTAACAAAGGTGGCGGACGATTTGGATGACTCTCCCATCTTATACCCCAAACCAATGTGATGATTGGCTGGAGGTAAGTCATTTAGGATATCATCCAACTTGCCCTTACCTTTGTTGAATTCATGAATTCGGCCTAATGTGCTCTCATGCTTCTCGGTGAGAGAATGCAAAGAAGCATCCAAAGTGGACACTTGCGATGCGAGTGCACAAACACGTGACTTGAGATTTTTATTCTCAATACTCAAAGTTGAGATTTGAGACGTCAAATCCGCTATCACATGTTCATCAGAATCCTCGATATGAACTTGCTCAAGTTGAGACTTGAGATTTTCGATCTCATTTCTCAACCCATCAACAACGGTGTCGTTGTTGACGATGAAAGGCTTAGGCGAGTTTTTAAGACTATCTAATTCATTTTTAGTCTTCATAAACTTAGTAGCCATATTAGAAAACTTATTCCATAGTTGTTCATTGGCTATTCTAAGTTCATCATTGGTTACCTCTTCGCCTTCATCCTTGCTTCCATCCTCGCTTCCATCCTCGCTTCCATCCTCGCTTTCATCGGAGAAAGTCTCTTCATCACAATCCTCTTTTCCCATAAAGCACGTGTGTGCAATCTCCACTCTTTCATCGTCCGACTCTCCACTTGAGGAGTCGGAGTCGGTGAAGGTACCTACAAGTCCTTTCTTGTTCTTTCTCGACTTGTCGTGATTGGATGCCTTCCACTTCCCCTTATGTTTGTAGAGAGGACAATCCGGCTTGATATGTCCTGGCTTATTGCATTTATAACACACGTGAGTAGAAGCATTAGTCGAAATAAATTTTGATTTACGATTCAACTTACCTTGTCGGAAGAATCGGATGAATTTCTTTGCCATATTGGCCAATGCTTCCATGTCCAATTCTTCGTCCGCTTCTTCTTCCGAATCTTCATCATCGATAGATGGATCGGCCTTGAATGCAATTGCCTTTTTCTTTGGCTCGTCTTGCTTCAAGTACGCCTTCATCTTTTCCCTCATCCGGATCTTACTATCCTTGCGTACCTCATAAGACAACAAGGTACCCATTAGTTGTACTACGGTATATTTATTCATGTCATTACCTTCCTCGATGGCGAAGGTACGCTTCTCCCAACAAGAAGGAAGTCCATCGATTATCTTCGAGACTTTCTCCTTTTGGGTGTAGGTCTTCCCAAGAGCTTCCAAGTCGTTTGATATATCCACGAAGCGAGCGTAATAATCCTTCATGGTCTCGCCCTGCTCCATATGAAACAACTCAAATTCTTTATTAGCAACGACGAGTTTAGAATCTTTTACCGTACTCGATCCTTCGTACAATATGAGGAGTTGGTTCCATATTTGATATGCACTCTTACATGTGCATATCTTGTTGAAGTCCTCGGGCTCCAACGCACAATTCAAGGCATTCATTGCCTTGGCATTGGCTACTTCCGCGGCGACCTCCGCGGGAGTCCACTTCGCGAAATCTTCTTCGGAAGGCTCGACATACTCCGTCATGGTGGCTCTCCATAGTGAAGCGCTCCGGAGGAAAATTTGCATCCGGCATTTCCAGTACCCGTAGTTGATACCGTTGAAGTGTGGAGGCCTGACGGAGGATAGTCCTTCCATAACAGAAGAAGCTCCATCGCGGTTCTTGAAGACGTAGTCGTTGTTCGTCATAGCTTTGAACTTGTAGCTTTAACCTTGGCTCTGATACAAATTGTAGTGCCCTGTGGTAGCTACTGCACACGTACTAGAGGGGGGGTGAATAATACTTAAAATAATCAAGATAGTTATTCCTAATTATTGTGCAAGAAACAAACGACAATGCGGAATTAAACAACTATCAACAAGAATTAAAACATACGCAAACAAACAATATTACTGGGTTCGGATCCACCCAAGTCTCCCCGACTTGTTCCCGGTGATCCTACGTCCCAACCACCCGGATCCCCTCCGGATACTTGAGTTAGCAACCCTAACTCAAGATTTCCACTATGAAGTACTTGTGAAAAGCCTTCACAAGTCAAATCATACACAAAGTAATTTGTGACTCCCACAACCCGGGATCACAACCACACTCTCACAACCGAGAGTGAAACTTACAATTCAAATATGAAATGAAATAAACACTTACCTACAAAATCCTATGCCTTGAGTAAATCTTACCAAATTAGGGCAAGGAGGGATTTTGAGGAAGATGATGCCACCAAACCCTAGCTTCAAGAAGATGACCAGCAATGGAAGCCTAGGGTGGAGTATGGTGACTAGGATCAAGCTCTTGGCTTGAGAAGCTCACAAAGGAGAGAATCTCTCTTGAGGAATTAAGGCTCAAGGTGTTGAGGGAGAGATTCTTGTGAGGGAGAGAGCTTTGAAATAGCTTGGGAGAGCTCTTCTATCAGGTCTGAAATTGCTTAGAAATAGGACCTCTAACCTTGCCTCAAACGAATCAGGTTTGTATTTATAGAGGCAAGGAAAATCGTGTTGGAAAAGATCCCAACGGCTCTATTCTGAACCAGACTACTCGGTCAAAGAAGGATCACTGACCGACTAGTTCATCAACTAGTCGGTCGGTGATACAACGTAGACCGGCTAACGGTTGAACAGCCAAACGATCGAAGTACAGGCAAAGACAACTAGTCGGTCTAAGAAGACTTGCCGACCGACTAGTTTCACAACTAGTCGGTCGGTGAATGATCTTTGACCGACTAACGTCGAAATAGAATAGGCTGCCTTCAAGTAGACTTAGTCGGTTTAAGAACAAATGCTGACCGACTAGTTTCTCAACTAGTCGGTCGACAAACGTTTTTTGACCGACTAACTCGAAACAGTAGCTTATGCTGAAAATGACTGTACACAACTAGTCGGTCTGAGTAGGACTCCTGACCGACTAGATCGTCATCTAGTCGGTCGGTGACTCTTCTTTGACCGACTAACTGTAGTCATAGAAAGAGCTGAATAAAGAGAAGGCAAACTAGTCGGTTTGAGTAGAGTTACCGACCGACTAGATCGTCATCTAGTCGGTTGGTGACTCTTCTTGAACCAACTAACATGCACTCGAAGCCGAGGGAAGAAGCGATAGGCTTCGGTAAAGTTTCTAATGGCTTCTATGAATATCCTAGCTCTAAGATATGAGCGAAATGAAGTATATAATGTAAGTCCTACTCAAGGCTTAACATTCTAATCTATGAAGCTAGAAGACTAAAAAATAAACCTTACGAGCCGTCTTCAAAGCTTCAATCTTCATTCCTTTTGACTTCAATAAAACTCCTTGAGCTTCAACGAAGCTCCAGGCACACGATCACGCGTATTGAGAAGTCTTGAGACGTCGCTTTTGATGTACGTGGTATTTTGGCGACGATCTCCATAACTGCGCTCACAAATAAGTTAGTATACATTATTTATGTTTGCTCATCATCCAAAACCAAATCCGGGGAATCATATCACAACAATAAGGAGGCAGCCTTTGGCCGCATGAAAAACTAGGTATGCTGGCCCAAATTATGCGGTCGGTCGCCTAATTCTTATGCATCAGCATATGCAAATATGCGAGAGCATATTCGCAACTAAATAACCTAATCCATTAAGAAACCCAACCTGTTAAGCATAAAAATTCAAGTTTTTTTGTTTTAGGGGGTTTATTTTTGTTTTTAAAGCGTTTCCCTCAATAAAAATCAACTTTAATAGGCTATTGTTGTTTAGACTAGTGGAGCTAGTGATGATCCACTTAGGTGGAGCAGAGAACATTGATAACTTATGTAAGGAGAAAAAAGAATTCTTCTAGTGCATCAATGGATGATGTTCAAGAGCATTCAAATGGAGAAGATTTGGATGGTGGTGATAATATTTTTAATGACATTGATCAAGTTCCTTCTGATGGGGGGTTAGAAGATGATATCTGTTATGAAGATGATGAAGAAAATGAAGATGATAAGTAGAGATAGAATAGATTGTTAATCTTTTGTTATTTCAAAGTACTTTTGTTAGACATGTTTTTGATTTGGATGTAAAACTAAATGTTTATATTTTGTGTGTTGATTGCTTTTGATGCTAGACTTTAGTTATTGTATGTATTAATCGCCTTGATGGTACCGATGTTTTAGCATGAATTAAACTATGTTTTTAAAAGTTGATATGATTTTTTTCCTTGTTCCCATTGTTTAGGATTTTTTAATTTAATATACACAATACACACATATATATGTATTTATATTTACTGCTTATTTATTTACTAAAATATTCATTTTCATGTAAACCGCATGATCCATATAATCGATCGCATAATCCGCATATGTGCTATGCGCTCTTGTACCGCGCGAATAATGAAATCGTTTTTAGAACACTGATAATACCAAGATCACTTTTGTTCTTGTGAGGAGAAAAGGGCAAGAAGCGAGATGGTGGATAGAATTTCTTGTAGCACTCTTGCTTGTTTATCTTAAGGTTAGGTTGGTGGCGCTCCTGCGCATCGCTTTGTCTCACTTGGTAGTAGCATTATGCCTTACTTTGGTCCACTCCGCTGCCTTTGCTGGTGAGGGTTCATGTCCTCTCTTTCTAGTCAGCTTCTCCTCCCTTTCTCGTAGAACTTTCGCGATGGTCTTATGATCCTCGCTAGAAAAGTCAGATTATGGAAAATAAGAATGCTTTCTCATCTTGTCTGGCATCTGAGAGTGCCAGTGACTTTTAAAAGGGAGTGAAAGGGGCATCCCTATCCCTTCCTTGATCTAGATATGATGAACTTCTCCTTAATTGATATTTACGGCCCATCATAATAGATCAGGTGGAAGAATGAGAGGAGGAACGAGGGGATTGAGTGTGACGATCCGAGACAAGAGTAGGAACTTCTCCTTAAATGCTCTTGACTCCCATCTTAATGGAGCAGGTGACAACCTCAATGGACACATAAATTATGACCCAATTTTCCCCCCTATTTCTTCACACACACTATAAATTTGATTGGTAGTGTGTTCCTAATTAGTTTGGAAGATGTTGAAATTTTCTAGGCTCTAGGGACATTTAAAAAAAGAGAATATGGTATTTGTAGTACTAATTGGTGGCATAGTATGAAATCAAAATTAATGTTATATATATATAGTAAAATCAAATTGTATGTATACTAATCCCACTAGAGCACACTGTAAAATAAAAATATCCAAGTACAATATATTTCTTGAATGTCCAAAGTTGCTCTAGATGGGGGAAGTATTGGGGGTCTCCATTTCTTGTACAAATGTAGGCCACCACCAGCTATGGCATTACCCAGGGAGCACACACGCACACAACTCTTTTGGAGCCAAAGGCTAAACTCACACACCCAAGAATCGAACCCGGTTTCTTGCTAGGGAAGCGGGGGTCATGCCACTGAGTGATGAGACCACATTTTATGAAAAAAGGGATAGATCTGAAATTTTAGGAGTCTTATGGGCATGTTCGTAATTTTTGGTTGAAAGGTTTTTTCGTAATTTTCAATTTTAAGGTTATATTTGTAATTTTGTGTTTCAGTTTATTATTTATATGGAGCTAGGGGATTAGAGAATGTGTGTATTAAATTTTGAGAGAAGAATACTCTTTGTGTGAGGTTGTGGCTTTGCCTTGAAAAGAAGCTTGTGAGAGCGGTCCACCTCTCGAACGTGGCCAAGAGAGAGCGAGTTCCTCTAAAAAGAACTCACCTATATCTTTGCATCCTTTTATTTTTAAGGTTTTCATCAATAAAAATCCCACCTTTTCTCTAAATCATCTCTATTAAACTCCCAAAACCCATCCTTTCCACTAAAATTCCACCTTTCCATCAAAAACACTAACTTTTTCCATCAAAACCATAGCAGATCCTATCAATTTGATATGAGAGCGTAGATCCTGATGGCGGCTTCAAGAAAAGCAGAAACTTTCGAGGAAGGACATCAATTATGGTTAGAGGAAATAAGGAAAACGAGGACTGCATTAAAGGAAAGATTGTGTCTTTCGAAACCATGATGGTTCAAATGTGGCAGGAGATAAACCCCCAACTATCGGAGAGACTTTCGGAGATTTTTTGCCAATGTCGCCTGAAACAGCTAAAAGAGGAAGTCGTCGACGTAGATCCGAAGCAAAAGGCAGCGCCTTTGAACAAGAGCAATGGAAATATCATTCCTTTGGCGGAGGAAATTCATAGCAAAGACGATTTGGTTTCAAATCCGAATTCTAGCGGCGACAACAACTCAGATCTGGAGCTAAAGATAGCACATTTGGATCCAGAAGGAAGAAAAGACGTCAACTCAGAGACGGATCTGAAATCGGGCGTCGAGGGTTTACTCGTGAAGGAAAGCAACATGCTCGTCTACCCGTCCCCGGGAGGGCTGCCCTGCTGGGCCCGCCAGGGCTTATGCGGGCTTGCAGGCTGCCCTGTTGGGCCTGCCATGGCCCGACACCGCTTGTTGATGCTCGTTGTGGCACGACGACACCTTTTCGAGCCCGCCATGGGCGACGATGCTGTCAAGGGGCCCCATGACTCATGGTTTTCAGTCGGACGACCTCCCGCTTCCGAGTGTCATCGTTCCAATTTTGGGAGCGAAGGACCTTCATCCGGGCCACGTGATCACCGTGATATCTGTCCAGATGTCGACGAGGGCAGATGAGACCAATTCGATCCTTTTGACCTATGAGGAGGCATGCAACTCACTAGGAGCAATGGCCTACGCATTTTATGCACCATCTTGAGGACAAGATGAGTTTTGAGATGCGGAGTAATGATGTGACCTCATTTTACGGTAAAAGGACAGATCTGGAATTTTAGGAGTCTTAGGGGTATTTTCGTAATTTTTGATTTTCTAGGAGCTTTTCTATACTTTTCAGGGTTAGGGTTATTTTTGTATTTTGGTATTTTTATTTTATTATTTATATGAGGCTATGTGGATTAGAGAAGGGGTGTGTTGAATCTTGAGAGAATAAGACTCTTTGTGGGAGGTTGCGGCTTCGCCTCGAAAATAAGCTTGTGAGCATGGTCCGCCTCTCGAATGTGGCCATGGAAGAGTGAGTTTCTCGCGAAATAACTCATCTATATCTTTGTATCTTGTTTTTTCTCAATTTTTCATCAATAAAAGTCCCACATTTTCCCCAAAAATCACATCTTTCTACCAAAAACCATCTTTTTATTCAACAAACCTTAGAAAAATCCTATCAAGTGGTATCAAGTGGCCCACATACTTCATGCACCACATTGAAGATAAGGTGGGTTTTCTGGGGAGAAGTAATGATGATACCGCATTTTAGGGAAAAAGGATAGATTTGGAATTTTAGAAGACTTCTGTGTATTTTCATAATTTTTGGTTTTCGAGGGCTTTTTAGTAATTTTCAGTTTTAGGGTTATTTTTGTAATTTTGTTTTTCAGATTATTATTTATATGAGTCTAGGGGGATTAGAGAAGGGGTGTGTTGAATCTTCAGAGAAGATGACTCTTTGTGGGAGGTTACAGATTCGCCTCGAAAAGAAGCTTGGGAGAGCGGTCCATCTCTCGAACGTGGTCAAGGGAGAGCGAGTTTCTCTCGAAAATGTTAGATGTATATGTATATACTCCCTTTGTATAGGGTCTTTTGTGCTTATTTACCATTCCCTGTACTCTATATATATCGGGCTATTGCCCTTGGAATAATACAAGAGAGTTTATTCCCAACATGGTATCAGAGCTAGGTTTAACCTAAACCCTAGCCGTTCTTTTTTTTCTCTCTCCCCCGCCGCGTCTCAGTCTGCGCGCCGCGCCTGCCGGAGCCGCCTGCGCGCCTGCCGAAGCCGCGCCTGCGCCTGCCGAAGCCGCCCGCGCCCGCCTGCCGAAGCCGCCCGCGCCCGCCTGCCGAAGTCGCTCGCGCCTGTCGCTCAGCCCAGGGCCTCTGATCCCGCCGCCGCGAGCCACCTGACGCTGCTGCCGCACCCTGTTGCGCCGCCGCCGCCTGCTACAGGCGCCCAGGCCTCGCCGTGGCCCCTATCCGCCTCGCCGTGGCCCTCAGATCCGCACGCCGCCTTCGAAACTCCCGCACAGCCCCCAATCCGCCTGCGCGCCGTCCACCTTCGACTCCTGTGACTAGCCGCCTATCTCCGGCCGCCTTACACCCGTCGGCCGCCTTCCGCAATCTAGCCTCCGCCTCCCACGGATCTACCTCTTCATATGGCGTCTCCTACGGATCTACCTCTTCATCATCATCATGTTGCTATCCCTCGGTGTTCGTTGATTTTTGATGGCCTTAATTATAAGGAGTGGGTACCGCACATTCGTCTCCATATGCGCGGTCAGCGCCTTTGGGACCTTCTCACCGGCGATCGTCCTTGTCCACCGCGACCGGTGCTTCCCAGCGAGACACCTCTCCCCCACTGCTGATGACACCGCCAAGAAGGCGGCAACCGATGCGTATGCGACTGCTGTTGCTGCTTATTCCTCTCAGGATGTTCTCTATCGACGGTGGTGTGATGACGATACTCGTGCCGCCAACATCCTCATCGCTAGCATTGATGTGTCCCTGACTGGTGACATTGTGAGTTTGGCGACGTCTCAACTGATGTGGGATCATCTTCGCTCTCACTATGAACCTACCGATGACTCCCTCTACCTTGCTGTCGTGAGACAGGAGCAGGCTCTTCAGCAGGGTGATGCCACGGTCGATGAGTTCTATGCACAGATATCTTCTATCTGGCGTCAGCTCGACTCTTTGGGACCAGCGATCTGTCGTATCTGCCAGTGTTGCCAGCATCAGCACTCCCACCTGCAGCTTCGTCGGGTCTATAACTTTTTGACCCGACTTCGGCCTGAGTTCGAGCAGATACGTGCCCAGCTGCTTGCCTGTCACCCACGTGTGACGTTCTTGGAGGTTCTTGCTGCTATTTGTACTGAGGAGACTCGTCTTCGTACTGCTGGTCTTTTGGCACCTTCTGCTTCTGTTTTGGCGACCCGTGCTCCTGCCTCTTCTGCTCCTATCACACCAGATCTGCCTTCTGCTACAGCACCCGTGCGAGGTGACACCAGACGCTACACCTACTGCCACCGAGACAGACATGTGGAGGCGCATTGTAACAAGAAGCAAAGGGATCAGGCTGCTGCCAAGAAGAAGGAGACTCACACTGGGGGTTTCACATCTCAGAGGAGCACTGCCCCATCTGATACTGAGCAGGAGCTTCTCACGTTATTTCGTCGGATGTCTGCTTCTGGGGCATCAGGCTCTGCTTCTTCTGCCAGTCAGCCTCCAGGTACTGTGACACCATCCTCCACCACCTCAGGTACCTCTCCTTGGATCCTTGACTCTGGTGCTTCATTTCATATGACTCCTGACCCTACCACTTTACATTCCATTAGTACTCCCTCCCGCTCTGTCACAGTTCTCACTGCAGATGGCACCCCACTTTCAGTTACTGGGCTAGGCACACTTTCTAGTCCCACTTTTCATGTCCCTGTTGTGTCCCTCGTACCAAAACTCACCATGCAGCTTATGTCGGCAGGCCAACTTACTGATCATGGCTATCGTGTTATTCTTGATTCTGACTCGTGTACTATCCAGGATCGTCGCACGGGCACTCTAGTTGGTTCTGGCCCCCGCAGGCGTGATTCTCCGCGTCTTTGGGAGCTTGACTGGCTTCATCTTCCTTCCGCTGCCTCTGCCAGTCCTCCCATCACCACTATTGCCTCCGCCTCTGCTGCATCCTCCACCGGTTCGTTTGCCCAGTGGCATCATCGCTTAGGACATCTCTGTGGTTCGCGTCTTTCTTCTTTGATTCGTAGAGGTTTATTAGGGTCTGTCTCTGGTGATATGTCTTTAGATTGTATGGACTGTAAACTTGGCAAACCGTTACAGCTACCTTATCCTACTAGTGAGTCTGTCTCCCAGAGTCCTTTTGATCTTGTTCACTCAGATGTATGGGGTCCGGCCCCCTTCGTTTCGAAAGGGGGTCATCGCTACTATATTATATTTATAGATGATTTTTCTCGCTACACTTGGATATACTTTATGTCCTCTCGTACTGAGGTTTTGTCTATTTATAAATATTTTGCTACCATGATCCGTACACAGTATAGCACTCCCATTCGGATTCTTCGTGCTGACTCTGCTGGAGAATACTTATCTCGGCACCTTCGTGCCTTTCTTGATACCCAGGGCACTCTCTCATAGTTTTCCTGTCCTGGTGCTCATGCACAGAATGGCGTTGCTGAGCGCAAGCATCGTCATTTACTTGAGACTGCTCGTGCCCTTATGATTGCTTCCTCTGTTCACCCTCAGTTTTGGGCTGAGGCTGTATCTACTGCTACATATCTCAGCAACATGCAGCCATCCTCTCCTTTTCAGGGTGCGATTCTACTTGAGCGCCTTCCTACACCACCTCCAGATCTGCCGTCCTATCCTGAGCTTCGTCTTTTTGGTTGTGTCTGCTATGTCTTGTTGGCCCCTCGTGAGCGTACCAAGTTGACAGCCCAGTCTGTTGAGTGTGTCTTTCTTGGATATAGTGTTGTGCACAATGGATATCGGTGTTGGGATCATGTAGCTCGACGGATGCGGATTTCTCGTGATGTGACTTTTGATGAGTCTCGTCCCTTCTTCCCTCGTCCTTCTTCATCTTCCAGTCCGGCTTCTATTATTGAGCCTCTTTTGTTTCTCACTTTTCCTGATAGTCCATTATCCACCATTCCACCACCCATACCTCCCTCACCCGTGCCCTCAGCTCCACCACCAGTGCCCCCCGTGCCTCCGGTCACCTCTGCACCTACCCCAGGACATGTTTCTCCCTTTCCTCTTCACTACACTCGTCGTCAGCGAGTCGAGGATCCTCCTGCAGTGCCTTCTCATGAGATGTCCTCCATCACCAGTGACCCTCCTGAGTTGCCCTCTTCCTCCAGTGACCCTCCTCGTTACCACCTTCGTGATCGTGAGTCACTACGCCCTCCTGGTCGGTTTACTTCTCTGGGTGCTATTCTTGCTGAGCCGACCTCTTATCGGGATGCCGCTGCTCACCAGGAGTGGCAGCATGCTATGGCAGAGGAGATTGCTGCGCTTGAGCGTACTGGTACGTGGGATCTTGTACCCATGCCTGCCCGTGTTTGTCCTATCACGTGCAAGTGGGTTTACAAGGTCAAGACCAGATCTGATGGTACTCTGGAGCGCTACAAGGCTCGTCTTGTAGCGCGCGGTTTTCAGCAGGAGCATGTGATAGATTTTGAGGAGACATTTGCTCCTGTTGCTCATATGACTACTGTTCGCAGTCTTATTGCTGTTGTTGCTGTTCGTTCATGGACTATTTCCCAGCTTGATGTCAAGAATGCTTTTCTCAATGGCGTTCTTGATGAGGAGGTTTATATGTGACAACCACCTGGTTATTCTGTCCCCGAGGGCATGGTTTGTCGCCTTCGTCGCTCTCTATATGGTCTTCGGCAGGCTCCCCGTGCTTGGTTTCAGCGGTTCTCTTCTGTCGTCACTGCTGCTGGTTTTATAGCGAGTGATCATGATCCTGCTCTCTTTGTTCATACTTCATCTCGTGGTCGGACACTTCTCCTTTTGTATGTGGATGATATGATTATCACTGGAGATGATCCCCAGTTTATTGCTTTTGTGAAAGCACGGCTGAGCGAGCAGTTTCTTATGACGGATTTTGGCCCTCTTCGTTACTTTCTGGGGATTGAGTTGTCCTCCACACCTGATGGCTACTATCTCTCCCAGGAGAAGTATATTCAGGATCTTCTTGATCGGGCTTCTCTTGTTGATCAGCGTACCGCTGATACCCCGATGGAGCTGAATGTACATCTCTGCTCTAGTGACGGTGAGCCTCTTCCGGACCCCACTCGTTATCGACATCTTGTTGGCAGTCTGGTCTATCTTGGGATCACTCGACCGGATATTTCATATTCCGTGCACATCTTGAGCCAGTTTGTTTCTGCACCTACTCAGCTCCACTACAGCCACCTTCTTCATGTCCTGCGTTACCTGCGCGGGACCAGCCACCGTCGATTATTCTTTCCACGCTCTGGCCCTTTACAGCTCCATGCTTACTCTGATGCGACTTGGGCCAGTGATCCTTCTGATCGTCGGTCTCTATCTGCCTATTGCGTCTTCCTGGGTGGCTCTCTCATCACTTGGAAGACCAAGAAGCAGCAGGCGGTTTCTCGATTGAGCGCAGAGGCTGAGTTGCGTGCTATGGCCTTGTTGACAGCAGAGATTATTTGGCTACGTTGGTTACTTGAGGATTTTGGCGTCCCCATTTCCACACCTACTCCGTTGTTGTCTGACAGTACAGGTGCCATCAGTATTGCTCGTGACCCGGTGAAGCATGAGCTCACCAAGCACATTGGTGTGGACGCCTCTTTTACGCGTTTACAGGTACGGGATAAGGTTATTGCTCTACAGTATGTGCCTTCTGAGTATCAGCTCGCGGATTTCTTCACAAAGGCCCAGACTAGAGCACAGCACAGTTTTTATCTTTCCAAACTCAGTGTTGTTGATCCACCATGAGTTTGAGGGGGGTGTTAGATGTATATGTATATACTCCCTTTGTATAGGGTCTTTTGTGCTTATTTACCATTCCCTGTACTCTATATATATCGGGCTATTGCCCTTGGAATAATACAAGAGAGTTTATTCCTAACAGAAAGAACTCACTTTTATCTTTGTATTTCTTTATTTTCAGTTTTTCATCAATAAAAATCCCACATATTAACCAAATCTCCTCTATTAAACCACAAAAAGTCCTCCACTAAAAATTTCACCTTTCCACCAAAACACCGATTTTTTTCATCAAAATCGTAACGGATCCTATCACTAAGCCAATTGGCTCTGGCTGATTTCAGTTGGCATGGTTTAGAGTATATTGTCCACAATTTAAGCGAAATAATATGATTATTTTCCGTTATCATCACTTTTCTTTACCGTTCGAATAATTAATTTAGAAGCCGAGACGAGTTAACTGAATACTCAAGTGTTTTGGTTACAGGTGTCCTGATGGCAAGGTTCTTGAAATACATATCCATGGTAGCATTCTGTAGCGGTCAAAAGCATCTATAAATTGAGGAAACAATTTGCCAACTCCTTCAGTGTTTGGTCTTTTTTATTGCTCTCATTATCAGAAATCTTCCTCTAGATATGTTAGAATATAAAAATACAAACAATTTGAATATAAATCTGTTTTATTGCTCTCAGAAAAGCATGTATAAATTGAGCAAACAATTTGCCAACTCCTTCAGTATTTGGTCCTTTTTATTGCTCTCAGTACCAGAAATCTTCGTCTAGACATGTTAGAATATAAAAATACAACACTGAACCGTCACTATAAGTTTTGAGGTTTAATATAGGTGGAAAGACGCGTGAGAATACAGAAAAATATATTTGTGTATGTTGTGATGCAAGTATTGTACTTTGTTTTGAACCTAGCAACGACATTGAAGGTTATTTACCTAGGGACTTTTAAATTGACTGTGTGTGTGTGTGTGTGTGTGTGTGTGGGGTTCAGAACATAGATGGAGACAGCCATATTTAGATTTGTGAGCGCGTGCGCAACATCGAGACACCATTCAATATTTCGGGGCACAAACTTAGTCATCAGTACCATACTGGTACTAGTTAGGAATTAATGACGAGGGTCATTGAAAGTTTAGTGTTCTATGTAGCTTAGTTGATGGAACAAATTAAGGACAGAGGATAGGTCAAGCTAATAAGATGTGTTGATCAGACTGTTAAAAATTATAATAGGCTGTTAACTTATATTTGAGAAGATTGTCAGTAAAAGAGCTGAACAGAGACAAAAAGATTCATGTGGCCGACTCCAAAGGTTTTGAGTAAAGGGCGTCTTCTTAGTCATCTTGCTGGAACACCTAAGCTCATGGTAGGACTATCTGGTCAGATTCGGGTTATATAATTATTGTTTTATCACCTTAGGTTTATGTATTGCAAGGTTTTGATTGTATGTTCTTATATCATTATGTTACTTGCAAGTGAATGGACCTAGAATGCATAATCATGGTAATCCCGCATTTCTCACACTTTCTAGCAATAAATTTTATTAATTGTTCAGACTTAAGGGGAAATCATTTTCCTAAAATAGACTGTAGGGAAAGCTTTAAAGTCCAAAGTTTTGAAAACAGACAATGTAAAATGCAACTATTATAAGAATGTTAGAAGCACTGAGAATATTGCCATCGCACATATTGATGGCTAAGAACTATGAGTTGCGTTTCCACTAATTAAACTCAATCATTGATCATAATGGTAAAAGTTGACGAGAGTGTTTTTAATCATATAAAAATTGGAATTTTAAACCGTTGTAGCTTGGTATTTATCGTTATTATATGATTTCAAAATACCCATGAAAGTAGACTAGTCATAAACCAAATACACAACAAGATTTACATTATTTGTGAGTCTGGATATATGATTTCAAAATACCCATGAAAGTAGACTAGTCATAAGCCAAATACACAACAAGATTTACATTATTTGTGAGTCTGGATAGTGGTCAGTTAGAGGCAACACATCAATAGCATAGTTTACATAAGATTAGGATAACGATAGAGTAGAAAAAATATTTGCTATAAGATATGAAAATGACTAGTAAATTTAGGAGGATCGTTTGACATGGGTGCTGTTAAGTTAGCCCAATATTTGTCCCAAAAGAAAGTTCTAGAAGGTCCACTAATCTAGAAACTTCTAGACTCCAAGTACTTCATACAATATCTATAATCTTGAACCTTCCATAGAGGTCTATAATCTAGAACCTTCCATAGATGTCTATAATCTAGAAACTTTCATGAGATCTATATATAGATAAGTATGCTTGCCTTCTTGGTGTGTAGATGAGAAGTATGTGTGAGTTGAAGTGGTCAGAGTGAGTGAAGAAGTGTAGCTAAGTGTGCGGGTGTTGAGAAGTGTGTGGTGTTGAGAAGTGCATGTAATTAAGTGTGGTGTGTAAGTGTGAGAAAGCTGAGTGATGTAAGTGTTTTGTGTAATAATAGTTCTACACTACACTGTAATAAAAGTTATAGTTAGTGTTCAACAACCTGGGATCAGAGTCAAGCACTTTGGGATTAGATTTCTACAGGTGCAGAGATTCTTCTGTTGTTAACTCAAGGAGCAACTGCTTGTGCACCGTTCGGGACTGTGAAGCTAGTTGATCTGGGACCAAAATTACTTAGTACTGAACTGGGCTCATACTAAGTCACCATGACGGAATTCAACTCTGTCAGCAGTATCAAAAAGTTAAATGACCGGAATATAGCACTTGGAAGACGTGAATGGAGTACTACATTGAAAGACTATATTTACTAGACATTATCGGGGGAAGAGATCACTTTACCTGCAGAAGCAGATGCCAGTACACTTAGAAAATGGAAGATCAAGTCCGATATAGCCATCTTTGCGATTAAGACTACTCCTGAGGAAGCAATGTTGGAACACATCAGCTATGCCATCACACCTAAACAAGCTTGGGATATTTTGGCTGCACGATTCTATCAGAAAAATAACGCTCGCATCTAATTATTAGAAAATGAACTTATGTCACTAAAGCAAGATAATATGACTATAAGGAATTATTTTACAAAAGTTAAATCCATCTGTCGAGAGATTTCAGAGTAAGACCCCAAATCCCAAATCCCTGAGACAAGAATGAGAAGAAATGTAATTCATGGATTAAAGCCTGAGTAGACAAGTATTATTACAGCAAACCAAGATTGGGCTACCGAACCAACTTTGAAACTGTTAGAAAATAAATTAGCTAATCATGAAGCTTTAGCCAAACAAATAGTTGGGCTTGCTGTGGAGCCAGAGGAGCAAGCCTTATTTTGTGGATGCGGGAATCAATGAAGAAGGAGGCCGAGTAACCCATAGTTTATTCAATCAAGAGAAGAAAAATCAAAGTGACAGTTAAAGAGGAGCTATCAGAAAGGAACATTCAAGGGATGCAACAAAGAAGTGCCATCTAGCAGTTATAAACAGCAAAACTGTTAGTGCTTCAACTGCGAAAAGAAGGGACACTTTGTCAGAGACTGTTGGTTTAAAAAAGATCGGTCCAAGGAAATACAGCCATGCCACCCATTTAGAAAAACAATGAAGACAAATGGGATATCCTAGTCACATGTGCAATAGTTTGATTTCAAACTAGGGGCACTCTAACAGGATTCAGATCTGTCATGAGACACAAAGGCAAGTCAGGTTTTGTTAGCCACAAATCAAAGAAGCATATACTACACCAAACTTTGGATTATTGACTCTGGAGCTGTAAGCCATACGACAGACGACAAAGTGATGCTCACAAATTTAACAGTAAGGGAGACCAAGTGGTGATTACTGCAGATGATACACAGCTTCCGATCAAACATGTTGGAGACATAATGATAACTCCTCAAAACAGTAATAAGAAGGTTGACGTATAGAACATTCTATATGTTTCTGGAATAAAAAAGAACATCGTATCTGTATCACAGCTAACAAATCCCAGGAATTATGTTGTGTTCGACCCAAACGATATCAAAGTCTATAAAGATGTCAAAATTGTTGGCATACCCATCTTGGAAGGAGAAAAGAAGAATTGAGTGTATGTCTTGTCAGTTGAGTCAACATACAAAGCCGACAAGGATGATGCAGAACTATAGCATGCACGCTTAGGGCATGTCGGTTACCACAAGTTGAAAGTGATTGCTGACAAGTCACTCGTGAACAGAATTCTCAAGATGGAGGTTTGGAAAGACACAATTTGTATCGGATGCCAGTATAATAAGGCGCACCAGCTGCCCTATCAAGAGTCAATGTGCAGGGCCAAGCAACTTTTGGAGCTAATACACACAGACATGTTCAGACAAGTAAAGCAATCATCAAATAGTGAGAAACGCTATATGATGACATTCATTGATGATTAATCACGATAAACTTTATGAAAGAAACATGTAAAACCTTAGAAATGTTTAAGACATTTAAGGAAGAGGCATAGTCAAGTATTGAAAGAAATATTCAATGATTGAGAACAGATACAGAGGAGAGTACACTTCTGAGGATTTCACCGCATACTTTCGGAAGAATTGCATAAGGAGACAACTGACTTGTCTAAATACCCCAAAACAGATTTGTTGAAAGGAAGAACATGCATCTTGCAGAGACCTGTCGAAGCATACTACATGCAAAGAATGTGCCACCATGCTTCTGGGTAGAAAGCATGAAGACTAGCTTATGGAATCAATATACTTCCTCAAACAAGATTAAAAGTCAAGTCATCATTCCAAATTGTGTAGAACATGAAATCTATTTACATGAAATCTATAGTCAGTCACTTTCGAATGTTCGGGTGCATTTGCTATGTTCTTATTCTCGAAGAGAAGCGGACGAAGTTCGACAAAAAGACGATTCGATGTATCTTCCTTAGTTAAGATGATTAAAGAAAAGGATAAAAGTATTGCGATCCAAATACATGACGTTGATATCCTTCAAGAAATGTGATGAATTATCATGGTGGTCATCCGAAAAATACCATCTTGCCAAACTCAACAAAGTTAGAAGAAGAATTAAAAGTCACAATTGGAGAAGAAGAATGCAAACAATAAGAGAGCCAAGGACCAAGTGAAAGAAGCCCAAGTCCTATAAGATGAAGTCCTTGCCAACCAGAAGAGAAACAAGAAGTGGATAACTCCTAGTAACTTAAACAACAACTTAGACGAACTCTTCGACAAACAAAGCCAAATCTAAGGTATGCGAATGTCGCACTAGTTGAAGCTGACAAAGTCGTCTCAAAAAGGAGTGTTAAGTTAGCCTAATATTTGAGCTCAAAAGAAAGTTCCAGAAGGCTTTCTAATATAGAAACTTCTAGACCCCAAGAACTTCGTACAAAATATCTATAATCGAGAACCTTCAATAGAGGTCTATAATCTACAACCTTCCATGAGGCCTATATTTATAGGCATGCTTGCCGTCTTGTTGTGTAGTTGAGAAGTGTGCGTGCGTGTGCGTGTTGAAGTGGTGTGTGAGAGTGAAGACGTGTAGCTAAGTGTGTGAGTGTTGAGAAGTGCATGTAATTAAGTATGGTAAGTGTGAGAAGGAGCGGTGGTGTAAGTGTTTTGTGTAATATTAGTTCTGCACTGAAATAGAAGTTATAGTTAGTGTCCAATAAGAGCCACAACGACCATTAAACATGTAACTAATATGATGTCATCACCGTTGAGTTTCATTGATGAAACTTTAATACATTGCCTATTATGGAAAGAAAGGGAGATATATTTAGGTTAGGTTATCTCTCAAATAACCCTTAGGTTCGGGATGAACCCTGTTTCCTATTGTTTCGTTAATGGCTCCCTAATGGACACAGAGGAAGTATGACCGAACTGTTTTACTCTGCAGTTTCCATGGCAGACGGTATATTATTAATCTCCCTTTCACATTTGTGGATATTGCATCATGATGTAATCTATCGCCTTGCAACAATTGACTTTCAAGAAATTAAGTAAATCTTCATGTACATGCTATAAGTTTGATGGAGTGTGTTTCTTAGTTGAAATAAAGAACTTAGTTTAGAAAATTGAAAATGCAGAACAGGTAGTAGCTAAAATGGATTATAAGTTAAGTTCTAAGGATGTTTAAAAGCAGGAGAGTATGATATTTGTACATCAATGGATCACATGATGTATATTTGAAATATATGTACACATTGTACGCAAACAGTATATATGTATACCAATCCCAATTTGTCACTATAAGATGGAAATTTGCAGGTATGGGTTATTTTCTTGAATATGTTCAAAATCACTCTAGATTGTTTAGTATTGTACTAGTCATTCTTTCGGTAAAAGGCTGCCTCCAGTGACGCCATAGTGTTGTCTTGATTCTTTTGAACATGGCATGTTCTTTTTCTTGGTATTTTTATGTAGACTGTAATACAAGTGTTGCACTTTTTTATGAACCTAGCGAAGACACTGAAATTATGATTACTTGATGTTTAATTTGACGAGATATTATACTCGAGTCTACCTTGCAAGTTGTTTAGAAGATATGGGGACATTCATAATACGGGTCTAGAAAGTAGGAGGTATTCATTATAATCTCTGGGAACAAAGTTATGCATTGATACTGTTACTGGTACTAATTAAGAATTATCGATGAGGGTAATGAACAATCCTTTGTTCTGTTGTAACTGAGTTGACGGAACTTGAAGGACTGTGAATAGGCCTACCCGATGAAGAAGGCTTGAGGCTGTTAAACATCATTATAGCTATTAATTTATATCGCGGAGATTGCCACTGAAGAAGCTGAACAGAGAATATAGATTCATGCAATCAACTCTAAAATAGTTTGGGTTAAAAGAACTTATTCTTCTTGTTGTGCAGGAACACCAAAGCTCGTGGTAGGATCATGTGATTGGATTCGGGTTCTGCAAAAAAGATAGGGCCACTGTTGATCTGGTATCCATCTACTGAAGAGGCCATGTTCTGGCTGGAGTCATGCGCGGGTCAGGTCAATTTCTTACCCCACTGCATGCCCTGCAAAATGGTAGGCCTCAAACCTAACATATTCCTTTATGTTGCTAACTAGTACCTGCTGTAGAAATTGTTATATATGAATCCTCTTGTCTGCACCTTTTGCAGTGGATGGTTCATTTTATCAATCTTTGAGTCAAAAATTAGAACGATAGGCGATGCATAGGGTATGATAGTCATATTAATGAGAAGAATATACGCTTGTGTATCTGATCAATACATTGGTCCCTCCTATATATCAAAGGTGCAGACAAAGGATCCAAGTCTGAGAAGATAGAGCTAACCCATTCCATTAAAAGAGCACGAACAATGAAATAGCATGAAAGCAAGTAGTAAATCATGCCTGAAGGTGCATCACACATATCTCATATGCACAAGCATATATTTTTAGCCAACCTACAACTCTCTTTTGATGCTTTTGCAACAGAAGAAAAATATGCACCTAACATATCGGAGCCAAATAGCTAATGACGAGGAAACACTAATATTTGATTTATGCTTCAAACTTAGAATCTGGGAGGTTGACACGGTCGTGCGTGTGCGTGTCAAAAGACATATCAGGTGACTTTCGCAGATTTGCAGCACGGCCGTGCAGCCGTCTGTGCCGCTGTTCGTGTTGCCAGGCAGATCTCTGTTTATTTAGTGACACGGCTGTGCTGACATCCGTGTCAGCCAACACAGCTGTGTTGCTGTCCGTGTAGATCAACTGCTCTCTGTTTTACAGTCGTAGATTGACGCACGGCCGTGCGGATACGCGGCATGGCCGTACCGATACCCAGAAACACTAGAACGGCTAGATATGAGCTTCGAATCTCGATCGTTGATTTCCAAAGGGGTTTAATCTAATGGACATGATGGAAAACATCCTATTCTATCCTAGGAATTGTTTCTATCACATAAATACCAAGAGATACAAACGCGATGGCCAAGGAATGAACGGATACACATACGCGATGAAGAATAGTGAAGATTCCCTTGCGTCTTCAAGAAGAAGGTGACTACGAGCTTTGGGGGAGGAGTATTCCTTGTTCTAAAGACTCTGGTAAGATCTCTCCTTTGGGTGTGTACATGAGACATTGTAATTGTTAGAGTGCTAGAGTTATTTTGTCGAGAAGGCATACATATTGTGTTGGAGGATATTGGTAGTCGGTGTATTCTCTGTATTAACATCTCTGATCTAGTGGAAGCCGTGACAACGGAAGACTGGACGTAGGCTGTAGGTTGGGCCGAACCAGTATAAATCTTGTCTCTATGTGTGATTGCTTGGCTTGATTGTGTGGTGGTTTTCCTTGTGCTTCTTATGATTCATCTAAGATCCTAACTCTGCATTGGTTTAGTTGACGACACATTATTCCATATATTTCGATGTACACACTTTAGATGTTTTTTGATATTGTGCCAGATTTTCCCAACAAGTGGCATCAGAGCTACTGGTGAGGAGAACTAAGGAGTCAAGATGTCGTCGTCTATCACATCATTCAAAATGGACAAGTTCACAGGGAGAAACGACTTCGATCTTTGGAGATTAAAGATGAATGTGTTCCTTATGAGAGGTGGTTGCTCACAAATTGTCTTTGAGAAAGACAGTTTTGACAAGGATGTCACGAAGGCTCAGAAGGCAGCGATAGAGCGAAAGGTGTTGAGCGCACTGCAGTTACCACTTTCAGATGAAGTGCTTAGAAAGGTGTCCGAGGAGTCTACCGCAGAGAAGCTTTGGAAGATGTTGGAGGCGCTCTATGCAAACAAGAATCCGACGAGCAGGTTATACTTGATGGAATAATTATTTGTGCTAAAGATGAGAGAGGGAGCACATGTCAAGGATCACATTGATGCCTTCACGAAGATTGTGTCTGACTTGCAGAGCATGTGGGTGAACATCGATGATGAACAGATGGCGATGATATGGCTATGTTCTTTGACTGATGATTTCGACCCATTGGTGAGGTCCATGGTAT
This sequence comes from Scilla litardierei, assembly GCA_030789695.1. NCBI lineage: Eukaryota > Viridiplantae > Streptophyta > Magnoliopsida > Asparagales > Asparagaceae > Scilla > Scilla litardierei. Next base: position 7,296,017 of record CM061138.1, on the reverse strand, counting down.
ATGGACGTGATTCTTTATCTCTGGAGGAGGTAGAGTCCGCAGTACACTCTGAGGTTCTTCGTGTTAAAGTGACTTCTCGAGAAGGTGGTGATCAAGGGGATGCACTCTTCATCAGAGAACGTCAAGATTCCAGAGGCAGCCATAGTTCTAGGAAGGACAAAGGTCGCTCTAGATCTAAATCACTAGGGTGCAGAGACATGTGTCACTTATGCTAGGAGACTGGACATTGGAAACGAGACTGCTCCAAACTAAAGAAGAATGGAAAAAGCAGGGATGAAGCTTCTGGTTCTGCCTTAGTGGGAATCAGTGATAAGAGCAGTGACGATGGTGCGACACTGATGGCAAGAGCAAGGATGAAGCTTCTGGTTCTGCATCGGGAGTTCTAGGGATCTCATGGCAATGACAAGAGCAAGGATGAAGCTTCTGGTTCTGCATCGAGAGATCTAGGGATCTCATGGCTTTTGGATTCGGGATGTTCTTTCCATATGACACCTCACAGAAGTTGGTTCAGTTCATATTCTTCCAGAGAAGGCGGCAACATTCTGATGGGGAATAATATTTCTTGCAAGACAGTGGATGTAGGAGTGGGGCGAATCAGAATGAATGCATGATGGGGTCATCGGGACACTTACCAATGTGCGTCACGTACCGGACTTGAAAAAGAATCTGATTTCTATTAGAGCTTTAGCAGGACTTGTGTGCATGACGGTAATAGAAGAAGATCTATTAAAGGTTTCCAAGGGTCTCTCATCGTGATGAAAGTAAAGAGGATACAGAACTTGTATGCGCTGCAAGGGCACACCGTGAAGGGTGAGGCTACCATCTCTCATGACACAGGTGAAGAATCAGCAAAGTTATAGCATATTTGCCTTGAACATCCAAGTGAGAAGTCATTGGATGTGCTTCGCAAAAGGAAGCTGATACAGGCCAAAGAGGAGAGATTAGAGTTCTGCGAGAAGTGTGTAGAAGGAAAGCTGACGAAGACACGCTTTGGGATCGCAGAGCATAGTAGCAAAGGGCCACTTGATTATGTACATTCAGATGTATGAGGGCCAACTTCTGTACCTACTATTGGAGGAGCAAAGTATTTTGTGTCTTTCATTGATGATTTCTCGAGGAAGGTGTGGATCTATCTGATGAAATCAAAAGATCAAGTCTTCAAGAAGTTCAAGGCTGGGAGAGCCTTGGTTGAAAAGCAGACATGAAGAGCCATCAAAATTTTAAGATCAGACAACGGTGGTGAGTACACCTCAAGGGTGTCCAGAGACTTCTGCAGATCTCAGGGTATTTTACGGCACTACACTACGCTTATAGATTCATAGTCAAATGGTGTTGCACAGAGGTTGAACCGTACACTGATGGAGAAGTGTCGATGCTTGAAGCTTACTGCTGGACTTCCTAAGGAATACTGGGGTGAAGCTGTGTCTACCACCGTGCATCTCATTAACAAACTGCCATCATTGGTGATCAGTTTCAAAATTCCTGAGGAGATGTGGACAAATAAGACTGGTGATTACTCTTACTTGAGGATATTTGGATGTCCTACATATGCCTTGCAGAAGGAGGACAAGCTAGATTCGAGGGCTAAGAAGGCAATCTTGCTTGGATATTAAGAGGGAGCGAAGGGATACAGATTGCTTGATCATGTGTCCAATAAGACGTTCACCAGTAGGCATGCCATATTTAATGAGTCGTCTATGGTCATGCCGAAGATGACTCATTCAAATGGTGGACATAGGCCAGAGGAGGTCGACGCTGAGGTTGAGCCACCTACCCTGGAGATAGAGACACGAGACGAGGAGACATGCCATGACCCGACTGCTGAGAGAGAGAGCAAATATAGACATATTAGGTTCAGACTCATGGTGAGATTCCTGCACAGAGTCAGCCAGAGATGCGGAGGTCATTGAGGACTAGGAGAGCACCAGAGAGATTGTGTGAGTGGAACTATTCTGCTTTTAGTTTTGCATTTGATGATATGCAGACATACACCCTGAACATAGAGCATGAGGAGCCCTTGACGTTTGATGAAGGCCAGACTTCTAGTGCAGTTGCAGTGTGGCGGCTGACAATGGTAGAGGAGATGGAATCTCTCTACAAGAATACTTGAGAATTGGTTGAATTGCCCAAGGACAGAAAGGCCATTGGTTGCAAGTGGGTGTATAATGTCAAGGAAGGAGATGGCGACGATGTGAGATACAAAGCTCGGTTCGTGGCTAAGGGATTCGGCAGAGGAAGGGAGAATACTACAATGAGATCTTCTCGCCTGTGGTGAGACACGTCCATCCGTATGTTGTTGGCATTAGTAGCAGCTCGGAACTTGGAGCTGGAGCAGTTGGATGTTAAGACGACGTTCTTACATGGAGAGTTTGATGAGGAAATCTACATGCGTCAGCCTGAAGGCTTCGTGATAGAGGGGCAAGAGCAGAAGGTATGCAAGCTGATCAAATCCTTATACATTTTGAAACAAAGTCCAAGGCAGTGGTATAAGAGATATGACATCTTAATGATGAGCGTTGGTTTCGAGCGAAGTACAAAGGACTAGTGTGTTTATGTTCGCACACTTGATGGTGAGTCAAGAATATACTTGCTTCTTCTGTACGTTGACGATATGCTGATTGCGTCACGAGATATGAAGGAAATCAATAGGTTGAAGGGGAAGCTTGCAGAAGAGTTAGACATGAAGGATCTAGGGCATGCGAAGAAGATCCTTGGCATGAAAATCAGCAGAGACAGAAAGAAGGGGGAGTTGAGGTTAAGCCATGAGGGCTACATAAAGAAAGTCCTAGCACTCTATAGAATGGAGAAAGCGAAGCCTATCACCACACCGCTAGGAGCCCACTTCCAGCTTTTTGCGAGACTGTCACCTAACACCGACGAGGAGGCACGCTACATGTCTACAGCCACCTATGCTAGCGCCGTGGGAAGTTTGATGTATGCTATGGTTTGTACACGTCCAAACTTAGCCCAGGCAGTTGGAGTCGTCAGCAGATACATGGCGAATCCAGGAAAGGAATACTGGCAGGCTGTGAAATGGATACTGAGATATCTAAATGGAACGACCGGCGTTGGTTTGTGTTTCGGCAAGGGAGACGAGTTGGTGATATCTGGATTCTGTGATTCAAATTATGCAGGTGACAGAGACACACGGAGATCTACGACCGGGTATGTGTTCACATTGGGCACTGTTGCGATATCATGGAGTTCGGTCATTTAGTCCATTGTAGCATTGTCAACCACAGAGGCGGAACTGATAGCTGCAGTTGAGGCGATCGAGGAAGGGAAGTACCTGATGATTCTATTGAGAGACTTGGGTATACCGCAAGAAGTGACGAATGTTTATTGTGACAGTTGGAGCATCAGGCCTACAGTTCGAGAACCAAGCATATAGAAGTGTGTGACTTTTTTCTTCAAGAAGAAAGGAAGGTGATAGCACTGGAGAAGGTCTCGACGGATCATAATCCTGTAGATATGCTCACGAAGATCGTTCCCGCAGTCAAGCTCAGGCATTGCTTAAGCGTGATCTATACATGGTGAGTGGTTGATATTTTCCCGCTGTCATGAGAGTTTTGTAAATTCTAGTTCTGGGTAGAGATGTTTGGTAATTGGGTGGAGTTAATGTGGAGAGCTTGAGTATGCCATGGTTGTTGAAGAAGTTTGAAGCATGGTAGATTTTGTTGATTTATATGCTTCAAACTTAGAATCTGGAAGGTTGACACGACCGTGCGTTTCTTAGCACGGCCGTGCGTTTCTTAGCACGACAGTGCGTGTCAGAAGACATATCAGGTGACTTTCGCAGAATTGCGGCACGACCGTGCAGCCGTCCGTGTTGCCAGGCATCTCTCTGTTTATTTAATGACATGGCTGTGCTGACGGTCGTGTCAGCTGACACGGCTGTGTTGTTGTTCGTGCAAATCAGCAGCTCTCTGTTTTACAGCCACAGATTGGTGTACGACTGTGCGGATATGCGGCATGGCCGTGTCGATACCCAAAAACCCTAGAACGACCAGATTTGAGCTTCTAATCTCGACTATTGATTTCCAAAGGGGTTTAATCTGATGGACATGATGGAAAACACCCTCTTCTACCCTAGGGATCGTTTCTATTATATAAATACCAAGAGAGAGACACGTGACGGCCCAGGAATGAACGGCTACGCATACGCGACGGAGAATAGTGAAGATTCCCTTGCGTCTTCAAGAAGAAGGTGACTACGAGCTTTGGGAGAGGAGTATTCCTTGTTCTAGAGAATCTGGTAAGATCGTTCCTTTAGGTGTTTGCATGAGACATTGTAATTGCTAGAGTGCTAGAGTTATTTTGTCGAGAAGGCATACATATTGTATTGGAGTAGATTGGTAGTCGGTGTATTCTCTGTATTAATATCTCTGATCTAGTGAAAGCCGTGACAACGGAAGATTGGACGTAGGCCGTAGGTTGGGCCGAACCAGTATAAATCTTGTCTCTATGTGTGATTGCTTGGCTTGATTGTGTGGTGGTTTCCTTGTGCTTCTTATAATTCATCCAAGATCCTAACTCTGCATTGGTTTAGTTGGCGACACATTATTTCATATATTCCGTTGTGCCACTTAGGTGTTGTTTGATATTGTGTCAGATTTTCCCAACATAAAACCAATGGGTTTTTAAGCCTCCAATAAATTTTATTTGTGATCTTATTATACATGTAATTGTAATTATTTGACCATTTGTGCTAAGAGACATTTACTGGAGTAACCATTATGCACCAGCTTGACAATTGCCCTTCAATCCGTTTTTCATGTGAAGTGTTTTTGAAGGCTTAGGCTTAACAACATGACCTTCCACAAGTTCTAGGTCAAAGTTCCTTGTCATGGCACAAGCCAAAATTTCCATGTGCATGGAGGTTTTCTCCTTTCCCCAACAAGTCATTGGCCCGCATTTAAACGTTAGAGCATCTCCAACCGCAGGGGAAAACACCAAAAATGGCGTTTTCCCACTCCAACCGCATGGCAAAATCGGCAAATATTTGCCGATTTGCTACAGCGACATTCTGCATTTTTTCTTGTGAGGGCAAGTGCTAAATGCACACCGTCTAATGCCCTCATACACTGTATGGTGTATTTTTAAGTGCTAGAAATTGCTAAGTGTGTGTGTGTGTAGCAATTAAAGAGTGTTGGGCAGGAGCTCACTCCATTTCCCACACTCCATGATGGGAATATGCTTGGAATATTCCCATCCAACACTCCAAAAATAAAGTGTTGGGTTGGAGATGCTCTTAGACACTTATAATACGGCTTATGCCACATCCTCCCTTGATCCGAAATCCACCACTCGGGTTTGAATTGTTGGGTTTGGACCCATTCCCTCGATGGGTCCAAACCAATATTAGTTTCTTGGTTTGCGAGATGTGTGAACTTATGTTAAGTTGGTCAACCCATTTGTTAAATTGGTTGGACTCAAGTCATTGGGTTTGGGCCATATAAGCAAGAAAGAGTCTCATTCTACACTAAGAGGGTCGTTCCATCATTCTCATAGTGAAGTCTTGGTGTGGAGAGCAAGAAATCCTCCACGATCACATCGGTGCTACTCAAGGCAAGCGACAAGAAATCCTACACGACCCGGACGCCCAAGACAAATGTTTGGACTTGTATAGGGAGATGCGGCCCATGTTATGAACTTCAGTCCTATTTAAGATGAAGTAAGCCAGAGGCCAATCGGTGATGTCTCTGACCAACAACATGAGAGTACGTGGAACAAAATTGGTGGAGGCAGCTAGTGTTTGACTCGTAATGATGGAAGTAGCCTTAATGTCTTCTTAATATATACCCTCTTATTTTACGAGATTATGAGAATTTTGATGTATGGTAGGCTAGATTATGCTAGATTGTGATATTATATGTTATATGCTTACATATTGGCAGATTATTTGCAGCAGAATTTAACTTCAGCATTAGGAGGGGGACTTAGCATTAGGATTGTTGTTTGTGCAAATCTGAGAAAGGATCATGCGATCTGTCATACAAAGAGAGATGTGATCACAAAGTAAAGGTAAGAAATATTCCAAGACGACACACTTTAACACATGTTTTTCCTCATTTTATCCCAAGACGGCACACCCCCACGGCTCCACCCACGATTATCTTTTTTTCAGTTGCGTGCGGGTCCTACATCCCGTGTGCGTGTTTCTTCTTAGGTCCCCGTGCACATACTAGTATTCCATTAAGAGAGCTGTAAATCGAAATGGCACGAAAGTATACAATAAATCATGCACAAATGTGCACCACATATTTCTCGTGCACAAGCTTGCATATTTAGCCAACAAACAGCTCTCTTTTGATGCTCTTCATCCATAAGGGATAAGGTCACCCGACTCACCCCACCTCAAGCCCGTAGAATTGTTTTTCCTTTTTTTTCTCTCTTTTATAATGTCCACTTAGTCGTGCAGACGATCATTATTATTATGAAGATAATTGTAATTATCTGACGGTTCATTGCCGTATGGCATCTGACCCTTGCCTTAATCACCATCGTTCACCATCTTGATTCTTGATCAGATGCTGTCTATGCTTGACCCTCACCTTCAATCCGTTCTTCATGTGGAGTATTATTGAAGGTTTAGGCTCAACAACATGACCTTCAACAAGCTCGACGTCGAAGTTGCGTATCATGGCGGCGGCCGTGGTCTTCATCTGAGTGAAGGCGATCTCCTTCCCCAAACAAGTCCTCGGCCCGCAGTTGAACGATAGGAACTTGTAGGACGGCTCGTGCCGCAGCCTCCCCCGCTCCGATATCCACCTCTCCGGCCTGAACTCCAAGCAATCCTTCCCCCATACCCCCTCCATCCTCCCCATCGCGTAGGTCGAGAACAAAATCTTCTGGTTCCGTTTGGCCCTGTGGCCGCTCGGCAGCACCTCGGCTTCCGCCGGGCCTTTGTGCTCCGACGGAACGGAAGGATACAGCCTCAACGATTCACACAGTGCTGCATGCAAGTACACCAGCTTTGCAACCTCTTCTTGGCTGAATACAACAGGGAAGTCGTCTTCCTTGTTGAGCGAATGCTCCTTCAGTTCTTCGAGAATCTTGGATTTCACCTCGGGATTCTTGGTCAAGAGCCAGAAGAACCACGCGAGAGCCACCCCGGTGGTGTCTCTGCCTGCAAGCATGAGATTCACTGCCGTGTCTCTCAGAAACTTATCGTCAATCGGATTGCTCTCGCCCTCCTTCGATGATTCTTCGATGTAACAGGATAGCAGCCCCTTGTTGCAAATCTTAGCTTCTTGCTTGCCCACGACGTTTTCTGCTACGAACTGGTCTATGACTCGCCACGCCTCAATCAGTTTCCTCTCCTTGCCGATCTTCAACCGCCGCATCAACTTCCAGCAAGAGGGCGGCACGACATGCCGGAAGAAAAGCGCCTCCATGGCGTCGTCCATCGCCCGGGCGAACGGGATCGTCGGGAATTCCTCCGACAGGCAGCCGGGGTCGACCCCAAACACCAGGTTGCAAGTCATGTCGAACGTCAGCCTGAGAAAAACATCCTGCAGGTCGATCGCGTCCCCTTTCCGAGCAAGCTTGCTCATGAGGGGAACGAGCGAGCCCTCCACCTTTTCGCGGCTGCATTTCGCGACAAACGCCCTGAAACTCGGCCCGCTCATCACGCCATGGGCCATCCTCCTCTGGCTCTTCCACGACTCGTAGTCGGCGTTGAAGATGCCGTCGCCGAGAATTTCGAAGATCTCCAGGAACTCGCCGCCTTTGGGGTAGTTGGCGAAGTTCACGTTGAACACATGGTTCACGTTGGCCGGGTCGCAGGTGATCAAGAAGTCCATGCCGAGGCGCCACGGGCCACGGAACTCGAACGTGCAGCCGGACTCCCGGAGAAAGGACGCGAGCCAGTCGTTGAAGCTGCCGAGGTTCGAGAGCAGGCCGGGGAGCATGCCGAGGAGCGGCCAGTTGGTCGGTATCGCGGATTTGCGGCTTGTAATTCGGTGGTAGACAAACGCAAAGAGGAGGCAAGCAGCGGCTAAAAGGATTTCGGGGTAAGAATGGAGGAGGCCTGATAAGCTAGCAACCCAAGCAGACGCCATCGCTTGCTTTTCTGCTTGAACGCAAGGACTCCTTATAAATAGAAACAAACTATCTGCACCGCACTCATTGCGGTGCAGACCTTCTTTTTATATATAAACAGCAAAAAATCATTTGTTTTGTTGTGAGTTGAGGGAGGTCTTTGGCCTCTCCCCTCAACATTTCACCATTACTCTCCACTAAGTTAGTGGGGAGTCCCTTGGACTCCTAAATTATGATATGTCCTGGCTATTCGTCATGGTTAATCCTCTTCTAACATGTTTGATATGTCCTGTGACACAAAATTGTCACTTTTTTTCTTTTTTAAGGCAGAAAAACAACTCTGCACCGCATTTCTGCGGTGCAGATAGTAATTATCAATATGGGACCATGAACGTGTTAGCCAAATGACCATCAAAATCGGTGCCTAATTCACTGATTACGATATTCAAGTTGCTTGCAAGATTTGAGATCATATTCCCCCTGTCAAGAAGTGTGATCGAGAGCGGTGGCAACAAGTTCCACGTTGAGGATTTCAGGAGACATTTGGATATTTGTATTAAAAATTGTGTTTCTTTAGATATAGACGGAGATCAAGCGGGTAGACATGGAAGTAGAGTCCCCTAGATTTAGGGACGGGGGTGAAGTCATGTAGCATATCAAGGTGACCATCGTATATCGCATATGACGGTATTGTGTACTAGGGGTGGATAAGGTTGCATGCAAATAGAGAGGAGCAGAGAGCATTTGGGGTATGAGTAAGACTATATACATCTCTATCTATAGGGGTGTATGTAATAATTGTGGCTTAAAAAGGATAAAAACAAGTGTGTGAGAGTATAAATGACATTGGGATTGATAAAATTTCTTTTTTTGAGATTCAATCATTACATATACTCCTATAGATAGGGATGTATGTAACAATTCTCTTGGGGTATCGGCTTTCGCTTCAGGACAAGGTTGCAAAGCCGTGAGGGAATTAAACAACAGAATCTCGGATGTTGATTGAACATGACGCACTTTTTTTTGGGAGAGGACACTGCTAGCTGGCCTGTGTGGATGCGCTTCCCTTCGTACACAGCTACAGTCTTGAGTCGGACGTGTGTTGATGTCATACCACAATGGAGACTACTACCTATTCCTAATAATAACAATAGAGACTACTACCTATTACATGACATATAACGCTTAGTCTTATATGCGTTTTAAAGCTTCACCTATCTTTTTGGATAACTGGAATCGTTCACTTTAATCTACATATTCTAAAACCTCAAAACACTAAATAACCAGTGAATCCACATGGTTTTTGCCCAGTCATACGCATGAGTAGAACTTTTGCGACGGATGAATAAGCGGGAAAAACTCCTTGGGTTTACTCAAAATTTGGTGTTTGTGTTTTTTGATGTGAAGATTAAAATCAAAGGTTCTAATCCTATTAAAAAAATAGCAAAATTAGGAGTTTTGGAGGTCGCATCTGAGGTAGACCCGACCACGGTTCGGTTCGAACCGTGAAACCGAACCGGAACCGAACCGATTTGGAACCGAACCGGAACCGGAACCGGCCGACCGGTTCCAAGAACCGGAACCGGAACCGTGCCAAGCCGGTTCGGTTCCGGTTTCCCCTTTTGTGGAACCAAACCGGAACCGGCGGTTCCGGTTCTCAGGTTCCCCGGTTCCGGAACCGGGGAACCGATTCGTTTTTGGCCAATTTGCTCACATTCTCAATTTTCTCACAAAATTTTCTCACATTCCCCGGTTTGATTTGTTACATACTCAATTTTCTCTTATGTAACTTGCATTAAGTTGATTAGTGACAAGATATATTTCTTTTTTAAGTTATAGCCTTTAAATTTTGTTTACTTTTCATATATTTTCATCACAACCGAACTGGAACCGACCCAAACCGGAACCAAACCGGAACCGGGACCGAAATGAAACCGAAACCGGAACCGGAACCGGAACCGCCTGAAAACCGGAACCGGAACCGAACCGCTTTAGAAGCGGTTCGGTTCCGGTTCCGGGTTTTGCCGGAACCGGAACCGACGGTTCGGAACCGGAACCGAACCGCGGTCGGGTCTAATCTGAGGCCATTATTCTAATAATAATAAACATAAATATTGAAATTAAAAAAAAACAAAATAAAGGTTAAAACTCTAGTAATTAAATTCTAAGTAATTAGGACATCACAGTTCTAACTTTCGAGTCGTAAATAACATATTTAACTTTAGGTTATAATATAACTGGAAATGATAATTGATACAAATACCGAGGGGAAGACAACTTTTGTTTGTCTCCCACAATTCCTTTGGCTCCTTTCTAGTCATGTCCCATAGCAAGGAAACCCCTTGGTTGCAACCTAATACCTATTAATCTCTAGTTGTAACTAAAATATTAATGTTATAAAACCCCTCTATTATTATTAAAAAGTTAAGTTGTTATAATTTAAAGAGTTAAATATTTGGTTCTTGTAACTCATCCAAGATGAACCATTGTGAACCAAATATATATGACATTACAAGATGACATAATAAATTTTGTAAACCTACACTGAACTTGGCATGATTTCATAAAAATTACTTTTAACTCTAAAAAAATGCAACATTACCTTGAACTCTGGTCTAGTTTTAGATAGCTTTGTTTTTTTTTCCTTCCAAAATTCAATGTAGGTTTATGAAGCTCCAAGTTTTTTCTTCAATTTCTACATCTCATTCGTGGCCAGAAAAAGTGCTGTTGGCAATCATCTCGTCTCACGCGTAATTTACCCTTTTTACCCAATCCATTGGATTACATTCAGCATACACTAATCTCACTCTCAAAGAGTATATTACACTTGCCTCTTCTCAATAAATGAACTTCCAACACTTTGCCTCTCTACCTTAGAGGACATGTACAATCACCAACAATAACCTCTTCACAAGGAGGAGCTCAACACTTGAGGCTTTTATCAAAGTACAACTCAAGAACCGGTATCACCAAGCAACTTCACAATGAAACTTACCACCTCTTTCACCAGAGGATTTTACAAACCTTTTGCTTTGGCGCTGAACAATTTTCTATATCCAAGAGATTGAAACTTTTTGAAGTGTAATGCGGCTATGGAAAAACTCAAGTTGTAATCTTAAGAGAATCAAGATGAAGTTTGAGGAGATCACAACAAGAAAGGCCAAGAGATCAATTTGCCTAAAAGCTTTAGTAAGAACTTAAAATGGCCTTAAGAAATTTTTTGGAGAGCTTAGGAGGGCTTAGAAAACACTTGAAAATGCTCAAAAATTGCTTAATAAATTCATAATAAACTCATACACCAACCTTTTAAATTTAGAGTGAAAATCTGCTTAAGACATATTACCCAAAATACCCTCCAACTTCTCTCTAACGACTAGTTGAGAACAAATTCAAATATGACCGTTAGGGACAACTAGTCAACCACCATTCATCCACTGGTCGACTAGTGGCTGACTAGTTGACCAGGTGGACAACTATGGTCGACTACTGCAGTCTGTCAGAGAATCCTGAATGAACTAGTCGACCACTGTACACAGGGGCTAGTCAACTAGTTTTTTCTGATACACTGGTATGGCTCAGAAAACTCAAGAAATTTTTATTAAAATGATTTTTAATTAAAATTTTAAAAATATTTTCCTAAATGTGTGCAAGCTTCAATTCTATGACTTTAGCAATCTAAGACAAGTTACAAAAATATATACATCACTCACACTACACTTGGAGTCGTGATGAATTCGTTGGCTCTCCAACTTGTCTTTTTTGAAGCTTTTGCACACCATAAGTCCTTGAATGAGCTTTTAGTCTTCATGTTATGCACCAAATTTTTTGACTCTACAATCTTCAAACTTTATCTTTATATCTCCATTTCTTGTGAGCTTGAATAGATTGTTGATCATATTAACTTGATTCTTATGAAATATGTCTTGTATACCTATACTCACAAATCACAGTAGCAACAAAATATAACTAGAGGTGACTCGATGTCTAATACACCCCTTAACTTACCCTTAACTTACTAGAAATGTGGATATACTTCGAAGACCAAGATTTAAAAGATAAAAGAAAACTTTCCATAAACCAGTAAGGGTCAACGTGACGATCTGGAGAGCTCAGTGATCATTAATAAAGCTTGTGGTTGTTATGAATAGGCCCATTGGGCCAATTGGGTATCCAACCCACTATTGAAAGCTATAAATACACGGGTAGGGGGCTCTTAACCCCTTACACCTATTTCTCCCTAAATTCCCTTCACAACACGTTATCAGCACGATCACGCTCGTTGGAGGAGACGGCGGCTCGCGGGAAAGGAGATCCACAAATCGCTCAGAAAAAGAAGATCGTAATCTTCTCAACGGGGAGCGAAAATGGCATCCTTCACCAACCGTCGCCTAGATTCCTCGTCGAATCTAGTAGGTAAAAATCCAAACTTTTAGATCTAAACTTGCTTTTCTCATTAGATCTGCATGTTTTAGGATCAAAAAGTTCACAAACTCGGTTAAATTCAACATTTTTAATAAGATCTGCATGTTTAAAACAATAAAAACTTGTTTTTTAGCGATCAAAACTGTTGAAAACCCCGATTTTTACCCCCTGCCTTCGATCCAAATTTCCGTACGCCCGTAGGGCGAAACGGCGGCGCGCCCTTCGCGCCGCCGGAGGAAACAAACGCCGCGGCCCCAGGCCGCGGCGGCCGCGGCCCCAGGCCGCGGCCAACTGCCGCGGCCTCAGGCCGCGGCCAGTTGCCGCGGCCTGCAGGCCGCGGCCCGCCGCAGCGGCGGCCGCGGCCCGCCGCGGCGACATGCCGCGGGCCCCCCCTAGGGTTTCCAGAAACCCTAACCCTAACGGGCTATTTTTCGGGGGAGGCCCAATATTAACCCTAATGGGTTGTTTTCATGGCCCAAAAGGCCAGAAGATTAGCCCATCCACAGAAATTATTTTATTTATTTTTGGCCCTAAAAAGCCCAAAATAGTTAAAAGAAATTTTTAAAAGGGTTGAAAGCGGTAAAATAAAACATTATATTATGGATCAAAAAGGCAAAAAGTTTTCAAAAAAAAATATATATCCTTGCACGTCGCACACAATTTTAAATTATTTTAAATGCCTGTGTTTCGATTATCTGCGTGGTTGTATGTTGCAAAAATATTATCTGCGTGGATGTGTAAATATTAGGCTATGTTTTTAGGGATCAGCCAGGTTTCCGACACCGTTTTAAATTCCCGCAATTTTTCTTTTCTTTTGAGAGAAACTTTGTATGTGAGGATGAAAATGTAAAAAGAAGACCGAAGGACACCAAAAAGAAGCTGAAGGCGTTTCGCTCAATGAAGATAGGGGCTTCTCTCTGAAGTTCCCGAGTTGTAATTTATTTTCATGCCTTTTATTTTGATGTAACCTCGGACTGGACTTTTTATTTATTTTTCGGTGTCGGCTGGCTGATCCCCATAGCCTAAGGTCATTATTTCTGTTTTTCATTGTTTTTGCATTAAACTGCGTGGTTGATTAATTAGCTTTAATACCATGTTTTAATGTCGCAATGAAAACCATCAAACAGCATGCGTGATTGTTAATTTTTAGTAATTAATTATTCACATTACCTGAAAAAGCATGTATGTTAAAACCACAGTAATTTAAATTCATGAAAATGACTACATTACATGCGTGGATGTCTGTCTTATTTTCAGTCTTAATGATACATGCTATTTTGTTTCTGTACATGCTAGATCATAAAATGGCCAGACTCGCAAATGTAGACTTCTCAGTCCTGAAGGCTGATGGGTCAAACTACCTGAGTTGGCAGTTGGACCTGAAGTTCCATCTGCGCTCTCATGGTTTCAGTCTCACACAGACTGAAAAGGCAACAACTAGTACTGCCCCAGCTAACAAGGAGGCTTCAGTGGAAGCACCTCATACAGAGGAAGTTTCCGATATATTAAAGGCGAAAGCCATTATATATATCAGGAAACACTTAGACTCGACCTTAAAGGACGAGTACCTCACTGTAGAGGACCCTTACGAGCTGTGGGATGCACTCAAGGAGAGGTACCGACATCAGAGGGATGTCATACTCCCCCGTGCACAGTACGAGTGGACTCACCTCCGCATACAGGATTTCAAATCCGTAGCGGAGTACAACTCAGCTCTTTTCCGCATCACCTCACGCCTGAAGTTGTGTGGTGAACCAGTGACGGAGAAAATGTTGCTGGAAAAGACGTTTACGTCTTTCCATGAAAAGGACATGATCCTTATGCAACAATATCGAGAGAGGAAGTTCACAAAGTACTCTGCCCTTCTTTCATGCCTACTTATGGCTGAACAGAACAGAGACCTGTTGGTTGCCACCCACAACCTGCGCCCTCCTGGCTCCGCTCCATTGCCACCTCTTGCAGAGGCCCACTTCCAGTCTTCCCAGAAGAAGAAGACGGACAAAAAGGCAAAATTCCAGAAATGGAAAGAACAGAAGCAGCGGAAGAAGGCCACTCACCCAGCTCCTCCCCAGAACCAGAAGTTCGTGGACAAGAAGCAGAAGAGGATTCCCAACAAAGGAGGCACTCCCAAGAAAGACTGGGAGGACAAATGCTCAAAATGCGGGATGACGGGCCACTGGTCCAGAATCTGCCGCACAGCAAAACACCTCCAGGACCTCTACCAGGCAAGCCTCAAGCCTCGAGCTGAGACAAACCTGATGGAGAGCGCAGCGTTGGCAGAGACCTCATGGACTCCCGAAGATTTCATGGGAGATGATACTCTCTAGATCTGGACCACTTTTATGCAATTAGCAATGTATCTTAAATTTTTATGCATCGTATCTAGTTCTTTTTTCCATGTCAAACAATATCTTTTTAAGCATTTATTTATGAAAGTGAATCTTTTATCTATATTTATTGCTTGAATGTCTTTCCCCATTTTTAGATATGGAACTTATCTGCCTAGTGGACAGTGCATCGACGCACTCGATCCTTCAAAACATAGACTATTTCACGAGCATAAGTAGTTATTCTGGCCCACTGAGAACAATCTCAGGGCCAGCAAATATAATCGAAGGATCAGGGGAAGCAATTATATTGCTCCCCGGCAACACACAAATAACACTTAAAAATGCGTTATACTCCCCAAAATCCATCCGAAACCTCCTAAGTTTTAAAGACATCCGTTTAAACGGATATCACTTAGAGACGGTCGAGGAGGATAAAAGGGAATACTTGCTTGTAACGGCTCTTACAAATGGTTCAAAAACCATTGTGGAACGTTTCAAGGGACTCCCCTCGGGACTCTACCAAACAAGTATACAAACTCCAGAAACATCCATGGTGGAGCACCTGCAGTGCCCCCAAACACCAGAATTCCAACTCTGGCACAGTCGACTGGGACACCCTGGTTCGGTTATGATGTACCGCATCATAAAGAACTCCAGGGGCATTGACCTGAAGAACCTGAAGATTCTTCAAAAAGGCAAATTCCCATGTCCACCCTGTTACAAGGGTAAACTAATCACGAGACCCTCTCCACTAAAAGTGGATGTGGAGTCTCCCAGCTTTCTGGAAAGAATCCACGGAGACATTTGTGGGCCGATTCACCCATTAAGTGGTCCGTTCAGGTACTTTATGGTCCTGATAGACGCATTAACTAAGTGGTCACATGTGTGCCTACTGTCCACCCGTAACCTAGCACTATCTAAGCTTTTAGCTCAGATAATAAAGTTACGGGCCCACTTCCCCGACCACCAGATAAAGAAACTTCGTCTGGACAATGCGGGGGAGTTTACGTCACAAGTCTTTCTAGACTATTGCCAAGCTCAGGGAATTGAAGTCGAACATCCTGTAGCGCATGTTCACACCCAAAATGGGTTAGCAGAATCTCTAATTAAGAGACTGCAATGGATCGCTCGTCCATTATTACTTCAATCTCAGATGCCAGTGAATGCGTGGGGTCATGCAATTTTGCATGCTGCATCTTTAATAAAATTAAGACCCTCTGGAGGTCAGTCATCTTCTCCAATGCAACTAGCACTTGGAGCCCCACCAATTGTCTCACATTTGAGAATATTTGGTTGTGCAGTATACGTCCCCATAGCACCACCACAAAGGACAAAGATGGGTCCACAACGTCGCCTAGGCATTTATGTTGGGTTTGACACCCCCTCCATAATTAGATTCCTAGAACCCCTTACGGGGGACGTCTTTAAGGCACGTCTAGAAGACTGTGAATTCGATGAAACATCGTTCCCAAGACTAGGCTCACAGACAAAGAAGCCCGAAGCTTCAGAAAGTATCACTTGGGATACAAAAACTTTATGTCACTTTGATCCGCCAACAAGCCAGTGTGAGGAGGAGGTCCTGAAGATTCTCCACATCCAAAACACTGTCCATCTCTTGCCGGACAAATTTACTGACAACCAGAAGATTGTCAAATCACACGTCCCTGCTGCTAACACTCCAGCTAGGATTGACATACCGCAAAATGGATGCAATCCGCCTGCAGCAGAAATGGTTGGACCTCTCAAAAAGAGAGGACGACCACCGGGATCCAAGGACCAAGTCCCTCGAAAGAGCAGGACCCTTGGCAATGGTAAACAAATACCACCACAGGATGCTAATTTAAGCCCTGCTACCCCATCTCTCCCAAACTCTCATGAAGAGGAAAAACCGGGAGAAAATGAAGTATCGATACACTATGTACGAACTGGGGAGTATTGGGACAGAAAAAGCACAACAATAGATGACACATTTGCGTGTAATATTGCCATCAACGTCGCGTACTGCGACGATGATATTGAACCACGCTCTCTGACAGAATGTCAAAGCAGAGATGATTGGCCAAAGTTGAAAGCGGCAATAGGAGTGGAGTTGGATTCACTCACCAAACGCAAGGTCTTCGGACCAATAGTCCAGACACCAAAAGGTGTAAAACCTGTGGGATATAAATGGGTATTTGTTAGAAAACGAAATGAACAGAATGAGATTGTACGCTACAAAGCAAGGCTTGTAGCGCAGGGTTTTACCCAACGTCCTGGGGTGGATTTTGAAGCCACATACTCCCCGGTCATGGACGCGATCACCTTCCGATTCCTCATTGGCATAACAGCACAAGAGGGTTTAGATATGCAACTCATGGACGTGGTCACTGCATACCTATATGGCAACCTAGACCGAGACATCTATATGAGATTGCCTGACGGTTATTCTTTGCCTGCAGCACTAAAAGAGAGAGACCGTGACATCTACTCAGTGAAACTGCAAAGATCATTATATGGTCTAAAACAATCTGGAAGGATGTGGTATAACAGACTGAGCGACTTCCTTGCACAGCAAGGATTTAAAAACGACCCAGTCTGTCCTTGCATCTTTATAAGAGCAAAGGCAACAGGATTTGTAATAATAGCCGTCTATGTAGACGACTTAAACCTCATCGGATCTCCTGAAGAGATCGCAAAGATTTCTAGAAGCCTGACAGAAACTTTCGAGATGAAAGACCTCGGAAAATCAAAATTCTGTTTAGGCCTTCAAATAGAGCATCTTAAAGATGGGATCCTGTTACACCAGTCAACTTACACATCGAACTTACTGAAAAAGTTTCAGATGGATAAGTGCCACCCCCTCAGCACTCCGATGGTCGTCAGATCATTGGATGTTCACAAAGACCCCTTCCGGCCACTGGAAGAGGGGGAGGAAGTACTAGGCCCCGAAGTGCCTTATTTAAGTGCTATCGGCGCACTCCTTTACCTGGCTAACTGCACTCGCCCTGACATAGCGTTTGCAGTAAACTTACTAGCCAGATATAGTGCTGCACCTACACAGCGGCACTGGGCCGGAGTTAAGCATCTTCTGCGCTACCTCCAAGGGTCCATAGACTTAGGTCTATTCTACAGGAAAGGGGCATCAACTGGTTTAGTTGGTTATGCTGACGCAGGTTACAGGTCCGATCCTCATACAGAGAAGTCTCAGACCGGATACATGTTCACATATGGCGGTACTGCCATATCCTGGAGATCTGTGAAGCAGACCATGACGACCGTCTCATCCACCCACTCAGAGCTACTTGCGATCTTCGAAGCAAGCAAGGAATGCTTTTGGCTACGCTCGGTGATCCAGCACATACTCACCTCCACCGGCCTGACGACCGGCGTTCTTGCACCCACTACACTCTATGAAGACAATGCAGCATGTATAGCCCAGCTACTGGACGGCTACATCAAAGGTGACAAGACGAAGCATATCTCCCCCAAGTTCTTCTGGACGCACGACCTTCAGAAGCAAAAGCAGATTGAGGTACAGAAGATCCAATCATGTAATAACTTGGCGGATTTGCTTACCAAATCCCTGCCTACTAGTATCTTTGAAAAACTTGTACATGGGATTGGGATGAGGAGAGTGAGTAAATGTAAACTGGGTCAGGATGAGAGAACTATGAACTCATAGATACATAGGAGACTGATGTATAGATTCATAGGAAATCTGCAAGCCTGAAGCTTGGTCAGATAAGGGGGAGTCAACTGCAGAGTTGTACTCTTTTCCCTTGGCTACAGGTTTTTTCCCACTGGGTTTTCCGTAGTCAAGGTTTTGACGAGGCAACCTCGTTGACTCTGGATCCTGAAGTATCCACCCCTAGACACATCCCCAAAACAGGGGAAGTTATGGGTTAACTGTTCTTTCTTTAACAAGACAGTTACCTTAACTCGGATCCTGAAGAATCCACCTCTTATTTCAATGTTGATTGGATAAGGGGAAGTGTTATGAATAGGCCCATTGGGCCAATTGGGTATCCAACCCACTATTGAAAGCTATAAATACATGGGTAGGGGGCTCTTAACCCCTTACACCTATTTCTCCCTAAATTCCCTTCACAACAGTGGTAATTTTCTGACTTAAAAGATATTTGTTAAAAATGTTGTTTTTGTTGTGAATGGGTATTTACTGGGTTGATGAGTTATTGGGCCAACCTAAGTGGTTGGGCCCATACCCACTTGTATTCTCCCCTTTGGCTATAAATATAGACTTGAGGGCTCTCCCCTCAGTAGTTGATTCATAACACGTTATCAGCACGACTCTAAAAATTTTTTCCACAAATTTTTTCCCGTTCGTTGCGAAGGCGAAGTCGAGATGGGAGATCCACGAGCGCGGTGCAAGGCTTCCTCCATCAAGGGTCGTCATCCGTGTAGGGCTTCGAGCAACCGTCGCTATATCCGGAGGACGGATATAGAGGTAAAAACACTAAAAACGATATTTTAATCATACGTATGATTACCCCTCCCCTAGATCTCACAAGATCGTCATGGGGATTCATCGTCGCCTTGAAAACGACGGATTTTTCATCCCAAAAACCCAATTTTTAGGGTAAAAACTCAATTTTTAGGGTAAAAACCCTATTTTTGAACCTCCGGCGGCTACCCGTCACCGGACCCCCCCCCCCAAACCCCCCCTCGCCGGAAAAAACCCCCCCCACCACCCTGGCCGCCTCCCCCTGCAGGGGGGGCGGCCCCTTTGGCCGCCTCCCCCTGCAGGGGGGGCGGCCCCCGCCGCCGCCCCTGCAGGGGGCGGCGGCCCCCGTGGCCGCCTCCCCCTGCAGGGGGGGCGGCCCCCGCCGCCGCCCCTGCAGGGGGCGGCGGCCCCCGAGGCCGCGCCCCCCCTGCATGGGGGCGGCCCCGGCCGCTCCCCCCCTGCAGGGGGGGGCGGCCTCCGCGGCCGCGCCCCACTGCGAGGGGGGCGGCCCCCGCCGCACCCCCTGCAGGGGGCAGCGGCGGCGCCGGCCGCGCCCCCCCCCTGCAGGGGGCGGCGGCGGCGCCGGCCCCCCCCAAACCCTAATCCCGTGTGTAACAAAAAAAAGGGATAATGCCTGTGGGCCTGAAGCCCACAGCAGATCTGGGGGCCTCAGGCCCACAGATTTTCAAAAAAAAAAAAAGAGCCTATGGGCCTGAAGCCCATAGGCCGACTGCGGGCTTCAGACCCGCAATCTGTTTTATCTGAAAAAAAAAAAAATTTTTTTTGGGGGGGGGGGGGGGCAAAGGCTATTAATAAGCCTTAAAAGGCAACTAATTAGCCTAAAAATTAATTTAAAAAAAGGGGGGGGGGGTTCTAAGGGCAAAATATTCGTGAAAAATCACGGTAAATTACGGGACAAATATCGGGCAGGCGAGGACTTTTTGGGGATCCTTGGGGGGGCTTTTGGGATGATGAGGGAAACTTTTCCCTCTAACAAAGAAAATGTTTATTTTGGGCTCTTTATCAATTTAATTGATTAAACCCCATTCAAATTACAACATGTGCATTGTAATGATGTTTTCTGCAAATATCATATTTACATGCTTTGCATCTCTGGTATATTCTGTTGGATATTATATGCGTGGTTGTGCATTGTATTTAAATCTTAATAATTAGGAAGATCCTGCGACCGCTCTGCCGTTAGTAACCTAACGGTGTATGACGTTGCCCAGTGGTCCAATAATTATTAAGTGTTTAAATTATTTATCCATCTCTGCGAATATTAAATGCCTGTGATGTCTGTGATGAAAATGTCTGATGAAAATGTTGATGAGCACAATATTTCTGCATGAATTGCTAAATGTGGTTTTTGGATCGGCCATTTAGTCCCACAGTTTATTTCCTGCATTTTCCTTTTATTTTTGAGAGAAATTGTAGTGAGGAATTTATGTAAATGTCAAAGAAAGAAGACCAACTTCCATGGAGACGAAGGCCACGCTTGAAGATGGAGATACCATATGGGACCCACGGGGTTTCCAAAGTTGTATTTTCACTTTCTTTAAGCTGCAAATTTGTATAATTTGGACTGTGGACTTTTTGGACTCTTTCTTGTGGGACTGGCCGATCCACACATTTAGTTTTTCGTTAAATATTGCCTCCGCATGAAAATGTTTTCTCTGAATTAATTATTCATTCATGCATGTTTGTGCTCTGCTAGATAAATGGCTAATATTGCAAGCGTTAATTTCGAAGTACTTGAAGCATCAGTTAGAAACTATCTAAGCTGGCAGCTAGATGTAAAGTTTCACCTGCGGGCAAAGACCCTCATCGCTGCTGTGACTGAAAAAGAAAATGTTAGCGATATAGAGAAGGCGCAAGCCATCATCTATATTCGCCGCCATGTGGACAAGACCTTAAAGGCTGAAAACCTTACGGTCGAAGATCCACTTGAGCTATGGACTGCACTTGAGGACAGGTATAAACATCAGAAAGATGTTATACTCCCAAGGGCACGATACGAGTGGGAGAACCTGAGACTGCAGGACTTAAAGTCCGTTGCTGAGTACAACTCAGCACTTTTTAGCATCACCGCACGCCTGAAGTTGTGTGGTGAAAAAGTCTCAGAAAATCGCATGCTGGAAAAGACGTATACGTCCTTCCATGAAAAAAATGCGATACTCATGCAGCAATACCGTGAACGAAAGTTCACCAAGTATTCCGAGCTGCCGCCATGTTTACTCATGGCCGAGTAAAACAGAGAGCTTCTTCTCTCCACTCACAATATACGCTCCCCGGCACTGCCCCCCACCAGAAGCTCACTATTCCTCTTCCTTCAAAAAGAAGAGAGATAATAAAAGAAAAGAAAGACCACAGAAGGGGGGTCAACAGAAAAATGCCAAGGGCCATGCACAGCAACAGCGAAATAATGAAAGTAAGCGGAAGTTCACGTGGCACAGACATGACAAAAATGATTCACCCCCACCCAAGAGGGAATGGGAAGACCAGTGCCATAATTGTGGCATGAAAAGCCACTGGTCCAAAATGTGCCGAACTTCGCAGCACCTCCAGGATTTGTATAAAGAGAACAAGAAAAAATAAAACTGAAACAAACCTGATGACCTCTGATGCTCCAGTTAAGTTTTTCAGCTGACGACTTCGAAAATAATGACATGCTTGACTAGCCTTTACTTTTATCTTGCAAAATTGTTTAGAACATCTCACGTTATGAGAGCTTTTGTATTACGCAATCTGTTTAGATTGAAAAATTTCAGTAGACAATATATGAATATGTCTATCTGAATATGCATGTGCCTTTCATCTTTTGAAACTGCTCTCATAAATAATTAGTAGACAATAAACACGTACGATCTCTTTCAATACAGAGCCCAATATCAGGGCTATATTGAAGATCCAGGGAATGCAACACAGTTGCCCCCAAACGACACAAAAATAATGGATGCACTAATCCCTCCGAATTCCAAAAAGAAACTTTCTAAGTTTCAAGGACATCCGTTTCAACGGATCCCACTTGGAAACAGCAAATGTAAATGAAAAATTACCGTATGCGACGTCTCAAGAAATATGAGTAAAATCCACACTTGAACGTTTTGAGAGCCTTATAGGCATCTACCATACGAAGATTCGGAGAAAGGAAGCAGAATTAAACGGAGCACCTGAAGTGCCCTACATCAGCCGAGTTTTTACTCTGGCATGTTGGACTTGGCCACCCTGGATTTGTGATGCACAGCATCTTATCCTATGGGTATGACTTGAAGAACCAGAAGATTCTTCAGAAGGGAAAATTCCCTCGCATCCCTTACTATAAGGGAAGATTAATTACAAGGCCATCTCCACGAAAAGTTGAAAAAGGATCTCCACGCTTCCTCAAAAAGAATACAAGGAGACAGATGTGGATAAAATCCACCACCCCTAGTGGGCTATTTTGGTACTTCATTGTGCTGACAAATGCATCCTCAGAATATTCGTACGTATGTCTACTACAAGACCCGCAACTTAGCTTTTCCAAAGCTATTGGCACAAGAATAAAAATATTGCGGGCACATTTCCCAGACAGTAAAATGTTGTAAATAAGTCTGGTTAATGTTGGGAAATATACCTCCCAGTCTTTTCAAGAGTATTGCCAATCAACGGGAATTGAAAATGAACATACAAGTGCCGCATGTTCATACCCAAAATGGGTCGGCAGAGTCACTGAAAAGTAGACTCCAATGGACTGAACGTCCATTAAATCCCGATTGCCTATGGATGCATGGGGACATGCAAACTCTGCATGCTGCATCGTAAATGAAAATGAGACCCTCTGGAGGTCAGAGTCTCCAATGCAACTTGCATATGGAATGCCACCGAACATTTCTCATCTGAGAATCTTCGGTCGCGCAGTCTTAAATCCCCATTGCACCACCAAAGAGGACCAAATCGGTACTCAGCGTCGCCTAGGTATCCATGCAGGGTTTGACTCACCCTCACTTATAAGATACCTAGAACCCCAAACGGGGGACGCATTTAAGGCACATCTTGAAGACTGTGATCTCGATGAGACGAGTTTTCCCAAAAATAGGCCCAGATACTGGAAAATCTGGCGCGAAGAAAATTATAACGTGGGATACAAACAGCTTGACCCACTATGATCCGGTAACAATACAATGTGTAGATGAGATCCAGAAGATCTTCCACACACAGAACACTGTCCACCAATTACCGGAATCATTTATTGACAACCAGAAGATTGTCAGATCACACATCCCTGCTGCAAAAACTCCAGCTAGGATTGACATCCCCGAGAATGGATGCAATCCACCAGCAGCAGAAGTGGCTGATCCTCAACAGAAAAGAGGCAGACCACCAGGCTCCAAGGACAGAAACTCCTGGAGACCATAAGACAATACTATCACAGGACAATGAGCTCCTGTCCACACCATCACCCTTCCCGGAATCCACTGCAGAGGAATTGCCGGGAAAAAGTGAAATTAAGTAAATGTTGTACGTATTGGGGAGGTGTTGGACAGATAGAACATAAATTGTCGACAATATATTCACGTATTATATTGCCATATACATCGCAATGGCGATGATGTTTGTAAATTATCGTTCCACACTCCGTTGCTAGAAGGCAAACGTAGAGATTGGCCAAAATGTGGAACGTGGCAATAGAAGATGAGCTGGACTCACTTATGAAACATGAAATGTTCGGACCTGAAGTCCAGACACCAAAAGGTGTCAAACCTGTGGATAAAACAAAGTATTGCAAACATAAGAAAAATAAATACAAAATCGTATGCTATACGGTACAACCTATAGCCCAAGGAAAATTTCACTGAAACTAGGGATCGAACAAATTCAAATAAGCATGTCTCATAAATGATGCATCAGTCTCCCTAAGTTATCAAAAGCGAATACCTTACGATTTGGCGAAGGAAAATTTTGGATATGCTGTTATTGGATGTTGTGACGGCATACCTTCGTGGATATCTTGTAAAGATAATTTCCACATTTCCTTAAAATGCCTGAATAGACTTCGGGACGTCTATTCAAATGAAGAAATATAAGTATAACAAATAAATGTACAACCAAGAGAATCACTTGAGAAGTCAATGATTCCTACTGAAGGTTGTTTTTGCATCTATGCAAAGAACATGATTAGAGATCTTAGTTGTAGACAACTAACATCTCATCGGATCTCCTGAAGAGAAAACCGAAATAAATGTACTAGCCTGACTTTTAAACATGAAATAAAAAAGACCTAGGCAAATATAAAGTCATGGCTCATAGAATCCTGTTACAAACGCCCAGAAGTGCGTTGGAGATATTAACAGGACCATTGTCATCCAAAGTACACCTACGGTGGTACACTTACTGGATGAACAAAAAGAACCCTTCCGATCGCTGGAAGAGGGGGAGGATATAACTGGTCCTAAAGTCCCTTATCTTAGTGCAATCATGCACTCCTGGCTAACTGCATGTGTCCCGGTACAACAATTGCAGTAAACTCATTAGCCAGAGATAGTTGGCACCTAAAAAGGGCCATTAGACCTGAGTTAAGCCTTCTGCGCTTACTCCAAGGGTCGAAATATTCGGACTTACAAAATGTAGTAGCATCCTCCAATGTTTATGCAAATGCAGGTTTCAGGTCCAGTCCCTATGCTGAGAAATCACAGAACGGGTACCCACAGTGGGATGGCCATCCCCTGCAGATTTGCAAAGCAACTTATGAAGGCAACATCATCCTATCATTCCGAGATCCTCACCATTCCAGAATCACACCAATGGTGTATTTGAGGGCGCCTGGTGGTACATCACATCCCAGTGACGACTGGGATAGAGGCTGGTTCTGTGGAGCTAACCATATAGTCTGAAGACCACATCAGAGGCGACAAAACTTAGCAACTTCCTCAGAGTCCCTGGATTCAGCAGCTGCTTGATGGTGACAAAATTTGTAATCTGTGTATATTTTCGGAATATTGTAAATATGAGTGATGAGATAAGCCTAAGAGATCTGAAAGCCTAAGAGCTTTTACAGATCAGGGGGAGTTGAGGGAATTTGTACTCTTTTCCCTTAGCTATGGTTTTTCCCACTGGGTTTTTCCATAGCCAAAGGTTTTAACGAGGCAAATCAAATCAACTCTGGATCCCGAAGTATCCACCCCTCTGTGACGCTCAGAATCCAGAAGTATTCATGAGCAGAGTCACTTGTACAAATCAGGGGGAGTTAAAGAGCGTTTGCACTCTTTTTCCTTAACTATGGTTTTTCTCACTGGGTTTTCCATAGCCAAAGGTTTTAACGAGGCAAAACTCACCAACTCAGGATCCTGAAGTATCCACCCCATGTGAGACCCATACAGGCTCAGAATCCTGAAGTATTCATGAGCGGGGTCCACAACCATGGCTGGATAAGGGGGAGTGTTGTGAATGGGTATTTACTGGGTTGATGAGTTATTGGGCCAACCTAAGTGGTTGGGCCCATACCCACTTGTATTCTCCCCTTTGGCTATAAATATAGACTTGAGGGCTCTCCCCTCAGTAGTTGATTCATAACAGTTTTCAATTAAACATATCTTAATCTTAATCAGATATTGATTGAAGGGGACAATTGGTAACCTAGCTTGCAGGGACTAATAACTAATAATCCAACTAATTAAAGCGACAATTCATCTTTTGTGTTTCTAGGTGTCCACATAATCAATGAAAATAAAAAATATTTTGACACCTTATGGTACAAGTTCATTTGATGAAAGCTGGTTTGGGTCCCGCCCACCCAGTGGGGCCCAAGTACATCGCTGACTCATCATATAAAATCCGTGAAAGTGTGAGGCCTAGAACAGTGTTTAAAGGCCCAATTCACTCACGGCCTACTCGCCCTCGCGGGATGCTGTTTTTAATCAAATGGAAAAGAATTCTAAACCCCATCATCCCCACTAATGGGGAACTTTGGTTATCCTATGGCCTTTGGGCTTCCATTGATTTAATAAATAGAGAACCATGGCTTTGTGCCATGGTTACTCATTCTTCTCATTATCCAACACGTTATCAGCACCTTAGCTCTCAATTCTTTGAGCTTTTTCTCACATATCCCCTCAAATTTAACCCTTTATGCGCTAACGAATCTATTTGTTGCGGCGATCCGGCTTGCGGCAAACCCTTTGAGCGAACCGTTGCGGGAATTTTTTTGGCATATCGGGAGCGGGATTACTATCTACGGATTTTTCTTATCACGTTCATCCCTAGATCTTTGATCTAGAGGTAATTTTTTTTCGATCCCGTAGATAATTACAAAATAGAGTTTGCTATGATTTTACAATGCTTTTCTATCGGCTTGTATAAATCTGCAACATTTTTGCTAAACATCAAAATTAACAAAAAAAAACCACCTATATAACCCGCTCATCTCCCACGAATTACGATGGCGGCAACCCCCTGAAGGGGGTTCTCTGTTTTTCGGCCCCCCACCTAGATAGCAATTCTCTGTTTTCCCCCGGGGGGGGGGGGGGGGGGGGGGGGGGGGGGGGGGGGGGGCTCTGCCTTCGCTGTCTTTGCCTTCGTCTGCGCACAGGGCCCTGTCTTTGCCGAGCTGAGTTACAGGGCATCAAATACAATAGACATAGTTTAAATATTTACAAGTAATTAAGAGTTTATAGCCCCAATAAATGAACCTTAGTAACAAGTCATAATTCCATTGGTCTTTTAAGATTCTACACTTACAGGCGACAACAAATTTCAATCTTTCGTACCAATAATAAACTTATCACAGCTACAAACTATAGTCTTTTGGGATCCTTAATGGTTGCCTAATTTTACGGGTCTCTCTATGCATTGGATTATGATATTATAAGAATGGTTAAGCTGTTAAGTTTGTCTTGTGTGTTTGACCAATGCAATGGTTTGAAGCAAATATTCCCAGCACTTCACCTCAAAATAAATGTGATCTCTTAGCTTGGAAGTTCTAGCAGTAGCACATGGACGAAAGGCTGTGAACAACCTTCCAGTTTGAGAAAATAGAGACAACTGAAGTTCAAACAGCGAATCTCATGGCTGGTCAGGGCTTTGTCTGCCCCCCCGTTGAGGCGGGCTCTGTCCGCCACGCACCCCCGGAAAGGGGCGTTCTGCTCGGCGCCGGCGTCACCCCCCCCCCCCCCTCCGACGGGGGGCTCTCTGCCGGCCACATCCCCCCCTGACGGGGGATCCTCCCACTTGCGCCGGCGGCTCCTGCAAGTTTACGTAGATAGGGGAGAGGAGGGGGGGCATGATATGGAAGATGAGGGGTTGGGTGCTTTTCACATTCCCTTGATATCCTAAAAGATTGTTTTTAGGGATTGTGTAAAATTTACTCTTAAAAATACAGCCCATGTGCCTGCAGCCCAAATCTTATTATTAAATTAGTTTGGCTGTTTTTTGGGCCAGAAGCCCAGTTGATAACATTGACGATTAAAATGATTATTATTTCGCTTATGGGCTTGCAGCCCAAATCAGAGTAAAATTTAATTTCGTCTGTTTTAATTTGGGCCAGAAGCCCTGTTAATCAAATTGCAAATTAATATGATTATTATTGCTATCGGGCATGCTGCCCGCCTCTAGCCCACTAGAATTGCGAATTATGATATTTTATCTGCTACTTTTAAATAAATATCTTAAGCATTTGATAAAACATTTATTTAAGTTAAATTGATTAAACGGATCCTGAGACCGCTCTGTCTTTAGTAAACTAACCTAAAGATGAATGACGTTTCCCCGTGGTCCAACTAATCCTTTTAACTTAAATTAAATTATTTTATCCAATATTTGTGCTTGATTATTTTTGTAATGTTTGTTTGATGCGCTATTATTATTTGCTTGTTACATATATAACTGCGTGGATGTTTAAATAAGTCAAAATGCGTTTTTTTTTGGGATCAGCCAGTTTTTGATACCCTATTATTATATTCCTTCTCTTTGTAATTTCTTTTTCTTTTCTGAGAGAAATTTGTAGTGAGGAATTAATGTATTATGCCAAAGACCGGTGTTACTACCTATGAAGATGGAGGAGATTGCATTTATCTGGGACCCAAATAGGGTTTCCAAATTGTATTTTTCTTTATCTTCTTTATGGACTGTAATTTGGACTTTGGACATTTTATGTTTTGGGTATCAGGCCGATCCCCGCATTTTTTCTTATTTTAAAGCATGATGTTTAATTATTAATACATGCATATTTAAATTGCATAGATTAAGATGGCAAAATTGGCAAGCGTCGATTTTGAGGTTCTTGATGCAGCAGGAAAGAACTATCTCAGCTGGCAAGTGGACCTGGAGTTCCATTTGCGTTCGATGGCACTTCTCCACTCGATTCTGGCCCCCGCAGTGGCCGAGACACCTGCTAGCAGTGCCCCTAAAGTGGCACAAGCATCTAGCAGTTCTCCAACCGTTGTCTCCGACATAGATAAGGCGAAAGCCATTATCCATATCAGAAGACACATAGATCGGACCTTAAAGGCCGAATACTTAACAGTGGAAGACCCATTGGAGTTGTGGCAAGCGCTGGAGGTACGTTATAAACATCAAATCGATGTAATACTACCACGTGCCAGTTATGAGTGGGAAAACCTCAGACTTCAGGACTATAAGTCCGTTGCTGAGTATAACTCTGCACTTCATAATATCACCTCACGCCTGAAGTTGTGCGGTGAAGAAGTGACTGAGCATCGCATGTTGAAAAAAACATTTACCTCGTTTCACGAGAAAGATGCAATCCTCATGCAACAGTATCGTGAACGCAACTTCACGAAGATATCTGATCTGATCTCTTGCCTTCTTAGGGCAGAGCAAAATAGAGATATATTGCATGTCACTCATAATTTGCGTCCTGCTGGTACTGCCCCTATCCCTGAAGCCCACCATATTTCACCCCAGAAGTGGAAAAACAAGAAGAAGGCTAGAAAGAACAAAGAGAAAGCTGTAATGAAGCCAGCAAGAGGAGCACCTCCCCAGACCAACAACAACAATAGTGGGAAGAAAAACTTCACATGGAATAATAAGAACACTGGTCCAGTGCCAATTCCAAATAAGAACTGTGAGAACATATGCTATAGATGTGGCATGATTGGACGTTGGTCCAGAAACTGTCGCACTCCTCGCCACCTCCAGGACATTTATCAGGCGAGCCTGAAGCCTCCCCTTGAAACAAACCTGGCAGATACTCAAGCTCTGACCAAGTTCACTGCACAAGACTTTGAGAATGTCAATCTGCTAGATTGAGCCCTATCATTATATCTACACATTTAAATCTATATAGCTTCATCTGTAGTTTGCTTTGAATGAACTTTATTTTGAATTGCTCAAATAAATTTCCACTTTGCATTAATATAGATGAAATGTGATATGTTGTGGACAGTGCATCGATGCACTAGTAAAACATTTAAATTGCTCCCACATACAACGAGACTAAAAGATGCATTTTTCTCTCCTAATTCATAGAGTAATCTCACAAGTTTCAAGTATATTTCGTTTAAACGAACATAACTTGGAAACTGTGGATAATAAATAGTGAATATCTTTTTGTAACTCGTCAAGAGGATGGCCAGAAGACCATCTACGAACGATTTCATTGGACCCCCGTCGGGTCCCTATCATTACAGATATTCATCCTATATAAAGCCAACTTGACTGAGCACCAGAAGTGCCTTTCATTGCCAGAGTTTTCAACTCTGGCACAGTAGACTTGGTCATCCTGGATCATCGATGATGGACGCATCATCAAATGAATCCTTTGGAGAACATGAAGATTCTTCAAAAGTTTGAGTTTTCTTGTCCCCCTTTGTCATAAGGGAAAACTTAAAGAGAGACATTCCCTCCTGAAAGTGGGATTAGAGTCTCCTGGCTTCATTGAGAGAATACATGTTGACCTTTGCGGGCCTATTCACCCCGCAAGTGGCCCATTTTCGGTACCTCATTACTGTACTGATATATGCATCTACTAGATGGTCTTTTGTGTGCCTTTATATTCACTCGCAACATAGCTTTCTCAAAAGCTTATAATGTGGGTGAATTTACTACACAAACCATTCAAGACTTCTGCCAAGCAACTAACATTGAAATTGAACATCCTGCAGCATGTTCATACTCATAATGGGTTAGCAGAGTCTCTGGTAAAGAGACTCCAATGGATTCCACGTCCATTGTAAAATCACGGTTGCTTGTTGATGTTTAGGGACCAATATCACGATACGGCCCGCTCGTTGCCATGTCTTATTGCTGATGCTGCTTGCTTATGGTTTACCACCAAGTCTTGATAAATGTGAATTTGATGAGCAAAATCTCATTAAAATAGGCACGCAATCTAAAGAAGCCTGAAGCTTCTAAGACCATATCATGTGACACAAAAGTCCTAATCTCGTTATGATCCGCATACTTTTTCTGTGTGAAGTTGAGATCCAGAAGATCCTTCACATTCAGACTAAGTACATCAATTGCCGGATAAAATTGCAGACAATCAGAAAATTGTTCGTTCACACGTCCCTGCTGCCAACACGCCAGCTAGGATCGACATTCCCAAAGATGGATGCAATCCACCGGCAGCAGAATTGGCTGTACCTCAATTGAAAAGAGGACGCCTATCAGGTTCAAAATATAAAATTCTTCAAAATAGGAAGATTCCTGGATATATCAAAATGATCCAACCACAGGATGCTGAGCTCAGACCAGCAACCTCTCCCCTCCTAATTTCCCCTACAGAGGAAACAACAGGAGAAACATCTTTATATTACGTACGTACTGGAGAGGTACTAGACAGATATAGCACAGTCGTCGACGACAGTTTTGCTTTCGCTATTGCCGTTCACGTCGCCGAATACGACGATGACGTCTACCCACTTTTCTATAGCGTAAACGCATAGATTGGCCAAAGTGGGACGAGGCAATAAGAGTAGAGCTGGACTTACTCTTGAAAAGCAAAGTCTTTGGACCAGTAGTCCATACACCTGAATGTGTAAAAACCTGTGGAATATAATTCGGATTTCATAAAGAAATTGAAATGAAGAAAATGAGATCATTTTTCTACTAAGCCTAAACTTCTCTGAAAAAGCCAATAAATGCAGTTCATGGACGTTGTGACTGCATATATTTACGGCAATATAGATATAGAGATCTATATAAAACTTTCAGAAAGGTATACTCTACCCCCAGAGATGAAAAAGAGACGTAGAAACGTCTTCTCCATAAAGGCTACAAAGATCATTAGTTGATCTTAAGCAAAATTCTGCCCGTGTATCTTTTTTCGAAAGATCGTTGACAGGATTTGTGATATTCACATATATGTGGTCGACTTAAATCTAATAGGATCTCCTGCAGAGACCATTGAGATATCTGATAGCCTTAAGCATACCTTGGAAATGAAATACCTAGGCATAACAAGGTATTGTCTCGGCTTACAGATTAAACACCTTCGTGGTGGTACCCTTTAATATTCTTCATACACCTGGAGTTTATGAAAAATGATGTCCATTTGCAATCTATTGAAAATGGATGCATATTTATGACGCCTTCCAGTCGCTGGAAGAGGGGGAGGACATCCTAGGTCTTGAAGAACCTAGCTCTAGTATACTAGTTACACTCCTTTATCTGGCCAACTACACGTGTCTCTAATAGAACGTCTGTAGTAAAGCTGTTAACCAGATACAGTGCTGCCCTGGAGAGCACCACTGGACCAAGGATAAGCTGCTTCTGCGCAACTTCTAAGGGTCAAGGATCAGCATCCAAGGAATAAATATCGTATATGCAGGTTTACATACCATCGCGATGACTAAGCACAAATGGCCGGCCACCTCCTAAACATATACGCATCATCTTCCAAAAGTCTACATCTTCTGAGAGGCTCATCATCCAAAAAGCATATCTAAAATACGCTCATCCAGGTCCAGCAATATCTTGCAGACACAGTGAAGACTAAGTGAAGGAATACATACGTGGAGCCATCTACCATACTTCGTAGAGCGTATCACTCCTGAGCGCCACTGTTTTCCAGTAGCCGCTAGATATGAGTGAAACTTGTATAGATGAGTGATGATTGTAATCAGAACATGATGGATGTATAGATGAATAGGAAATGATTGTATAGATACATAGGAGATCTGCAAGCCTGAAGCTTGTACAGATCAGGGGGAGTTGATAGTAGAGTTGTACTCTTTTTCCCTTAGCTATGGGTTTTCCCATTGGGTTTTCCATAGCCAAAGGTTTTAATGAGGCAACCTCATTTAACTCTGGACCCTGAAGTGTCCACCTCTAATGAAAGCTGAAAGACCTACAAGCATAAGGCTTGTATGGATCAGGGGGAGTAACCTGTGGGTTGCACTCTTTTTCCTTAAGCTCTTGGTTTTGGTTTTTCCCACTGGGTTTTCCACAGCTAAGGTTTTAACGAGGCAAACAAGATTACTCTGGATCCAGAAGTATCCACCCCCTTAGCATTTACACTAAGACCAAAGTAATGAGTGGATAAGGGGGAGTGTTATGAATGAGGGAGGCCTTTGGCCTCCCCTCATCTTTATCCCCACCATTACTCCCCATCATCCCCACTAATGGGGACCTTTGGTTATCCTATGGCCTTTGGGCTTCCATTGATTTAATAAATAGAGAACCATGGCTTTGTGCCATGGTTACTCATTCTTCTCATTATCCAACAAAATAGAATAAAAAAAGAAACAAAAAATTGTTGTGAAATAATAGGCATTCACATCATTTGATGTGGATTATGTGAAGAGAAATGTGTAAGTACATTCATAGATTGTATGTTACAAATGAATGGACTTGCACACCATGTCTACATTCATGCATTTGATGAAATAGATAGGAATTGGTGGAGACACACATACTTATAGTCATTAAATCATTGTTTAATGGAAATGTTAGAATAAGATGAAGAGACTTGTCTACCTACACGTATGAGGTTGTCGCATAAATAGAGGTGCTCTACCTCACATGTGTATGTCTCAATATTGTTCTCTACTTAAATAATATTCTCTCTACTCATCTTATGTCTATTCTTGTTCTCGCTAGTTTCTTATTACAATTGTTCTTCGTTCTTCATTGTTCCACAATACCACAACACGTTATCAGCACGAAGGCTGTACAAAGTCTAAGTCTTGTTCTTCTCCTTTAAGTTAGTACAAGATAGGAAGTTTTGGTTTTCTTATAAGTTCAAATTCTATTGTTGTAATTATTCTTCTTCTGTTTTTTTCATTTTTCAATTTTTATTGACATCAGAAGTTGTCATATCGAAATCACTACTTTAAATTTGTATTGACACCTGAAGTTTTCATATTGAGGACTGATCTATTTAGGGGTGGCAAAATGAGCCCGACCCGACCCGACCTGAACCTGGCATCCTTAACCGGGTATGGGTAGGGGCCAATCCGGGTCAAGTAGGAAACGGGTTCACCCGACCCGACCCGGATTGTATGGGTTTGGCATGTTAACCCGGATGACCCGAATTCGACCCGTTTTAATTTCTATATATATATATATATATATATATATATATATATATATATATATATATATATATATATAATAGCTATCATACGCCATATGAGGCCTTGCCTCATATTCCCTCTCACATAAAGCAACTAAGTACAACCAAGTACAAGCCCATGTGGACTTGTACTTGATTGCTTTATGTGAGAGGGAATATGAGGCAAGGTCTCATATGGCATATGATACCCATTAATCCCATATATATATATATATATATAGGGATTAATGGGTATCATACGCCATATGAGAGCTTCTCTCATACGCACTCTCACATAAAGCACCCAAGTACAAGCCCACATGGGCTTGTACTTGATTGTACTTGGGTGCTTTATGTGAGAGGGCATATGAGAGAAGCTCTCATATGGCGTATGATAGCCATTATTCTCATATATATATATATATATATATATATATATATATATATATATATATATATATATATATATATATATATATATATATATATATATAGAGGTTGACTAGGATCCATTCGGATGGATCAAACATGCGGATCCATCCAAGTGGAATTTAAAGCTAGACAATGTAAATAGAAAATCCGACCGTTGGATGTCTTCTAACATGTCTGAACTAGCTCCAAACAAAATTTCAACTAATTTGGACATGTTTTTCCCATGCATTAAGGGGTTGCAAAATTAGCCGATTTTATAACTATTCAAAAACATCGATTTTGCAACCACTTGATGCATGGGAAAAACATGTCCAAATTAGTTGAAATTTTGTTTGGAGCTAGTTTAGACATGTTAGAAGACATCCAACGGTCGGATTTTCTATTTACATTGTCTAGCTTTAAATTCCACTTGGATGGATCCGCATGTTTGATCCATCAAAATGGATCCTAGTTAACCTATATATATATATATATATATATATATATATATATATATATATATATATATATATATATATATATATATATATATATATATATATATATATATATATATAGGGTAAAGGGATCCTAAGGTGCCTCCTTAGATGCAATCTAAGGAGGCGCTCCCATTTTCCCACATCGCACACATTTTTTTTGAAATTGTTTTTCATGGGTTTATTGTTCACATCATGGATGAGCAACATACCAAATTTCAAGAGATTCAAATACTTTTTGAGCCCCCATCTACCCCTTGCAACTTCGTGGGGTTTTCAGCACGTTTTTAGACCGTTGAAGTTGTAAGGGGTAGATGGTGGCTCAAAAAGTATTGGAATCCCTTGAAATTTGGTATGTTGATCATCCATGATGTGAACAACAAACCCATGAAAAAAAATTTCCAAAAAAATTGTAGGAGATGGGGGGAAATGGGGGCGCCTCCTTAGATTTTCATCTAAGGAGGCACCTTAGATCCACTTTTTCCATATATATATATATATATATATATATATATATATATATATATATATATATATATATATATATGTATGTATATAATAACTTCAATACACAGTTGCAATGGGAGTTGTGCTTATACGATTTGAATTGTTGTCCTCTTCTTTAAGAGGTCTTGAATTCAATTCACTTTATATACAACTTTTTTTGTTAATTTTATTACTTCCGTTATAAAAATGGTATCGTTAATTATACTTCCTTGCTATCATCAGTGCGGTTTAAGCGACAAGCTACTGGAAATTATGCAACACCTAATAAATCGTCGGCGGCTCTTAATAAATAGCTGGATATCGGAAAAAAGAGCAGTAGTATATAAGTCAAATCTTAACCCGACGGGTTAACCCGAACCCGACCCGGAAATTTTCCGGGTCACCCGAACCCAACCCGGATTCAATTCGGGTCGGGTTAGGTTTACCCCTATCCAGGTCAGATCAAATCTGACCCAAACCGAACCCAAACCCACCCGACCCGTTTGCCACCTCTAGATCTATTTGAGTACAGAATTGTTGATTAATTTCTTATAAGTGATATTGACAGTAAAAGTTGTCATATAAATCATCACTTTGATTTGTTGTTAACACTTGAAGTTGTCATACTAATTTTGGTTTTGAGCAAAACTAAATTGTTGACAAGTTTTCTATAAGCATTTTCGCACCTGAAATTGTCATTATATGTCTATTCATTTTGGAATCATTAAATTGTAAGGTTATGGCCAATATTAAGAACCCCAAATTCAAAATCTTCGATGTAAATGAAGATGGATGTCATTCATGCTGCCTTGATATTGAATTGCACCTTCAAGTGCAAGGACTTGCTAGTGCCATTGCTGAAAAAGGAGATGCCAGTGACAAAGATAAGGCAAATGTGTTGATATTTATCCGCAGTCATCTTATTGATAGTTTGAAGGCTTAATATTTTTCAATTCGTGATCCTTTGATCTTGTGGACAACATTGAAAGAAATGTATGACCATACCAAGACTGTTATTTTTCCTCAAGTACAGTATGATTGACAAAATCTGATATTACAAGATTTCAAGTCAGTGTCTAATTTTAATTCAACACTCTTTGATATCGTGTCAAGACTTGAATTATGTGGTGTTGAGCTCACTGAAGTTAAGCTTTTAGAGAAGACAATCTCCACCTTCCATGCTTCTAATAGTGTGTTGCAGCAACAATATTGACGATGTCAATTTAAGACTTATTCTGAGCTCATATCATTGACTACTGAACACACAAATAAATTGTTGCTCAAAAATCACGAATTGAGGCATGCTAGCTCTAAGGCACTTCCTGAATCAAATGCTAAAGAAATTCAGATTATTGGTCGTTCAAAAAGCCATGAGCGCGAGCATGTAAAATTTTCTTTAAAATAATAACTAATGGAAGATCCAATTGATGAAATTTAGAGAAAAGAGATAAACGACTGGACAAATGTAGAAGAGAAACCAGCAAAGATTTACATTCCTCTTCATGTGTTTAAATACAATGTATCAAGGGTATAATAGTACTTTACAAGAGGATATGAATCTAGCTTTATTGGTAGGTGCTGAATGCATATTTCTACGAGATGCGGTGCATTGTATCGGGACGCCTTCTGATATGAATGGCATTGATTGGTTGGAGATCTCCGAGGGATATGGTTGACTTTGCATATTTCTACGAGATGCGGTGCATTGTATCGGGACGCCTTCCGATAGGAATGTCATTAATTGCTTGGAGATCTTCAAGGGATATGGTTGACTTGGTCTCATTTCCTTATACACCCCCGCAAACTGAGCGGACGAAATGACGAACAGTTTGTCTCGCAATAGCTCGAAGCGATCCGCAGTGAGACTCTTAGTGAAGATGTCAGCCAGGTTGTCCTCGGTAGAGATGTGTTGAACACGAATGTTGTCTGACGTGACCTGTTCACGGATGAAGTGGTAGTCGACTGTGAAGTGTTTTGTTCGGGAATGAAAGACCGGATTGGAAGAGAGTGAGATAGCCGACTTGTTGTCACACCAAATTAGCGGCTTGTCTTGGAGAGGAATCTGAAGGTCGGAAAGGAGAAGTTGTTAGCCGTGAGAGAGAGAGAACGGTACTCCGATTCTGTCGACCTGTGTGCAATCGAAGGTTGTTTTTTTGCACTCCAAGTCAAAGGGTTCTTTCCGAGGAAGACACAGAATCCATTGATGGAGCGACGATCTACGGGATCTCCTGCCCAATCAGCGTCGGAGAAGGCGATGAGTGACAGAGGACTCGGACGAAGAAGAATGCCGTGGGTTGGAGTGTGTTGAAGATACCGAAGAATCCGCTTAGCAGCTGTGAGATGTGAGTCACGTGGAGCATGGAGAAACTGACATACTTGATTGACGGCGAATGCAATATCAGGTCGGGTCGGTGTGAGGTATTGAAGAGCACCGACCAGACTGCGGTAGTACGATCCATCGAGCAGTAAAGGATCTGAGGTGTTTGGATTCCGTTTAGAAGAGACTGGAGTTCTGCTCGGCTTGCAACCGGAGAGACCGACTTTCTGAAGGAGCTTTTTTGTATATTTGGTCTGATGGACAAAGCAGCCTTGGGAGCTTCGTTGAATTTCCAGTCCCAGGAAGTATGATAGATCGCCGAGATTTTTGAGTGAGAACTCACTGGCAAGCTCGCCAATGAATTGATGTACGAAGTTTGCCGAAGAGCCTGTGATTAGGATGTCGTCGACTTACAACAAGATCACGGTTGTTTGGTCGCCAGAGTGTTTGACGAAGACAGATGAGTCGGCAATGCTCGGGTGGAATCCGTGAAGGTGGGGAAACTGGGAGAAGCGAGCATACCACTGTCGAGGCGCCTGTTTGAGGCCATATAATGCTTTCCG
Organism: Scilla litardierei; assembly: GCA_030789695.1. Classification (NCBI taxonomy): domain Eukaryota; kingdom Viridiplantae; phylum Streptophyta; class Magnoliopsida; order Asparagales; family Asparagaceae; genus Scilla; species Scilla litardierei. Next base: position 7,258,016 of record CM061138.1, on the reverse strand, counting down.
TAGCTTGCAGACATGTTGTGGGAAAGATTGATATATGAATCCCATAGGTTGCGCTATATAAAGATTTTCAGCGATGTTTCCATGTAGAAAAGCATTGGAGACATCGAGTTGTTGAGTATTGACTCCCCGGATTTGGTTTTGGATGATGAACAAACATAAATATATCGTGAACTAACACTTTGTGAGCGCAGTTATGGAGATCGTCGCCAAACGTCTATGAACATCATATGCGACGTCTCAAGACTTCTTAAAGTATGTGATCGTGAGCCTAAAGCTTCGTTGAAGCTTATGGACCATTATTGAAGTCATAAAGATTCGATTGAAGCTTTTGAAGACGGTTCGTCAAGTTTATTTAATGTCTTCTAGCTTCATTTTCATAGAATGTTAAGCCTTGAGTATGTCTTACGTTTTAATCTTCATAACGCTCATATCTTAGAGCTAGGATCTTAGTAGAAGTCCATACGTACTTTCCCGAAGCTTCGCGCTTCGATTCGCGACTTCTTGTGCATGTTAGTTGGTTCAAGAAGATGAACCAACCGACTAGATGGTGATCTAGTCGGTCGTCAAAGCTTCTTGAACCGACTAGTTTGCCTCCTTCAATTCCAAGCTCTTTACTGTTTACAGTTAGTCGTTCAACGTTGAATCACCGACCGACTAGTTGGTGAACTAGTCGGTCAGTGATCCTTCTTAGACCGACTAGTTGAGCTTCTACTGTACATGCCTAGTTACTGTTTATCGTTAGTCGGTCAAAGAACGTTTGTCGACCGACTAGTTGATGAACTAGTCGGTCAACATTTGTTCTTGGACCGACTAAATCAATTTGTACTCAGACTATTTGTTTTATCTCTTAGTCGGTCTAAGTTCACTCACCGACCGACTAGTTGTGAAACTAGTCGGTTGGCAAGTCTTCTTGGACCGACTAGTTCTTTAAGTCTGAACTTCGACCTTTTGGCTGTTTAACCATTAGTCGGTCTACGTTGTATCACCGACCGACTAGTTGATGAACTAGTCGGTCAGTGATCCTTCTTTGACCGACTAGTCTGGTTTAGAATAGAGCCGTTGGAGCTTTAATTGAAACGTTTTTCTCTCTCTCTTTCCTCTAACCTATAAATACTTGGTGTGCTGCATTCATTGCACTCAAGGCTGATATTAAGAGAAGTTTAGAGATCAAAAGAGAAGCATTCAATCTCATTCAAAGCTCATTCATTTCCAATCTTGAATCTCTCCTCACTCTTATTTCAAAAGAGAGATTCATTGATTGTGAGCCTTCCAAGTCAAGTGCTTGATTCTAGGTCACCAACATCCACCTAGGACTCCATTGCTGGTCATCTACTTGGAGCCAGGGTTTGGTGCCTCTTCATCTTCCCCAAAATCCGTTTTGCCCTAAATCGTAATTTTACTCAAGGCATAGGATTTTGTCGGTAAGAATTTCTATTTCAATTTACTTTGTTATTGCAAGTGATTCACTCTCGGTTGTGAGAGTTTGTTTGTGATCCCGGGTTGTGGGAGTCACAATTTCATTTGTGTATGATTTGACTTGGTAGAGGTTTTCTACAAGTATTTCATAGTGCAAATCTTGAGTTAGGGTTTCTAACTCAAGTATCCGGAGGGGATCCGGGTGTTTGGGACGTAGGATCACCGGGAACAAGTCGGGGAGATTTGGGTGGATCCGAACCCGTTAAATTGCTTGTTTGCGATTGTTTTCTTTGTTGTCTAATATTTACATTTCCGCATTTCCGCATTATTGGTAGAGTTTGCAAGGTAATTAGGAATTAGCCTCTTAATTATTTTAAAGTACTATTCACCCCCCCTCTAGTACTTGTGCAGTAGCTTAGCAGGGCATTACATTTGGTATCAGAGCCAAGTCTATAGCTATGTCTGCCAACGACAACAAGACCGTTCGTCCACCTTCAGATTACATCACCTTCAGGAACCGTGAAGGAGCGTCTTCGGTAATGGAAGGACACTCCTCGACGAGGCCTCCTTTCTTCAACGGTACCAACTACGGGTATTGGAAATGCCGGATGGAAACCTTCCTCCGGAGTGCTTCACTATGGAGGGCCACGATGAAGGAGTATGTCGAGCCCGCCGAAGAAGATTTCGAGAAGTGGACTACCGCGGAGGTCGCCGCGGAGGTAAGTAATGCCAAGGCAATGAACGCCTTGCAATGTGCTTTGGAGCCCAAGGATTTCATTAAGATATGCACATGTAAGAGTGCATATCAAATATGGAACTCCCTCCTCATTTTGCATGAAGGGACGAGTAGGGTAAGCGACTCCAAACTCGTAGTAGTAAATAAAGATTACGAGTTATTTCATATGCTACAGGGTGAGAAGATGAAGGAGTACTATGCTCGCTTCGTCGACATCACCAACGAGTTGGAGGCTCTCGGTAAGACCTACACCCAAAAGGAGAAAGTCTCGAAGATCATCGATGGACTTCCTTCTTGTTGGGAGAAACGTACATTTGCCATCGAGGAAGGTAATGACATGAAAAGATATACCGTTGTTCAACTAATGGATACCTTAATGTCGTATGAGGTACGCAAGGATAGCAAGCTAAAGTTGCACGACAAGATGAAGTCCTACTTGAAGCAAGACGAGCCAAAGAAAAAGGCTATTGCTTTCAAGGCCGCTCCATCAACATCCACATCTACCGATGATGAAGACTCGGAAGACGATTTGGACTTGGAGTCCATGGCACTCATGGCAAAGAAGTTCAACCGGTTCTTCCGGAAAGGTAATTACAAGAACAAATCCAAGTTTAGTTCTTCTAACGCATCCTCTCCTTTGTGTTTCAAATGCAACAAGCCAGGACACATGAAAGCGGTGTGTCCTCAAAATAAGCAAAAGGAGAAGTGGAAGGCGCACAAGTTCGACAAGTCGAAGAAGTACAAGAAAGGGTATAAAAGGGGGCTTGTCGGCACTTTCACCGACTCCGAGGATTCCTCAAGCAGAGAGTCGGACGATGAGCAAGTGGAGCAAGCACACATGTGCTTCATGGCTAGAGAGGAGCATGATCAAGGATCTTCCTCTTCCGATGATAGCGACAATGAAGGCGATGAGGTAACAATGGATGACCTTAGACATGATAATGAGCAAATATGGTCCAAATATACTAAATTAGTAAATAGGTATACTAAGGTAAAAGATGATTTAGCTAGCATCCAAAACTCGCCTAAAACTATCATCACCAACAACGACACCGTTGTTGAAGAGTTGAAAAATGAGATTGTAAATCTCAAGTCTCAACTTGAACATGTTAGAATTGAGGATCCGGAGGAACACAAGATAGCGGATTTGACTTCTCAAAACTCGACTTTGAGTATTGAGAATGAAAATCTTAAATCTCGTGTTTATGTGCTCACATCGCAAGTATCCACTTTGGATGCCTCTATGCGTTCTCTCACCGAGAAATATGAATGCACATTAGGCCGAATTAATAAATTCAATAAGGGTAAGGACCATTTGGATAAAATCCTAGATGACTTACTTCCGGCCAATTACCACATTGGCTTGGGGTATACGATTAAACCACAAAGGTTACAAATCCTAGATGACTTACTTATAAGTGATGTTTACCTTGTTAAAGGATTAAACCACAATCTTATTTCAATAAGCCAACTTTGTGACAAAGGTTACAAAGTTAGCTTTGCGAAAGGAATGTGCCATATTTTAAGAAAAGATAATAATGAATTATTGTTTTCCGGCACACGTCATAAGGATATATATATCCTAGATCTTCCAAGATCACATGAACAATGTCTCATTACCAACACAAGTGAACAACACTTATGGCATCGACGTTTTGGTCATGTGAACTTTGGAACACTATTTAAGCTTTCCAAGTTAAATTCTATTAGAGGCTTCCCTAAGCTTGTCTTTCAAAAGAAAAGCTTTTGTGACTCGTGTCAACGAGGCAAGCTTCCAAAATCGTCTTTTAAACCTAAGAAAAACATTTCTTCTAAGCGGCCACTAGAGCTATTACATCTAGATTTATTTGGGCCAACTAGAGTTGCTTCATTAGGAAATGCACGATATGGACTTGTCATCGTTGATGACTTTTCTAGATTTACTTGGGTATTTTCCTTAAGTAATAAAAATGATGCTTTCGAAAACTTCACAATATTTGTCAAGAAAGTACAAAATCTCATTGGAACCACCATTGTCACTATTCGTAGTGATCATGACGGGGAATTTGGAATGAGTCTTTTGAGAATTTTTGTGATGAAGTTGGTATTACACACACCTTTTCATTCCCTCGCGCACCTCCTCAAAATGGTGTTGTTGAGAGAAAGAATAGGACGCTAGTGGAGTGTGCTCGCACTATGCTTGATGATAGCCAACTTGGCCATCAATTTTGGGTGGAAGCGGTACATACCGCTTGCTATGTGTTTAATAGAATACTTTTGAGGCCCGGCACTAAACAAACTTGTTATGAATTGTTGTTTGGTAGGTTGCCTCAAGTTAAACATTTTCGAGTTTTTGGCGCAAAATGTTTTATTAAAACACGTATGGTAGTTTGGACAAATTCGATCCAAGATCCGATGAGGGGATTTTTGTTGGATATTCCTCCCGTAGCAAAGCCTACCGGATATACAACAAACGAATCTCAACGATCGAGGAATCACTTCATGTTTCATTTAATGAAGGTTTTGTTCCAACTAGAATTACTAATGATGATGACTCCATGGATGTTTTATGTGATTCAATTGGTAATTCTAACTCTAATGATTCTATTGATACTAACCCTTCTAATGAAGTTTTTGAGAATGTTCCTAGTGATCAGGGAATTCCCAAACGGCTTCATACCGTTCGTGACCATCCTCATGAGTAAGTCATTGGCAAATCCTTGATAGTGTCAAGACGAGATCTCAAGTCAACTACTTCGCTCATTGTGCCTTTGCCTCCTCGATAGAGCCAAAGAATATTAATGAAGCGTGCGAAGATGGTGCTTGAATCTTAGCCATGGAGGAGGAACTCATTCAATTCGAGAGGAATGAGGTTTGGGAGCTTGTTCCATTGCCTTCGAAGAACCACACCGTCATAGGGACAAAGTGGATCTTCAAGAACAAGACCGACGAAAACCAAATCGTCGTCCGGAACAAAGCTCGGTTAGTAGCTCAAGGCTATCGGCAAGAGGAATGTATCGATTTCGAAGAATCCTTTTCTCAGGTAGCTAGATTAGAATCTATTAGATTATTGTTATCTTTTGCATGCCATAAAGATTTTAAACTTTTTCAAATGGATGTTAAAAGTGCGTTTTTAAACGGAGATGTTGTTGTGGAAGTTTATGTTTCTCAACCTCCGGGTTTTATAAATGAAAAATTTCCAAATCACGTTTTCAAACTTAAGAAAGCACTTTACGGTTTGAGACAAGCTCCTCTAGCTTGGTATGACTGTTTAAAGAATTTTCTTTTGGATTTAGGATTTAAAATGGGAGAAGTTGATTCCACATTATTTGTTAAGTATTCGAATAATGATATAATTTTAGTTCAAATTTATGTTGATGATATCATTTTCGGTGCTACTAACTTCACTCTTTGCGAAGAGTTTTCTAATGTGATGAAGGATCAATTTGAGATGAGCCACATGGGTGAGCTCAAATACTTCTTAGGTCTCCAAATTCGCCAAATGAACGATGCACTCTTCATCCACCAAACCAAGTACACGGTGGAGTTGCTAAAGCGATTTGGAATGGAGAATGCTTCCGGGAAGAAGACTCCAATGAGCACGACAACGCATCTTGATAAAGATACGGGCGAAAAAGATGTAGACATTCGTCTATATCGAGGTATGATAGGTAGTTTACTATATCTTACCGCAAGTAGGCCCGATATAATGTTTGTCGTATGTGTATGTGCTCGTTATCAATCTCAACCTAAGTAATCACACTTAGTGGCGGTAAAACGTATTTTCCGTTATTTAAGTTACACACTTGATTGTGGATTACTTTATCCAAAATCTAGCACGTATGAATTAATCTCATATAGTGACGCAGATTATGCGGGATGCAAATCCGACAGGAAAAGTACTAGTGGCACTTGCCATTTTATAGGAAATTCTCTTGTCTCTTGGTTTTCCAAGAAGCAGAATTCCGTATCACTTTCAACCACCGAGGCGGAATATATTGCCGCCGGTGCCGAGTGTGCTCAGGTTCTTTGGATGAGACACACTCTTAAAGACTTTGGTATAAACTGTGATACTTGCCCTATCATGGTGGACAACCAAAGTGCAATTTGTCTCTCTAAGAATCCGGTACACCATTCCCGTTCTAAACACATAGATGTCCGTCACCATTTCTTAGATGATCATGTCGCTAAAAAGGACATCATATTAGTGTACGTTGAAACCCAGAAGCAAATCGCCGATATTTTCACGAAACCTGTAACGACCCGCTCTCGGTGGCCCGTTACTTATTTGATAATTGCGTAGGTTCCGCAGTTTACCAGTGAATTCAGCATAGCCACAACGCAGAGATGTACCAACAACACTCAAACCAGCTTACAGACGTTATTACAGTCCAAATTAAAGTACAACAACCAACACTCTCTCACACCAATACATGAAAGGAAATACTGAAAGGAAATGCAGAAACGGAAATACATAGTACAATACACACTCCGACAGAAAAGTAACTAAAACTCTGTGGCCTCCGGGTCGTACGCAGGCTCCTCATACTCTGGAGCAATCTCCTCAATCTGATCTTCGTCTGTCGGTGCCACAAGTGGAACCGAAGGTAAGTCACAAAGATTCTAAACAAAGAAAAAGGAGTACTGTACAAGTATGACAAGCAGAAGTAAAGTACGGTGTAGTGTATGTACAAGTGCAAAAAGTAAAGTGCTACAAGTGCAGAAAGTAAAGTGCATGACTGTAAAGAAGTAACTGTGCAAGCTCCACTAGAACTACGTGACTCAAGTCGGAGAGTACAATATGTGACCGTTCAGTTCGTCTCTTGCCTGGGTGCTACCCAGACGATTGCCGGAACCCATGCAGCAGGATGGTTTGCCGAAACGCAGGCAGCTACACAGGAGGCCGAAACACAGGCAGCTTGACATGTAGATCGAACTCTAGTCACTCCCGTACTCTCTCAACTATGAGTTACCCCAAAACCCAGTGTTGTGTCAAGTACAAGTTCTTTACATGATCGTTCCACGGGATGTTCCAAGTCAAGTCCAAACACAAGAAAGTGACGTATGTTTCCGTGCTTCGAGCACGTAGTAGTGCGGTGCTACAAGTTCGTACGAGCACAGTGGCTAGATTTCTAAGGTTAGAACCTATCGTGACTTACCAAAATTAATACCGTTGTAGTAAGCCGGAAGAGGATCTAGTGCTTCCTCTGAAGCTAGTACACCAGAGTCCGTACCTGTAACACAAAATAATTAATTAGTAAAAACACGACCTTTTCCATTTAAACAATTAGGTTAGTTTGATTTTTAAACTCGTTAAAACGGTGTCGGAATATATTTAAAATTTTTATATAAACCTAAAATAATTATTTAGATTTTACTGCAAGAGGTGAGAATTTTCAGGAGCTTCTGTAATTTTTTATAATTTTTAGAAACTCAAAATAGTTTAAAAAAAACCAGATTATTTAAGTTACGCGTATATTCCGTAATTTCTTACGGGAGCAATACAAATCGGAATTACATGAATAAGTAATCAAAATGATCGTCTCGAAGTCTATTGTCACATATAATTTTATCACATATTAGTGTAGGTAAAACTAGCGAGTTACGATTTTTAGAATGAATTAAACCTATTTAATCTTTAGGTTCGAAAAATCATTCCGGAATAAGTAGGCGTCTGATCGCAGTGAGACTAGCGCCATTGGGTCCGGAATATCGTTTCTGATTTTCTGGGGCTATCCACACATTTTTCTGGCCCCTGTATAATTAGTTATGGATTAAAAACTATTAAACCCCTGTTATTAATTAAATAAAATACGAAAATATTTCGTAATTACGAAAATGCCACCGAGGCATTTTTACGCATCCTCGCTGCTTCTCCTTCGACGGCGGTGGAGGGGTGTCGCTCCGTCGACAGCGGGGGCGCCACGGCGTAAGCGGCGACGGCGGGGAGCGCGAGGCGGCGGCGACGCATGGCGGAGGGTGCTCGCCGTGGGGCTTCGGCGGTGGTGAGTCGAGGCCGGAGAAGAGGGCGGCGTTCTACGGCGGTTGACGGAGCGGCGGTCGGGGAGCTGATCGAGGGCGTCGGCGGCTCTCTGTAGCGTGGCAGCACGGCGGAGCGGGCTCGGAGGCAGAGGCGGAAGCGGGGGTGGGGGCGCCGTGGGGAGATGGCGGAGGAGCACGGGGCGGGGCTCGTGCGCTTGAACGGCGGCGGGGGCGGCGGAGCGGTGGTCGGAGCCCAGAGAGAGAGAGAGAGAGAGAGAGAGAGAGAGAGAGAGAGAGAGAGAGAGAGAGAGAGATGAACGAGAGTTGGGAGAGAGAGCCCGTGGGTTGCCTGTGAATCAAGAGGGAAGACGATGTGGGTTTTATAGAAACTTAATTAACTAAAAAAATGGATTAACAGTTACTACATTAATGAGGGTAGGTGAAATGGGTTTAGGGGGAAGAACCTTACTTAGGGGTTGTTGAGCTGAATTGACAAAATGTGGAAATGAAACCCACGAAAACATCGTGGGCTACTAACGAGTTACGTAAAAGATTAGAATAGGTAATTAGAGGGTAATTAGAATATGTAATTAGTAAAAAGTAAAACCCTCATTAGTGAAAGTAATTAGTAAAATACAAAAAACGAAATTACGATTTTGCCCCTACTAGTAAACGTGTCCGAAAAATTAAGAAAACATACCCACGGGACCGTATCGTCGCGAGGATGGCGAATACGAAGTCCGTTTCAGGGTTTGAGCTACGGAGATACTAGTTTTTGGCCAAAACGTTTAGAAAGCGGGTCTGCGGGTTCTCTTTTGAAATGATATCAGAAAATTATGAAATTAATGTGGGAGGCTCTAAATGATCATAGGATGCTACTGTCCAAGTTTGAAAACGTTTTGAAAATGTTTGGATAGAAAATAAATTCGTCGAATCAAAACGGTAATTTTGGAAGATGAATTTTAACAGAAATGTTTTGGGTATTTGAGGAAATCTGAAATTGCTAAAATACAATACGATAAGTCTAGTACTCTAAAATATTTTATAAGAATTTTTAAAGTCAGTTTTGTTAGAAAATTCTTGACTAACATTTATAATGTATTTTTATTCTTAAAACTACGTAAATTGAACTGTTGAAAATTACTGGTCGTTACATTCTACCCTCCTTAAAATAATTCCGTCCTCGGAATTTAAAAATATTTTTGAAACAATAATTGATGTTATGAAGAAGCTCAAGCAAATAAAAGATTGAAAAAGATGGAAATCTAGTAAATCAGGTTGTAAATAATATGAAATATAATGTGATATTATAGCATCAAGAAAACAAGAGATGTTACTAATAAATATATACTATTACTATTACCATAGCTTCCGTAACTAGTCCCGACCAGTATCATCATAATAATTATTTTGACTTTTCAAGTCGCCAAGGATTAATATGGCATTACATGAAAATGATAATTATTATAATAACATCTGTTCGAACTCAGGTTATAAGGTGACAAGTCAGAAGCAAGCACATCAAAGAGAAGGACAGAACATCTATAAATGATGATTACATGGTCTCAATCATGTAAATCATTGCCATAGCATACATAAACGTAAGGGATAAACCTAGTGCATCCTTACGGTTACAACTTAACCAGCCGAACACAAAGGACTTCATCTGCCACGCTACCAAATTACAAGCCAATATCCAGATCAACACTAACAGGCAAATTTAAGGCCAACTCTCGCGGTCAAGATCATTGCTACCACTTTTTCCAGCAATCTCCATAACATCCAACAAGAAGTCAACATCCTAGCCGTCTCCCAAATCCTAGCACAGGACCGACATCCAACTTCAACACCTAAGGCCAGAAGCAAGCCAATACTCATTCCCAATGATACTGCTTGCCAATACCATTGGTCGACATCTATGGCTATCACCAGCAGTCCTAAGCAATTCAACGACCAAAAACTCACAAACCAACCAACACGAAGGAGCGGCCCTAAGATGGAATCGAAGTGGGGTAGCTCGAGGGGGAAGAACCAGAAAAAGGAGCTCGAAATACTGCCAAGAGCGGCGGGTTCCCAATATCCCGACCACACGGCAACATCGAGGGTGACGGCGAGGACTGTCGCTAAGGCCAAGAATCCCAAAACAGAATGTCGAGGGGCCATCGGCGGCTGCGGGTCCACGGCGGCGAGGGCTGCAGCTGGTTGGCGATCCATGTCAGGGGCTTCCGATGTGGGGTGGAGCGGATGCTGGCGGAGCTTCGGTGAGGTGGGTCGAGTTCGCTTGGGGAAGAGGCCGGGAGGAGGAGGGTCGATGTCTGAGCGAAAAGGGAACCACGTGGTGGCTTGGGAAGGAAGGAGAAGAGGGGTTAAAAAGAGAAGGGGGGCACCGAAAGTCGTCGGTGTTAGGTGGGAACGGGGATCGAGGTGGGGAAACAGACAAAGGAAATAAATAGGGGGTGCCGAAAGTCATGGGTAGGTAGTATAGGGTAGACGGGAACGGGGCTCGAGGCAAGGATGAGGACAAAGGCAATAATGAGGGGAGGTGGTCGGTGGGAAGGAATTCCAACACGTGGAAAAATCGGGTACAAGATGGGAGCAGGGTTAGAAAAGAAATACAAGTTTCAAAAACGTAACAGCCTATACGTGCACGCAATGTTTGGCTCGTCTCAAAATTTCCAGCATCATTCTTGAATACTTCTGAACGTCCTTCGATCTGCTTTAGTTGAGGAATCCGAACTTCTGATGACCGAAAAATTCGAACGCTACCCTCCTTAGAATAAACGTAGTTAGGGTTCAAGTAAACTAGAGATAGAAGATTCTAAGAAGGTCAATCGAAAGGTCATCAAGATAAAGGAAAGTTGGTGGTGGAGAAGATCGATAACGTCACATAATCATGATTCACGTCCTTGCGGTCCAGCGGACACGGCCAGGGAAGTGACTAAGTCAGGATCACTTATGCCCAGTCTAGCTAGGTCGATCCAACAGACTTTAGCCAAGCACATTGACCGATATCATGGTCCATTGAAGGAAGATTATCATTCATACGAGCGCCACTGATACAAAGGATTTCTTTTTTTTAAATACAACTAATTTACCCTATTTAGATTTTGATAATGGCTTTTATTATGACCAGGTAGGTCAACTCCATTTGGGCTCTCCGAGATGTTCCCGTCCGTCTTTCGAGTGTCAAACCTGCATCCATAGAAATGTCAGCTTAGTTGAGTATCGTATACGATACATCCTGGTTTTACTATACTGTTCACGAGGTATTTTGCACGGACCTGCGTGGGCCACCAAACTTGTAACGACCCGCTCTCGGGGGCCCGTTACTTATTTGATAATTGCGCAGGTTCCGCAGTTTACCAGTGAATTCAGCATAGCCACAACGCAGAGATGTACCAACAACACTCAAACCAGCTTACAGACGTTATTACAGTCCAAATTAAAGTACAACAACCAACACTCTCTCACACCAATACATGAAAGGAAATACTGAAAGGAAATGCAGAAACGGAAATACATAGTACAATACACACTCCGACAGAAAAGTAACTAAAACTCTGTGGCCTCCGGGTCGTACGCAGGCTCCTCATACTCTGGAGCAATCTCCTCAATCTGATCTTCGTCTGTCGGTGCCACAAGTGGAACCGAAGGTAAGTCACACAGATTCTAAACAAAGAAAAGGAGTACTGTACAAGTATGACAAGCAGAAGTAAAGTACGGTGTAGTGTATGTACAAGTGCAGAAAGTAAAGTGCTACAGGTGCAGAAAGTAAAGTGCATGACTGTAAAGAAGTAACTGTGCAAGCTCCACTAGAACTACGTGACTCAAGTCGGAGAGTACAATATGTGACCGTTCAGTTCGTCTCTTGCCTGGGTGCTACCCAGACGATTGCCGGAACCCATGCAGCAGGATGGTTTGCCGAAACGCATGCAGCTAGACAGGAGGCCGAAACACAGGCAGCTTGACGTGTAGATCGAACTCTAGTCACTCCCGTACTCTCTCAACTATGAGTTACCCCAAAACCCAGTGTTGTGTCAAGTACAAGTTCTTTACATGATCGTTCCACGGGATGTTCCAAGTCAAGTCCAAACACAAGAAAGTGACGTATGTTTCCGTGCTTCGAGCACGTAGTAGTGCGGTGCTACAAGTTCGTACGAGCACAGTGGCTAGATTTCTAAGGTTAGAACCTATCGTGACTTACCAAAATTAATACCGTTGTAGTAAACCGGAAGAGGATCTAGTGCTTCCTCTGAGGCTAGTACACCAGAGTCCGTACCTGCAACACAAAATAATTAATTAGTAAAAACACGACCTTTTCCATTTAAACAATTAGGTTAGTTTGATTTTTAAACTCGTTAAAACGGTGTCGGAATATATTTAAAAATTTTATATAAACCTAAAATAATTATTTAGATTTTACTGCAAGAGGGGAGAATTTTCATGAGCTTCTGTAATTTTTTATAATTTTTAGAAACTCAAAATAGTTTAAAAAAAACCAGATTATTTAAGTTACGCGTATATTCCGTAATTTCTTACGGGAGAAATACAAATCGGAATTACATGAATAAGTAGTCAAAATGATCGTCTCGAAGTCTATTGTCACATATAATTTTATCACATATTAGTGTAGGTAAAACTAGCGAGTTACGATTTTTAGAATGAATTAAACCTATTTAATCTTTAGGTTCGAAAAATCATTCCGGAATAAGTAGGCGTCTGATCGCAGTGAGACTAACGCCATTGGGTCCGGAATATCGTTTCTGATTTTCTGGGGCTATCCACACATTTTTCTGGCCCCTGTATAATTAGTTATGGATTAAAAACTATTAAACCCTATTATTAATTAAATAAAATACGAAAATATTTCGTAATTACGAAAATGCCACCGAGGCATTTTTACGCATCCTCGCTGCTTCTCCTTCGACGGCGGTGGAGGGGTGTCGCTCCGTCGACAGCGGGGGCGCCACGGCGTAAACGGCGACGGCGGGGAGCGCGAGGCGGCGACGACGCATGGCGGAGGGTGCTCGCCGTGGGGCTTCGGCGGTGGTGAGTCGAGGCCGGAGAAGAGGGTGGCGGTCTACGGCGGTTGACGGAGCGGCGGTCGGGGAGCTGATCGAGGGCGTCGGCGGCTCTCTGTAGCGTGGCAGCACGGCGGAGCGGGCTCGGAGGCAAAGGCGGAAGCGGGGGTGGGGGCGCCGTGGGGAGATGGCGGAGGAGCACGGGGCGGGGCTCGTGCGCTTGAACGGCGGCGGGGGGCGGCGGAGCGGTGGTCGGAGCCCGGAGAGAGAGAGAGAGAGAGAGAGAGAGAGAGAGAGAGAGAGAGAGATGAACGAGAGTTGGGAGAGAGAGCCCGTGGGTTGCCTGTGAATCAAGAGGGAAGACGATGTGGGTTTTATAGAAACTTAATTAACTAAAAAAATGGATTAACAGTTACTACATTAATGAGGGTAGGTGAAATGGGTTTAGGGGGAAGAACCTTACTTAGGGGTTGTTGAGCTGAATTGACAAAATGTGGAAATGAAACCCACGAAAACATCGTGGGCTACTAACGAGTTACGTAAAATATTAGAATAGGTAATTAGAGGGTAATTAGAATATGTAATTAGTAAAAAGTAAAACCCTCATTAGTGAAAGTAATTAGTAAAATACAAAAAACGAAATTACGATTTTGCCCCTACTAGTAAACGTGTCCGAAAAATTACGAAAACATACCCACGGGACCGTATCGTCGCGAGGATGGCGAATACGAAGTCCGTTTCAGGGTTTGAGCTACGGAGATACTAGTTTTTGGCCAAAACGTTTAGAAAGCGGGTCTGCGGGTTCTCTTTTGAAATGATATCAGAAAATTATGAAATTAATGTGGGAGGCTCTAAATGATCGTAGGATGCTACTGTCCAAGTTTGAAAACGTTTTGAAAATGTTTGGATAGAAAATAAATTCGTCGAATCAAAACGGTAATTTTGGAAGATGAATTTTAACAGAAATATTTTGGGTATTTGAGGAAATCTGAAATTGCTAAAATATAATACGATAAGTCTAGTACTCTAAAATATTTTATAAGAATTTTTAAAGTCAGTTTTGTTAGAAAATTCTTGACTAACATTTATAATGTATTTTTATTCTTAAAACTACGTAAATTAAACTGTTGAAAATTACTGGTCGTTACAAAACCCCTAAAGGAAGACTCCTTTGTGCGGTTACGTCGAGAATTGGGGATTATGGGTGAATCCGAGATTTAGGATTCATATGTTCAATAATCTTGCATGCTATTCAATTTCATTATATTTGCACATGCTAGATTTATTGGAATTTTCTGGATTTTTCGTTGAATGTTCGCTCGATTTGTTCATAAACGTCAAATTTCAGATTTTCGATGTTTAATGGGGTAGTATAATGACTAATGAGAGTATTACGATGTCTCGTCCAAGTGCGATTAGGAGAGAACTCAAAATTTTGAATTCTAAAATTTTTGAACTCTGTTAGTCGGTTCATGTTCATTGACCGACCGACTAGATCAGCATCTAGTCGGTCAGTGAATGAACTCAGACCGACTAACTCAAGCCCTAAGTTTGACTTCAGTTACTGTTTGCACATAGTCGGTCAGCGCTTGAACTCTGACCGACTAAGTGCTCAGGGACAGTTGCGTCTTTTCAAATTCTGATCGACTTAAACTCTATTCTAACCGACTATTCCTCATTTTAGTCGGTGAGATTTTTTCCCTAAACCCCCTAAACCCCGTGCCTCTTTTTCTCCCTCCGTCGAGTTCGTCGATCTCCGGCCATCTTTCCGACCATCTCCGGCCGAAGATCACTCCCTCTCCTCCTAGGTATCCTCCCTCTCAGCTTTTAGACCTAGGGTTACTTGTTTTCAACTCTTAGGATTAGGGCTTCTAGGGTTTCGGCCTAGGGTTGTTCTTAGGGTTTTAGTCGTCGATCTCTGTTGATTGCTCGTGTCTCGTCGCGCTTATGGCGAGAACACGGATTCCGATCGATTCCACTCGTCCGTCGCTTATGACTGTTGAATCACCACCTACGGACCCCCCGCAACCTAAACACCGATCGAAATCCACCCAACCCTCTTCGTCTTCGCCTCCTCTTAAGCGAAAGAGGACGGCGATAGCGAAGCCCCGAGCCCGATCTCAGCCTAGGAAACAGACCGTTTCCCCAGCTTCATTCCGTGCCCCCACTCCTCCTGATGATTCCGACACGGAATACATTCCGGAGCCCGAGCATGCCGCTCGGGATCCTACTCCTCCACCCCGTTCTTACACACGTCAGCCTAAGGGAAAGGGTCCGATGCCAGTTGGCGGTGTCGATATTTCATTATGTCGCGATGACCTGATGTGTCTCGCGACATATAACCGTATCGAACACTGTCCACTGCTTTTGGAGCATTTCGTACAGTTTTCTGACTTCCCAGGCCTTGTTGATCTTCTGTCGTCTAGCGGTCTTATCGATTATCTTCGGTATGACCCTAAGGCGAATCCACATCCATACCCTCGCCTTGTCAAGCTATTCTACGCCAATAGGGTTCACGGTCAGTACGACGAGACCCACTCTATTGAGACTACTGTCTTGGGGACACCAATAGTCCTCACGGCAGAAATCTTAGGAGAGTTGCTAGGTGTCTCCTCGTCTGGCCTTCTTCCTTCAGATATTTCTGTCGACGACATCTCTAAGCTTGATCAGGTGATGCTCGCCGAGATCTTTCATGAGATTCCTTCTGCCATGATTGGCGTGCCATCGAAGTCCTTCAAGCCGAATGCTTGGGTGCTTAACCTAATTCTGAAGTCGTGCCTCCTTTCGAAGTACGGCTCCTCTTCCTTGCCATCCCAGCCATTCCTCAAGCTCATTTACGCCATCTTCATGGGGAGCGAGATTAACTGGGCTAGGATCATTCTCGATAAGATGGATTCTTTCGAGTGTATCCGAAAGTCCACGAAATATGCTCACATCCCATATCCCGGCCTTCTGACACTTGTTTTCCGTCACTTTCGTGTCCCTTTGCCTCGTGATGATGAGTGTCCTCTCGGTCCCCCTCTGAATGCGACAGTCGTCAAGAAGTCTCTTGCGGCGCTTCGTCACGTTCAGAGGACGACCCAGTCTGTTTCAGCCTCTGCTTCAGCCTCAGCTGCTCCCTCTCATACTCTTGCTGACTTTGCACGTTCGTTGAAACGTGTGGAGTCTCGTTATGCTCGTACTGAGGAGATTCTCGCTCGTATCGCTTCTCATTTGGGTATTGATATCCCTCCGTCAGTTTCTGACGAGGATGAGTTGGATGAGGATGAGATCGATGAGCTTGCTCGTGCTGCTGCTGCTCGTGCCCCTGAGGGTACTTTTGGTGCTGTTGTTTCTTCTGCTGGTGACCCCGAGAGCACACCTGGTGCCACCATACCTGCGGTGGATACTTCTTCTGGTGTTCCCGAGGCCACTACCGTTGCTGCTCCAGAGATCTCCACTCCTGCTGACCCTGTGACCAGCTCTACTCCTGCAGAGCCTGCTGCTGCTGCAGATCCTCCCGCTGCCTCCTGAGCTTCTTTGAGGACTCTCCTAGTGCACTTTGGATGACATATCCTGTTGTGAGAGAGTGTGGGTTAGGATAGTTTTGGTGGTTCTGGATAGTTTTGATACTTTTGGATGTATTTTGATGTATCTCTGATGGAGTTTTTTTTGATATTTTTGTATGTATGTGACACTCTGATATATCTGCTGTGATATGATGTTATATGATGTGCTCCGATCATTCGATCGTGATTTTTTGTATGTCGGCGATGTATGATTTTGATGTACTCATGTTTCACATATATATATACATCGATGTTGACATTTATTCTCTTGTGCACATTATATTCTTTTTATGTCTCTGATGTTTGATATCGTCGCTCGACGATAATAACTTGGTTTAATAGAAATTATTTCTATGAAAACATAGAATTGTTTTCCATGCACTAAATTAACCAAGAATGTTAATATTGGAGAGTATATTCCATAATTCAATTCGTAAAATTAATTTGAGTTTTGATGATTTTATTTATCGCTTTTCGACCTTGGTCTCATTGACACGCTTTGATTTTATTCGTATTTTCGTTTGGTGTCATTTGGACCGTGGTCGTATTCTACGACTCCCGTGCTTTTATTTGAAGCCATTGTTGTTGTCGTTGATCTCCTCCCACTCTTTTTGCTAATGCCAAAGGGGGAGAGATATAATAATGACGATGAGCTAAATGATAATTTAAAGCATTTTTCCAAGAATCTAATTTGATGTGTTAGATTCAGGGGGAGTTAAGATATATAAAAATGGATTTCAAATCCGATATTTCAATAATCGATTCACATTTTATACTTTACTCGTCTGCTTGATGCGTATGATTATTATCTAATTTGGAACTAACGTGTCATCAATGCAGGGGGGTAAGTAAATTACATTTGAATCATTATTTTTGATTATTATTTATGTTGGTTTGTCAACACCAAAAAGGTGGAGAATGTTGAGTATTGACTCCCCGGATTTGGTTTTGGATGATGAACAAACATAAATATATCGTGAACTAACACTTTGTGAGCGCAGTTATGGAGATCGTCGCCAAACGTCTATGAACATCATATGCGACGTCTCAAGACTTCTCAAAGCACGTGATCGTGAGCCTAAAGCTTCGTTGAAGCTTATGGACCATTATTGAAGTCATGAAGATTCGATTGAAGCTTTTGAAGACGGTTCGTCGAGTTTATTTAATGTCTTCTAGCTTCATTTTCGTAGAATGTTAAGCCTTGAGTAGGTCTTACGTTTTAATCTTCATAACGCTCATATCTTAGAGCTAGGATCTTAGTAGAAGTCCATACGTACTTTCCCAAAGCTTCGCGCCTCGATTCGTGACTTCTTGTGCATGTTAGTTGGTTCAAGAAGAAGAACCAACCGACTAGATGGTGATTTAGTCGGTCGGCAAAGCTTCTTGAACCGACTAGTTTGCCTCCTTCAATTCCAAGCTCTTTACTGTTTACAGTTAGTCGGTCAACGTTGAATCACCGACCGACTAGTTGGTGAACTAGTCGGTCAGTGATCCTTCTTAGACCGACTAGTTGAGCTTCTCCTGTACATGCCTAGTTACTGTTTATCGTTAGTCGGTCAAAGAACGTTTGTCGACCGACTAGTTGATGAACTAGTCGGTCAACATTTGTTCTTGGACCGACTAAATCAATTTGTACTCAGACTATTTGTTTTATCTCTTAGTCGGTCTAAGTTCACTCACCGACCGACTAGTTGTGAAACTAGTCGGTTGGCAAGTCTTCTTGGACCGACTAGTTCTTTAAGTCTGAACTTCGACCTTTTGGCTGTTCAACCATTAGTCGGTCTACGTTGTATCACCGACCGACTAGTTGATGAACTAGTCGGTCAGTGATCCTTCTTTGACCGACTAGTCTGGTTCAGAATAGAGCCGTTGGAGCTTTAATTGAAACGTTTTTCTCTCTCTCTTTCCTCTAACCTATAAATACTTGGTGTGCTGCATTCATTGCACTCAAGGCTGATATTAAGAGAAGTTTAGATATCAAAAGAGAAGCATTCAATCTCATTCAAAGCTCATTCATTTCCAATCTTGAATCTCTCCTCACTCTTATTTCAAAAGAGAGATTCATTGATTGTGAGCCTTCCAAGCCAAGTGCTTGATTCTAGGTCACCAACATCCACATAGGACTCCATTGCTGGTCATCTACTTGGAGCTAGGGTTTGGTGCCTCTTCATCTTCCCCAAAATCCGTTTTGCCCTACATCGTAAGTTTACTCAAGGCATAGGATTTTGTCGGTAAGAATTTCTATTTCAATTTAATTTGTTATTGCAAGTGATTCACTCTCGGTTGTGAGAGTTTGTTTGTGATCCAGGGTTGTGGGAGTCACAATTTCATTTGTGTATGATTTGACTTGGTAGAGGTTTTCTACAAGTATTTCATAGCGCAAATCTTGAGTTAGGGTTTCTAACTCAAGTATCCGGAAGGGATCCGGGTGTTTGGGACGTAGGATCACCGGGAACAAGTCGGTGAGACTTGGGTGGATCCGAACCCGTTAAATTGCTTGTTTGTGATTGTTTTCTTTGTTGTCTAATATTTACATTTCCGCATTTCCGCATTATTGGTAGAGTTTGCAAGGTAATTAGGAATTAGCCTCTTAATTATTTTAAAGTACTATTTACCCCCCGCTAGTACTTGTGCAGTAGCTTAGCATGGCATTACACGAGTTTTCTGATGGGTCAGTCGAAATGTAGAGCCAGGGTGATCAGGAGGCGGATAGAACCGTGCTTTGCGACTGGGCTGAAGGTCTTGGCGTATGCAACCCCTTCCTTCTGATGAAAGCCTTTGGCCACGAGCCGAGCTTTATAGCGGACAACAGAGCCATCCGTGTGACGCTTAATCTTGTAGACCCACTTGCATTCGATGATGTTTACTGAGGGAGGAGGAGAGACAAGTTCCCAAGTCTCTTGACGGGTTAAAGCGGCATACTCGTCCTGCATGGCTTCGACCCATTGGGGATGTTTGGATGCCTCCTTGTAGGATATCGGTTCTTCTGAGGTGATTTGGGCATGTAGGTTTAATGGTTGACGAGGTTGAAGGTGCCGACCATGGAACGGGTGGTCATGGGATGAGTCGACAGTGGTGAAGTATCCGATGTGGGTTGAGTATGTGGAGAAGTGGAGGTTGGAGGTAACGCGGAAGTTAAGTGGGGATGGTAAGCGGTCGGGTGAGTGACCGGATTATGGTGTACCGAGATATGTTGTAGAATGCTTGTAGGCAATGATGGGTCAGACAAGGTTTGTGTTGGTGAATCAGCTGGATCGGTCATACTTTGGGTTGAGCGAGCTGTGGAGCGGCTTGGAGAGGTCGGTAGGTCGTGTTGATGGGTCGGATGGTCGGTAGGTTGGTAGATCAGGGGATCGGTGGGTGTTGGTTGGAGGGGTTCAGGTGGATGGGTAGGAATAATGGTCGGTGGGATAGAGTTGATCAGTGTAGGCTATGGCGTTGGATGAGTCTGAGTGGAGAAAGGGAAGATGTTCTCCTCAAACCTGACATGTGGAGTCAGGTACAGCCTTTTGGTAGATAGCTCCATGCATTTATACGCCTTCATGTGGTCAGCATAACCAAGAAAGACGCACGGTTGCGACCTTGGTTCAAGCTGGTGTTGTACATAAGGGCGGAGGCAGGGATAGCACAGGCAACCAAAGGTGCGCATCCACTTGTAGTCTGGAACCTGATGATAGAGAATCTCGTGAGGAGATTTGTTTCGTTGCGTTGCAGATGGTAGTCTGTTGATCAGATATATAGCCGTCTTCGCTGCATCCGGCCAATATTGCTGAGGCATAGAGGCTGTTAGTAGCAAAGCAAGTGTAGTTTCAATTACATGTCGGTGTTTTCTTTCAGCCACACCATTTTGCTCGGGTGTGTAGGGTGCCGAGGTCTGATGTATGATCCCAAGTTGGTGAAATAGGGAGATAAATTGATTGTTATAAAATTCCCCCCACCATCAGATCGAAAAATTTTAATTTTCCTGTTAAACTGCCTTTCAACCATTGTTTGAAAGGTTTGGAAGGCAGCAAACACGTCGGATTTATGATATAGAGGGTAGAGCCAAACATAGTGAGAGTAGTCATCAATAAAACTGACGTAATACCTATAGCCTTTATTAGATTGAACTGGGGCAGGGCCCCATACATCAGAATGAACTAAAGCTAAGGGAGAATCTGCTCTCGATTTTGACAAGGGAAAAGATAATTTATGACTCTTACTCATTGAGCATTGAAGACATGGTGGCTGAGGAGACAGATTGAGAGATAACTTGGAAGCGACTTTGGAGACAACAGGAGGAGCAGGATGACCAAGACGGGTGTGCCAAAGAGTGCCCGAGGTGCTTGATGCAGAAAGAGAGATGTGATTGTGATGGATCGGGTGGAGTCCATTCCTACTCGGGCCTTTAAGAAGAGTTTTTCCTGCGGTGGCATCCTGTACAACAAAACCAGAGGATGAGAATTGGATAACGCAGTTATTATCTTGAGTGAATTTATAGACTGAGAGCAGATTTTTAGAGAATTGTGGAGCATGTAAAATGTCAGGAAGACGTATAGTGGAGTTTAGAGAATGGATAGAAGAATAGCCAATGTTGACCACTGTGGCGGTATCACCTGTGCTAACAGTAATGTGTTTGTTACCCGAGTATGGTGTCATTGTCTCAAGTTGTGAAGTGGTAGACACGATGTGATCCGTGGCCCCTGTGTCGAGGATCCATTCACCGTCCGTAGAGCGACCTTGATGGACTGCATGATCCTCAGGTTTATGAACATACTCACCGATCCAAAAGCAATCGAGGGTGTGATGATTCGGCTTCCAGCACACTTGGCAAGGGATAGGTCGGCCAGTCGAGTGGTCGATAGGCACACGTCATCTCTGCCGTCCGACCTGAGTAGTCGGTTTATGAGGTTCGGGTCGTTGTGGACTACCTCGGGGCTCTATGTTGCTGGTGCGGCCACCGCGAGAGAAAGGGAAAGAGCCGCGGCCTCCGTTGAATCGCCCATATGTGGTGCAGCCACGGTTGTCCCGTCGTCCGTAGTTAGAGATGAGTGCAGAGGAGTCGGTTGAGGGAGAAGGAACAGATGACATGGTAGTAGTTGGTGTGCTAGAGGTCGAGAGACGTCGTAGCTGCATGTTGGCCTCCTCGGCAAGGAGACTGCTCCATATCTCCTCAACTGTGTAAGGCTTTCCACGATTTCGGGCCATTACACAGAAGGAGTCGTAAGTAGGAGGAAGACCATGGAGGATCTGGCGGACCATTTGTCGCGTGGTGACAGTATCAGGACCAACGATTTGTAGCTGGTCATATATCGTTTTTGCCCGATCTAAATAAGCAGCCATAGGCTCCTCGGCCATGATGATTGATGGGGACAACATCAAGGTTTACATGCGCAGGAAGCATCGGATTCAGCCCAGTTCATTGTGGATGGGCCCAAGCCCATTTTGAGATTTGAATGTATTTTTCTTTCTTTTTGTTTAGTCCTACATTGGGTAGGACGTGAGAGTTGAGGGTTTGTTTTCCTATTTAAAGACGTGTATCTTGGTACTCTGGAGATCAATGAAAACTTTGAAAGAAATTCTCCCTCAAAACCTGTGAAAGGTCCCAATCCTTGGTGTGAAGCCCTGGATCCCTTGGTGTGAAGCCAATTATTTTCCCCAAAAATCCCCAAATCGTTCGTGTTCTACATCAAATTGGTATCAGAGCCGAACGATTCTTCTTTGTACACAAATTTCCAAACCCTAGTTTCTTTCTACCCAGCCGCCACTTCCCCCCCATTAAAAAAAACCCTAAATCCCACTCACGCCGCTCACGGTCGTTCTCCATCGAGAGAAAAAAAGCGCCCGATCTCCTTTCACGTGCGTTCTCCCACACACGTTCGTTCTCCGTCGAGAGAGGGCCGCACGGTCGTTCTCCATCGAGAGAGGGCCGCCCGATCTCCTCTCAGCTCTCACGAAGCCCGCACGCGGCCGCCATTCGCCGCTCGCCCAGATCTGCACGCGGCCTGCCGTTCGCCGCACGCTCTTCGTCGTTCACCGCTCCCGCTGATCTCGTCGCCGCCCATCAGGTCACGCCGCTGCCACCCCGCACACAAATCTCCGCTTCCGCGAGGTCACGCCGCCCCCAGATCACGCCGGAGGTCACGCCGGAGATCACGCCCCCCAGATTTCACTCCGCCTCTCAGATCTCTCACCGCCCTCCCGACTGCACATCGCTCGTCGCTGCGAGGTCTCTTCCTCGTCACTGCGAAGGACTGTATTTCTCAGATCTGATTTGTGTCCGCCTCAAGCCCACTCAGATCTGCACTCCCCCGTGGCTGCGGAGGCCTTACAACTCCTCGGATCTGATCCGAAGATCCCGCAGCTGTCGTTCGACAGATCTCGCCGCTGCCATTCAACATATCTCGCGGCCGCTCCTGCAAATCGCCGCCGAGATTCAGCCCCACGACTGTCATAGTGCATCTACAGTAGCTTCTGTTATTTTCAGAGTATTTCCTGCATATTTCTGGATATTTTCTGCGAAACCCTTGTATTTTGAAGATTTCAGGTTCGTTCGGAGTCCAAGTTCAGAACGGTTCGTGCCAGCGCTTAGAAGACTCAGCCACGGACGCGTTGCCATACTATCTGGACCTGTTCATCTTCTTTGCGGGACTATCTACTGTGAGCTTTTCATTATCCCCTTATTGTTATACTGCTGCTAGCCTCCCTTGCAAACGAAAACAGCCATATGACCACATTTCTTGCCTAGAGCCATAAAATTCGATATTAAAACAAGAGCTTCTAAATTACTACCATATCGCAACAAGACTTATTTTCATTAAGATATTTTGAATAGTACAGCTCACTAAATATTATTACATTCACGATATTAAAATATTTGAATCTGCTGTGAGAACTGCATATAACTTGAAATTTGAATTGCTGAATGACTTCTGCGAGTTGATCTCTCCACCATTCACCTGCATCATATAGGAATTTTCATTAGTTTACATCTCATTACAAAAAAAAGAAAAAAGAAAAAAAAACACATTAGTCAAGTGTTCATCATTTAGCAGAATTTGCATTGCATGTCCACACGTAGTGGCAGGATTTATCAGATCTCAAATACCATGGATGCTGACCAACCAACCTTGAGGGATGTCATTAACCGGTTAGCTGCATTAGAAACCCAAGTCCGTGAAGGTAGATCAGAGTCTGGTGAGTGTCTTGATCGGGTGCTACGCCTAGAGAACACTAGACAGAGGGCTTCAGATGAGGGTTCACATGCACATAGTACGCCTAGCCCACCTAGGCGAAATAGAGAGAGACCCCATCATGAGAGACGAGGGCCTAGTCCACCCAGGCATTCTAGAGAGAGGCACCGTCATGACAGACACACGCCTAGTCCACCTAGGCAATCTAGAGAGAGACCCCGTCACGACCGACGTGACAGAGACGATAGTGTGATTAGGGGCATTAAGGTAGACGCACCCACTTTTGATGGTCGTCTGAATCCCCAGACTTTTATCGATTGGATGGCAGATATGGACCATTATTTTGGATGGTATAACATGTCTGAAGAGAGAAAAGTGAGGTTTGCGAGGATGAAGCTTATTGGACCTGCCAAGTTGTATTGGCAGAATGTTGAGCGCCTGTTAGCCCAGAGTAGGCAGGAGCCCATAAGTATGTGGGATGAGATGAAAGAGAAGCTGAAGGAGAAATATCTACCCACGTCATATCACCAGCGACTCCTAGACCAGTGGCAGAATCTCACCCAGGATAGTGGGTCGGTTCGCACATACGTCGATAAGTTTGACGAGTATATGATGAGATGTGATGTGAGGGAAGATGTGAGTGTGACATTGTCTAGGTTTAGGGCTGGCCTTAGACCTGACCTACGAAAGGAGCTCATCCTTCGTGATGTCCATACACTTGAGCATGCTTATCAGATTGTATTGGATATTGATAGCTTCCATCATGCTCCGGTTGCTAGTCGTTACGACTCACGAGATTTGTCACGTCGCCCATCACCAAATGGTAGCAAACCACCCCAGAGTCAATCCTAGCCAAGATCTGACCAGAGACACCCCACCCACATGAATGACAAAGAAAAAGGGATTATGGGTGAGTCTTCTAGAGCTGGTCCTCGTACCCAATGCTATAAGTGTCAAGGCTTTGGTCACTTTGCGGGAAGCTGCCCTTCCAAGGCCTTGTTAGTACACGATCCCGAGGGAGACGACCACATAGATGAGGAAGAAGAAGTTTATGAGCCAGTTGAGGCATGCTATGAGACCGATGAGGAATCGGCTAGACTAGGCTGTATTCAGAGTGTACCCACGAGAGTTGAGCTTATCGATACACGCTCTGAAAACCCTAGACTTGGTGTTGTACGTTGTGCACTGGCTCAGGCCAAAGAGAGTGATGACTGGCGTAGGACTGCGATTTTTCACACTTTTGTGACGCATGGTGACAAGCATAGTAAAGTGATCATTGATAGCGGAAGTTGCATAAATGCTGTGTCATCTAAGCTCGTTACCCGCATAGGTTTACAGCCAGTCCCACACCCTAGTCCTTATAAGGTATCATGGGTGGATGCTTCATCCATTGGCATCAAAGAAAGATGTCTTGTCCCTATTCAGTTCGGATCATATAAGGACAAGATTTGGTGCGATGTACTGCCCATGGATGTTGGTCATATCATCTTGGGGAGGCCTTGGCTTTTTGACATGGATGTCACGATTTTTGGTCGCTCGAACTCGTGTACGTTCACACATGAAGGCAAGAAAATCAAACTGAATCCCATACAACCCAAGATGACCGCTCCTGAAAAGAAGGAAGCAACTAAGGGCAAGAGTTTACATATTATCAGTCCTAAGGAGCTGAAACGAGAAGTTAGAAAGGACTCAGTCATGTATGCCTTAGTTGCAAGGGAAATTTGTGAGACCAGTCAGAAGGAGATCCCAGAAGAGATAACGCCTATAATGGAGGAATTCCGTGATATTTTTCCTGAAAACCTCCCAGACTGTCTTCCACCCATGCGTGATATTCAGCACGCCATAGACTTAGTCCCAGGAGCGACACTTCCCAACTTGCCTCTTTACCGAATGAACCCCACTGAGCATGCCGAGCTGAAAAGGCAAGTTGACGAATTGTTAGCCAAAGGTTTTATCAGGGAAAGTATGAGCCCATGTGCTGTGCCAGCTCTCCTCACACCCAAAAAAGATGGATCATGGAGAATGTGTGTAGATAGCCGTGCAATTAATAAGATCACGGTCAAGTATCGTTTTCCTATCCCTAGGCTTGACGACATGCTTGATATGATGACTGGCGCCACAATATTTTCAAAGATTGATCTTAAGAGTGGCTATCATCAGATTAGAGTTCGCCCAGGGGACGAATGGAAAACGGCCTTCAAAACGAAGGATGGTTTATATGAGTGGATGGTCATGCCTTTTGGCCTATCCAACGCCCCTAACACGTTCATGAGAGTGATGACTCAAGTACTACGACCATTCATGGGGAAATTTCTAGTCGTATACTTTGATGACATCCTTATTTATAGCCAATCTAGGGGGCAACACATAGACCATCTGCGGCAGGTGTGCATTACCCTGAGGAAGGAGAGCCTTTATGCAAACCTTAGAAGTGTTCCTTCCTGACTGATAGCGTCATCTTCTTAGGTTTTGTTGTCTCCTCAGAGGGAGTGCGTGCGGATCCCCAAAAGATCCAAGCGATAGTAGATTGGCCTGAACCCCGCAACCTACACGAGGTTAGGAGTTTTCATGGGTTAGCCACATTCTACCGTCGATTTATAGCTGGGTTCAGCACCATCATGTCCCCAATCACTGATTGAATGAAAAAGGGGGACTTTATGTGGACCAAGTCTGCCGCCAAGGCGTTTGAGGATATAAAGAAAAGCATGACTAAAGCACCTGTAATGCGCCTCCCGGATTTCATGAAAGCATTTGAGGTTGCATGTGATGCGTCAGGTATAGGTATAGACGGAGTTTTAAGTCAAGAAGGGCATCCTGTGGCATACTTTAGTGAGAAACTTAGTGATGCCAAACTACGATACTCCACCTACGATAAAGAATTCTATGCGGTAGTGCAGGCATTACGATATTGGAGACACTATCTCCTACCGCAAGAATTTGTGTTGTATTCGGATCATGAGGCCTTGAAATATCTCAATTCCCAGAAGAAACTAAACTCTAGGCACGCTCGGTGGGTTGGTTTTCTTCAGGAGTACACATTCGTCCTCAACCATAAAGCGGGGGTTGAGAATAGGGCCGCTGATGCACTCAGTCGCAGGGTAGCTCTACTATCTGCCATGAGTGTTCAGGTGATAGGATTCGGGAGGATTAAGGAAGATTACATGTCGTGCCCAGATTTTAGCGAGATTTTTGCTATCCTTCAGGATGAGCTAGTACGTGAGCACGATAGTTATTTCCTGCAGGATGGGTATCTTTTCAGGGCCACACAGTTATGTATCCCACGTACTTCCGTGAGAGATTTTATTGTCTGGGAGATACATGCTGGAGGGTTATCAGGGCACTTTGGGAGAGATAAGACGATTGAGTCAGTAGAGAGTCAGTTTTATTGGCCGAGCCTTAAGAGGGATGTTGCCACCTTGGTAGGGCAATGTCGAGTTTGTCAGATGGCTAAGCATAGGAAGCAGAATACTGGCCTATACACACCTTTACCTGTGCCAGATTGTCCCTGGCAAGACGTTAGTATGGATTTCGTGCTAGGACTCCCACGCACTCCTAAAAAGCACGATTCAATTTTTGTCATTGTGGACCGATTCTCGAAGATGGCACACTTCATACCATGCTCCAAAACTTTAGACGCCTCTCACATTGCCAAGCTTTACTTTGATGGGGTTGTTCGTCTCCATGGTCTGCCCAAGAGCATAGTGTCTGATAGGGATGTAAAATTCATGAGCTACTTCTGGAAAACCCTATGGCATATGATGGGCACTAAGCTCAAGTTCTCCACTGCTTACCACCCACAGACTGATGGTCAGACTGAGGTAGTGAACCGTAGTTTAGGGAATCTTCTCAGGTGCTTAGTGGGTGAAAATCCTAGGAATTGGGATCTGATATTGTCCACTGCCGAGTTTGCATATAATGGGTCAATAAATAGGTCCATTGGCATGAGTCCATTTGAGGTAGTTCATGGTTACAAACCTAGAAAGCCTATAGACCTCATTCCCATGTCGCATCATCATAGAGTGTCTGAGTCAGCTGAGTCATTTGCACAACACATTCATGACTTGCATAAAGAGATCAGCAGGAGAATTCATTCTAGCAATGAAAAATATAAGGCCATTGCAGATACTCACAGGCGCTTCAAAGAGTTTAATGAGGGTGACTATGTTATGGTGCGACTCAGATCTGAAAGGTTTTCTCCTGGAACCTTGAAGAAACTGCAAGCTCGTAGCGCTGGCCCATTCAAAGTCTTAAAGAAAATTGGTTCTAATGCATATGTGATAGATCTCCCTCCTGATTATGGGATAAGCTCAACTTTTAATATTGAAGATCTAGTGGCTTAAAAAGGTCCAGCAACTATACCCACAGACCCATTCTTTGAGCCCTCCCAAGATGACTTGAGTGTCCCTGCTATTCCTTCGCCTACTCCTTTACCGCCCATACACCCACATAGAGAGCAGATTGACCGCATATTAGATGAACAGGTTATCTCAACCAGGCATGGTGGTTACCAGCGTTACTTGGTGAGTTGGAAAGGCCGGCCAGAATCAGACTGTACTTGGATTACCAGAACAGAACTCCAAAGGCTAGATCCAGATTTGCTTGAGTACCATGACAACCAGCAGGCCCTACACTCGTCGGAGCCGAGTTCTTCCCACCCGGGGAGAGTTGATGGGGACAACATCAAGGTTTACACGCGCAGGAAGCATCGGATTCAGCCCAGTTCATTGTGGATGGGCCCAAGCCCATTTTGAGATTTGAATGTATTTTTCTTTCTTTTTGTTTAGTCCCACATTGGGTAGGACGTGAGAGTTGAGGGTTTGTTTTCCTATTTAAAGACGTGTATCTTGGTACTCTGAAGATCAATGAAAACTTTGAAAGAAATTCTCCCTCAAAACCTGTGAAAGGTCCCAATCCTTGGTGTGAAGCCCTGGATCCCTTGGTGTGAAGCCAATTATTTTCCCCAAAAATCCCCAAATCGTTCGTGTTCTACATCAATGATGTTGGTGAGTTTGTCTTGAAGTAGCTCAATATGCCCTTCAGAAAGAAAGACATATCGGGTTTCCAACTTTGTCCACAGTAGATGTGAAGAGGTGACACCAAGGGCGACGCCAAGAGCAGAAGGAGATAGAGTCGCCTGAATGCTCATGCAGAGGTGTTGATCGGTGATCAACCATTTGTGAAAGTCGGGATTGGGAATTGGCGGCAGAGGGATGGTGGTGGTGGATTTTGGATCGGAAATTGTGGGAGATGGAGATGATGTAGATCCATCGACGTACCCGAGGAAGCCGTGCGCGTTGAGAACGCACACGACCTGAGAACGCCAAAGTATGTAGTTTGTGGAGTCTAGTCGGGTGGTGATTAGGGCAGGGAATTTTGAGATGAGAAATTTGAGGTTAGGTGAAATCGGCTCCATGGAGAGGATGTTGTGTATACATAAAAGATCTAATTGCCGTTAGGCGAGAGGCTCTGATACCATGATGAAATTTAGAGAAAAGGGATAAACGACTGTAGAAATGTAAAAGAGAAACCAGCAAAGATTTACATTCCTCTTCATGTGTTTAAATACAATGTATCAAGGGTATAATAGTACTTTACAAGAGGATATGAATCTAGCTTTATTGGTAGGTGCTGAATGCATATTTCTACGAGATGCAGTGTATTGTATCGGGACGCCTTCTGATATGAATGGCATGATTGGTTGAGATCTCCGAGGGATATGGTTGACTTTGCATATTTCTACGAGATGTGGTGCATTGTATTGGGACGCCTTCAGATAGGAATGTCATTGATTGCTTGGAGATCTTCAAGGGATATGGTTGACTTGGTCTCATTTCCTTATACGCCCCCGCAAACTGAGCGGCCGAAATGACGAACAGTTTGTCTCGCAATAACTCGAAGCGATCCGCAGTGAGACTCTTAGTGAAGATGTCAGCCGGGTTGTCCTCGGTAGAGATGTGTTGAACACGAATGTTGTCTGACGTGACCTGTTCACGGATGAAGTGGTAGTCGACTGTGAAGTGTTTTGTTCGGGAATGAAAGACCGGATTGGAAGAGAGTGAGATAGCCGACTTGTTGTCACACCAAATTAGCGGCTTGTCTTGGAGAGGAATCTGAAGGTCAGAAAGGAGAAGTTGTAGCCAGATGATCTCTTTAGCCGTGAGAGAGAGAGAGAACGGTACTCCGATCATTAACTCTCAAAACAATCACAATGGCCAAAAGCATAAGCAAAAACATATGATAGTGATTGTCACCGACTCACCGCTGTGGGATAACTGTCACATGGTAATAGCAACTGTCACCGATGTGGGATAATTGGTCACTAGTCACGTACATGTCATATGGTAAAATATTTGGTTGACGTATAATATGCATCTTTAAAAAATAATGGCAAGCATGTTGAGACACATCCCTTTAGGTCGGACCTAGCTGTCCTCAGCATCCTTTAAGTCTCTTATTGACTTAAGCATCGAAGGGGATTTGGGTCGGAACCCAGATCCGACCCCTCTAACGATTTGTCTGTGCTGCAAATAGCTCATCAGATTGCCCAGAGTTAGGTCGAGTTCCTTCCAATAGCTCAGACTTAGCTCTCTCCCTGATCCGGATCTAGCCATCCACGGGTCCCACTCCTCAGCTGCATCACTGGAGGTGTCCTCGTCAACAGCTCCACCTCATTGTCTGACGAAATTACCTTACTTATATGACAATATGAGATTGTCCATCATGTCAGTGCTATCATATATGATTGGTCATCATGTCACTTTTGATCACATGCCATCTTCTTTAGGTTATTCTCAATAAAGAAACCAAAGAGTTTGGATCCTCAGACCGCAAAAAAGATGTGCGGATACCCTTTGTAGTATAGAGACAAACGACATACGTCGACATGCATTCCTTATTGATAGTAAAAACAAAGTACAAGTCCCAAACTACTCTGGATCGTCATGACACACAGGTTCAACATCAAGATCAACATACGTTTCACAATATTGTAACACGAAATCCAAACGCTTGACTATCAAATCACCATCATTTACCTACCAATCTTCAGAGCCGCCTCCTCTGCTTCACTCTCACCTTCAATCCATCCTTCATGTTGAGAATTATCGAGAGCTTGGGCTCGACGACATGGCCTTCAACCAGCTCGACATCGAAGTTGCATACCATGGCGGCGGCCACGGTCTTCATCTGAGTGAAGGCGATCTCCTTCCCCAAACAAGTCCTCGGCCCGCAGTTGAACGACAGGAACTTGTAGGCCGGCTCGTGCCGCAGCCTCCCCCTCTCCGATATCCACCGCTCCGGCCTGAACTCCGAGCAGTCCTTCCCCCAAACACCCTCCATCCTCCCCATCGAGTACGTCGAGAACAAGATCTTCTCCTTGGCCTTGGCCTTTATGCCGCTCGGCAGCACTTCGGCCTGAATCGGCGCCTTGTGCCCGAACGGAACCGAAGGATACAGCCTCAGTGACTCGCACAGGGCTGCATGCAAGTAGACCAGCCTCGCAGTCTCTTCGGAGCTGAGCACAACAGGGGACTCGATCATATCGTTAACATCCATTGCGCCCGAATGTTGCCTTATTTCCTCAAGAATCTTCGACTTCACTCGGGGGTTCTTGGCCAAGAGCCAGAAGAACCACGACAGGGCCACGCCGGTGGTGTCCCTCCCCGCGAGCATGAGGTTCACCGTCGTGTCCCTGAGAAACCGGTCGTCGTCGCCGCCCCTCGGATCCTCGATGTAGGACGTCAGCAAGTCCTCGCCGAAAATCCTCCCCTCTTTCTTCTTCCGGATGTGTTCGGCCACGAACTGGTCTATGACACGCCACGCCTCGATCAATCTCCTCTCCTTGCCGATCCCCAGCCTCCGCATCGCCTTCCAGCAGGCGGGCGGCACGATGTGCCGGAAGAACAAGGCCTCCATGGCGTCGTCCATCGCCCGGGCGAACGGCACCGTCGGAAACCCCTCCGACAGGCTGCCCGGGTCGACCCCAAACACCAGGTTGCAGGTCATGTCGAACGTCAGCCTCAGGAAGACGTCCTGCAGGTCGATCGCGTCCCCCTTTCGGGCCAGCCTGCTCACCAGCGGCACCAGCCCCTTCTCCACCTTCTCCCGGCTGCACCTCGCGACGAACGCCCGGAAGCTCGGGCTGCTCATGACGCCGTGAGCCCGCTTCCGCTGGCTCTTCCACGACTCGTGGAAGATGCCGTCGCCGAGGATTTCGAACATCTCCAAGAACTCGTCGCCCTTGGGGTAATTGGCGTAGTTCACGTTGAACACATGGTTGACGTTGGCCGGGTCGCATGTCAGCAGGAAGTCCATGCCGAGGAACCACGGGCCGCGGAACTCGAAGGTGCAGCCGGCCTCCCGGAGCGCGTCGGTCACGTAGTCGTGCAGGCGGTCGATGTTCGCGACGATGGCCGGAAGCATCCCGACGACCGGCCAGTTGTGGGGAAGAAGGGACTTCTTGGTCAATTGGTAGTAGAAGTAGGCACAAAGGAAGCAAGCAACCGCCAAGCAAATTTCAGGGTAGGAGAGCAAGATGCCTACTACGCTTGCAGCCATTGCTCTGATCTCTCTGGTGATGAGAGCTTGTCTGTTTCGTTGCATGTATATATAACAAACTTTTTTTACTGTTTCATTTGATTCAGTTGGTAAGATGTCATGAATTTTTTTTTTGCAGTTGATACGTCTATTTTGCGGAGGCCCAACAGCATGGGCCAAAGGCACAGCCTGCAACGCGAAATCGTGGGGGGTCCAAGCCCACCCAACGAAGCCCATGAGAGGACCCCGAACATCGATCCGACCCGACCCCGGAAACGCACGAGTCACTCGCCTACTCCAGCGATAACCGTTCCCCCAGGCCCGCTGCCACTTAATGGCCGTTATGGGAAGGTGCTGGCATGGCGCGGGGAGCGGCGATGGGGGAGGCGGATTGAGGGGGGCACGATTGGGGGCGGACGAAGGACGTGAGTCATGGGGGGCCGCGACGAGAGGCCTATAAAAGGACTAGGAGGACGACTGCACCAAGGACGGCATCTCAAGTAACAAAACCTAAGGTACTCCACCAACGACCTAGTTCCCCCACTTCATCTCCCCCCCCCCCCTCGCGCCGGAGGACGTCGTTCCGATCTCCTCTCGAGTTGAACCGTCCCCGCCGAGCCACCTCTTTCAGACTGTCATCTGACTTAGGCATCGGAGGGGATTTGGCCGGAACCAAGGTCCGGCCTCTCTGACAAGTGTTCTCGTCTGTTCAGGAAGACGTTAGATCCAAGTGCCGAAGCTTCCCTTCGACACCAGGCGAACGCCATCAAGCATCAGCCAAGGCATCAAGGCCATCCTTCAACACCTGGAGAGACCGAGGCCGAGCGCATCCATCCGAGCCGAGGCTTCCCCTCAGCTCCACGCCGGCCGCGCATCAAGCGAGACGACTGAGGCTACCCCTCGTCGTCCGACCGACCGAGGCCGAGCGCACCCGTCCGAGCCAATGCTTCCCCTCAGCTCCGCGTCGGTCGCGCGTCAAGCCAAGGCGCCGAGGCTACCCCTCGTCGTCCGACCGTCAGAGGCCGAGCACCTCACACCGGGCCGAGGCTTCCCCTCAGCCCCACAGAGGCCGAGGATCCAGACCCGGCCCAGCTGACGTGCTCTGCGTCGACTACATCTCCGATTCGCGTCGCGTCTACACGCGCTCGACTCACCCAAGGGACCCTAATCGGCCGCTTGACCACGTTGACCGGGCAGTCCGCGGTCAACGATACTGTAGAGAGAAAACACTCTGAAACATCTGTCGCCGTCTGTGGGAACGAACTATCCCACGAAAAAACAAACCACACTTGCAATGGCACGCGCCTGCAACGGGAAGAGACGCATGCCCCCCATCTCGGAGGAGGGAAATGGCGCACCCAACAGCAACCTTGAGGGCGCACCCAACGGCAATCACCACGCCCCCTCAGCCGAAGAGACAGGCGATTCCGAGCTGGCCACGCAGGAGCAGCTCCGTGCCCTGGCCCAAGAGACCAATGCGAACATTCAGACACTGGTCACGACGGTACAGCAGCTCATCGGCGCCGCGCCAGCCAACGGAGACGTGTTGGGCGACGGCCATCATTGGGAGGGGGCCCCCCGCTCCTGCGGTCCGCTGTGGTCGCTGACCACGGAAACCGAAGACCGAACACGGAGCGTCGGTTCACACTACCCGGCTTCTACCAGGCGAGATCGCGCGCCTCCTCCTCTTATCGGGAAAGGAGCAGGAGGGATACCGAATACACGGGGGACGAATCGGTGACCGCGTCGTCTCGTCGGCCACGATCACCCCACCGCAGAAGAATTGATCGGCACCACCCGAGGGACCGATCACGGCCAAGCGGAAGCTCCTGCCGGAGGAGCTGGGAACGCCGGACCAGCCCCACCCCCAGTGTGGCGAGGGCCGTTGAGCCAGCCCAGCCAGCGCCTGTGCCACCTCCACAACCGAACGAGCCTGAGATAGGCGGGTGTCGGACCCCTGGAGGCATCCACGGAGACCGGTGCCCCCTGTCGCGGAGAATAACCGACGCGCGGGTCCCCTCTCGATTCAAGATCCCGACGCTGGGGAAATACGACGGGATAGGAAATCCAGGGAACCATGTGATGGACTACGAGGGGGACATGTCCTTCCAGGGAGCCGATGATACCCTGCTCTGCAGGGGCTTTTATTCGACCCTCAGGGGAGCAGCGAGAACTTGGTACCGCAGCCTGCCCAGCCGCTCCATTGACAGCTTCGAGGAACTCACCCAGCTGTTCTGCAAACAGTTCATGGCAGGGTGACAGGTAATGCCTGATGCTGAACATTTGTTTAACATAGTGCAGGGCCCGACCGAGCCGCTCCGACAATTTATGCGCCGCTTCAACGCTGAGCGGCTGAACGTGAACAGCCCTCCCGACCTCGTTGTCCAAACGGCCCTAAAGAAAGGGCTGCGTCATAGAGGCTTGAAGAAATCTCTGCACAATGATCCCCCGAAAGATCTCGCTGGGATCATGGCGAGGGCCGAGCGCTTCATGTTGACCGAGGAGACCTTGGCCATCGAGGCAGGAAAGGCCAGACGAGGGACCAAGCGCGGCAATAGCGAGCGCCGCAGCCCCGAAGGGTACCGGACAGAGAAGAGGGTGAGAAACAAGCAGCGGAGGGAGGATACGAGGGACGCCACCCCCGGACGTCGTCCTCACTCAAGTGCAGAAGGAAGAGCGTGCTGATCGCCCCCCCCCCCCCCCCCCCCCCCCCCCCCCCCCGCCGAAGACAAAAAGAGGGGGGGAAATGTGGAAAAGTATTGCCAGTACCACAAAGACAACGGCCACGACACTGAAGACTGCTGGCACCTAAAGAAGGACATCGAGAAGTTGATGAGCCGAGGGCACGCAAGGAACTTTACCGATGACCCGGCCCACGGAGAAGGAACATCCAAGCAGCCGGACAAAGGAAAGATGGTCAACGCCGTCCAAGGACCCCTCCGCATCCTAGAGTGAGCAGGCGAGGCCCCCCCAGTCACCGCCTAGTCGGGAGGAGATTATCTAGGTTCACATCCCCCCGTCTTGCTTTATTTCTTTTTTCCTCCAAATGTACTAGTCCAATAGGACCCTTAAGAGTACAAATGCACTCCTTTTTCCTTTTCTTCATCTCCGACGGAGTCAACATTTCGCTAAGGCTGCATAAGAGTGAAGACCGCCACCTCACCGGACGGGGGGTCAGTCAAAACCGGTCCTAAGCCGAGGAGCTTCACCCTCGTTAACCGACTCCGACGCTCGTAAGTCTGGGGGCAATTCTCCCAGCCAGCGCAGACGCCGACCGGTCCTAAGCCAAGGAGCTTCACCCTCGCTGACCGACTCCATCGCTCGTAAGTCTGGGGGCAATTCCCCCAGCCAGCTCAGACGCCGACCGGTCCTAAGCCGAGGAGCTTCACCCTCGCTGACCGACTCCATCGCTCGTAAGTCTGG
Source organism: Scilla litardierei (assembly GCA_030789695.1). Taxonomy (NCBI): domain Eukaryota; kingdom Viridiplantae; phylum Streptophyta; class Magnoliopsida; order Asparagales; family Asparagaceae; genus Scilla; species Scilla litardierei. The sequence continues at coordinate 7,222,204 of CM061138.1, read as the reverse complement.
GGGCAATTCCCCCAGCCAGCGCCGATGCCGACCGGTCCTAAGCCGAGGAGCTTCACCCTCGCTGACCGACCCCATCGCTCATAAGTCTGGGGGCAATTCCCCCAGCCAGCGCCGACGTCGACCGGTCCTAAGCCGAGGAGCTTCACCCTCGCTGACCGACTCCATCGCTCGTAAGTCTGGGGCAATTCCCCCAGCCAGCGCAGACGCCGACCGGTCCTAAGCCGAGGAGCTTCACCCTCGCTGACCGACTCCATCGCTCGTAAGTCTGGGGGAAATTCCCCCAGCCAGCGCCGACGCCGACCGGTCCTAAGCCGAGGAGCTTCACCCCCGCTGACCGACACCATTGCTCGCAAGTCCGGGGGCAATTCCCCCAGCCAGCGCAGACGCCAACTGGTCCTAAGCCAAGGGACTTCTCCCTCGCTGACCTACTCCATTGCTCATAAGACTTAGAGCGACCCCCGCAGCCAGCGGAGACGGTTAGACCGACTCCATTGTTTATAGGACTGGGGGCAACCCCCCCAGCCAATAAGGACATCAACCGACTTGTCCACTCGAGGGACTAGGGGCGACCTCCCGGAGGAAGGAGGGGAGCTAACACCATCAGCAGAGGAGCCGAAGTCGCAGCAACAAACAAAATGCGTGGAAAATTCAAGTAGGTCAATTTCATTTCCAACAGTTAACCGAGGTACAAAAGTGTGTCTTTTTACAGGAAATCGAAGTGGAGGAACCTCCTTACAAATAATTCACTCTCGGCGAACAACAAAATTCGTCACCCACGAAAACTAGGGTGACGCCGGCAGAGCAAAACTTGTCGACCAAGAACACAAAATTGCTGGCTTAAATGAACATCCTTGCAATCAGCAATTGTTTGCCCTGAAGCAGAGAGCCGGTAAAGATGCCAATGGAGATTGCGAGGTCAGGGATCCATTTCAAGTGGGCTGGGCCAAAGCGAAGCGGATGCTGAAAAATTTGAGGATAAAAACAAAGATGACTGGCCGGGAAGGTCGACCTAGGGGACCCGGGCTCGGGAGGACGCATCCTCGGGCGCCTCGCCCTGCTCGGAGCGAGGAGGATCGGCAGGCGGAGGGGCTTGCAAGACGCGCTCCGCACAATCCCGGAAGGAGGTGTAATGCCCGTTGGTGGAAAACACTGTTAGCGTGTGTGCGTATAGCAATTTTGTTGTGTGTATAGTAAATCCATACATGTAGGGCTATCAGGTGACTAAGATAAGCTCGGGTATATCAGTGAATGCGTGTGGCTGGCGAATAAAACGAAATTATTGTTGGCATGCGAACAAGGTTTAATGGCGTGCTTGGCGTTATTCGTTAGTGAGCGTGTAAAGTGAAACGGTACATTCAAGATAACTGGTGATGTTGGGATAGTTATTCATGAATGATACTGGTAATATTGAAGTTTGGTTGGTTTTGGTAATGTTGTTGCAATTTTGGTATTAGTCTTGTCATTATTGGCGATGTTGATTTCTATTATCATTACCGTTGTTAGGGTCTGAGTTAATTTTAGGAGCTAGCTAGTGTGGGTTGTTGGGCTTGGTGTTGGGGCTTGATGTTGGGCTTGATTATGAGATGAGAAGAGGGGGATAAGATAATTTTTAATAGAATGGCAAACTTGTAAATACGTAGAACTCTTCACTTAACTCTTTCTTCCATTTCCTTCCCCATTTTCTTCTCCCCCAAGCACCAGCCGTAACCCACCCATGCCAGGCCGAATTCCTCTACTTGCTGCCGAAATTGAGGGGGGAATTGAAGAAGAAATGAAGAGGAAAAAGAGAGGTTTGAAGCCCTAATCTTTTCCCCTTCCATCTCCCTCAATTTCTCCTCTTTCTCTCATCTCCATGGCCAAACCCTTAACCCAAAAATCTGTCAAATCTGGCCGAAATCTGTTCTTGCCTTTTTCCTTCAATTTCAAGCACGATTTCCCTTGTTTCATGCTTCTTTTGAGCCCTAATGTTAGCTAGAGCTATATGGGGGAGTTTGGAGCTAGAAGGAGGTGATTTCAAGGCCTAGGATGATGAATTTTAGAGGGGTGATGCTCAAATACGGGATTCTTGGAGCTTGGTGGGTTCTTGGAGGATTTTTGGGTGAATCTCATCATTTTTGTGGTAGGATTCCAATCCCAATTCATATGTTTCATTTCATCCCATATTGAATCCAAAGTTTGCATCTTTTAGGGTTTTGTAGCAATATTTTGGTTTGATGCATTCTAATTTGAATTAGGATGCTATGTTAAATTATTGGGTGCAATAATTACTTTTCATGTTGCCCTCATATGAATTGTTTCAATAATTAGGAGTAATTGCTCTTACTTGAAATTGTTCCTACATGTTGGAAGGTTGGGATATTGGAAAATTACTATTCAAATTACTTATTATAAATTGTTAAGTATGCCAATTGTTTCAAGTTGCATATGGAATCCACTTGCATTTCAATATATGTCTTAATTACATTTCGACTCAAGTGGTGGAATTTGTGTGTGTATTGCAACGTGGGTGGAATTGCACTCATTTGTTGGAAATTGTTGGAAGCTCCATCCCCAATTTTAGTAACTAAGAGATGTTATGCCATTTGATGTTATTTGATGCTATGAAAGAGTTTAGTGTTGCTCATGAATGTTTTGATTTACTAATTTTGTGTAGTTGCTCTCTTTTTGAATGTTGGAAGATATTTAGTGAAAATTCTTAGTATGGAAATGTGAATTAAGTTATAATGAAATGAGTTGTGCAATACGATGCTATGATATAGATTCATGATGCAATTGGTTGATTAAATAAAATTGCTCTCTCCCGGTTATATTGACTAAAATGAAATTGCTCTCATCTCATTACATTGAATGAATGAAATTGCTCTCATTTTGGCTTGTTGGAAATGATTTACACAATCGAATTTGCATGAAATGAGGTTCATTTAATGCATGAAATGAAGTTTAAATGAAATGTAAATGAGATGGGAAAATTTGGCGGTGTGGTGTTGGATGCACGTGGGATATGGAATGTGTGACATGGTCACGTTAGGACACGAGGTGGAGTGCACGGGCATGGACAAAGTTGCCACGGTAGGAGGCGGGTGAAGTCGCCGTGGGCAACCTCTTGATACCATTAGGTGGCTCCACGTGATAACGGAGTAGAATTATTTGCACGCGTACGCCAGCTCACTCATGGGATCCCCATTGCATTGCATGGCATCGTATTGTTTGTGACTCATGTGCATCATGGCATCATTGAGCATTTGTGTGAATGTGGTGATATACATGTGTGATTGTTACTTTATGAGGATGAACGTTGCCATGAATGCATGGATGCTTGAGAGGGTTGTATGTTGGTTGGTAAATGTGGTTGTTAGTGTAGCAAATATTCTTATCCTTGTCGTTGTGTTGATATTGTTGGTGGTTTGTTGGTGAAGTGGTTTGGGGGGGATTCCATCTTATACCTTAATTTTCAATTGGGGGCTTGGTGGTAACTTTAAAGTGAAGATGTTAATATTCGTTAAGGATTGAATTCTTGAAATGGAAGGAAAAATGATGGGCCATTGAAATCTCATTTCTTTTCCATATCTTTTCCATATCTAATTTTGGGAATGAATATTTTATTCTAATGCGTATGAGAATCTTATACATTGCTTGTAATGTGACTCTTATAAGTGACTCCATATTTAACCAAGCCCCATTAGTAACTTCCTTAATATTAGCCATTTTATTCAAGTTGCTTATAACAACTTGATGTAGGATCTCTACTCATTAGGAAAGTATTAGTTTAGGGGCTATGGCAATATATGTAGTAGGATCCCCAACATGAGAAATAAATGTTGTAATTATACTTGAAGTCCAAATGGAAGCTAACACCTTTTAGTTCTAATGTCTTATAAGTGTGGAAGGTGATGCCTTCCATGATCCTTTGACAAAGTTAGCACTTGAACCGGGATTGCATGATAGGGAACTTGTGGTATTAATAAGTAGTGAGCGTTTCACCTATGTGGTGTGCCAATTTAGGAATGGTCAAGTTGCTACTTGGTTGCATTTTGTGGAATTTGGTTAAAGCTAGTAACCTTTATGCGGAAATAAGTTTGCATCAATAATGGATTCTTAATGTAAGACTTCATGTTGGGAGTAATTTGTGATGAAAGCTATGGTCTCATTATTGCATCCTAATGTTGGTGGCTTTAGGGTTGAAGTCAAGTTAATGTTAGTAGCTTTTACTCACGCATTGTTCATGTACCGTTGTTTAAGCTTGTGTCTACCTCTTGAATGGAGACTTGAAAGTGTACCACTTATATACATGTTGGCTTGTTGGTGCTCAGCCCATTTATATCACTTCTCCTATAATTATTGAGCAAGGTTATAATTTCTTTTGGTTATAGAATGTTTCTTTTATTTTTCCTACTTTGTTGTACTTGGGAAATTTTTGGTAAATACAAGAGAAACTCTGCCGAAATTTTTCCAAGCATTTCCATAACATTCTAAGCACTAGAGACTCAAGCTAGGAATACCACACCAAATGCCACGTGCTACCTTCCTTAAATTCTCCACGCTTTAATGACTACCCATTTGGAAAATTAGTATGAAAGAAAAGTGAGCAAGAGGGTCTTTGACAACTTCCAAGATGGAAGTTTAGAGAGTGTAAGAACCTCAATTACAATCACCGACACAATTATCATCACCGACAAATTCCTAAATGCTACTTTAAACAAACCTTGATTTCCAAATCCGTTTGGTTCCATTTCAATAGGAGGGTGTGGGTTCCCTTAGCAAAGGAGTCGTGGTGAACATTCCAATTTAACTAGGAATTGTAGTTCACTTATTCTCTGTATTACTCACATTGTTTTGCAGGATGTCCCCTTGCCGCAGGTATGTGTTTTGTTATTGATACTATTCACATTTTCATATGATTCGCCATGATATATCATGAGTTAGTTTCCCGTTTACTGCTTGGCGCATTGTATTTTTTTGTACACCATGTGAGTTGGGTTTGGACATCCTACTGGGTCACGCTGTGACGTGCCCCATTGTTATTTTTCAGGTGTTGACTCGTGGAGTTGGAGGCACACTAGTCCAGTTGGTTGGAGTTGAGGATTTTAGAGAGCGAGAGAGTTTTGGGCGGTGTTATGGTACTTAGCAATTTGTGGGTTCATGTTGTATACTTGAGATTTGTATTATTGATGTTAACTTTAAGTAGTCGTGTGTTTATATGTATCAGTGGCTAATTACATTTTCAGGTTGAGCTGTTGTCCCTTTTGTGTTTTGTGTCTGATATCTGGAGTGCTACAGGTACTATCTCAGCAGTGCGCAGTGGGCCTGCCTGTGTTTGAAATCTTGCATTTCCATCGTATCACCCACCTCTTCGGGAGTACCTGATACGGACTCGTACATATCGGGTATCCGGGGAGCGGGGCGTTACAGGAGGACTGGACGACTTCGATGATCCGGGGGCCGATAAGGTCTTCATACGTACCGAAGGCCTCCCTGAGGACCTCGAAGATCCTCTCCCCCAGAGTCCCGACGACGCCCCTCTCCACCTCATCCGCAAACCGCGCCACCTGACGTCGATCCGACAGTTCCCTCTGGAGCTCCTCCCTCTCCAGGCGGAACGACTCCGCCGCTTCCCCGGCCGACCGCCGAGCGTCCTCCAACTCCCCCTGGAGATCGGCCACTCGTCCCTCTAGCTCGGCCACCCGGAGCTTGAGTTGCCGAGACTCCATCTGGGCCGCCACCGCAGCTACCTCCGCCGCCCCAGCCCGCTCGTGGTCCTTTGCAGAGGACTCCTCCAGCTCCCTCAAACGGACAGCTCGACACTGCGACTCGACAGCGAGTGTTGAACCCTGAACAACAAGACATGAGCCAAGAAGAAAGCGAAGGAAAGAAAGGGACAGCGGGACAGCGGGATAGCCAGACCTGCTGAAGGATCCAGACCAAGATGTCCGACACCTTGTCGGCGGGGGCCCTCTCGAGGAGACCACGGTCCCAGGGGAGGACGGAGCCCTCGGCCAACTGTTGAGCCAAGGCTCGGTCGACAAACACCGAGTCCCCGGGGGTGACCTCGAGGGAGGCCGAGCAGCTCGCCAACAGGGAACTGATTCCCGATAATGGAGGCAGGGCCGCTGCGACGGGGGTGGTCGTCAGGGTCACTGGAAGATCCTCGGCGGCCACCGCCGGGGGCACGGAGCGCACCGGACTGGGGGGATCCGCGCTTTCCTTCCTCCTCTTCCCTCCGTGAGGCTCGGCAGGCGCCGAAGGGGAGCGCTTCCGCCTCGTGCCGCCTCCACCCTCGGAGACAAGATGGGGCGCGCCAGGCGCAAGAGGAGCTGCACCGGACCCATCATCACCCCCCACCACTTGGGCCGGTGGGACGGATCCGGCTCTTGCGACCTCCCCGGGGAGGGGACTACCAGAAGTAGAGACGGGAGGCGCGGCCGCCACCTTGCCCACGGTGGGCTCGGCTCGGCGCACCTCCTCCTCGACGGTCCGCCGAGGCGCCCTTCCCGAGGTGCTGCCTCGGCTCCGAGCGGCTCCACGCCGAATCAGCTCATCGACATTACAGGTGAACTCGCGACCAGCCATTCCTGCAAGCGAAACCGAAATCAGGGTAAGCCACGGGGCAATCCAGCACTAAAAAGCGACCTACCCGGAGACCACAAGACGGCCTTCAGGAGTAGGTCGTCCAGCAAAGGCCAGATAGACTTCGCCTCCAAGGGGAGGGCCGACAACAACGCGACGGCCGCCTGATCAGCCTCGGAGAGGGTTAGCGTTCGACGAGGCCGACCTGACCCACCCCAACCTGTCAAAATCTGAGCATCCTCAAGGAAGACTATGAAGACATAACCCGAGCTCCAATCCCCCGCCCAGTGGGGTAGCCCGATCAGGCATTCCCTCCCCGCGTGGGCTCGGAGGTACAGCCATGACCCTAGACCGACCGTCTGGATCTGATAAAAATAGAAGAGGAGGTGGAGCGATGGCTCCAGACCGCGAGTGCAGCAGAGCATCACAAAGCCTATCAGAACCGCAACCGAACAGGGGGTAAACTGGCAAAGGGACACCATGAGGTACTCCATGACTTGGATAAAGAAGGGATTGAGCGGGAAACGAAGACCCAGACGGAACATCTCGACGTAAACGCCGACTTCGTTGCTCCTCGGAAGACAGATCCGCTCGTCGATGAAAGGGACTCGAACATCATACGGGTGACAGAGGTACCTTCCCCGAATCTCCGCAGCCGCCAGAAAAGGAGTCCTCGACGGCGTTCTGAGGATAACCGGAGGTACATTAAGCCGTGCGGCAACCGACGCCACATCATCGCCAGCATAGTCTGGGAAGAGCTTCCCCTTCCCTTTGTCTCGGAGGGAACGGCTCCCCGAGGAGGAACCGGATCCCACAGATCGGGGCCCGCCACGCCTGGACTCAGGAGGATCCCTCGCCCCTTGACCAGAGCCACCTATCCTAAGAGCAGCCATAATATGAGGATGGGAAAGGAGTTACCTTTTTGTTTATTTGGAGAAGGCAAGAGAACGAAGGCGGCGGAAGACTCCGAGTTTGTGGAAAGCCCGGAACAGAGAGAAGAGAGAGGAAGAAGTTGGGATCAAAGCAGCCGGTGCACTTATATACAAGACCCAGGGACGAATTCAAAACGCCTGACAGGAACGCGTGACAAGCCTCAAAGAGCCGGCGGCGTTTCGAAATCGGCGCCAAGGGGAGTCCTATCGATCCGCCTCATCATGACCTTCATTTATGACCACGCCTCGACTGACGCGCCAATCGGAACCCCAGGAGTCACATCGGTCGAACCGAACCGGCCAAGGCCGATCGGCCCAACCGATGGGGGCAATTGATACGTCTATTTTGCGGAGGCCCAACAGCATGGGCCCAAAGGCACAGCCTGCAACGCGAAATCGTGGGGGGTCCAAGCCCACCCAACGAAGCCCATGAGAGGACCCCGAACATCGATCCGACCCGACCCCGGAAACGCGCGAGTCACTCGCCCACTCCAGCGATAACCGTTCCCCCAGGCCCGCTGCCACTTAATGGCCGTTATGGGGAGGTGCTGGCATGGCGCGGGGAGCGGCGATGGGGAGGCGGATTGAGGGGGCACGATTGGGGGCGGACGAAGGACGTGAGTCATGGGGGGTCGCGACGAGAGGCCTATAAAAGGACTAGGAGGACGACTGCACCAAGGACGGCATCTCAGGTAACAAAACCTAAGGTACTCCACCAATGACCTAGTTCCTCCACTTCATCTCCTTCCCCCCCGCTCGCGCCAGAGGACGTCGTTCCGATCTCCTCTCGAGTTGAACCTGTAGGATCTAAATACGGCCTAGAGGGGGGTGAATAGGCCTTTGACCAAATTATCGCAAGATAAAAATTAAGCCTAGTTTACAGCATGCAGTTTAGGAATCGGACAATCAAAGCATTCACAGAAGACACAGAATTTAACGTGGTTCGGTCCCCATGACCTACGTCCACCCCAATGAGCAATCACTTATATTGTTTCTTTAAGAAGTTACAATCTCCCTTAGATTGGTGCACCAACACCAACCTGTCAGACCAACTCAAGCTCACCAAAGCCAAAAAGAAACATACAAGTATCACTCCCCAACCCAACTTGCCCCAACAAGTTTGGTTCCCAGAGTCCCAAATAACGGAAGAAATTATATTACAGTAATGCTGATCAAAACATTAATAACTTCACAAATAACAAAGATCAAGAGTTTAGAAAGCTCATTTGTGAAGATCTCTCTGGTTGTCGTCTTTCAGCACATCAGTAGCTTCGCAACGCTTCTTACGGAATGATGATCGGATGTCTGTAGAAGAAGTAGTCGCTGTCCCCGTGGAAGTAGTCGGTAGAAGTTCCTCACTCAAAGTGATCTCATTTGCTGCACAGGAGGAACTAGCTGCTCAACTTGCTATCACTGCGTCGGGGATGAAGTCACGGTCGCAACGCCGCAAACGGTGCTCAATTTGGATCTCTAGAACTCAAGTTATTGATGAAAATGTGAAGAGTGTACATGGGTTTATATAGGATTGAGCTTAACGGGTTTGGTTACTGTTCCAAGGGATCCGCCACGAGGCGGCTCGTGGATCAAACCCGTGTTAAATTTGTTGTCCGCAAAGTCGGTATGTCGGCAGTCGTCGTATGAACAGTACCGTATGTCGATTTTTCAGTGTATTTCTGACGTATTCCACCGTATTTTGGCATCAGATAAATCCCAAAAATTCTGAAAAAATTCTCAAAAATCCCAGAGCCCAATATATACATGTTAGAATTGTTTCACCTCATTTCACCACTTGTAGAAAAAGTTTCTTCTTTGTATACTCTGTATTTCCTCGTATTTCCCCGTATTTGAACTTCAAACATTCTCCATAAATCCTGAGAAAAATCTCAAGCTATTTATAGCCTATGATTAACTCTAGAATAGAGTTTCATAGCTATACTCCATTGTTGGATCAGCTTGTGTAATTCCAAATGAAGTTTCAGCTCCGTATTTCAACGTACTTGAGTACGTGCATGTGTAACTTGAGCAATCATGACCATAGGGACCTGTGACACACTCAACAAACAGATTAGAACAGTTCAGTAGGGTTTGTTATCATCAAACATAGGTTAGGATGATGTTTCCAATAATCTCCCCCTTTTGATGAGAACAAACCAGACATTAAGATTATTTTGAAAAAATGTGTTAAGTGTGTGAGTGTGTGAAGCATGAATATGAGCATGAATGACAAAATGATATGCTCCCCCTATTGACATGCTCCCCCTATCTCTGACATGCACAATCTTAATATTTCTCTCCCCCTTTGTTTTCATCAAAAAATGTATGAAATAGTATATGAGGAATGGAAAATTGAACATTATAAACCAAAACAAAAGGCAATACATCGTTTGACCACAATGAATAAATAAGCAATAATCACTAAGTCATAACTACCATAATTCATCTCCGTGCTCAAGTGTGATGATCAAATGTTTAGTACATATGGAGAGGTAATAAGGAATACAGCCTGTCATAACCATCTTTTCAACTGAATATATGAACATCAAAGATTGAGTTTCCCCTTCTCATGTAATATGAGTTCAAGTTACCAATTCCAAACATGACCGAGAAGGATTTTTAAATGTGAAATGGCATTGCTTGACGGACTTAACACCAACGCTAAAAAAAATGACATTTATAGCATAAGTTGGATGTCCAAGGGTAGTATCAAGGACATGGATCGTATCCATTTTTCATACGAAGCTCTGTGTATATATTTTGAAGACACTCGTCTTGCTATTCTTTTTATACACGTATATTTTGAAGAGAGCTTTTCTTTTTACCCATGTCTTGAAACATCATATCCCATTAAAACATAAATTAGTCCACCAACAACCACTTTTCTTATTCAAGATTACAATTCCATAGCAAAACATTTTGATCTGTGTAAGTGTGATTGGATGATGAAAAACGTTAGTTACTCATTAATGAATATGACCTAATTAAGCATGTAGTCTTTGAATGCAAGCATTGTTAAGAATATAATATTCAAAATCCATAAGACATATGTTTTGCATTTAAAGCTGTTTCTGATGAAAAAAAATGCAAAAGGAGGAGATAGACAATTCACTTTCCCTTTCTGTTTATATTTTTCTTTTTCATTTTTTTTCATTTTTCTTTTTCATTTTTTTTTTATTTTTCTTTTTGTAGCACACCACACAAAAACAATAAAAGCACACCAAATAATATTTTCACTCTAAATATAATCAATAATGCCCAGTTCTAGACGTAGACGACAAAAACGATCTTCTGGCAAAGGTTTTGTAAAGATATCTGCTAACAGAGAATCATTAGAAATATATTCAATGGATACATCCTCTTTTGCCAAATGATCTCTAAGAAAATGATGTCTTACATCTATGTGTTTTGTCCGAGAGTGATGAACAGGATTGTTAGAAAGATCTATAGCACTCTTACTATCACATCGTAATGGAACTTTTCTAAGATCCAAGCCGTAGTCAGACAGGGTTTGCATCATCCAAAGTACTTGGGCACAGCAACTGCCAAGGGCAATATACTCAGCTTCAGTAGTGGACAAAGCAACACTGTTCTGCTTACGACTAGACCAAGAAACCAATGAATGTCCTAGCATAAAACATGTTCCACTAGTGCTCTTTCTATCAATCATACTACCAGCATAATCAGCATCAGCATAGCCAACCAAATTAAGATTACCACAAGAGGGATACCATAGTCCAAGTGTAGGAGTGTGAATAAGATATCGAAAAATCCTCTTAATGGCTATCAAATGTGATTCTTTTGGACAGGCTTGAAATCGTGCACACAAACAGACAGAAAACATGATGTCTGGTCTAGATGCAGTTAAATAGAGTAAGGACCCAATCATACCTCGATAAAGCTTTTGGTCCACATTTATACCTTTATCATCCTTTTCAAGCTTCGTCGTCGGACTCATTGGAGTTCGCATTGGCTTTGCATTTTCCATCCCAAATTTCTTCGACAGTTCTTTTATGTACTTGGTTTGTGAAACATATATTGTTGGATATGGAAGACGTTTGTACACCCTTGTGGGGGATGTACGAGGGATTACGGACCTCGAACGTCGCGTACACGAAGTCGTGTGCAAAGGGAATCTGTTCCCTTGCGGAGAGGATCTCTGGATGAGCGGGAAAGTCGCATTATATATGCATAAGTGCATGCGACATATGGCTAATAAAGGGGGAATATCTTAAGCTTATGTTGTACCATGCATATGGTACAACTTAAGCTTATAATGTGCCATGTATCATGGTACACCTTAATTAAGTTGTTCCAAAGGAACAACTTACCCTAAAATAACTACCTTGGGGGCTATAAATAAGACCCAAGGGTAGCCATTTTCCTTACATCATTTGCATGAAATTCATGCATGCATCTTCTTCATAGTGAAGCTCTGCAGAAATATTTCCTCTCCCTCCTTCCAAGTTCTTAATCTAAAATAGAGATTTAGATTGTGGATTAGTAGCCTTACTCCGTTCGTGAGAAGACTCGATCCGTCGTGGCGAATCCGAAGGCAAAGTTCCGAGACTACCGTTCCGCATACGCAAGCGTAAGTCTCCACTTTAATTATCGATCCTAACTCTGATATGACAGGATCCTTCATTGGTATCAGAGCCATATGGGTTCGCCCCGGTCAATCCACCGCCCCGTCGAAACTACGAATGAGTCGTTGTCTTTTTCACGAATGGGTCTCCTACTATTACGGATATAGTAGGAACGCTTCGTGACGGAGAGAACGCAGCGGTTGTTCTTTTCACGTTAGGGTCTCCTATCATTACGGATATGGTAGGAACTCTCCGTGACGGGAAGAACCGACCGTTCACGTAGTACGTTATTCATTTTTTGGTACACGGCCATTAAGAAATAACTAATTTCTTCGACGAACGGGTGCTTCATCAAGGAAGATGATGGAAGTTATTTCCATCGGGTAAGAGGAAAATTTGGTGCATGTGCACCATGGCCAAATGGGCTATGAAGGCCATGCACCCCCTCTTCCCATGCGGAGGGGGTTGGCTATGGCCAATAACCACCGGCGACCACCCCATCAAGGGGGAGGAGAAAGTGCGGCAACCCCATTCAAAGGGGGTGGCCGGCCATGGCCAAAGGGGCCATGGCCGGCCAACGCCGAATGGCCTTGGCCATGGCCGGCCATGGCCAGGCCGGCCGTGGCCGGCCAATGCCAGGCCGGCAGTGGCCGGCCTTGGCCAAGGGCCTGCCGGCCAGGCCGGCCCTGGCAGAGGCCAGGGCCGGTGCCCTGGCCACTGCCAGGGCCAGGCCGGCCCTGGCAGAGGCCAGGGCCGGCGCCCTGGCCTCAGGCCAGGGCCTGGCCGAGGCCAGGGCAGGAGCCCTGGCCCCGGCCAGCGGCCAGGCCGCCCTGGCAAGAGGCCAGGGCAGCGCCCTGGCCTCAGGCCAGGGCCTGGCCGAGGCCAGGGCAGGAGCCCTGGCCCCGGCCAGTGGCCTGGCCGGCCGGCCCTGGCAGAGGCCAGGGCCTGGCTGGCCCTGGCCGAGGGGGCCAGGCCCCCTGGCCGGTCAGGGCAGAGGCCCTGGCCGGCCTTTGGCCAAGCCCCGGTCAGGGCAGAGGCCCTGACCGGGAAGAAGTTGCTTTCGAATTTTTGGTCGACCAATCCGACAGATGGTCTGGGTCGATTGCAAACTTGCCAAATGACCCATACGGGGTAACAAATGGCCTTGGTCAAACTCGAATGTGTCGATTAGTCCATACGGGGCTAACCACAGTGCCGACTAGTTCATACGGAACTAATGTTTTAATGAAGTTTTTCATTAGGCTCTACTCCTTGAAGATTAGCCATAGTGCTCTACTTCATGCGAGATTAGCCATGTCATTGTACTCTACTCTACGGAGATTAGCCAATGTACTTGAGACGTTGTGCTCTACTCTACGGAGACTAGCCAACGTGCTTTCAAATTTTTGAAAAAGATGTTTTTCAAATAGGTTATGTCTCGTCCTCAAATCGGGATAGCGCAATTTAGAATTCCAAGTCCTACCACGATCCGGCCATGGTTATCTAACCCATGGGTGTGTAGAACAGGTCTCGTGGCTTGGCAATTGTTGCGTTGAAATTCTTTGCGCTAATTCTCACCTATTCTATTTTGAAAGATATGTTTTTCAAAAGTAATTTTCCGCTGCTAATACCATACGGGTATTATTTCTGATTTCTTTTTTACTTAAGATATGTAAGAGGGATACTTTGAAAGTTACTTCTAGATGGTAGTTGGGAACGTAGTGAACTTCTCGATTCTAGAGTAACATTTCAACGCATCCAAGGAACTTATCAAGTGTTTAAAGAATCGAAACTTTATGCATAGAATTTTGATCGTGTTTTTCATTCTCTTTTCAGTTTTTTGAATCGAAAATGTCTACCGCTTCTAAGAATATTGTCGCAGAGCTTAACAAAGGTGAAAAGCTCAACGGCGACAATTATAAACTTTGGTCAATAAAGATCCAATATGTTTTGGAGGAGCAAGATGTGCTCGAAACACTCCAAAACATAATGGTAGAACCTGAGTTGGGCAATACGGCCCAACACAAGAGGGACCGGGAAGCTTATGACACTTGGACTCGAAAGAACAAAATAGCACGTATTACGTTACTGTCCGCGATGGACAATGACATAATGCGTCTATTTCGGGAATTCGATCTAGCCAAAGACATATGGTCTGAGCTAGAAGTAAAGTTTGGTGGAACTTCGGTTACCAAACTCCGCTCCTTAAACATTCAATTTGATTCGTACAAGATGCGGCGAGATCATTCTATGAAAAAGCATCTCCGCCACATTGCGAATCTTATATCTGAATTAAAGGATGCGGGTGTTACGCTGTCTGACGAACAGCAGATCCAAGCGGTCATTCGTTCACTCCCAGATAGCTGGGATAACATGAAAATGCATCTCACTCATAATGAGTGCATTAAAACTTTAAGCGATGTATCGAAACACCTCGAACTCGAGGAAGAGCGGATTCAAGCCGCAAAACCAAGTGCAGAAGTGCACGTGGCCGCTAGTTCCTCACATGGAGGAAATAAGCGGAAGAATAAACGCTTAAGGTTTGTGAACGAACGTAAGCAAGAATCGGAAACCTCAAAGAAGACAAAGAACAAAAAGTGGCAAAAGAATGTGCACTCAAAGAAGAAAAACTTGAAGAAGATCAAGTGCTTCAAGTGCAACAAGTACGGTCACTTCGCCCGTACATGTACGGATGGAAGTGATAAGGTATCTTGTAGGGCTAGTTACATATGTGTTTCTAGTTCCATGTTTCTTGCTGAATCTAACTATTTTTGGTTGATTGATTCAGGGGCCACAGACCACGTAGCGAAGGACAGAAGGTTCTTCGTAGAGTATCGAAAGATAACTCAAGGAACAAAGTGGATATACGTCGGCAACAACACACGTGTTGAAGTCAAAGGAGTCGGAACATGCAAGCTAGTTCTCGACAACGGCCAGACTTTGTTATTGCATGACGTCCTCTTTGCTCCAGATATTAGAAGGAATATCGTTTCCGTGGTCATGTTAATGTCTTTAGATTATGAGTGGATGTTCTATAAACAATATGTTGACCTTGTTTGTAATAATTCTTTGATTGGTTCTGGTAATGTTTGTAATGGATTAATTGTTTTAAATACAATGTATGATGATGCTTCTTCCATTAATGAAAGTTTTCATTTAACAAATGCTTCTAACTCTGAGTCTGAAATCATTTGTTGGCATGCAAGACTTGGTCATATTGGACCAACTAGAATGGATAGAATTGCCAAAAGTGGCTTGCTATCTAATGTTTCAAAAGTTGAAATGTCAACTTGCGAACATTGTCTTGTAGGGAAAACTTGTCGCAAGCCGTTTGGAACTGGCACAAGGGCCGAAGTTCCATTACAGCTTATCCATTCGGACATTTGCGGTCCAATGAATGTTAAGACAAGACACGGGAAGTCCTATTTCATCACATTCATTGATGACTTCACCCGTTTCGGACATATCTATTTGATATCCCACAAAAGTGAAGCTTTGGCTTGCTTTAAAAACTATATGAGTTTGGTGGAGAATCAATTAGATCGCAAGATTAAGGTTTTGCGAACCGATAGGGGCGGTGAATATCAATCAATAAGTTTTAAGGAACTTTGTGATGAAAAAGGCATAGTACATCAGGTAACTATGCCTTACACTCCGCAACAAAACGGTGTTGCGGAAAGAAGGAATAGGACATTGATGGAAATGGTCCGATCAATAATGTCTCAGGCAAATTTGCCTATCACCTTTTGGGGTGACGCATTATTGACGGCAGCATTCATCTTAAACCGTGTACCCTCGAAGTCGGTAAGTTCTACTCCTTATGAGTTGTGGAACAATAGAACTCCAGACTTAAACATTCTAAAACCTTGGGGTTGTGCCTCTTACGCACATTTATCCTCTCACAAATATGGCAAACTTGGGCCACGTGGGAGGAAGTGTATCTTCATCCGATACGCTGAAAACTCCAAAGGATATGTTTTCGTCGGTCAAGAGGACAATGGGGGTCTAATAGAATTCGAATCGAGGGATGTTGTCTTCTTGGAAAAAGAGTTTCCAAGACAGGGTGAGATAAGTCAAGACTTATCCTTGTTTGAGACTTGGGATCAAGAAGGATCGGAACGTTCGAGTGGGAGAATTCTTGGTGAAGAAGAAAATACGTTTCAAACTTCACCAATGGATGATACGAACGATACCAATCCTATTCCGAGTGGGAGTGATGTTATTCCAAGTGGGAGTGATGTCATTCCAAGTGGGAGTGATCAAACTCAAACAAGACGTAGTAATCGGACGAGGCTAACACCTCTGAGATTTGAGGATGAATTTCCTCAAACATTCATGACATTACTACAAGATGATGACGAACCTGCAAATTTCAAACAGGCCGTCACATGCCCTGCTAAAGATAAATGGATAGCGGCAATGGAAGAAGAACTTCAATCCATGAAAACAAACCAAGTCTGGGACTTGGTTAATTTACCTAAGGGACGTAGAGCCATTGGGAACAAGTGGGTTCTCAAAATCAAGCATAAGGCTGATGGCTCCATCGAGAAATATAAAGCTCGCCTTGTTGCGAAAGGTTTCACGCAACAGGAAGGAATAGACTACGAAGAGACTTTATCTCCTGTCGTGCGTTTTACCTCCATTCGCTTAATTCTGGCAATGGTGGCTTGTTTGGACCTCGAGTTACATCAGATGGATGTAAAGACTGCTTTTCTTAACAGAGAACTAGATGAGGAGATCTACATGGAACAACCAAACGGGTTCGTACAAGAAGAAAACAAACATAAGGTTTGTAAACTTCGTAAATCCATATATGGTCTTAAACAATCCTCAAGGCAGTGGTATATGCGCTTTCAAGAAGTCGTTTTGTCGTATGGTTTCTCCATGCTCGACGAAGACAACTGCGTATATATTAAGAGGATTAAAAACAAGTATGTAATTATGTCTCTTTATGTAGATGACATACTTATAGCCGGAAATGATAAGCGTCTTATATTGGATATCAAAGCTTGGCTTTCATCCGTCTTTGAGATGAAAGACATGGGTGAAGCTGCATATATCCTTGGGGTTAAGATCTCAAGGAATCGTTCCAAGAAACTTCTTTCTCTCTCTCAAGAGACATATATAAAGAAAGTTTTAGAACGGTTTAATATGCAGGACTGCAAGCCAATTGATACTCCAATAAGCAAAGGCGAGGGTCTATGTTTGGAGATGTGTCCCAAAGATCCAAAAGAAAAGAAAGCTATGGAAAAAGTTCCATACTCCAGTGCTGTCGGGAGTCTGATGTACGCCATGATGTGTACCAGACCCGACATTTGCTATGCTGTTGGTATGGTAAGCCGTTACCAATCCAACCCAGGGCAGGCACACTGGAAAGCGGTGAAGAGGATATTAAGATACCTCAAAGGGACTGCGGACTATGCGTTATGCTATCAAGGCAATACCTTGAGACTCGAAGGCTATACCGATGCTGATTGGGCAGGTGATCTCGACGAGCGAAGATCTACCTCAGGCTTTGTTTTCTTACTCGGGAATGGTGCAATATCCTGGAGCAGCAAGAAACAAACCTGCATCGCTCTATCAACCATGGAAGCCGAGTTCGTAGCATTCAGCATGGCGGTCCAAGAAGCTGTTTGGCTTAGGAAATTCTTAGACAGGCTGACGAATGCCACTGACTCAAGCACTGTTCCTATATACAGTGATAGTCAAGCTTCGATTGCCTATGTCAAAGATCCTAAATTTCATTGTAAGACCAAACACATTGACATTCGATTCAAGTTTGCAAAGGATTATGACAAACGGAAGGAAGTAGACATAGGATACATATCCACACATGAGATGATAGCGGATCCCCTTACTAAGGCGATCCCCAGAGATGTGTTTTTCAAACACTTATCATCTATGGGAATGCGTAGGAGCTGAGCTGTATCATGTAATATTTCCCATGTCTATAGAAGATCAAAATTTAATTTGCATACAAGTTTCTTACAAATGATTTTATGTACATTTGTGTTTGAGTCTCAGCTAATTTATTGTGTGTATGTCGGACAGATTAAGGTTGGCTCTCTCACATGAGCAACCGCCTTATCTTATCAGATGGATAAGATAGAGATGAGACTAGTTTAAAGTCAAAATCATTAGACAAATGATTTAGAGTCATGACTTAAACAAGATAGTCGAATAAAAGATCTGCATCATACGGATGCTTACAAAAGATCTGAGATCTGTATCACAAGGATATAAAGATCTCATTGGATTTTTTAATCCTATCTGTCTTATGCAGGATGAGAGTCCGTGAATATTTCATGAGTAGTAAGGGGACTCAAAAAGATAGGCACTGTGGTGTCTGATCTTTCATCCGTACAACATCATTAAGACATACTCTCCCTGGGAAAGGAGTGATGTTGTAGTACGTGTTCATACCACGTATGCATTTCGACCATTGAGTTAGTAGCAATAGTGTTTGCTATTATGTGAGACTCAAAGGCCATACGGGTCTTAACTCTTACCCTCAAGGACTCCAATTGGTTCCTTTAGATTTGACGAGATGATCGCTATCTTAGCGTGTTGCTAATGGGCTATGGTAATTCGGCTCGGCGGTGCACGTTAGAAAAGCGAATCAAGTCAAGATCAGAAGGTTCGCAAGAAGAGAAAGATTGATTTCATATTCGCATTTGGACTTTAATGATTCAAAGCTGGCCAGCCAATTGTAATCCAGATGGGATTCAATTGTTGAATATAAAGTATAAGAAATGTGAAGAAATAATCTAGGGTAAAGCATGCGTTGAACTACTCAACTTTGCACCTTCGAGGTCGTTGTGTATCTCTAACAAGTGCACAACAACAGACTCTACGCGCATGACGGTCGCACGGTCTATTTCTCGGTATGATAGATGAAAGAACTAAGGGAAAGACGTTCTCTTACAATCCCCTCAAGTGTGAGTGGGAGATGTTGGATATGGAAGACGTTTGTACACCCTTGTGGGGGATGTACGAGGGATTACGGACCTCGAACGTCGCGTACACGAAGTCGTGTGCAAAGGGAATCTGTTCCCTTGCGGAGAGGATCTCTGGATGAGCGGGAAAGTCGCATTATATATGCATAAGTGCATGCGACATATGGCTAATAAAGGGGGAATATCTTAAGCTTATGTTGTACCATGCATATGGTACAACTTAAGCTTATAATGTGCCATGTATCATGGTACACCTTAATTAAGTTGTTCCAAAGGAACAACTTACCCTAAAATAACTACCTTGGGGGCTATAAATAAGACCCAATGGTAGCCATTTTCCTTACACCATTTGCATGAAATTCATGCATGCATCTTCTTCATAGCGAAGCTCTGCAGAAATATTTCCTCTCCCTCCTTCCAAGTTCTTAATCTAAAATAGAGATTTAGATTGTGGATTAGTAGCCTTACTCCGTTCGTGAGAAGACTCGATCCGTCGTGGCGAATCCGAAGGCAAAGTTCCGAGACTACCGTTCCGCATACGCAAGCGTAAGTCTCCACTTTAATTATCGATCCTAACTCTGATATGACAGGATCCTTCATATATGTCATCTCCAGTTTGTCTTACTTGAAAGCCCAAAAAGTATTTCAACTCTCCGACCAGACTCATCTCAAATTGATCCTGCATAACCTTTTCAAACTTTTGGTATAAAAGATCATTAGTAGCACCGTAAATAATATCGTCCACATAAATCTGAACAATAAGAAAATGATCCTGTTCATGCAAGATAAACAAAGTGTTGTCTGCACTACCCTTTTTAAAGTTATTTTCCAAAAGATATGAACTGAGACGGTCGTACCAAGCTCTGGGAGCTTGCTTCAGACCATACAAAGCCTTTTGCAACTTGTAAACGTGATTTGGAAAACTATGACTTTCAAAACCAGGGGGTTGTTCAACAAAAACATCTTCTTTCAAATAACCATTTAAAAATGCACTTTTCACATCCATTTGCTTCAATTTAAAACCATTAAAACTTGCAAAAGCCAGCAATATTCTAATGGCTTCTAATCTAGCAACGGGTGCAAAAGTTTCATCACAATCAATTCCCTCAATCTGGTTATATCCTTTGGCCACTAATCTTGCCTTATTTCTGATTACATTTCCAGATTCATCAAGTTTGTTTTTGAAAATCCATTTAGTGCCAACAATTGGGTAATTATCAGGTCGGGGCACTAATGTCCAAACATTATTTCTATCAAACTGATTAATCTCATCATGCATGGCCATAACCCAACTTTCATCAGTTAAAGCGATTTCAACGTTCTTAGGTTCAATTTCAGAAATGAGGTCACCATGAATGCATAAGGCACACAAGTTATTGAAAGTGGATCGAGTGCGTATACCTTCCGTAGGAGTCCCCATGATCAGCTCAGGTGGATGATGTGGATTGAACCTGAGCTCTCCTCTTTCCAGTCTATTTCCTTGTGGTACTTCTGGTTCAGCTACCTTTTGGCCTTCAGATGGTTCAGCTATGTTTTCAGGCTCTGTAGTTTCCCTATCTGCATCTCCAGCTTCAGTTTCCCTGTAATTTAAAGGATCTATTTCAGCTTCATCAAATTTCACATTAATTGACTCAACAACAGTTAAGGTTCGTTTATTGTAGATCATGTATGCTTTGCTCCTTGATGAATATCCTACGAACACTCCTTCGTCTGATTTGGATTCAAATGTTCCCAGCTGATCTCCTGTGTTTAAAATGAAACACCTGCATCCAAATACTCTGAAATATGAAATGTTAGGAGTCTTGCCATGCCACAGTTCATAGGATGCTTTGTTCATTAAAGGTCTAAGCATAACCCTGTTGCAGACATAGCAGGCTGTATTCACTGCTTCGGCCCAAAAATACATAGGAAGAGAATAATCATTAAGCATGCTTCTTGCCATCTCTTTTAAAGTTCGATTCTTTCTTTCGACCACTCCGTTTTGTTGAGGTGTTCTAGGAGAAGAAAATTCATGTAAGATCCCTTTTTCCAAACAGAAGTTTTCAAAAACAGATTTTTCAAATTCACCACCGTGATCACTTCTAATTTTCATAATTGAAAGATTTTTCTCATTTGAAACTTGATTACAAAAATTTTGGAAATTTTCAAAGGAATCAGATTTCTTGGCTAAGAAGTAAACCCATGTATATCTAGAAAAATCATCGATCAAAACAAAACAAAATCTCTTTCCATTGAGGCTAGCAACATCGGTAGGCCCAAACAAATCCATATGAATCAATTCTAGGACTCGTGAAGTGGTAACTTCCCGAATTCCCGTAAAAGTGGATCTAGTTTGCTTACCTTTTGTGCATGCAACACACAACTTACCATTCTCGTACTGTTGATGTGGCAAGCCTCGGACCAGGTTTTTATTCTCCAGCTTATGTAGCAACTTCATGCTGGCATGTGATAGTCTCCGGTGCCATAGTATAGCCTCCTCCTCCCTGCCAATCAAACATTTAGCAATTGTCATTTCTTCAATTATTATTGTATAAACATTATTTTTCCTATTGGCTATGAAGAGGGTATTACCTATGACCGAGTCATAAATTTTACAAATTTTCTCATCAAAAAGTACTTTCATACCTTTGTCACAGAGTTGGCTTATGGAGATGAGGTTGTGTTTGAGATTTTCAACCCAGAGGACGTCAGAAATTTTAAAAGTATTGTTGCCAACAATACCTTTACCCATTACCTTGCACTTGCCGTTGTCCCCTAATGTAACACTTCCTCCTTCTTGCTTCACGAGGCTAAGGAACTTGTCGATGTTCCCTGTCATGTGTCTTGAGCAGCCTGAATCCAAATACCACTCACACAGTTGTTCCTTAGCCACGCTGAGTCCCTACACATAAGAAGAACAAGGTATGTGTGACCTGGGTAGCCAAATAGGTCCACAATGGTTAGTCATAGTACCTTTCGGAACCCATACTTGTTTGAACTTCATGTTTTGGTTCTTATAACGACAATTTCTATATAAATGCTCAAAAGAACCACATGTATAACATTTGGCGTTCCGTTTCTTTTTCTTGATGTAATGATTTTTCTTTATCATGTTTTCATTATAAACATTTCCAAATCCTAGTCCTTGTTTATCGTTTTTGATTGACTGGTATCCAAGAATGATGTCTAGTGATTTCCTTCCTACACCAAATTTTCTGATACTCAGTTCTAAATCAGAGACTTTGGATTTCAAAAAGATGTTTTCATTTACTAGCATGACACTTTTATTTATAAAACTCTTTCTAACATTATCTTCATTTTTAGCGAGAGTATCTATTCTTTTATTTAGGCCAACAATGTTTTCATTACCATTCTTAATTTCTAGCTTTAATGAAGCACAAGTCTGACAAGGTATAGCTTCAGTAATACTAGATTTTCCTTTGAGTTTTTCAATGGTAATTTTGAGCGATGCAATTTCATTTTTCAATTTTATTTCATTTTGCAAAACATTATAATTTTCCTGCTGTAGTTGGAAATTCATTTCTTTATAATTTTCTATAGAGGATTCAAGAGAAGTAATTTCTGAATTCATGTTTTCACAAATGTTCATTAATTCTGATAAAGAAAATTCATCTCTTACCTTGTTCGTGTCGCTTTCACCTATTAGGCAAAGTGATGATTGCGCTACCTCGTCTTGTGGTTCGTCTTCATCGTCATCGTCCCATGTTACCGCAAATGATTTCCCTTTGGCTTCGGATGACGCGTTCTTTGTTGGACAGTTTTTCATGAAATGTCCAAATTTCTTACAGTTGAAACATTGAACACTTTTAGTAGTATTCTGATCAGACGAGGAATTCAAAGGATTAAAATTATTAAAATGATTGAACCTTTTTGCCATTTCAGATTTTCCGGCAGGAGTTCTGATGAAGCGTCGGAATCCTCTGACCATCAGTGCATGTTCCTCGTCGAGATCTTCTTTGTCACTTTCTTCGGCTTTGAGAGCGATGGTCTTTAAAGGTTTAGCCTCACCTTTCTCTCTTGTCTCGACGGTTTTGAGTTCCAGCTCATGGGATAACAGATTCCCAATCAGATCATCCAGCTTCAGCTTAGTGAGATCTCTCGCTTCTTGGATGGCCGTCACTTTAGGCCGGAAGGAACTAGGAAGCGCTCTTAGGATTTTCCGAATGAGGTCGATGCTGTCGTAAGACTTTCCCAAGGCTTTTGAGTTGTATACGATGTCGGTGATTCGAGTGTACATGTCCTTGATGGATTCTCCTGGTAGCATATGGAAACCATCGTACTCTGAGCTCAGTAGCGCTAATCTGGACTCCTTCACCTGAGAGGTTCCTTCGTGAGTGACTTCGAGAGTGTTCCAGATTTCCTGCACAGTAAGACAATGAGATATACGGTTAAACTCAGTTCTGTCAAGTGCACAAATAATTGCATTCATAGCTTTACCATTTAGAGCATACAGTTTGTTATCGTTATCATCCCATTTATCTTCTGGTTTTGGTACATCAATATCTTCAATTTTGATTGTAGGTGGGTGATAGCCTTTAGCAACAATTTTCCAAATTTCAAGATCTGAAGAGACTAAGAAAATTTTCATCCTAGCTTTCCAGTAAGCAAAATCAGTCCCATTAAATTTGGGTGGTCTAACTGTAGACTGTCCTTCAGCAAATGCTGAATCATATGTATTCATTATGAACTAGACTCAAATGGCCAGGCCTGGCGCTCTGATACCACTTGTAGGATCTAAATACGGCCTAGAGGGGGGGTGAATAGGCCTTTGACCAAATTATCGCAAGATAAAAATTAAGCCTAGTTTACAGCATGCAGTTTAGGAATCGGACAATCAAAGCATTCACAGAAGACACAGAATTTAACGTGGTTCGGTCCCCATGACCTACGTCCACCCCAATGAGCAATCACTTATATTGTTTCTTTAAGAAGTTACAATCTCCCTTAGATTGGTGCACCAACACCAACCTGTCAGACCAACTCAAGCTCACCAAAGCCAAAAAGAAACATACAAGTATCACTCCCCAACCCAACTTGCCCCAACAAGTTTGGTTCCCAGAGTCCCAAATAACGGAAGAAATTATATTACAGTAATGCTGATCAAAACATTAATAACTTCACAAATAACAAAGATCAAGAGTTTAGAAAGCTCATTTGTGAAGATCTCTCTGGTTGTCGTCTTTCAGCACATCAGTAGCTTCGCAACGCTTCTTACGGAATGATGATCGGATGTCTGTAGAAGAAGTAGTCGCTGTCCCCGTGGAAGTAGTCGGTAGAAGTTCCTCACTCAAAGTGATCTCATTTGCTGCACAGGAGGAACTAGCTGCTCAACTTGCTATCACTGCGTCGGGGATGAAGTCACGGTCGCAACGCCGCAAACGGTGCTCAATTTGGATCTCTAGAACTCAAGTTATTGATGAAAATGTGAAGAGTGTACATGGGTTTATATAGGATTGAGCTTAACGGGTTTGGTTACTGTTCCAAGGGATCCGCCACGAGGCGGCTCGTGGGTCAAACCCGTGTTAAATTTGCTGTCCGCAAAGTCGGTATGTCGGCAGCCGTCGTATGAACAGTACCGTATGTCGATTTTTCAGTGTATTTCTGACGTATTCCACCGTATTTTGGCATCAGATAAATCCCAAAAATTCTGAAAAAATTCTCAAAAATCCCAGAGCCCAATATATACATGTTAGAATTGTTTCACTTCATTTCACCACTTGTAGAAAAAGTTTCTTCTTTGTATACTCTGTATTTCCTCGTATTTCCCCGTATTTGAACTTCAAACATTCTCCATAAATCCTGAGAAAAATCTCAAGCTATTTATAGCCTATGATTAACTCTAGAATAGAGTTTCATAGCTATACTCCATTGTTGGATCAGCTTGTGTAATTCCAAATGAAGTTTCAGCTCCGTATTTCAACGTACTTGAGTACGTGCATGTGTAACTTGAGCAATCATGACTATAGGGACCTGTGACACACTCAACAAACAGATTAGAACAGTTCAGTAGGGTTTGTTATCATCAAACATAGGTTAGGATGATGTTTCCAATAGAACCGTCCCCGCCGAGCCACCTCTTTCAGACTGTCATCTGACTTAGGCATCGGAGGGGATTTGGCCGGAACCAAGGTCCGGCCTCCCTGACGAGTGTTCTCGTCTGTTCACGAAGACGTTAGATCCAAGTGCCGAAGCTTCCCTTCGACACCAGGCGAACGCCATCAAGCATCAGCCAAGGCATCAAGGCCATCCTTCAACGCCTGGAGAGACCGAGGCCGAGCACATCCATCCGAGCCGAGGCTTCCCCTCAGCTCCACATCGGCCGCGCATCAAGCGAGACGACTGAGGCTACCCCTCGTCGTCCGACCGACCGAGGCCAAGCGCACCCGTCCGAGCCGAGGCTTCCCCTCAGCTCCGCGTCGGTCGCGCGTCAAGCCAAGGCGCCGAGGCTACCCCTCGTCGTCCGACCGTCCGAGGCCGAGCACCTCACACCGGGCCGAGGCTTCCCCTCAGCCCCCCAGAGGCCGAGGATCCAGACCCCGGCCCAGCTGACGTGCTCTGCGTCGACTACATCTCCGATTCGCGTCGCGTCTACACGCGCTCGACTCACCCAAGGGACCCTAATCGGCCCCTTGACCACGTTGACCGGGCAGTCCGCGGTCAACGATACTGTAGTGAGAAAACACTCTGAAACAGCAGTAGTGGAAAATTTTGACAGGGTTAGCAAAAAATTGGTGGAGGGCTGGGGTTTGTTTTGTTTAGTTTAATGTTTAATTTCATGAATTTGGCTGTTGCAAGGATCAGAGAGCTCTTAATGACCATTAACATTGAGTGAGGGGTGAATTCATGGGGAGAGTTCATTTGAATGATTGGCCTTTCAGTATGAGGTCCACGATGCCACTGGATTGCCAGCCACAAGTACAATTTTCTGACTGTAAAGAGAAATCAAACGAGCAAGAGACAAGGAGGAGGGAGTGGATAGAATCTTCTAGCTCTCAGGGTTGCACCAAAATGTAGAAACTACTAGCAAGATCCCCACACGTTCTCAGGGTTGCACCAAAATGTAGAAATTACTAGCAAGATCCCAACACGTTTAGCGCGTGTCAGAGAGGAGAAAATTGGGTAAATAACACTAGTCAACGATGAGTTTTAATATCTACCACCTAATTTAAAAAGTTTGTTAGAATACCATCCCCCTTAAAAAAGAGACTAAAATACCCTCTTCTTCCCAAAATCAAATCCCTTTGCGAAAACAAGTGCAGCGAACGACGTTCTCCCTCCAGCGAGCGAAGCCCAGCACCTCGCACCGGCTCAAACTCCCCTCGACAGCCTCGACACCGCTCATCGCCACCATCCCACAACCCAACGCCGACAACACCCCCCATAAACGTCTACGTCGACGCCGAACTCCGACCATCCCGCTTCGCCGTACTCCGAATACCCCGAATCTACGGCAACGCCTCACCGTACTCCGACAAAGCCATATGAGGCAATTTGCGCCAATTTGCGCCAATTTGCGCCAATATACACCAATATACGTCACGAAACGTGACGTATATTAGCGTATATTGGCGTATATTGGCGCAAATTGGCGCAAATTGACTCGAGGGCCTTTGTCGGAGTACGACGAGGCGTTGCCGTAGATGCGGGGTGGTCGGAGTACGGCGAAGAGAGGTGATCGGAGTTCGGCGTCAACCCACAGTGGGCAGCTGCAGGCAAATCAAGAGCTCTTTCGGTACAACCTGCTTGAATATGAGAACATATACGCAAGTTGCAACCACATGATGCAACAACGAATGTAACATCCATTGCAGGCTTTTTTTTAAACTGATCATAATGATCGGCTGTTAATCTCTAATTTAAAGTACCAAAGTAGAACAAATAGATACGATTAAGTAGTAATTTTTTTTTTTGCTTTCTTATATATATGTTGCATTTCTATCTGTAGTAATACTAAATCGACCAGTTTCGATTTTCTTTAAGATATTAACTACATCATTGTGTGGAGTAACAACCACCCATAATTAATTTGTATATTTATTATCACAAAAACTGTTCAGATGTACAGACACCAATCAAGATGATCTAAATCAATTGAGCAAATAGCAATTTATTTCACCAGTGGTATGAATTCTTTACCTTTCCATTTATTAAACCACAAAAATACCGAGTAGGCGGAAACGGATACTGCCGGTCGCTCACAACGCAGAAAGGAGATCCTACGAGTCAATTTGCGCCAATTTGCACCAATTTGCGCCAATATACGCCAATATACGCTAATATACGTCACGTTTCGTGACGTATATTGGCGTATATTGGCGCATATTGGCGCATATTGGCGCAAATTGCCTCATATGGCTTTGTCGGAGTACGCCGAGGCGTTGCCGTAGATGTGGGGTGGTCGGAGTACGGCGAAGCGGGGTGGTCGGAACCCAACGCCGACAATACCTCTACGTTGACGCCGAACTCCGACCACCTCGCTTCGCCGTACTCCGACCACCCCGCATCTACGGCAACGCCTCGCCGTACTCCGACAAAGGCCCTCGAGTCAATTTGCGCCAATTTGCACCAATTTGCGCCACATTTCGTGGCGTATATTGGCGTATATTGGCGCATATTGGCGCAAATTGGCGCATATTGCCTCATATGGCTTTGTCGGAGTACGGTAAGGCGTTACCGTAGATTCGGGGTGGTCGGAGTACGGCGAAGCGGGGTGGTCGGAGTTCGGCGTCGACGTAGACGTTTATGGGGGGTGTTGTCGGCGTTGGGTTGTGGGATGGCGGCGATGAGCGGTGTCGAGGATGTCAAGGGGAGTTTGAGGTGGTGCGAGGTGCTGGGCTTCGCTCGCCGGAGGGAGAACGTCGTTCGCTGCACTTGTTTTCGCAAAGGGATTTGATTTTGGGAAGAAGAGGGCATTTTAGTCTCTTTTTTAAGGGGATGATATTCTAGCAAACTTTTTAGATTGGGTGGTAGATATTAAAACTCATCGTTGACTAGTGTTATTTACCCAATTTTCTCGCCAGAGAGTGCATCGCTTTGCCGCGCGTTCATATTGTTCAGGGGCATTTAAGGAATAACGAAAGGGGTACATTTGGCTAGCACTCCTTGAATAAAGGGATATACGTTAACAAACACCGCTCAACGATGAAACTAGCAGTAAACTCTTTGGCTTAGGGGGAACCGTTAAATCTTGAATTTTAAAGCTATTTTGCTACGGGAATTGCCATGCGAACGAACCAAATTGCCTAGTTCACATGCCTACTTTGCGCACATACCTAAAAATTATGAAAATTGTCATTTCTGCTCTGTACGCATGCCTTCATTTACCCCATTTCTGAAAAGCCGTTAGTCTTGTAGGGAGGGAGCAGGGGAGGGGGTGAATTGGACGAGCGGATTAGGGGAGGGGGCAAACAAGGGGGCTGGGGAGGACAATGTGAGAACCCATAAAAATCTTCTTCATCGGGAGTGGTCTTCGCCTTCATGGAAGTAACTATTTACGGGTGTTTTCTTACCACAGGATTGTTGAAAGGCGGTCTGACGGTCAACGTGGTCAATGGGTCGGTTCGATCCCCTTGGTCCCTCCAAGCGTGCATGTTCTCAACGCGGGTTGCGCGAGGTCCCACTTCGGCACGGGAAATGGCTCGCTTGGAGGGTCGAGGACGAGCGGGCTCTTCGTCCGGAGAGTGGGCTGCGGTCGGCGAGGTGCGGATGGTAGCCTCGGCACCTTGGCGAGAGCTCGGCTCGGCCAATCAAGTGCCGAGGTGTAGCCTCGGCACTCTGATTATCACTTGGACTTAGTCGTTAGCAACGCTCGCTCGTGGCGAACGGGCTTGTTGTCGTGCTGGCGTTGCTTTGGTGTGTTCCGCGTTAAGGGGTAGCCTCGGTGCCTTGGGTTCACCATTCCTGGATAGACGAAGAAACTCGTCGTGGGGGGACCTTTGTTCCGGCCAAGTCTTCTCCGACGCCAAAGTCAGAACGGATCTGAATGATACCCGGCGGGATCGATACGGCTCGCAAGAAGTCCGGTACACGTATCCTCGGACCGAGCTATGAGAGGGAAGAAAATGGGAAAAGTAAGGTCTATGTAGTAGAATACCTCCGTTGTAAATATCGGGGATTCCATCCCTTCCTCGGTTGCCTCCGAGATCCCTTTATGGGATTCGTCCCACGATCGCCCCCAGGCCACGTCCCCTGATTCCTCCCTACTCACGCCCCCGCAATCTGCCTCCTTCAAGGCGCCTGCATTGTGGGGGTCGATTAATGGGCTCTTTAATGGTCATTGATCTGCCGTGCTCTTAGGGGAGAGATTATCTCCTGCGATCGTGGGCCGACCGAGCATTCGCCGGGTCGTGATCGATCCGGATTCAAGTTCTTCCGTGGACATCGTAAGTTGGGCCGAATTCCTTTTGTGGGCCTCTCACCTCTGGTTTGGGCTCGGGCCGCTTGTTTTTGGGCTCGGGCCGCTTGTTTTTGGGCCTCTCCAAAGTGGTCGTATCAGTAACCATTGGTCTTGGGCATTTCATTATATTTCTCACTACACTTTTCTCTCAAAAAAAGAAAAGTAGAAGAAAATATAAGTGGGAATAAGGCCGATACCACACTGAAGTCATTCATGCAAAATTTGTGCTCTAAACATTTGCATCACATATCAGACACAGTTGTGAAAATTTAAATTTTCAGGCTTAATAATTAACTGGACAATGAGACAACGTCATGCACCATTAGGTTATATAACTAACGGCAAGACGGTCACAAGATCGGCATAATTATTACACAAAAGCGCATAAAGATAAGCCAAACAGTTCCATAAACATGTCCTATAATGTGTGATACATAGCATATGAATATGATCCTAAAATAGGTATTGAAGTTAAGAATTATGCTAGAAAGGAAAAATTATAGGCATTGTTAACAGGGTCTGGTTCAAAAAAAATTTGAAAACTTAGCAATACCTCATTTATTTATGTTTATTTTATTTATTTTCTAACACATTCACCTTTCTTCTTCTCATTTTTCCTTTTTTTTTGGTTGTGGGCCAAGGCCCACAACAAGGACTGTAGGCTTCAGCCCACCCTCCAAGTATTTTCTTCTTTTTTTTGTTTATAGGCCAATGCCTGAGCAAGGGCTTCGGGCTTCGGCATGTAGAAATTTTTCTCTCCTTCTTTCTTTTGTTGTTGGCCGAGGCCCACAGTAAGGGATGCGGTCTTCCGGTCACAAAGGGAGAGAAAAAATTATTCGATCAAACCCTACCTGGGGTTTGGGCAGGAGGGCATCGCACCGCCACTGTTGCGGCGACAAGGGGGCGAGGTTGGGGGGTGGGGGGGTTAGTAGCATGGAGGCCGACGCTCCGAGGGGGGGGTCTGGCGCCCGAGGTCCGGTTGCCGGCCAATAAGTTAATTTTTTTTGTTTCAGTAGTCTGTGTGGGGTTTGGCGACCGGTGGTCGCTGCCCACTCTCCCAATAAATGGGTGGGGCTGGCGGACAATTGACCGTCGCCCCCATGCCCCCCTTGATGTTGGGCATGGGTATCAATGCGCAAAAAATCATGATCATGATTAAATTTAAATGGTTTTTAGATGTACCTCAAGATCGACTGAGCACGACGTTTGATTTCGTTGATCGTCTGCGCAGAAACAAGATCTGATTCTTCAGCGTCCAAAACGGTAATGATCTGCGATCCTCCGTCGTTTGCCAAAACTTTCGTAATGTCCGATCTCTCTCTATTTCTCAGGAAAGAGCGTGCTGATAACGTGTTATGAAATTCTTTCTAAAGAAGACTGATGGCCTTTATTTATTGGAGAAGAGTTCAAATAATAGTGTGATACATAGTTTATGTACGATACAAACTCGTAATCTAATACATGATAGATTATGGCCTGCCTACGTAACACCATTCATAACACGTTGTATTAAACATGTTTTTCTCCCTTCTTTTATGTGAATACGAAGAGTAACGTTTATTTGATAAGACCATGACATGACATTTTATCGAATTAGCATGTGGAATCAATGGAGTTTTATGAAACTTTTGCCCTTCGAAGACACCCGATTTACATTGGTGGGTTATAAGGCGGAAGGGGTTGGCCGGTCATTTCATCGTTTGATGTTGCAAGCATAGACGATGAAATTGAGAAAAATAAAGTATACGGTAATAATATGTAATTGAAAGAGTTAGTATTGTGACAAAACCGTGAAACATAAAGATAAATTTGTTAAAAATCATCTTTTTAAAAAAATTCTACCATCTATATTACAATTGAGAGCTGTTTTTGAACTTTGTCCTATGTGGCAATGTCACATCAAGTTTTGGGGGGGAAATTTTTTGGGTTGGGAGAAAATTTGTTGGGAGAATACAAAAGCTTTTCTTATTGAAATTGGCATCATCATCACTTAATACTCTTCATTCAAAAATGACCCAAAAAATGAGACCCAAAAAAAATACAGCGAATGTGCATTCAAAGAGGCGGGTTGAGTTTTTTGGGCGTCAAGCAGAGGTCTAACCAACCTATCCGCGCCAAAGGCGCCCGCTAAAATTTTTTACGCTAATTTGTTGTTCTTTTAAATTTTGGCTGTAGAAATATTTTTTAGGGGACAGATTTCGCGGAAAAATATCTTAAATGCACCGTGCCCGCGGGCACGGGCTATAACTAGTATATGTATATTAGGGCCTGTTTTTTTGGTGAGAATAGGCAAGAAAGTTTCCCATTCACACGGTTCACGTCACTATTCCTCTACTATTCACGATATTCTCGTTCCCTTTTCTCGCAACGTGTTCTTTTGGCTTCAGAAAAATTTGGTGAAAGTTGCGGACGTGGCAGCCGCATTCTTGCGAGCAGGTTTTTCGCAAAAACCAGCCATTTCGCTCCCTAGAATCGGAAAAAGTGCACATGGGCCCTCCACCTCGCGTCTCTCTCCTGCACATGGGCCCCGCCTCGTGCCTCTTTCCTCAATTCTCCCAATCACATGCGCTTGTTTAAATTTTTTTTGGGACGCTCTCTTTCATGCGGATGGCCCCGCCACTCGAGATTTTTTTCTTTATAACCATAGAATGCAATGTTATTGCTATTCATACATAAATTATTTAATTGTTTAATTAATGGAATAATTATTACATCAATACGGTGGACCCCACATCAACTTTCTCATCCAACTTTCCAAACAACATTCTCAACAAAAAAAACATAATAAAGTTGTTTGGGACCCACAAAACTTTCTCAACCCCACTTTCCAACCTCAGGTTCCAACAAAAAAACACAATACTCTACTTTTCCCTACACTATTCACAACTTTCTCAAAACTCCACTTTCACAAAACAAAAAAAAACAGGCCCTTACACACTTGATGAGATTGCTTGGGACATGCACTCCTGAATTTGGCCTTATTGTTTGTGACATTTGTAAAAGATTTTAATCTATTTGGTGTCAAGAAATAAATAGTCGGGTTAACAGATAATTTTTAAATGTCAAAAAAAACTTTTCTAAAAGGTTTAAGATAAGCAATTATAAACCACAAGCAATTGTTAATTTGTTATAGTTGTAAACATATTTTGACCAAATCTAAGTAATAAATGTTATATGATAATGAACTCAAGAGAGATAGAGAGAGAGAATTTCATTGCTAAGAATAAGTCACCATGCTAAGAGCCATGGTGCTCTATTTATATATCTCATAGTGGGGAGGCCAAAAGCCTCTAGGAGACCAAATGTCCCCATTACTCTAAGTAATGGGGGCCTAATGAATGGGTAATGAAGGAGGGGAGGCCAAAGGCCTCCCTCATTCATAACACTCTCCCTTACACATTCATCACTTCGGTCTCAGCTACTGAGGCAAGGGGTGGATACTTCTGGATCCAGAGTAAGTGTGTTTGCCTCGTTAAAACCTTAGCTGTGGAAAACCCAGTGGGAAAACCCAACAGCTTAAGGAAAAAGAGTGCAACCCACATGTTACTCCTCCTGATCCGTACAAGCTTCAGGCTTGCAGGTCTTTCAACTGTCGCATACCAATGTTCTTTACAAGCTTTACAAAAGTACATTTAGGCAATGCCTTAGTAAAAAGATCAGCTAAGTTGTTGCATGACTGGATCTGTCGAACTTCAATCTGCTTGTCGTTCTTCTGCTCGTGCGTCCAGAAAAACTTGGGAGAAATGTGTTTTGTCCTGTCGCCTTTGATGTAGCCCTTCTGAAGCTGAGCAATGCATGCGGCGTTGTCTTCGAATAGGGCAGTAGGCTCCAGATCACTGGTCTTCAGGCCAGTGGATTGGAGGATGTGTTGGACGACGGAGCGTAGCCAAAAACATTCTCTGCTCGCCTCATGGATCGTGATGAGCTCTGCATGGTTGGAAGATGTAGCAGTAGTGGTTTGTTTTACCGATCTCCAAGAGATAGCAGTACCTCCGTAGGTAAATACAAAACCTGTTTGAGATTTTGCCGTGTGCGGATCAGAGAGATAACCTGCATCAGCATAACCAAACAATTTGGGGGAGGCACCTCTCTGGTAGTAAAGTCCAAGATCAATGGAACCCTGAAGGTATCGCAGAAGATGCTTTACTCCGTTCCAGTGGCGCTTTGTGGGCGCAGCACTGTGTCTAGCTAGTAGATTAACTGTAAACGCTATATCGGGACGCGTACAGTTAGCCAGATATAGAAGTGCTCCAATGGCACTGAGGTAGGGTACTTCAGGACCCAGTATCTCCTCCCCCTCTTCCAGTGGCCGGAAGGGGTCCTTATGTACATCTAGTGATCTTACGACCATAGGAGTATCTAAAGGATGACATTTATCCATATGAAACTTGCGTAGAAGTTTCTTTGTATAATTAGATTGGTGTAATAGGATTCCACCTCTTAGGTGTTATATCTGTAAGCCAAGACAATACTTTGTTTTGCCTAGGTCTTTCATTTCAAAAGTATGTTTAAGGCTTTCAGATATCTCTTTGATCTCTGCAGGAGATCCTATGAGATTTAAGTCATCTACATATACAGCTATGATGACAAATCCTGTTCCCGTTCTTTTGATAAAGATACACGGGCAGACTTCGTTATTCGTGAATCCTTGCTGTGCAAGAAAATCACTTAGTCTGTTATACCACATCTTGCCCGATTGTTTTAGACCATATAATGATCTATGTAGCCTTACAGAGAATACGTCCCGAGGTATCTCTTTCATCTCTGGGGGTAGATTAAACCCATCAGGAAGTCTCATATAGATATTTTTATCTATATCGCCATATAGATATGCAGTCACAACGTCCATGAGCTGCATTTCTAGGCTTTCCAGAGAAGTTAGGCTGATTAAAAATCGGAAGGTGATCGAATCCATGACCGGGGAATACGTATCTTCGTAATCAATCCCCGGTCTTTGGGAAAATCCCTGGGCTACAAGGCGTGCCTTATAGCGAACGATCACATTATTTTCATCTCTTTTTCTTATGAAAACCCACTTATATCCCACAGGTTTTACACCTACTGGTGTTTGGACTACTGGTCCAAAGACTTTGCGTTTCAAGAGTGAGTCCAGCTCTACTCTTATTGCCTCGTCCCACTTTGGCCAATCATCTCTGCGTTTACATTCCGCTAGAGATCGTGGTTCGACGTCATCGTCATATTCAGTGACGTGAACGGCAATATCGAACGCAAAATCGTCGTCGACGACTATGCTATTTCTGTCCAGTACTTCTCCAGTACGTACAAAATTTAATGATGTTTCTCCTATTGTTTCCTCTGCTGGGGAAATCAGGAGGGGAGAAGTAGCTGGTCTGGGCTCAGCATCCTGTGGAGGGATAATCTTAGTATCGCCAGGAGTCTTCCTCTTTCGAGGAACTTTATCTTTTGAACCTGGTGGGCGTCCTCTTTTCATTTGAGGTACAACCAATTCTGCTGCCGGTGGGCTGCATCCATCTATGGGGATGTCAATCCTAGCTGGCGTATTGGCAGCAGGGACGTGTGAACGGACAATCTTCTGGTTGTCCGTGAATTTATCCGGTAAAAGATGTACTGTATTCTGGATGTGAAGGATCTTCAGGATCTCATCTTCACACAGATTAGTACGTGGATCATATAGGGACAAAGACTTCTGGTCCCAACTAATGGTCTCAGTAGCTTCTGGCTTCTTAGACTGTGTGCCCAGTTTTGGAAAAAATTTCTCATTAAATTCACAGTCTGCAAAACGTGCCTTGAATGCGTCACCCGTCAGGGGTTCAAGGTGTCTGATAATAGAGAGCGAATCAAACCCAATATATATACCTAGACGACGCTGAGGACCCATTTTGGTCCTCTGCGGTGGTGCTATTGGGACATATACCGCACAACCAAACACTCTCAAATGAGAGATATCCGGAGGTGCGCCGTATGCTAGTTGCATCGGGGATAAAGTATGACCTCCAGAGGGTCTTATCCTAATAAGTGATGCGGCATGTAAAATAGCATGCCCCCAAGCATCCACAGGCAACTGGGATTGCATAAGCAATGGACGTGCAATCCATTGGAGTCTCTTTATAAGAGCCTCAGCTAATCCGTTTTGGGTGTGAACATGTGCTACCAGATGTTCAACTTCAATACCCGTTGCCCGGCAATAGTCTTCGAAGACTTGTGAAGTAAATTCTCCCGCATTATCAAGACGTAGTTTCTTGATATGGTTATCGGGGAAATGAGCACGCAACCTTATTATTTGTGCCAATAGCTTTGGAAAAGCTAGGTTGCGGGTGGACAATAGGCACACATAAGACCATTTGGTTGATGCATCAATCAGTACCATGAAGTACCGAAATGGGCCACTTGCGGGGAGAATAGGCCCGCAAATGTCACCATGAATTCTCTCAAGGAAGCCAGGAGACTCTAATCCCACTTTCAGGAGGGATGGTCTCGTTATAAGTTTTCCCTTGAAACAAGGGAGACATGTAAATTCACCCTTTTGAAGAATCTTCAGGTTCTTCAATT
Organism: Scilla litardierei; assembly: GCA_030789695.1. Classification (NCBI taxonomy): domain Eukaryota; kingdom Viridiplantae; phylum Streptophyta; class Magnoliopsida; order Asparagales; family Asparagaceae; genus Scilla; species Scilla litardierei. Next base: position 7,186,266 of record CM061138.1, on the reverse strand, counting down.
TGTGTCCACGGGATTCAGAAATGATGCGTCGCATCATTGCTGTTCCAGGGTGACCAAGTCTATTGTGCCAGAGTTCGAACTCTGGCAGTGATTGGCACGTCTGGTGCTCAGTCATATTGGCTTCTATTGATTGAATGTATGTTTGGTAGAGACCCGACGGGAGTCCCTTGAATCGTTCGCAGATGATCTTCCGATCATCTTTCTGACGAGTTACATACAGATATTCAACCGTATTTTCATCTCTGGTTTCTAAGTGATATCCGTTTAAACGGAAATCCTTGAAACTTACGAGATTCCTATTTGATTTAGGAGAGAATAATGCATTTTTTATTTGAAGTCTTGTGTTATTTGGGAGCAGTATAATTGCTTCACCAGATCCTTCGATTATTTGGGACAGTCCTGAAATTGTGATAACAGGACCGTCATATTTATTTACACTATTAAAATAGCAATGATCGCGAAGGATTGTGTGCGTTGAGGCACTGTCCACTAGGCACTCAGACATCATCTCTAGATTGAAAATCTAGGGAAGATCGAAAAACGAGAAGATCCGTAGAGACAAAAATCCACGCTCCGAAAACGCCCAAGAGATTCCTTTAGCAATGCACGCCAAAGAGAAAATCCGCCACGAACAGCAGCAACCAGAGATTCATATGCGTGTAACAAATTAGAGGATGGATTTTGGAGTGTAGAAAAGCTCAAAAAAGAGGAGCAAAAGTGCTGATAACGTGTTATATGATAATGAACTCAAGAGAGAGAGAGAGAGAGAGAATTTCATTGCTAAGAATAAGTCACCATAGCTAAGAGCCATGGTGCTCTATTTATATATCTCATAGTAGGGAGGCCAAAAGCCTCTAGGAGACCAAGGGTCTCCATTACTCTAAGTAATGGGGGCCTAATGAATGGGTAATGAAGGAGGGGAGGCCAAAGGCCTCCCTCATTCATAACAATAAACAAATTATTAAAGATCTTTTTACCGTTGTTGTCAACACACATCAATTTGTTATAACATGACTACATGCATGATATCTTAAACAAGAGGTATTGGTAAAAGCTTCCCTTTGACCAAAACAAAACCTAGTAACAATTAATGAAATGAAAATAAAATCCCAATCTTACTTATTGTCACCGAAAAATAACCGCACCTCAAAAGAATCATTTGAAAATGTTGAAATTGAAAGGTGGAACTCTGCCTCTAGCTGTGCGTCTGTGCGTCCCGTCTGTCTGCTATGGGAACTATGTTTTTTTTAATACATCAGAAAGAAAGCTGATTAAAGACGGACGCTCGGTTTGCATCTACTACGAATAGATCCTCGGTGATCTCTAATAATTTGGAGAGAGAAGACCGTCATTTTCGACGATTTGAGGTGCGATTAGATACTCTAATGATTTAAGATTTTGGGTTAAAGTGTCTAATCTTATATTTTAGACTCCATAAATTTGACTCACTGCGAGCTTCTCGATCATGTTTTAACAATCTTAGCAAAGAGCAAGACTACATGCACCCCTATCATAGGGGTGCATGCAATGATTATTAGCCAAAAAAGAGTAAAAAACAATTAATATAATCTATGAAATGATATAAGATGTGATTTAATTTCCCTTTTTAGCATATAATCATTGTATACACCCCTATGTATAGGGGTGTATTTAACAATTCTCCTTAACAAATTGCAACGGCCAACTACTCATCAGTCATCACCACTGTAGCTTGATTTTAATTAAAAAAAAAAGGCATTAGCGTCATCAAACATCAAAAGTATCATTTTCAACCCAGCGCATGACACACGATCATAAATAAGAAATCGCCTCGTCACACGACATTGAAAACAACAGTGTAATTGATTAAGACGTTCACTCAGATGACTTAACCCCAAAACATTGGAGTTTGATTACAAAACTTTAAATCTAATGCCAACAATGCCAGCTAGGCGTTGCCACTATCAAGTTTTTTTTAAAAAAAAAAATAAAGAAAAACTCGCACGCCAATCGACCGTGCAAGCGTGCGAAATGAACTCGGACGAAAGATGATCCCAAGTAAACAAATAATTTTCGGTGGGGCAAGAAAATTGAAGATTGAGGCACAAGCGTGTTTGTATCTTTTTGATGTGTGCTTGAGGTCGCTGTCTTCTGTTTCGTCTGCGCCGCGGCAACGCCGCTACCTCCTCCGGCCTCCTTCGCAGCCCCCTCGGCCGACAACCCATTCCCACCTCCCCCATCCGCCGACAAGCCCCGCCACCTCCTCCGACAACGCAACCCCATCACCCAGCTGTCGATGGTAGAGGAGTAATGGCAAACTTGTAAATAAGTGGGTTGTGTGCAAGAGTGATGGCAAACTTACAAATAACCTGGTGCGTGCACAAAGCAATTCCCAAAAAAAAATTCCTAACATGCCTACATGCAGTTCCCTACTCGTAAGTTTTATTGTATGCACTCTGAAAACGGAGAGTGTTACAAAATAAAATGTTTCTAATAATCATTATAATGATCTATATAATGATCTAATACAATGATCTAATCATGATCATTATATTAAACAGTCTATATACAATCTATATAATGATCTAATCATGTAAATTCCGAACAAATTGATGGCTTCTAGCTGCATTCCAAACATATTCATCTACGTAATGATCTAAACATGTAAATTCCTAACAATGCATGTCCTTCACCTAAAGCATACTACTCCCATAAGGACTTCTAATCAATCATGGAATTAGATCCAAAGGAGCATAAAAACGCTCTAGTAGCCTGCTTTCATAAGAATATTAAATTAGAGAGTTTAGTAAGAAACTATACATGATTTAGTAATTAAGTCATCCTTAATTGGGCCACAAACCAAATATCAATTTGGTCTTGGTTTGCCTTATCAAATAGCCTACTTTGGACGGCTTGGGTTTTGGTCGGACTACTCCTCAATGGATTTAGATCCAACTAGATGTTGTGATATAGTCGCCACGACATCGCCTAGTCATCACCTAATTGGCGCTAGGCACGTGAGTTGGCATTCTCTAAAGTACTCATAGGGCACTCTTATAAATATTGTATCGAGAAGGTTCTTGTGTATTCATGAGAATTCTTCAAAGAGGTAACTTTGTGTGTAATAATGGAGAATGTTTTAGAGACTCTTCCTAAGCCATTGGATCATGAAAGACTTTAGAAGCCTAATCTTCATCATCCGTTTTAAGTAAGCCTCTCCTATAAAAGGAGACAATGGGAGCTCATGTGTAACCAACAAGAGTGAACAAGCAAGTAAAGGCAATAGTTCTCCACTTCCAATTTCTTTTGTGTTCTTGAGTGTCTTGTGAAAGTATGAGAATTCGAGGAAATGTAGACTTAGACATTCTTAAGGGCGGAGCCATGAAATTTTTCTACCCTTGAAAATAGTAACTACATAAAATTTTTTCACAGGGGTCAATCATGCATCAATTCAGTTTCAATACGCTCATCAATTCAATTTCAAAACAAAATGTAGCCAATTAAATTATAAATGATATAATCCAAATACACTTGATAAAGAATGAAAAAGCAAAATTCAAACGTACATACTAAGATTCAAAAGAGATACTAGATTTCTTTACGTGTTTGGATTCTGGATCCTGTGGATTCTACAAGCTTGTTCTAAGATTATTATCAAACAGCATCCGGTGTGTTGCCAACCCAATTGGTCGCTATCTTACAGCTCACTGAGGCCAATACGTGCAAAAGGCTGAAGAGATGATGAAAAGGCCTTCATGATTGTTGGCAAGATATTGAAAAAAGTGATTCATGTCTTTCTTGTTTTCTTATTTATCCTGTTGTTAAGGTGGTTTATCACATCAAGATGTGATATTGCACTCCTATTGTCATGCAATGACATCCCCCACACTGTAGTGGTGGCGGATGGGATGGGTTGATCCACCCTACCCGTGGCCCGCGAGTTGCGGGCTGTGCACACGACCATATATGAGAAAGCATGATGCATCGTGATACATGGAAGATAATACTTTGTTTTAAGAAAGGCCAATACGTGCATCGTGATACATGGATGATGAGCTTAGTTAAGATTGAGGCTGTGATGGTTCGATCCACGTCAGGCTTTCATAAAATTGTTACGGATTGACATCCCTAGGTGTTAGGAGTGGCAATTCGAGCCCCGGCCAGCCCCGATTTTCTTAAAGAACCGGATCCGACACGAAAAGAAACCGGGCCGACCGAAAATTGCAACCCCCAGTGTTGGTTTTGTTAACCCAGTGGCAGTGGTTTTGTTAACTCCAACTAGGAGGCACGGAAATGGACATCATAAAAAATTGCTCATAAAAATTAGTTTAATAATAAACTATGACCCATGATTGAACACAATTAACTTAATTAAAAAAGTTGAAAGTGTTGTGAAGGGAATTTAGGGAGAAATAGGTGTAAGGGGTTAAGAGCCCCCTACCCGTGTATTTATAGCTTTCAATAGTGGGTTGGATACCCAATTGGCCCAATGGGCCTATTCATAACACTTCCCCTTATCCAATCAACATTGAAATAAGAGGTGGATTCTTCAGGATCCGAGTTAGGGTTACTGTTTTGTTAAAGAAAGAACAGTTAACTCATAACTTCCCCTGTTTTAGGGATGTGTCAAGGGGTGGATACTTCAGGATCCAGAGTCAACGAGGTTGCCTCGTCAAAACCTTGACTACGGAAAACCCAGTGGGAAAAAACCTGTAGCCAAGGGAAAAGAGTACAACTCTGCAGTTGACTCCCCCTTATCTGACCAAGCTTCAGGCTTGCAGATTTCCTATGAATCTATACATCAGTCTCCTATGTATCTATGAGTTCATAGTTCTCTCATCCTGACCCAGTTTACATTTACTCACTCTCCTCATCCCAATCCCATATACAAGTTTCTCAAAGATACTAGTAGGCAGGGATTTGGTAAGCAAATCCGCCAAGTTATTACATGATTGGATCTTCTGTACCTCAATCTGCTTTTGCTTCTGAAGGTCGTGCGTCCAGAAGAACTTGGGGGAGATATGCTTCGTCTTGTCACCTTTGATGTAGCCGTCCTGTAGCTGGGCTATACATGCTGCATTGTCTTCATGGAGTGGAGTGGGTGCAAGTACGCCGGTCGTAAGGCCGGTGGAGGTGAGTATGTGCTGGATCACCGAGCGTAGCCAGAAGCATTCCTTGCTTGCTTCGAAGATCGCAAGTAGCTCTGAGTGGGTGGATGAGACGGTCGTCATGGTCTGCTTCACAGATCTCCAGGATATGGCAGTGCCGCCATATGTGAACATGTATCCGGTCTGAGACTTCTCTGTATGAGGATCGGACCTGTAACCTGCGTCAGCATAACCAACTAAACCAGTTGATGCCCCTTTCCTATAGAATAGACCTAAGTCTATGGACCCTTGGAGGTAGCGCAGAAGGTGCTTAACTCCGGCCCAGTGCCGCTGTGTAGGTGCAGCACTATATCTGGCTAGTAAGTTTACTGCAAACGCTATGTCAGGGCGAGTGCAGTTAGCCAGGTAAAGGAGTGCACCGATAGCACTTAAATAAGGCACTTCGGGGCCTAGTACTTCCTCCCCCTCTTCCAGCGGCCGGAAGGGGTCTTTGTGAACATCCAATGATCTGACGACCATCGGAGTGCTGAGGGGGTGGCACTTATCCATCTGAAACTTTTTCAGTAAGTTCGATGTGTAAGTTGACTGGTGTAACAGGATCCCATCTTTAAGATGCTCTATCTGAAGGCCTAAACAGAATTTTGATTTTCCGAGGTCTTTCATCTCGAAAGTTTCTGTCAGGCTTCTAGAAATCTTTGCGATCTCTTCAGGAGATCCGATGAGGTTTAAGTCGTCTACATAGACGGCTATTATTACAAATCCTGTTGCCTTTGCTCTTATAAAGATGCAAGGACAGACTGGGTCGTTTTTAAATCCTTGTTGTGCAAGGAAGTCGCTCAGTCTGTTATACCACATCCTTCCAGATTGTTTTAGACCATATAATGATCTTTGCAGTTTCACTGAGTAGATGTCACGGTCTCTCTCTTTTAGTGCTGCAGGCAAAGAATAACCGTCAGGCAATCTCATATAGATGTCTCGGTCTAGGTTGCCATATAGGTATGCAGTAACCACGTCCATGAGTTGCATATCTAAACCCTCTTGTGCTGTTATGCCAATGAGGAATCGGAAGGTGATCGCGTCCATGACCGGGGAGTATGTGGCTTCAAAATCCACCCCAGGACGTTGGGTAAAACCCTGCGCTACAAGCCTTGCTTTGTAGCGTACGATCTCATTCTGTTCATTTCGTTTTCTAACAAATACCCATTTATAACCCACAGGTTTTACACCTTTTGGTGTCTGGACTATTGGTCCGAAGACCTTGCGTTTGGTGAGTGAATCCAACTCCACTCCTATTGCCGCTTTCCACTTTGGCCAATCATCTCTGCTTTGACATTCTGTCAGAGAGCGTGATTCAATATCATCGTCGCAGTACGCGACGTTGATGGCAATATTACACGCAAATGTGTCATCTATTGTTGTGCTTTTTCTGTCCCAATACTCCCCAGTTCGTACATAGTGTATCGATACTTCATTTTCTCCCGGTTTTTCCTCTTCATGAGAGTTTGGGAGAGATGGGGTAGCAGGGCTTAAATTAGCATCCTGTGGTGGTATTTGTTTACCATTGCCAAGGGTCCTACTCTTTCGAGGGACTTGGTCCTTGGATCCCGGTGGTCGTCCTCTCTTTTTGAGAGGTCCAACCATTTCTGCTGCAGTCGGATTGCATCCATTTTGCGGTATGTCAATCCTAGCTGGAGTGTTAGCAGCAGGGACGTGTGATCTGACAATCTTCTGGTTGTCAGTAAATTTGTCCGGCAAGAGATGGACAGTGTTTTGGATGTGGAGAATCTTCAGGACCTCCTCCTCACACTGGCTTGTTGGCGGATCAAAGTGACATAAAGTTTTTGTATCCCAAGTGATACTTTCTGAAGCTTCGGGCTTCTTTGTCTGTGAGCCTAGTCTTGGGAACGATGTTTCATCGAATTCACAGTCTTCTAGACGTGCCTTAAAAACGTCCCCCGTAAGGGGTTCTAGGAATCTAATTATGGAGGGGGTGTCAAACCCAACATAAATGCCTAGGCGACGTTGTGGACCCATCTTTGTCCTTTGTGGTGGTGCTATGGGGACGTATACTGCACAACCAAATATTCTCAAATGTGAGACAATTGGTGGGGCTCCAAGTGCTAGTTGCATTGGAGAAGATGACTGACCTCCAGAGGGTCTTAATTTTATTAAAGATGCAGCATGCAAAATTGCATGACCCCACGCATTCACTGGCATCTGGGATTGAAGTAATAATGGACGAGCGATCCATTGCAGTCTCTTAATTAGAGATTCTGCTAACCCATTTTGGGTGTGAACATGCGCTACAGGATGTTCGACTTCAATTCCCTGAGCTTGGCAATAGTCTAGAAAGACTTGTGACGTAAACTCCCCCGCATTGTCCAGACGAAGTTTTTTTATCTGGTGGTCGGGGAAGTGGGCCCGTAACTTTATTATCTGAGCTAAAAGCTTAGATAGTGCTAGGTTACGGGTGGACAGTAGGCACACATGTGACCACTTAGTTGATGCGTCTATCAGGACCATAAAGTACCTGAACGGACCACTTGATGGGTGAATCGGCCCACAAATGTCTCCGTGGATTCTTTCCAGAAAGCTGGGAGACTCCACATCCACTTTCAGTGGAGAGGGTCTCGTGATCAGTTTACCCTTGTAACAGGGTGGACATGGGAATTTGCCTTTTTGAAGAATCTTCAGTTCTTCAGGTCAATGCCCCTGGAGTTCTTTATGATGCGGTACATCATAACCGAACCAGGGTGTCCCAGTCGACTGTGCCAGAGTTGGAATTCTGGTGTTTGGGGGCACTGCAGGTGCTCCACCATGGATGTTTCTGGAGTTTGTATACTTGTTTGGTAGAGTCCCGAGGGGAGTCCCTTGAAACGTTCCACAATGGTTTTTGAACCATTTGTAAGAGCCGTTACAAGCAAGTATTCCCTTTTATCCTCCTCGACTGTCTCTAAGTGATATCCGTTTAAACGGATGTCTTTAAAACTTAGGAGGTTTCGGATGGATTTTGGGGAGTATAACGCATTTTTAAGTGTTATTTGTGTGTTGCCGGGGAGCAATATAATTGCTTCCCCTGATCCTTCGATTATATTTGCTGGCCCTGAGATTGTTCTCAGTGGGCCAGAATAACTACTTACGCTCGTGAAATAGTCTATGTTTTGAAGGATCGAGTGCGTCGATGCACTGTCCACTAGGCAGATAAGTTCCATATCTAAAAATGGGGAAAGACATTCAAGCAATAAATATAGATAAAAGATTCACTTTCATAAATAAATGCTAAAAAGATATTGTTTGACATGGAAAAAATAACTAGATACGATGCATAAAAATTTAAGATACATTGCTAATTGCATAAAAGTGGTCCAGATCTAGAGAGTATCATCTCCCATGAAATCTTCGGGAGTCCATGAGGTCTCTGCCAACGCTGCGCTCTCCATCAGGTTTGTCTCAGCTCGAGGCTTGAGGCTTGCCTGGTAGAGGTCCTGGAGGTGTTTTGCTGTGCGGCAGATTCTGGACCAGTGGCCCGTCATCCCGCATTTTGAGCATTTGTCCTCCCAGTCTTTCTTGGGAGTGCCTCCTTTGTTGGGAATCCTCTTCTGCTTCTTGTCCACGAACTTCTGGTTCTGGGGAGGAGCTGGGTGAGTGGCCTTCTTCCGCTGCTTCTGTTCTTTCCATTTCTGGAATTTTGCCTTTTTGTCCGTCTTCTTCTTCTGGGAAGACTGGAAGTGGGCCTCTGCAGGAGGTGGCAATGGAGCGGAGCCAGGAGGGCGCAGGTTGTGGGTGGCAACCAACAGATCTCTGTTCTGTTCAGCCATAAGTAGGCATGAAAGAAGGTCAGAGTACTTTGTGAACTTCCTCTCTCGATATTGTTGCATAAGGATCATGTCCTTTTCCTGGAAAGACGTAAACGTCTTTTCCAGCAACATTTTCTCCGTCACTGGTTCACCACACAACTTCAGGCGTGAGGTGATGCGGAAAAGAGCTGAGTTGTACTCCGCTACGGATTTGAAATCCTGTATGCGGAGGTGAGTCCACTCGTACTGTGCACGGGGGAGTATGACATCCCTCTGATGTCGGTACCTCTCCTCGAGTGCATCCCACAGCTCGTAAGGGTCCTCTACAGTGAGGTACTCGTCCTTTAAGGTCGAGTCTAAGTGTTTCCTGATATATATAATGGCTTTCGCCTTTAATATATCGGAAACTTCCTCTGTATGAGGTGCTTCCACTGATGCCTCCTTGTTAGCTGGGGCAGTACTAGTTGTTGCCTTTTCAGTCTGTGTGAGACTGAAACCATGAGAGCGCAGATGGAACTTCAGGTCCAACTGCCAACTCAGGTAGTTTGACCCATCAGCCTTCAGGACTGAGAAGTCTACATTTGCGAGTCTGACCATTTTATGATCTAGCATGTACAGAAACAAAATAGCATGTATCATTAAGACTGAAAGTAAGACAGACATCCACGCATGTAATGTAGTCATTTTCATGAATTTAAATTACTGCGGTTTTAACATACATGCTTTTTCAGGTAATGTGAATAATTAATTACTAAAAAATTAACAATCACGCATGCTGTTTAATGGTTTTCATTGCGACATTAAAACATGGTATTAAAGCTAATTAATCAACCACGCAGTTTAATGCAAAAACAATGAAAAGCAGAAATAATGACCTTAGGCTATGGGGATCAGCCAGCCGACACCGAAAAATAAATAAAAAGTCCAGTCCGAGGTTACATCAAAATAAAAGGCATGAAAGTAAATTACAACTCGGGAACTTCAGAGAGAAGCCCCTATCTTCATTGAGCGAAACGCCTTCAGCTTATTTTTGGTGTCCTTCGGTCTTCTTTTTACATTTTCATCCTCACATACAAAGTTTCTCTCAAAAGAAAAGAAAAATTGCGGGAATTTAAAACGGTGTCGGAAACCTGGCTGATCCCTAAAAACATAGCCTAATATTTGCACATCCACGCAGATAATATTTTTGCAATATACAACCACGCAGATAATCGAAACACAAGCATTTAAAATAATTTTAAAATTGTGTGCGACGTGCAAGAAAAAAATTTTTTTTTTTTTTTTGAAAACTTTTGCCTTTTTGATCCATATTTTATTGTTTTATTTTACCGCTTTAAACCCTTTCAAATTTTCTTTTACTTATTTTGGGCTTTTTAGGGCCAAAAAATAAATAAAATAATTTGTGTGAATGGGCTAATTTTCTGGTCTTTTGGGCCATGAAAACAACCCATTAGGGTTAATATTGGGCCTCCCCCGAAAAATAACCCGTTAGGGTTAGGGTTTCAGGAAAATCCTGGGGGGGCCCGCGGCGTGTCGCCGCGACGGCTGGCCGCGTAGGGTGCGGCCGCCGTCGCGGCGACGGGCCGCGGCTGCGGGCCGCGGCCGGCGGGCCGCGGCCGGCGGGCCGCGGCCGGCGGGCCGCGGCCGGCGGGCCGCGGCAACTGGTCGCGGCCTAAGGCCGCGGCCGCCGCGGCCTGCAGGCCGCGGCAACTGGCCGCGGCTTCAGGCCGCGGCAGTTGGCCGCGGCCTGAGGCCGCGGCGCAGTGCCGCGGCTGCCGCGGCGCAGTGCCGCGGCTGCCGCGGCCTGGGGCCGCGGCTGCAGTCCGCGGCCTGGGGCCGCGGCTGCTGGCCGCGGCTTCAGGCCGCGGCCGCCGCGGCCTCAGGCCGCGGCGATTGATTCCGCCGGCGGCGCGAAGGGCGCGCCGCCGTTTCGCCCTATGGGCGTACGGAGATTTGGATCAAAAGGCGGGGAGGTAAAAAAAATCGGGTTTTTCAACAATTTTGATCGCTAAAAAACAAGTTTTTATTGTTTTAAACATGCAGATCTTATTAAAAATGTTGAATTTTACCGAGTTTATCAACTTTTTGATCCTAAAACATGCAGATCTAATGAGAAAAGCAGGTTTAGATCTAAAAGTTTGGATTTTTACCTACTAGATTCGACGAGGAATCTAGGCGACGGTTGGTGAAGGATGCCCTTTTCGCTCCCCGTTGAGAAGATTACGATCTTCTTTTTCTGAGCGATTTGTGGATCTCCTTTTCCGCGAGCCGCCGTCTCCTCCAACGAGCGTGATCGTGCTGATAACGTGTTGTGAAGGGAATTTAGGGAGAAATAGGTGTAAGGGGTTAAGAGCCCCCTACCAGTGTATTTATAGCTTTCAATAGTGGGTTGGATACCCAATTGGCCCAATGGGCCTATTCATAACAGAAAGGTCAAAATAAGAAAACAAATAAACAAATAATCAGTGAAGTTATCTTTGTCGATGATATGGGCTTTTGATTGAAGTAACTTCGGCATTGGAGAAATCTCATCCCGATGATGAACCCGATCTATTTGCACGTCGACAGAATCTAACTGCCTTCAGGCAGTGAGTTTGCCGTCAGGCAAACCCGACCTTACCTATATATAACTAAATCCGACTGCTTTTAGGCAGCGAATTTGTCAGCACACTAACTCGAAGCTGAATCCGACTTCTATCACGCAACAATGTTGCTCGTAAGCAAACCCGACCTACTGTACACTGATTGAATCAGACTACCAATTAGGCAGCGGGGTTACCTTAATGCAAACCCACACACAAGATGCGGTGCACGCGCAAAACCGACAAAAAAATGAGAAGAGTGTGCGTGTCGTCGGGAGGAGGCGGGACCTGCAAGCGACCAAAAATAGAGAGAAGTGTGGATGTGTATGTGTATTGTTGGGGGGTTAAAGGGGTTGTTACGACTAATATGCAAGGCCCGAATTACAACGGCCCACGGCCCGACCTCAAAGGAGAAGCCCACCAGAGAAGACGGGCCCGCCCGAAGGGGGCCCACAGACGAGGTTGAAGGCCCATCCGCTTCGCCCCCGGAGGCACCCGGCTGGCCCCCACTCGGCCGGATTAACCGCCACTCCCCCCTGAATCCGCGATCCCATGATGGCCATTAACGGATCCGTTAATGGACCATCCCTCCACTACGCGCGAGTGGGAGGAGGCGGAGGCGGATCAGGAGGACGTGAGAGGAGGCAAAACGTGGGGCAATCACGAAAGAGCCTATAAGAAGAAGGCCAGGACGACGGAGAAAGAGATCGAGACTGAGGTAATCAACAGAGAGGTACTCCATCAACGACCTAGGCATTCGCCACTCCATTTCCTTCCTCCCCCTTTGCTCGCGCCGTCTGGGTTGACGTTCCGGCTTCCTTGCAAGTCGGATCTCCCCCTCCGAGTTTCCTTTCAGACCTTGATCTGACTTAGGCATCGGAGGGGATTTGACCGGAACCTAGGTCTGGCCTCCCTGACGAGTTTCCTCATCTGTTCAGGAAGAAGACATCCGAGGCGCCGAGGCTACCCCTCAGCGTCGGTCGGCTACCCCCCATCGCAATCGTCAGGCGGACGGCTGCTCGGGCATCACCCCACTTGCAACACGCCGAGGCTACCCCTCGACGCGGATCCGACCGAGGCCGAGCGCGATTCAGCCGAGGCCGAGCGCAACTTACCGAGCCGAGGCTTCTCCTCAGCTCTTCCACGCCGAGAACGGGAGGACTCGGTAATCCCAAGGGACCCCCAAGTCGGCCCCTTGATCACGTTGACCATACAGCTGGCGATCAACGAACTGTGGTGAGAAAACACCCGTAAACAGGGGTTAATTGCAAAAAAAACTTTGGGATGGCAAAATGCATAAATCACAACCCAAACCAATGGGATAAAAGGGGTAAAAGTCGGCGTTAAAAGTGCAAAAACAACGGGAGGCAACGTCAAAAAAGATCGATGGCAAACCCGTAAATAAGTGGAAAAGAACAGAGCATTTGGCTTTTATAAAAAAATAATAGCAATCTTGCAATTAATGGAAATGAGGGGTGCCATTGTGTGGGTTCTCCACCATCTCACCCACAAACCACAAACCAAGCCCCCACTCTCTACCAAGTGAGGCCCACCTTGCCCATATGGTATAACCATGGCCAATCCTTTGTCCACATGGGACAAAGGCATATTTTGTCACATATGAACATGGCCATGGGCAAACCTCTGCCCCAGCTTCAACCCCCTCCTTGTTGTCTTCCTCGAGTCTCTGTCACACGTGCATGCGATTGATCGGTGCCGGCTTCCTTTCTCCTGGCCTCCTCGTTGAAGAGGGCATCCTTAACCATAGACATAGTAAGTTTGCTGTTTGGGACCGAATTGCTGAGAGAGACCACCATCTCCCAGTTGCCTGGAAGAGAACTTAAAAGAAGAAGATCTTGCTCTTCATCTCCAAGCTGTAACTCCACTGCAGATAGCTGATTTACCAGGCTCTGAAACTCGCTCGTGTGCTCCGCAACAGAAGTTCCACTCCGTAGCTTCAAATTTACCAATCGCCTCATTAATAAGGCTTTGTTTCGAGCGGTCTTTGTTTGGTACATGTCCTCAAGCTTTTGCCAGAGGACATGTCCACAGAAATTCCATCTCCAGTCACCACATGCCCCAGAAAAGCAAATCGATCCAGCCAAAACTCGCACTTCGAAAACTTAGCATACAAACGATGCTTCCTCAAAATTTCCAACACCGTCCTCAAGTGCGATGCATGCTCTTCCTCCGACTTCGAATAGATCAGAATGTCGTCGATAAAGATAACGACAAACTTATCCAAAAAGTCGTAGAAAATCAGGTTCATCAGATTCATGAAAACTGCGGGCGCGTTAGTTACGCCGAAAGGCATAACCACAAACTCATAGTGTCCATACTTCGTCCTGAACGCTGTCTTCGGAACATCATCCCTCTTCACCTTCAACTGATGGTAACCACTCCTCAAATCCAATTTAGAAAACACCCTCGAACCTCCAAGCTGATCAAAAATATCATCGATGCGAGGCAACGGGTATTTATTCTTAATGGTCACCGTATTCAATCCCCGATAGTCCACGCACATGCGACGCGAACCATCCTTCTTCTTAACCAGCAACACCGGTGCTCCCCACGGAGACACACTAGGATTAATATAACCCTTCTGCAACAGCTCATCCAACTGCTTCCGCAACTCTTCCAATTCTGTAGGTGCCATACGATACGGCGCCTTCGAGATCGGCTGCGCACCTGGAACTAGATCAATAGAAAATTCCAAAGCTCGATCAGGTGGCAACCCAGACATCTCCTCAGGGAAGACGTCGCCAAAATCTCGCACCACAGCTGGCCACTCCAGCTCCATCTGCATAGCTACAGCCTCCACCGGCCTGGCCCGAAATCTGACAGGACCAAGCGAACTGCTACCACGACTGAACTCAAATACTGGATGTCCGGGAATCTCGAACACCACCTTCTTCCTCCTGCAGTCGATCGTAGCATAGAAGCTCGCAAGCCAATCCATCCCAAAGACCGCATCGTAGTTGGTGATGTTGTGGACAATAAAATCAGCATAAATCTCATGTCCACAAACCACCACAGAGCAAGGACTGCACCCACGATACACCGTGACTACTCCATTCCCTGTGACGATATTCCAACTCTTGGAGAGAGGGGACGTCAACAAGGAATGCTTCTCCACGAAGCTCTGGGCCAAAATGCACATCGATGCACCAGAGTCAAAGAGGACTCGGGCAGGGAATGTGCAAACCAAAACCACACCTAATAAACAGTCTAATCAATCAAATCTTACTCTAGCAACATTCATACACAAGCATCCAGCATAATTTAACAATCAATTAATTAAGGAAGGAACAATCTAGATCGAAAGTTACCTGCAATGATCTCATCCATGGCCAAAACCTCCTCCTCAGTCATCAGAAATGCCTGCCTCCTCGGCGGAGCGGCCCGCTGGAAAGCCTGTCTCTGTGGAACAAGAGGCGCTCCACGTCCAACGGGCACAGGAGCTCGCTGCTGCAACGGCTGCGCTGCAATAGGAGCCCGCCAAGGCTGCCTCGACTTCGGACACTCCCGGATGGTGTGGGCAGGATATCCGCAGACAATGCACTGTCCCAGAAACCTCCTACACTGCTCCCTGAGGTGTCCAGTCTTGCCACAGAAATGGCAAGTCTTCAGAATAGGCCCTCCTGGCCTCTTGAACTGAACAGGCTGGTTCGGCCTGAATCCAGGTCGAACCACAGCTCTCGCCTGCTCCACAGGCCTCTTCCCAGCGCCAACAACAGACCCCTTCCTCTGGTTCACAAGCAGCTCCTGCCTCTTGGCAGCGACCAAAACCATCTGATAAGATTCCCGGTCAGAAGAGGTCACAAAACTCTGGAGCTCTGAAGCAAGCCCCTGCAGAAATCTCTGAGCTCGCTCCTCAGCGTCCTGCACCATCTTTGGTGCAAACCGACTAAGCCTCATGAACTCCTGGTGGTATTGGTCCACCGACGAGCTCCCCTGCTTCAAATCGATAAAACGCTGCAGCATCTCTTCCCTGGCAGCCTTCGGGAAGAACTCACTATCAAATCTGGCCTTGAAGGTAGCCCAGACGATCGGCTCTACCAACATCTTTTCCTCAGCATCCCACCAATTCCTGGCGTTATCCTTCAGCTGGCGCTTCGCCAAGTCAACCCAACTAACTTCGTTGACCTTGGACATCTTCAGATTGTCCTCAATATTCCTCATCCATTCATCAGCAGCTAGGGGACCTTCGGTTCCATCAAAATACGCAGGACCCAGCTCTCTGAACTGCTTCGCCCCGGGCTCAGGGCGAGGAGTCTCCACCACCCGAGCAGCTCGAGTCACCAGAGCATTCTGCACCTGCAGAAGCACACCCTGCTGAACCTGCATCATTTGCAACATCATCCTCATCATCTCCCCATTAATGGTCTCCCGCTCAGGCTCCTCGTCATGAGGGGGCGCACCACTACCACCACCTCGGGTGATTCGCCTTCCTGCCATCTAATGACACAGAGAACGAAACGATTAGACTCATAGCTTAGGGCTCAGAGGTCGAAATTATTTGTTGGACAATCTTGCATTATTATCGTTATCCCGATAATTGCAGTTATAGAGGACCTGCGTGGGCCACCACTAAAACCTGTCACGACCCGCTTCCCTAAAATGGAGGCGAGACGTGAAAAGGTCCGCACGGAAGTGGAGCGGTGAAGCCCCAAACCCGATAAGCGTCAATTTAGTATAAGCAGGTCCCTGTAATTGCAAACGAAACAACAACAATAATAAAAATAGACGGATATGAAATACCAATCCCAAAGTTTGTCCACAAAATATTCAACATCACAGAAAAGCCACCAGGCTAAAAGAAAGAGTCCAAAGGCCCAGAACAAGGCCAACAAAAGCAACGACATAAATAAGTATAGGTGCCACGCACCGATAAACAAACAACTGTCTAGTCAAAAATAAAACACAGCGGAGACACTAGGACTGGTCCCCAGTGTCCACGAACTCCCCGTCCAACACGGGCTCAAGCTCGGCGTCCGCAAACACCTCACCCTCAGCTGGCAACTCAGGCTCGGGCTCTAACATGTGTCACCCAAAAGAGAAAAGGGGCACATGTCAGCAAGTCGAAAGACTTGCGCAAGGAAACTGGAATAAAGGTAAACTAGCAACCTAGCAGTTATAGTATGATGTATGGCATGGTAAGCATAGTATGGAAGTGACAAGTAAGGTACAAGTGGCAAGTATCAAGTATGTCATGGTCAACAAGTTGTACAAGTAGAACACGAACAAGTACAAGTGGTAAGTGTGACAAGTATAGTCAAGTAACAACAAGTACAAGGGATCACCCACACACGGATGCCCTATTGCCCGCAGGCTGTATTCAAGTATCAAGTACAAGGGATCACTCAACGAGTGCCTTTTGCCCGCAGGCTGTGTTCAAGTATCAAGTACAAGGGATCACTCAACGAGTGCCCTTTGCCCGCAGGCTGTGTTCAAGTATCAAGTACAAGGGATCACCCACACATGGATGCCCTATTGCCCGCAGGCTGTGATGCGCTCGTCTTCTGGAACACGAGCCAGAAAGTGTATTTAACAAGTATGGCGTAGGGGTGCACCTAGCCGGTACAAGTAACACTAGTATGTAGCAAAGCTACGCAATCACGATGAGTATTCAAGCATGCAATGACATGAGCAGTTAATTCGCGTACCGTTAATTGTATTTAAACGTGACAGGCAAAATGCAATGACATGAACAGATATTCGCGT
Source organism: Scilla litardierei (assembly GCA_030789695.1). Classification (NCBI taxonomy): domain Eukaryota; kingdom Viridiplantae; phylum Streptophyta; class Magnoliopsida; order Asparagales; family Asparagaceae; genus Scilla; species Scilla litardierei. The sequence goes on along the minus strand of CM061138.1, from coordinate 7,169,076 downwards.
ACCGTTAATGGAATTTAAACGTGACATATGAGCATGATGAGTGTGACGGACCAAGCTTCGTTGTCAAGCTAGGTCAATGGCGTCTAAGCGGCTATCCTTTCACCGTTTAGTCTCTTTTACGCTAAAACAAGGTAATGGCCTAAGACATGGCCCAAATCAAGAGATGCAAGTTTCACTTGCCTAACACCGGGGACGACGGTTACGAAGGTTCGTTTCCGCGGATGCTAGCCTACGGGGAATCGCTGTTATGGGGAACAATCATCAAAACACAAGTATTTTATTAGGGTTTCATAAAAATTACAATAGGACATGAAAAACAACGGTAGATCGATTTCTTACCGAGAGGAGGCGGAAGAAACACTCCGGGGAACCCTAGGATCAGATCTGGAAACGTTTGGGGAAGTTTGGGGAAACTAGGGTTTCGGGGGATTTTGGGGGTTTTGATGGATTTCGATGGAGATTTGGGGAAGATGAAAGGTGGAATGAGTGATTGGATGGATTGGATGATGGATTTAGGGCTTGGAATGATGGATTGAAGCTTGGAGGAAGATGGGGGCTTAGAGGGGAAGAAACTAGGGCTTAGGGTCGTGTTGGAGAAGAAGAAAACGATTGGGTTGGGTATAAATAGGTTGAGCTGGCGGCTGCCCAGAAATTAGGGTTTTAACACAGACTAATCGGTCAAGGAACAACCACTGACCGACTAGTTTGGCAACTAGTCGGTCGGTCGACCAACGCAGACCGACTAAGTGTAAACAGTAACTCCTGAATGAAAATAGGATTTAGAGTTAGTCGGTCCATGAACAAGTACTGACCGACTAGTTTAGGAACTAGTCGGTCGATGAACGTTCTTAGACCGACTAAGAGTAAACAGTAACTCAACTAAAATTAAGATGATGTGTTAGTCGGTTCAAGAAGCATCGCCGACCGACTAGTTTGCAACCTAGTCGGTCAACAACTCTTCTTAGACCGACTAACGATAAACAGTAACTCCTGAGAAAATTTAGAAAGCTCACTAGTCGGTCCAAGAAGGATTGCCGACCGACTGGATCGTCATCTAGTCGGTCGGTGCCCCTTCTCATACCGGCTAATGAGCACCAAAAGTTCCGATACGGAGCGCGGAGCCCCGGGATCGAATCCTAAGACTCCTAGGCTTGATCTAATAGTTAGATATGACCGTTATGAAGCCCTTCACAAACGACGTACCTCGAAATCGACGATCCTAAGGAAGAATCGAGAAAATACGACGAATCGATCGAAAATGAAAGTTACGGAGACGAAAACCACACAAGAGGAGAAAATCCACCAAAACATATATTATATTATATTATATCCAGATACATGAAAAGCAGTCGTTACAGAAGCCCAAGAATTTCACATGGAAATTGAACAGCTCACCCAGTCAAAGCCAGGCCATGTTGAACTTCCGAGCTCCAAGGAATCAGTTAATAGTGGGCTTGATGTTAATGGAGGAATAAATGGACAGCGGTTATGCCATTTTTCAGGGACAATTATGTCACCATTAAAGCAAGACCGTTATTAACTAACGGCACCAAGGAAACGCCCTCATCTATAAATAGTCCAAACGATGATGAGATAAGGACAACCTACAGAGATACTAATCATTAGGCACTCTGATAACTTACTCTCTTACTTCCACTTTACATTTCTTCTTCTATAGCTCGGCGTGACAGTGATCGGATAACCTCCCTTTAGGTTAGACCTAGCTGCACTGAGCATCCTTTAAGTCTCTTACTGACTTAATTATCGAAAGGGCCGGATTTGGGTCGGAACTCAGGTTCGACCCCTCTGACGATTTGTCTGTGCAACAAATAGCTCATGAAATAGCCCAGTGTTAGGTTGAGATTCTTCCAATAACTCAGACTTAGCTCTCCTTGACCTGGATCCACTCATCCATGGGTCCCACTCCTCAGCCGATGAAGCGTCACGTCATCAAAGGCGTACTCGTCAGCTCCACCGCACTGTCACCCGTCAACCGTACCGATGTGATAGTATGCGATTGACCATCATGTCAGTACTATCATATGTGATTGGTCATCATGTCGGTGCATCTGTTCACTTTCGATCACATGCCATCTTCTTTAGGTTATTCTCAATAAAGGAACCAAAGAGCTTGGATCCTCAGACCACAAAAAAGATGTGCGGATTACCTTTGTTGCATAGAGACAACCGACATACGTCGACATGCATTCCTTATTGATAGTAAAAAACAAAGTACAAGTCCCAAACTACTTTGGATCGTCATGACACACGGATTCAGCATCAAGGTCAACATACGTTTCACAATATTGTAACACGAAATCCAAACGCTTGACTTTCAAATCACCATCATTAACCTACCAATCTTCAGAGCTGCCTCCTCTGCTTCACTCTCACCTTCAATCCATCCTTCATGTTGAGAATTATCGAGAGCTTGGGCTCAACGACATGGCCTTCAACCAGCTCGACATCGAAGTTGCATACCATGGCGGCGGCCACGGTCTTCATCTGAGTGAAGGCGATCTCCTTCCCCAAACAAGTCCTCGGCCCGCAGTTGAACGACAGGAACTTGTAGGCCGGCTCGTGCCGCAGCCTCCCCCTCTCCGATATCCACCTCTCCGGCCTGAACTCCGAGCAGTCCTTCCCCCATACCCCCTCCATCCTCCCCATCGAGTACGTCGAGAACAGGATCTTCTCCTTGGCCTTGGCCTTTATGCCGCTCGGCAGCACTTCGGCCTGAATCGGCCCCTTGTGCTCGAACGGAACCGACGGATACAGCCTCAGCGACTCGCACAGGGCTGCATGCAAGTAGACCAGCCTCGCAGTCTCTTCGGAGCCGAGCAAAACAGGGGACTCGATCATATCGTTAACATCCCTTGCACCCAAATGTTGCCTTATCTCCTCAAGAATCTTCGACTTCACTTGGGGGTTCTTGGCCAGGATCCAGAAGAACCACGACAGGGCCACCCCGGTGGTGTCCCTCCCCGCGAGCATGAGGTTCACCGTCGTGTCCCTGAGAAACCGGTCGTCGTCGCCGCCCCTCGGATCCTCGATGTAGGACGTCAGCAAGTCCTCGCCGAAAATCCGCCCCTCTTTCTTCTTCCGGATGTGTTCGGCCACGAACTCGTCTATGACACGCCACGCCTCGATCAATCTCCTCTCCTTGCCGATCCCCAGCCTCCGCATCGCCTTCCAGCAGGCGGGCGGCACGATGTGCCGGAAGAACAAGGCCTCCATGGCGTCGTCCATCGCCCGGGCGAACGGCACCGTCGGAAACCCCTCCGACAGGCAGCCGGGGTCGACCCCAAACACCAGGTTGCAGGTCATGTCGAACGTCAGCCTCAGGAAAACGTCCTGCAGGTCGATCGCGTCACCCTTTCGGGCCAGCCTGCTCACCAGCGGCACCAGCCCCTTCTCCACCTTCTCCCGGCTGCACCTCGCGACGAAGGCCCGGAAGCTCGGGCTGCTCATGACGCCGTGGGCCCGCTTCCGCTGGCTCTTCCACGACTCGTAGTCGGCGTTGAAGATGCCGTCGCCGAGGATGTCGAACATCTCCAAGAACTCGTCGCCCTTGGGGTAATTGGCGAAGTTCACGTTGAACACGTGGTTGACGTTGGCCGGGTCGCATGTGAGCAGGAAGTCCATGCCCATCAACCACGGGCCGCGGAACTCGAACGTGCAGCCGGCCTCCCGGAGCGCGTCGGTCACGAACTCGTGCAGGCGGTCGATGTTTGCGACGATGGCCGGAAGCATCCCGACGACCGGCCAGTTGTGGGGAATAAGGGACTTTTTGGTTAATTGGTAGTAGAAGTAGGCACAGAAGAAGCAAGCAGCCGCCAGGCAAATTTCAGGGTAGGAGAGCAAGAGGCCTGCTAAGCTTGCAGCCATTGCTCTGAATTCTAGCTCTGGTGATGAGAGATTGTCTGTTTCGTTGCATGTATATATAACAAACTTTTTTCACTGTTTCATTTGATTCAGTTGGTAAGGTGTCATGATTTTTTTTTTAAGTGGTGGAAAATTTTGACAGGGTTGGCAAAAATCGGTGGAGGGCTGGGGTTTTTGTTTAGATTAATGTTTAATTTTCATGAATTTGGCTGTTGCAAGGATCAGAGAGCTCTGAATGACTTTTAATTTAGGGGGAGGGGTGAATTCATGGGGAGAGCTCGTTTTGAATGATTGGCCTTTCAGAAGAGGTCCACGATGCCACTGGATTGCCAGCAACAGGTACAATTTTCTGACTGTAAAGAGAAATCAAACGGGCAAGAGACAAGGAGAAGGGAGTGGATAGAATCTTCGAGCTCTCAAGGGTTGCACCAAAATGTAGAAATTACTAGCAAGATCCCCACACGTGTATCGTGCCAGAGAGTGGAATCGCTTTGCCGCGCGTTCATATTGTTCAGGGGCATTTTAGGAATAACGAAATGGTACATTTGGCTAGCACTCCTTGAATGATGTGATATAGGTTACTAAACACCGCTCAACGATAACACTAGCAGGAAACGCTCTGGCTTAGGGGGAACCGTTAAATCTTGCGTTTTTTTAGCAATTTTGCTACGGAAATTGCTATGCGAACGAACCAAATTGCTCAGTTCACATGCCTACTTTGGACACATACCTAAAAATTATGAAAATACATTGGAAAGCTGGTAAGGGGGTTATGTTTTTTTTTTAAATACATTGGAAAGCTGGTAAACGATGCGTGTGTTTCAAATCTAGGTGGTCCCATTGAAAATCGGAGGCAAATGCCGTTAGACCACAGTCCTGTGGCACGGGACCATGTTTTGCACATGGTTTTGTCAGACCATGACGTTTGCATCACGTGGTGCTTTTCTCATTATGAAAGACATTTCCTTTCTCTCACGCCAATTTTGACGAGTCACTGTAGCATATCTCCATTTCTCATGATTTTTTGGCGTATGATTGGAAAGAGAAAATGTAATTTTCGACGATTTGACGTAAGATTGGAGATGCTCTAATAATTTAAGATATTGGGTGTCTAGACTTCATGAATTTGACTCTCAGCGAGCTTCTCGATCATGTTTTGACAATCTTAGCAATTGCAACGGCCAACTACTCATCATCACTGTAGCTTGATTTTAATTAAAAAAAGGCATTGGCGTCATCAAACATCAAAAGTATCATTTTCAACCCAGCGTATGACACATGATCGTAAACAACAGTGTAATTGATTAAGACGTCCACTCCGATGACTTAACCCCAAAACATTGGCGTTTGATTACAAAACTTTAAATACAATGCCAACAATGCCAGCTAGGCGTTGCCACTATCAAGTTTTTTTTTAAAAAAAAATAAAGAAAAACTCGCACGCCAATCGACCGTGCAAGCGTGCGAAATGAACTCGGACGAAAGATGATCCCAAGTAAACAAATAATTTTCGGTGGGGCAAGAAAATTGAAGATTGAGGCACAAGCGTGTTTGTATCTTTTTGATGTGTGCTTGAGGTCGCTGTCTTCTGTTTCGTCTGCGCCGCGGCAACGCCGCTACCTCCTCCGGCCTCCTTCGCAGCCCCCTCGGCCGACAACCCATTCCCACCTCCCCCATCCGCCGACAAGCCCCGCCACCTCCTCCGACAACGCAACCCCATCATCCAGCTGTCGATGGTAGACGAGGAGTAATGACAAACTTGTAAATAAGTGGGTTGTGTGCAAGAGTGATGGCAAACTTACAAATAACCTGGTGCGTGCACAAAGCAATTCCCAAAAAAAAATTCCTAACATGCCTACGTGCAGTTCCCTACTCGTGAGTTTTATTGTATGCACTCTGAAAATGGATAGTGTTACAAAATAAAATGTTTCTAATAATCATTATAATGATCTATATAATGATCTAATACAATGATCTAATCATGATCATTATATTAAACAGTCTATATACAATCTATATAATGATCTAATCATGTAAATTCCGAACAAATTGATGGCTTCTAGCTGCATTCCAAACATATTCATCTACGTAATGATCTAAACATGTAAATTCCTAACAATGCATGTCCTTCACCTAAAGCATACTACTCCCATAAGGACTTCTAATCAATCATGGAATTAGATCCAAAGGAGCATAAAAACGCTCTAGTAGCCTGCTTTCATAAGAATATTAAATTAGAGAGTTTAGTAAGAAAATGTACATGACTTAGTAATTAAGTCATCCTTAATTGGGCCACAAACCAAATCTCAATTAGGTCTTGGTTTGCCTTATCAAGTAGCCTACTTTGGACGGTTTGGGTTTGGGTCAGACTACTCCTCAATGGATTTAGATCCAACTAGATGATGTGATACAGTCGCCACGACATCGCCTAGTCATCACCTAATTGGCGCTTGGCACGTGAGTTGGCATTCTCTAAAGTACTCCTAGGGCACTATTATAAATATTGTATCAAGAAGGTTCTTATGTATTCATGAGAATTCTTTAAAGAGGGAACTTTGTGTGTAATAATGGAGAATGTTTTAGAGACTCTTTCTAAGCTATTGGATCATGAAAGACTTTAGAAGCCTTAATCTTCATCATCCATTTTAAGTAAGCCTCGCCTATAAAAGTAGAAAATGGGAGCTCATTTGTAACCAACAAGAGTTAGCAAGCAAGTAAAAGCAATAGTTCTCCACTTCCATTTTTTTTTTTTTGTGTTCTTGAGTGTCTTGTGAAAGTGTGAGAATTCGAAGGAATGTTGACTTGGCCATTCTTAAAGACGGAGCCAGAAAAGTTTTCTGCCCTGGGATGTAATAAATACATAAAATTTTCTCATATGGATCAATCATCAATTCAATTTCAATACACTCATCAAATTCAATTTCAAAACAAAAGGTAGCCAGTTAAATTATAAATGATATAATCCAAATACACTTGATAAAGAATGAAAAAGCAAAATTCAAACGTACATACTAAGATTCAAAAGAGAGACTAGATTTCTTTACGTGTTTGGATTCTGGATCTAGTGGATTCTACAAGCTTGTTCTAAGATTATTATCAAACAGCATCCGGTGTGTTGCCAACCCAATTGGTCGCTATCTTACAGCTCACTGAGGCCAATACGTGCAAAAAGCTGAAGAGACGATGAAAAGGGCTTCACGACAATTGTTGGCATCGATATTGAAAAAAAGGGATTCATGTCTTTTTCGTTTTTCTTGTTCCTCCTGTTGTTGTTAAGGTGGTTTATCACATCAAGATGTGATATTGCACTCCTATTGTAATGCAATGACATCCCCCACACTGTAGTGGTGGCGGATGGGATGGGTTGATCCACCCGACTCGTGGTCCGCGAGTTGCGAGCTGCGCACACGACCATATATGAGAAGGCACGATGCATCGTGATACATGGAAGATAATACTTTGTTTTAAGAAAGGACATATCACCATGATTAATGTATTTTGTTTCTTATTTGGAATAATGGCTTATGTGGATAAGTGGGAGAATGTTGGTTTTTTTTCCCCGTTTCCAGCCGGTTGTGATCCACAAACTGATTCACTCTCAATAACTGCAAAAATATCAGTTTTTAACCGTTGATGGAACGGTTTCAAGCGTCGATAAATATGGGTTTTGGTCACTGCAGTCCAACATCTCAATTTCAGAAGATACACCATCAAAAACTGAGGGTTTGAGACGCAGAAGATTAAAACACAGAGTAAAAAGTTCACCTTTTGAAAGGCAATGTCTGGAGGTAAGATTCTTCCACAAATCAAATTAGACTTACAAGCCTGCCGCCAGTTGGGACAAGCCAGGTTGAACCAACTCGTGCATACAAGGTGGCTGGTTCAACTTGGCACTAGGTCCCAACCTGTACGGGCCGGGTTGGGTCGGGTTGGGACAAGTTGGCTCGCATGAGTATGCCGAGGAAACTGTTTAGTGTTTACCGACCAGAGAGGTGAGTCATCTTGCTCTCCAAAGGAAGGTGAAGTTTGTCGGAAAAAGCTACAGACAGCTATGATGCAGATGCTAAACACACACCTACGAATCGCAAGCACATTTGTAACGAATAATGCAACGGAACAGCTCGCATGGTTGTTCCGTTGGATGATGAGCTTAGTTAAGATTGAGGCTGTGATGGTTCGATCCCCATCAAGCTTTTATAAAATTGTTTCCATTTGACATCCCTAGGTGTAGCAATTCGAGCCCCGGCCAGTTTCGATTTTCTTAAAGAACCAGATCGGCACGGTCAGATAAGAATTCAGTAAAGAACGGCACAGACATGGCACAATAATAAAATAGGGACGTCAGGCCCGGTCCGGTCCGATGACCAGTCAAGACTTGCTCATCTGCATCTGCAAAGTGATTTTAAGTTTAAAGTCTACAAGGTAGTAGCACAGGATTCGCCTTGCTGACATCTGCTAGCTTTCTTATGTAGATGAACCCACGAGAAATTTATGCAAAGTTTGCAAGACTCTTCAATGATTTTCATTGCACACATGTTGGATTGAGACCAGTAAGCAATTGGATTGAGACATGGTACTGTGAATCACCATGCAAATCAGTTCAATTTAGCCCAAAATGATGATCGCTTTGTTGTTCAATCTACCATTTGACCCCTGAAAATAATTGCACTACCTAAAATATGAAGGGTTCGGTGGCAAGCGCAAGTAGCTGATGAGGAAAGTACCTTCAGAAATTCCTTGGATTTTTAATAATTACATCCTGTTATTACATCCCTGCTTAAAAAATTCATGTTATATGACTGTTAACATGAATACATGCATTAAGTTGCAATATAGCTATAATGTTTTCGGGCCGGGCCGGGCCACTCAATGGGCCGGATAGCTCGACCCAGGCCCAACATGATAAGAAACGGGGCCAAACCGGCACAGCCCGATAAAGATTTCGAGTCGCCGGGCCAAAAAATGCAACACCTGGTGTTGGTTTTGTTAATCCGGTGGTAGTGGTTTCACGGAAATAGACATCATAAAAAATTGCTCATAAAATTAGTTTAAAAATAAACTTCTACCCATGATTGAACACAATTAACTTAAGAAAAAAAGTTGAAAGGTCAAAATAACCAAAAAAATAAACAAAGAAGCAGAAGAGTCATCTTTGTCGATGATCTTGGCTTTTGATTAAAGTAACTTCGGGTTTGGCGAAATCTCTTCCCGAAGATGAACCCGATCTGCTGCATGTCAGCTGAATCTAACTGCCTTCAGGCAGCGAGTTTGCTCTCGGGCAAACCCTACCTTACATATATATAACTAGATTCAACTTCATTTAAGTGAGGTTACCCTCGGGCGAATCGGATGCTAAATCCAACAACCCTCAAACAACGAGGTTGCCTGCTCGTGAACCCGCAGTACTGACCATCGTACCGAATCCAACTGCCCGCAGTCAGTGTGTTTGCGCTTAGACAACCCTGGCCTTTCATATTTTGCTAAATCACAACCCAAACAGGGGGGGGTAAAAAGGGTAAAAGCAGCCGTTAAAAGAGCAAAAACCACGGAACACAAAGTGAAAAAAGACAGATTGTAAACCCATAAATAAGTGTAAAAGAAATGAGCACTTGACTTTTATTTAAAAAAAACAATGGCAAGCTAACAGAGGTGATGGGTGACAATGGGTTCTCCACCACCTCACCCAAAAACACAAACCAAACCCCCACTCTACCAAATGGGGCCCACCTTTCCCATATGGTACAACCATGGCCAATCCTTAGTCCACATAGGCCAAAGGCATATTTTGTCCCATAGAAACATAGCCGTGGACAAACCTTGCCCTACGTTATATATATTTGAATCAGTGTTTTGCTTGTATGGTGGATTAAAAATAAGGATTTAATATATATTCAGTCCCCTAATCTAATCCATATTAATCCCCTTTCGTGGGTCTCAGGATCATTGCTTCAAAATTTTACCCAACAAAAAGTAAAAAATAATGCTTAGGTCAGGGATATTAATATGAGAATGATGTTTTAAAATGGTATCTGACCAACTTGGATAAGGTTTGCTTTTTGGACGGTCAATGAGAGACCGTCACATCAGCACACCTAACCCAAGTTGGTCAGGCACCTGTAAGACAGTAAACCCTATTAATATTATTAATATATGAGTGCTACTGCATAATTATTTGTTTACATACGAAAATTTAATGCCTTTGATAAAAAAATATAAACTCAAATTACAAATCAAGGTATACAGTTTATCCTAAGTATCCTTTGTGAAGAAAAATGAGTAAGTCGGTCTTCGTGTATATATAAGAAAGATCTCACATATGTCATATGATACGCATTACTTTCTTAATTAAAAAATGACTAATTGTTACATATGTACCGGTAAAAGATATCAAATTTGTAAATAGTTCAAATGAATCAAATCCCATTCAACAGAACAAATTTAAAGTTTATAAATTCACAATTATTTTATTTGAAGCATTAAATATTTTCGTCCAGCGCACAAACCAAAATTTTGTACTCCAACTCTGAATATAATGGGTTTAAAGTCGAATGGGTTGGAGCTGATCTTGACATCAACTTATCTTATATTTTTGCCAATAAATGTAGCAGCCTTGCAAAAAAAAACGTCGCCGGTGTAGTGTTCCTAGGACTATGGTATTACAACCGAGAGCAATCATTCACCCGTGTAACCTGGAAAAGAGACTTCTGTGGAAATTGGAACGTAAGTTACTCTTTTTTTTTCCGCTGTGGAATCCATTAATAAGATTGGCATATAGATAATTTTCATAACCAGACAATTGTCTGCACAATATGAATACAATAAAAGAGACTACTTGCATTTGCTCATGAATAGAATATATATGTAGGGGGGAAAACCCTAAATTTTACAACCAATACATAGTTAAAAACACACAACCATAATCATCAACAGTGAAATAGAGTGAAAATTGGATGGAATATAACGGTAGAATTATCAAGCCAAAAAGCGAACTCTATTAATGAGTCCAACAAGGCAAAGAATAGAAACCCATTGACATGAAGCTGATATATAAGACTTGTAACTGAAAATGATGAAAGCTTAAGGACCTTTGTTATATACGTCATGCTCATATCTTATGTAGACATGTACATGAGTTTGAAGTGTTAAGTATTTCTACATATGAGACAACAATAACCACGTCCACGATTCGGTTTTCCTATCAAAGCTCATCACTTGAGACATGAACCAGACAGTAACAAACAAACATGAATCAGCAGTTAAAATTAATGGCAGCAAAAAACTGATATCTAATAACTTTGAACTCGTAGAAGTATAATTCAACATGAACTCCTATAAAATAACAAACACTCCAACGTACAAGTCAGCTACGCAGTTGCATTTGAAGCGCCCACCTTAAGCATGATTAGGAATGATTTCCTGACCATTAAAACCGCAATCTTCCTAACCGTATTGTGCCTCTTTTAACATTTAAGCTAAAAGCTTTTCCATGAAAGGAATAATACCAGTTTGAAGCTCAATCGAGGCAGGACACATACTTGCATCCCCATGCGAGTGCTCTTGGTAAACATATATTATACAAAACATAGATGCCGTTGAACGTGGATGCTAAATATGAAAAAATGATTGGTAAAAGGATAGTGAAGATTTGACATAAAATAATCAATGGTGTGGAGATATAAAATAATCTTTTTTTTTGTTTTTTTTTTTTTGGGGGTGGGGGTGGGGGCTAAATGATATTGATTAAAAATTCTGAACTTTTAGAAGGTTAAATTAAGGTTTGAGATGGAAATGAGAGAAAGATGGTATAGAATGTGTGGCAAAATGAACCCGACCCGAACCGAACCTATTGACGGATGAAATCGTCATACAGTAAAGTGGAACCAACGAGAACACCCTCAGTGAGGGGACGCTATGCCGGATGAGGAGTGGGGCCTGTTGAGTGGTCCCAGATCGTGGAGGGCTAGAACTGAGCTATTTGATTGAAGGCCGACATAGCTCCGCGCTATCTTCGTAGATCTGCATAATAGGAGAAATCGTCAGGGATGACGTCTTGGGCACGACCAAATCTCCTCTGATACTTAAGTCACCGGATGACTCAAAAAGGGGGCTCGGGCGGCTAGATCTGATCTATAGGGAGGTCATCCGATCACCGTCACGCCAAGCTATGGTGGAAGAAATGTAAAGTGGAGTAAATACATAGTATTATGATACCTAAGTGCATGTTTTTACCCCCTCCCCCCCCCCCCCCCCCCCCCACCTTCCATTGTTTCCTGGAGTATTTATCTCCCCGCTTGCCTTGTAGATTCCAGCTAATAAAGTAGCCTTATTAGAGTAACCACTACCATAAAAGTAGCCCTTTAATCACTGAATTAGTGGCCATTAAAGCAGGCCATGATGAAGTGTAACCACCCACCATTGATGACCCTTTGTGAGGGAAGTGGAGGTTGACTTGTTCAACTCTGCGTAGGTCGGCCTGCATGGGTCGGCCTCCTCCTGGATATGTCGGCCTAGCTCTACGTGGGTCGGTCTGGATGGGTCGGCCTCCTCCTGGGTGGGTCAGCCTAGCTCTGCGTGGGTCGGCCTGGATAGGTCATCCTCAACTCTGGATAGGCCAGTCTGGTCCGATCGTTTAGCGGCTCTTTCTAAGAGACGGGAATGTAAATAGAAAACATCCCCAGGGAAAGCCTCACGGCCTGGTGGTCGGAGTAACAATAATGACATTTGTCGATATGACACCGCCTGTTTACTAAGATCATCATATATAATTAATGCGTGCCTTCCATTATCGCGGAAATATTCCCCCATTGCACACCAAGAATATGGGGCCAGAAATTGCAGAGGAGCAGGAGCCGAAGCGGTGGCTGCTACAAGAATGGAATATTCCAAAGCATTCACCCCAGGTAGGTCATTCCCGCCCCAGGAATGTCATCCTCGCCCACGGATAGGTCAGTAGGTCAGATGTATTCCCCACATCAACATTACAACGGGATAAAACATGTCGAGGATAAAACACGAGCTCCAGAGTTGAACAAGTCAACATATACCTCCCTCACAAAGGGTCATCAATGATGGGTGGTTACACCTCATCATGGCCTACTTTAATGGCCATTAATTCAGTTATTACAGGGCTACTTTTATAGTAGTGGTTACTACAATAAAGCAACTTTATTAGCTGGAAGTTACAGGGCAAGACGGAGAGATAAATACTGCAGGAATCAATAGAGAGGGTGGGGGTAAGAACCTACACTCAGATATCAATACTATGCATCTACTCCACTTTACATTTCTTCCACCATAGCTCGGTGTGACGGTGATCGGACGACCTCCCTATAGGTCGGACTTAGACGCCCCTGAGCCCCTTTTTGAGTCATCCACGGACGCATCTGAGGAGATTTGGTCGGGTCCCAAACCCGACCCCCTTACGATTTCTCATATGATGCCAAATCAACGAAGATAGCACAGAGCTAGGTCGGCCTTTAATCAAATAGCTCAGTCCTAGCTCTCCACGACATGGGACCTACTCTCAACGAGTCCCACTCCTCATCCGACGTAGCATCCCCTCACCAAAGGTGTACACGTAGGTTCCACTTTATTGTATGACGATTTCATCCGTCAACAGAACCAGACCTCTTGGTCCAGGTTAAGTATGGGTCAATCCGGGACAGGTAGGATTCGGATCAACCCTACTGGATAAAATCTGGTTCAGGTACAGTTTTGACCCGCTAACCCGACTAGACCCGAATTCCACCCGCTTCTATACCTATAAGTATAATATGTACAAAAGCTACACACGTATAAAGCTGATTAGTGTTTGATTAGTGTTGTTTTTAATGAATTCATGTAATGGAGAATTGGTTTTATTTTTATAAAATATTAATCAGGAAAAATGGCCGTATGGACGTGCACCAGTAAGTAACATGTGCACGCCCAACAAAAGTGTTTTCCGATTATTTGAAAAAAAATTGTGAGATTGTTGTACACCGCATAGATGATCAACATATCAAAAATTAAGTGAACACAATGCCATTTGACCCTTAATCACACCATTGCATATCGTCGTTTCAGAACAATAAAACTTTTTGCAATGGTAGATCAAGAGACAAATAACCCTAGGGTTCATCCATATTTGGATTTTTAGGGTTTTAGAAAGTGTACAACAATTGTTTTAAAAAATACGAAAAATCCATTTTTGTGGACGTACAGAGGTAATTTCATGTGCACGTCCTACAGGTACATATTGCCGATATTAATAATAATAATAATGTTATTATAAATAAACCTATATTACACAATTATACTCACCAAGTGACAGTGGCTGGCTCTGTTGGCTAATGATTTGGCACTGATGGTTTACTTCTCGTTAGCCAATTTAATTCCTTTTCCCCTTATCAACCCAAACCCGGCTGTACTCACCCCACACTCGACCTGCCAGATAAAGCAAGTCGGTACGGCTGATCCGGATTATACCCGTATCATGCACGAGTTTCAAAACCTAGACCCAGATTCAATTCAGGTCCAATTCGAATTTACACATCCAAATCATGTCAAACCCAAGCCGGCCTGTTGACCAGCCCTAGTGGGGAAGGATGTGAGGGGGGGGGAGGGGGGGGAGGGGGGGGGGAGAGAGAGAGAGAGAGAGAGAGAGAGTGTGTGTGTGTGTGTGTGTGTGTGTGTGTGAAGGTGTAGAAATGTTTGTGCATGTTTGGATAAATTTAGTATATACTGAGAGAGAATTACTATGGGCACAGGTATTTATGACATGAGTAAATTTATGACATGTAAATTAATGTTTATGTGTGGGTTGAATGTGACATATAGAAGCATATAAGGTGAAACATGAGCCCTATGTGCACAGGAATTACTAGTTCTCACATGAGAAGCTGAACGATAAGAGCACTGGTACTTAAACAGACCTATGCAGCTGCTGCTGCAACACCTAGATTGTATTGTAAAGCTACAAACGGCCATGAAAAACATTTATAATAAAATTGTCCAAATAGCACATTAAGTGAAACATTGTAACTTGGAACTAACAAAGAGATGCTGAATCCTAACTCAACCAAACAAAATTTAGATAACAAAGCATTGGAGACGAGTAATGTTGCTTGCCAATGTTGAACAGAATGTTGGACATCACATTAAAATGTGGCAGAGGTTGCAGCCTTCTGCTTCGGAGTAGCTTCGGTACCTGCATCAAAAGAGGGCAAATCAGATGTGAATCCAGAAACATAAAGAACCAAGAAGATTATGAGCTACAACATGTTGATGAATTGTATAAAAATAGGCCTAGAAATATTGCATTCCCTTCAAGACAAATGATTAACACTAAAGGTTGTGAATCACGGTTGACATTCAAGATGGCTACCAAAAATTTTGAAGTCGGTGGGCGAAGAGGTTGTGAATCACGGTTGCATGTATAAGGTTATAAAGACAATTCCAAAGATGAAAAACGGCATTGCACTTAATAAAATTCAATCATACGATCAAGGATCAAACCATTAGCAGACGGTAAAGAGTTTTGATCCCTATTCTAAATAAATAAATAAATAAAGTTTGGCTTGTGAAGACTTCTGGTGAGCCCTTGATGTTGCGGACACAATTACAACTAGATAATCGCATTCCAGGTGATAAATATAAGAAACAAGGAGAAGCCTCTTTATATCAAATCGAAGTGGACCTTGCTTAATCAAATGCATATGCACAGCATAACAAACATGCATGATGCAAATCAAGCTCTATCTGAGTTTAGCCCACCAAAAGGCATGTTGACGCGCCAATAAACTTGAGGGCTTCACACCACAAGATTAAGGAAAAATTGAACCCTCAACTGAGTTGTTTCCACTAAAGCTAGCAATCAACAATTTAATGCAGATATTATCCCTATTGTGGTGGCTAAATGTAAGACCATAATAACATTACCAAACAGTGGATGCTTACCTTCCCAACTGCATTGCTTGATATACACTATTTCCATACAAATCAATAAAAACAGAGGCTATTCTACAGCAACCGTATTGCATACCTTCTCTGAAATTGCTCTTGAACCTTCGAGGCACGTGACGCAGGTACCTCATCCTTCCAGTGCCGGTTGTCTTCCTCCTAATGGCTTTCACACTCCAATTATCTGTTCAACAACATAATAAGATAGAGTTGAAGGAATGCTTTCTAATCAGAACAACTGCATTCAAGTAGAATACTACACATTTGCACATCCGATGGAGTGAAAGAATTTACAGTGGCATATTAACCAAATTTATAATTTTTAACATCCAACATCTTATAAAACCAGTAATACGCAATATTTATGATACTACTAAATTTAAGCTTGAACATACACATACAAAAAGTTTATTATGTTAAGATCGCTTGGAATGAAAGCATAATCATTTTGTAAAGCACCCAAGAAGGCAAATCTCCATATGTTAGATGCAAGATACAAAGACTAAATGTCACTTCTCCTAAGATAAATTAGAAAATGTAGTTATACCTGCAATTTACATGTGATAAATTAGTAAATGTGGTTAATTCTGCTTATTACATGTGTCACTTATGTATAAGCCGCTCTTTCAAGATTGATCCACCAAGCCAAAACTCATACCCGTTTATTATTAACATTTTGTACCGAGGCAATACATATAATATTTGGTTTTATATATAGAGGAGGGATCTTCTAACCCCCTAAAATAACCCCCTTTTTGACCCCCCCATCTTGGCCATCCATCCCATTTAATTCAATGGATCAGATTTGCTCCACCACCAAGACATCTCATGTGAGTTTTTGAAGAGATATTCAATTTCTCTTCAAATTCTCCAAAAAAAGTAGAAGTCAATCTCTCTCTCTCCCTCTCACAGTTTTGCAGCACGCAACTCGAAATAGGCCAACTCTCTTCCAACGTGTATCTCTCTCTCGCTGGTAAACAGCAAGCACGAAAATTATCCGAGGGTCGCCGCCTCTCTCTCTCTCTCTCTCTGAAAATTATCCGAGGGTCGCCTCTCTCTCTCTCTCTCTCTCTCTCTCTCTCTCTCTCTCTCTCTCTGCAACGGCTGTGATCGGAGAGATCTCACCTCACACATCCATCTCGTGCCCAACCTAGATCTCCCCTGACCTCCAGCAAGCCAGGGCTACTCGATTCGTCATCAAAATAGCCATCGTCAACAATTTTGGGAAATTAGGGCTTTTGGGATTTTCGCGTAGAAGGAGGACTGATCTGAGGGAATTCGCGTAGAAGGGGGACTTTGATCTGAGGGACTTCGCGTAGAAGGAGGACTTTGATCTGAGGGACGTCGCGTAGGACTTTGTGAAGAAGGAGAACGTTGATTGAAGGGTAAGAATGCATTTTTCAAAAGATATTTATCTACATTTTGTAGTTAGGGTTTTGATTTTTTTTTGAATTTTTTCAATAAATTCTATGGTTTTGGATAATTTTCTCATTGTGACAACATAAATTTCTATGGTTTCGGAAATTAGGGCTTTTGATAATTTTCTAATTTTGACAATTTTCTATGGTTTCACCAAGATCGTCAAGTAAAGTTTAGGTTAAAAAACTTATTTTGGGTGGGACAAGATGCGTATTTAACATTGTAAATGTTAGCTTGTTGAGTTATGATATGGCTGAAATTGGTCCTTGCTTGCTGTCGGCGTATGGCCTATTTGGTGGGGTGCATATTGACAGTTGAGTGGACTGAAACCAATGGTTTCAGTCCACTCAACTGTCAATATGTGGACTGAAACCAATGGGTCAGTACTAAGGGGACTAAAACCCTGGGTTTCAATCCCTGTATGGGAAGTATTTAGGGGACTGAAACCCAGTGTGTTTCGGTCCCTGTATGGGAAGTAATTAGGGGACTGAAACCCAGGGTTGCAGTCCCTGTATGGGAAGTATTTAGGGGACTGAATAGGGGACTGAAACCCTGGGTTTCAGTCCCCTAATTACTTCCCATACAGGGACTGAAACCCTGGGTTTCAGTGCCAAAACTGCCAAGTTGTCAGGACTGAAACCCAGGGTGTCAGTGTTTAATTTTAATCAGTTTTGCTATAATATCATGTTTATGCTAATTATATTGTAGGATGGAAGACACTGTGACGCACTTTAGATCTACTCTACATACTGTGACGATTAAGATAAGAGAAATATGGAACCATCTTAGCGCTGCGGAGCGCGATGAAATGAAGAGAACACCCTTCCGTTGGATGATAGAAGGGATTGTAGTAGATGCAGAACATCTTGGTCGAATGGAGAAGAATAACAGTGATATAATGACAGTTTTAAACACATATGACCATGACAACAGGGCATTCAAGCTTGAAAGTAAGTATTTGACTGTCACGCCGACTGATATTGGAGTTATATTTGGACTACCAATAGTAGGGCATCCTCTGGAAAAGGGGTATATGGTAGGGGAGAAAGGAGATACTTTCATGAACGAATACTTCCCTGGAGCCAGAAGATAAGGCCAGCTATGGTATCATTGGCAATTGATAAGTGCCTTGGAAAGGAGATTAGAGATCCAGAGGAAATAAGATCCTTGTTAATCCTCCTTTTTTGTGCAAGCACATTCTTTCCCAACACCGGGGGGACGATGACTACTTCAATAGTGTTGCAAGTGGTCGAGAAATGTTCTGAGATTGCTTGGGCTTCCGCGATATATGACTTCCTCGTGGAGAATGTATAGAAAGATGCCTACTCAAAAAGGAGCAATAGGGGGATCCACTATCGGATTGCTTGTAAGTTAGTTTGATAGTGTATAGTATAATTTTTCATATATATTGATGCAACGCCGTAACTAACATATTTTTAATGTATTCTAGTATTGGTTGTGCCAGCATGTAAACCTATTTGACGAGATCCCTGGGAATGAGGAAAAGGAACCAAGATTCCTTAAATGGGACTTATTGGGAATCCGAAAAGCAATTGCTGGAATAGATCTGAGCAAGCTTAATGCTAAATTGGTAAGATTTATTTTATTGTCCTCACAAGTGTACTGTTTTGACACTGAAACCCAGGGTTTCAGTGCGAAATCTTTCCAGTTCAGTGCACTGAAACCCTGGGTTTCAGTGCTCTCATGGAGACTTGAGTGGGCTGAAACCCATGATTTCAGTGCCTTCATGTAGTCTCCATGAGGGCACTGAAACCCAGGGTTTCAATGCACTCAACTGTACTGTTTTGGCACTGAAACCCAGTGTTTCAGTGCGAAATCTTTCCAGTTGAGTGCACAGAAACCCTGGGTTTCAGTGCCCTCATGGATACTCTTTAATAGACAAAAGCAGATGAGTAAACGCAGAATGTGTTATTAAAGAGTATCCATGAGGGCACTGAAACCCAGGGTTTCAGTGCACTCAACTGGAAAGATTTCGCACTGAAAAACTGGGTTTCAGTGCCAAAACAGTACAGTTGAGTGCACTGAAACCCTGGGTTTCAGTGCCCTCATGGAGACTACATGAAGGCACAGAAACCATGGGTTTCAGCCCACTCAAGTCTCCATGAGACCACTGAAACCCAGGGTTTCAGTGCACTCAACTAGAAAGATTTCGCACTGAAACCCTGGGTTTCAGTGTCAAAACAGTACACTTGTAAAGACAATAAAATAATTCTTACCAATTTAGCATTAAGCTCGCTCAGATCTATTTCAGCAATTGCTTTTCGGATTCCCAATAAGTCCCATTTAAGGAATCTTGGTTCCTTTTCCTCATTCACAGGGATCTCGTCAAATAGGTTTACATGCTCGCACAACCAATACTAGAATACATTAAAAATATGTTAGTTACGGCGTTGCATCAATATATATGAAAAATTATACTATACACTATCAAACTAACTTACAAGCAATCCGATAGTGCATCCCCCTATTACTCCTTTTGAGTAGGCATATTTCTCTACATTCTCTACGAGGAAGTCACATATCGCGGAAGCCTAAGCAATCTCAGAACATTTCTCGACCACTTGCAACACTATTGAAGTAGTCATCGTCCCCCGGCGTTGGGAAAAAATGTGCTTGCACAAAAAAGGAGGATTACCTATGATCTTATTTCCTCTGGATCTCTAATCTCCTTTCCAAGGCACTTATCAATTGACAATGATACCATAGCTGGCCTTATCTTCCTGGCTCCAGGGAAGTATTCGTTCATGAAAGTATCTCCTTTCTCCTCTACCATATACTCCTTTTCCAGAGGATGCCCTACTATTGGTAGTCCAAATATAACTCCAATATCAGTCGGTATGACAGTCAAATACTTACTTTCAAGCTTAAATGCCCTGTTGTCATGGTCATATGTGTTTAAAACTGTCATTATATAACTGTTATTCTTCTCCATTCGACCAAGATGTTTTGCATGTACTACAATCCCTTCTATCATCCAACGAAAGGGTGTTCTCTTCATTTCATTGCACTCCGCAGCGCTAAGATGGTCCCATATTTCTCTTATCTTAATCGCCACAGTATGTAGAGTAGATCTAAAGCACAGCACAGTGTCTTCCATCCTACAATATAATTAGCATAAACATGATATTATAGCAAAACTGATTAAAATTAAACACTGAAACCCTGGGTTTCAGTCCCTGTATGGGAAATAATTAGGGGACTGAAACCCAGGGTTTCAGTCCCTGTATGGAAAGTATTTAGGGGACTGAAACCCGAAAGTAATTAGGGGACTGAAACCCAGGATTTCAGTCCCTGTATGGAAAGTATTTAGTATAGGAAGTATTTAGGGGACTGAAACCCAGAGTTTCAGTCCCCTTAGTACTGACCCATTGGTTTCAGTCCACAAATTGACAGTTGAGTGGACTGAAACCGAAACCATTGGTTTCAGTCCACTCAACTGTCAATATGCTCCCCACCAAATAGGCCATACACCCACAGAAAGCAAGGACCAATTCGAGCCATATCATAACTCAACAAGCTAACATTTATAATGTTAAATACGCATTTTGTCCCACCCAAAATAAGTTTTTATTTTACCTAAACTTTACTTGACGATCTTGGCGAAAACATAGAAAATTGTCAAAATGAGAAAAGTATCAAAAGCCCTAATTTCCGAAACCATAGCAATTCATGCTGTCACAATGAGAAAATTATCCGAAACCATAGAAATTTTTTGAAAAAAATTCAAAAAAAATCAAAACCCTAACTACAAAATGTAGATAGATATCTTTTGAAAGATGCATTCTTACCCTTGAATCAACGTCCTCCTTCTACGTAAAGTCCTCCTACGCGACGTCCCTCAGATCAAAGTCCTCCTTCTACGCGAAGTCCCTCAGATCAAAGTCCTCCTTCTACGCGAATTCCCTCAGATCAGTCCTCCTTCTACGCGAAAATCCCAAAAGGCCTAATTTCCCAAAACTGTTGACGATGGCTATTTTGATGACGAATCGAGTAGGCCTAGCTTGCTGGAGGTCAGGGGAGATCTAGGTTGGGCACGAGATAGATGGTGAAGGTAAGATCTCTCCGATCACAGCCGTTGCAGCGCGCGAGAGAGAGAGATAGATAGAGGCGGCGACACTCGGATAATTTTCGTGCTTGCTTTTTACCAGCGAGAGAGAGATACCTGTTGGAAGAGAGTTGGCCTATTTCGAGTTGCGTGCTGCAAAATTGTGAGAGGGAGAGAGAGATTGACTTCTACTTTTTTGGAGAATTTGAAGAGAAATTGAATATCTCTTCAAAAACTCACATGAGATGTCTTGGGGATGGAGCAAATCTGATCCATTGAATTAAATGGGATGGATTGCCAAGATGGGGGGTCAAAGGGGGTTATTTTAGGGGGGTTAGAAGATCCCTCCTCTTTTATTTATATATATATATATATATATAGATATATATATATATAATGGGTATCATACGCCATATGAGAGTGTGTCTCATATGCCCTCTCACATAAAGGGGGCAAGTACAACCCCACATGGGCTTGTACTTGGTGTACTTGCCCCCCTTTATGTGAGAGGGCATATGAGACACCCTCTCATATGGCGTATGATACCCATTATTCTCATATATGTGTGTGTGTGTGTGTTCCCCAGCCAATTATGGCCTTAGTTACTTAATACAAACATCCCGTTGCAGCCAGAGAATTGTTCAGAATGATATAGCTTCAAGAGTAAAAAAGGATACATTTCATGTGGCCTGATATCAAAGATTAAGCAAATAGACCACCATCAAAACAAATTTCAACAGTGTGCAAGCAAAAAAGAGAGAAGTAATAATTAACATTATGCAAAATAAGTAGAAAATAGGTTAAATGACCTTAAGAACAATCGTTTTATAGCAGTTACAGTCTACCTTGGTTTAGCTATATGACCAGTGAAAATCAAGCTATCTAATTAAGCTTCCCTTAGTGACCCAAATTTAAGCAATGACTGAATGCCCCCTTTGTTATTACATTCAACTCAATCCTTAGGCAAATCCCATATAAACTTTGATTTAATGGAAAAGGGCATGCATAAAAAACAAATCGTGTTTTCATCAGAGCTGAAGTAAATCTTGTGTTTTGAATATATTAAACAAAGAAAAGATAAAGATGGATTTCTTCTTATCCATATTAATTTCATACTAAATTGAAAAGTATTGAGGCCACAATTCTAATTGCAACAAATAATGGACAAAATGAAAAAAAGAGTGAACAAACTAAATGCAATCATGGCATCCTGAACTTTTGGTGTGTTTCAGTGAGTGAACGGGTTTTCAGTGAAATGAGAGAACCAACTTGCATTGCATATTTGTAGTTGATGGCAAATGAGACTGCAAGATAGCGGAACGGCGAAAAAAGGAAGTTATGTATTTGGCAAAATAAGAATATGCCTATAAAATGCAACCAAAAGCAACCTTTCCATCTTACAATGAGCCATAGATATATTCTGATAGTAACTTAACACAAATGCAAAAAAAAGCATAGGCAAGTGGGAGAACAATTATAAGATTTTCAACCGTCAAGCATACCAAGATGTTATGAATAAAGGCGGTAATGCACGTATTGAAATAGGTGGAGCATGTTAATACAGACCGGCAAATTCGGCTAAACATTCGATCGACAAATATTTTTTGCAAAGATCAAACCCAATTAAATGGCATGACAGCTATGAAGAATAATATAGTTACAGCTACCAAAATGTCCCTCACGTAATGTTAACATGATTACAATGGAATGTGATTTGAAATTATCGCAGTTTCAGACAGTGACTAGAATTTAGATATTATCTACATGTTTCTCAAGGTTTCCTAACACAGTTGCCATCAATATATTAATGATAAAGATCACAATTGCATCAAAAGAACGTTGCAATTCCTTAGCATTTATTATATTTCCATCATCGTACTGCACCAAATTCTGACCATTAATTCTTCAATGTACATAATGTTGAGCCAAATTTAACTGCGATATTTAACAAAAGCCCAATTAAACTTACAGCACACTAGTTGAGCTAAAAGTGAAGTACCAAAATTCGAACCCATAAAAACCCTAGAAAGCATAGTTTTCAACAACTAAAAGCAAATTGCAAGGGGGTTAATATATAATGAACCTAAGCTAAAATGCGTTCATGTAACAACAACTACTATTCAATTAGCATCAAATTTCAAAGTAACTTCTCAGATCTATGGCGTTTCTTAACCATAAAGCAAACTCGAAGTAATACTAAATATTGCACAAATAAATCGACTGCTCGATCGGATTCGGGTAAGAGCTTACACTTGCGGGTGCGGGCGGCAGGGAACCCGCAGGATCCGCATCGGCTCTTCTGGAGGTGAAAGCTTCGACGGCCGCATCGGACGCAGAGCGTGTGGGTCTTGTTCCTCCTCTTTCCGAAGCTCCCGGTTCCTTTACCCTGAGAGATTGACGAAAATAGGAAGACTTAGAACCAAATATCTTCGGATCTTAGGACTAGGGTTTCAAAAAATTTGATGGTGTGCTTCATTTACCATTTTTGGATCGGTGTTCTTCTTCGGTCGCCCCTCCGGAGTTTGGCGGCCGCCTAAAGAGAGAACGCAGCCCAAAACCCTGGACAATTTTGAGGGGAGTGAATTTATATGCTTGTAATGTCCGTGGTTACCCCTTAAGTTTAAGAAAATTACGTGAATGCTAGTCACTTTAACAAGCCCACTCGTTGCTTTCATTGGGCTGGATCGTTAATTCCAGCCCATCCAAAAAAACAGCAAGAGGAACATTGAACAAAGAGTGATGTTATTTGCATCACATTGTTTTATGAATACACTACAAAACTGTTAACTTTCCAATTTTAACCTCAACATCTCTCATTTCACCACACGTCGACCACAGCACTCCATTACACTTATTTTTTTCTTTTTCTTTTTTTCTCCCTTCTTTGTACGGACGGCCCCCAATTTTTTGCTACTACAACGCTTTGGCCACCGGCGGCAAAGTGATTGGCCGATTGGCGCAGAAATAGTGACGGCAAGCGGCATCGCCACCGTGGATCACGAAATGCGCAAGCTGTCCTTCGCTGTCGACCAAATTCTCGGCGCACAGGAACTCCTCGCTGCAAACCCTCTCGACTTCCCTCTCGAAATCGTGAACCAAGACCGTCTTCGTCTTCCCTTTGCCTGCCGACCTCGCCATCACCGACGCCGTGAAGATCATTGACATCCTCTCCGGCGACGACGGTGAGAACCCCCTCGGCCCGTCAACCACGATCACGTCCTAAGCCACGTCGTACATCTGGTTCGGCAGATCGTTGATCCCGAGGCGGCAATCGGAGAAGAGCAAGTTCTGCACAGGTCGACAGTCCCCCTCGATCTGATCCTTGGCGGCGACGAGAAGATCCCGGAGCTCGCTGACTTTTTGGTGACGTATGAAACGTTGTAGGCCTCGAGGCCCAGGTGGTGGTCCTCGAAGTGCTTGATGTAGTACTCGTTCTCGTCGAGGATGACGGTGCAGCTGCCGTGGTTGAGGGTTCTCCAGAGGAGGGTCTCGAACCTGAGGCCGAAGACGAGGAGGTTGCAAGGGGAGCGATGGTGGATGACAGATGCAATGGCACGGAAGGTCGGTGTCAGACATCCGTCCTTTGGCGGTGGCCACGAGGTGGCGTAGTGGAGGAGGGCATCGTAAATGTTGGCCGGGAGATGGGAAGAGATCGATGGCAACAACGATGAAGAGGAGAATGATAGATGGGTGTTGACGTTGTGTGGTGAAATTAGATATGTTGGGGTTAAAATTGAAAAGGAAAATTTTTTGTGGTGTGTTCATAAAACAGCGTGGTGTAAATAACAGCACTCTTGAACAAAAGACCCTTGTTATTTTATTTTATTTTTGGCATCGGAAAGCATGAAATCGTGCCCAAATGCCGTCTGGCAGCCCGGCGCAATAGCCTGGGAGAGCCGCTACACTACCTACACTAGGGAGAATGGATATTACATACAGGGGAGGGGGGATAAGGGGTTTCGAACCTGGGACCTCACACTATGGTCCCGGGTTCTCACCCGGATGCTATTACGCCAAAGGCGCTTGGCGTGCCGTATAATATATGTTTTTTGAAGAAATTTTATTAGATATGGATTCTAATTTTAGGGGTCTTTATTTTCACAAGGGCAAAATAATTAAAATTTTGTTTTACTATGTTTCTGTTTTAAGTGGAGTATAATTGTTGAGTCTTTGGTCCGGCATTCGAGACAACTCGATCGACGGATGACTAAGGCCTGCCAAAAAAGCCTGATGCCGACTCAATCAAAGACCAAATGGCCAATCAATCGTTTAGTCCGCCTCACTCGAACGTGGAATTAAATGCAGACTCGAGAATTTCGGGAACGTATGCAATTATTCCTATTAATGGGGTAAGATCATGGCCACATTATGGATGGCCATTATCTCCCCAACGTCTCCAAAGAGACCCTGAACGTCTATAAATACAGAAAAGGGTCCCATCTTCAAGATATGAAGTCTAAAACATAGAACTCTATCTTCTCAGTTGATATTCCTTATATTCGAGTTTGCGCCGCCAGTCTAGAGACGAACCGCCGTGGGTCGATCTCAGCTGCACCAAGCTCCCTCTCACCATTAAGTTCCCCACTAACTTAAGTATCGGAGGGGATTTGGGTCGGAACCCAGATCCGACCCCCCTAACGACTTCATGTGGTGCAGATCGACGATCATCATCTAGCGTCAAGAGTCGACGGCGAGCTTCACAGTTTCAATTAATCGACGCAACCATCGCTCAAAGGTCGATCGAAGGTCGTATCATCTCTAACTACCATCAGCCGACCCCGGTTTCTCCAACCAAGGGTCCCACTCCAACTTCTGACGAGGCTCTAACTTAGCACCTCGAGCCTACATCAGCTTGACAACTGTCTTGATCACTTTTGGCCTTAACAGTTTGGCGACGTTTGTGGAAAATGTTAACCAGCTTGACATCCCAAAGCAATCCAAAAGCTATGCCAACTGGACCCAGCAACGTCGGACCGGTCGAATGTCCGAACGAGAGGCCAAGAGCAAACAACGTCTTGGTGGAGGACGTCGCAGACTCTACAACGCCACCACCTCGACATGCGGAGGAAACAAAGGAGCCTGTGGTGACCTGAAAGGAGTTCACCCAGTTCACCGAGCAGATCAATAGGAGCCTAGGCGCATTGGCGACCTTAATACGCCAGAACATGGGGAGCCCATCCCCAGTAAATGAGCCTCCTCCTCCTTCAAACCCGTAACTAACACCAACGAGTGGGTCAGCGTTCCTCCGAGATCTGTGGGACCCAATAGCAGAGATTAACCTCCACGATTCCCCCCCAAGGCCCACCAATACAACGGAGCGGGAGTCGATAATCGAGCTTCGTGCTCCAGGGGGAACCCCCTACTCCAACAACCGGGCGGCAACCCGCAACATGCTAGATCGGTTAATGTACGGGACCCCTCCAGGTTATAACCCATTGAATCCTACAGGTGGATTGGAGAGGAGGGAATAGATCCTGAATCGGTCCACTGGAGCCAATTTCTCGCAACCTGGAGCAGGATGATCCATACTGGTCCAGTCTGCGATTCGAAAAACCACCCCGAAGGAGAATATCCTCTTTGCTCCTTTTCTTCCCAAGTTTAAGCTCCCTGTTCTACCAGCTTATGATGACAGATGCGACCCATGGTCGCACATTCATAAGTGGTTGAATGTCATGTTACTCCACGGGGCCGACGAGCCATACCTTTGTAGAGCTTTCCATGCTACCCTGATCAAGAGGGCAGAAAGCTGGTACGAAGGGCTACCCCACGGTTGCATCGGCTCCTTCGACAAACTGGTGGAGATATTCTGCAAGAAATTCGCCGCATGACGACGACCCAAAAAGAAGTCGTCTCACCTCTTCTCGCTCAAGCAAAATGAGAATGAGTCAATCCGAGCCTTCGTCCAGATATTCAACAACGAGAGACTCGATGTAGAAGAGACGCCAGACGTAACCGTCATAGCGGCGCTCATCCAGGCGGTGAGGAACAAGCACCCAAGGAGGGCCCTTCACCAGTTCCCCCTAACATTGTCGCAGAGATGCTCAACATAACATATCGGTTCATTTCCTCCGATCAGGCAAAAGAACCAGTTGGAGCTAATGCGAAGAGCACCCCCTCCCGCCACGGAGACACGAGGCGAGAGAAACCAAACTCGGAGACCC
Organism: Scilla litardierei; assembly: GCA_030789695.1. NCBI lineage: Eukaryota > Viridiplantae > Streptophyta > Magnoliopsida > Asparagales > Asparagaceae > Scilla > Scilla litardierei. The sequence continues at coordinate 7,141,608 of CM061138.1, read as the reverse complement.
TTCGCCAGGAGTCCCAAGACAAGAGGCCCAGGGAGATGAGCCCTCAAAGCAAGGAGCGTCTTACCTACACTAAGCCAGTCGTCCCTAAAATAGAAGTCTCCGCCTACGCCCCATGAGAAGAGCTGATCCAGGAGGCTGCAAAGAATACCAAATACGAGAAGAGTGACGACATCAAATTCTGCAAATATCACAACGACTATGGGCACGACACAAACGACTGTTGGACTCTCAAAAAGGAGATCAATGTCTTAGTCAAGCGAGGTCGCCCAAAGGGCCCGGCCAATAATCCACCCAGCAAGGAAGGATCCTCAAAACAGAAGGGTAAGATGACGGGATCACCTGTCACCAAGGTGGTCGACTAATGAGACATCCAAGACTCAAGGCGAATAAAAGGGCAATGAACAGCAATAGCTCCGACGTCGATTGGAAAACACATGTACGCCTTTTTTCCGTTTTTTCTTTTACTTCCGTCAATAAAGCATGTCTCCTTTTTTTGAATGAGAGTTTCGCTTCCATAAGCCTTCGTAAAGTCTAAAAAAGAAAAACTATCCCTTCAAAACTCCACTCGAAAAGGATCTGATCCTCGAGAGGTCTTGGAAAAACTAAACTTACGTTGATGCAATGGACTCCTAAATGAGAGTCAGCCGTAAGCCAAAGGGGACACCCCTTCGCCACTGAACGACTCTTTTAAACGAGCGTCAGTCGTAAGTCGAAATGACCACCCTTCGCTACTAAACGACTCTCTCAAACGAGCGTCAGCCGTAAGTCGAAGAGACCACCCCTTCACTACTGAACGACTCCCTCAAACGGTCGTTAGCCGTAAGTTGAATGGGCCACCTATTTTCTACTGAACGACTCCCTCAAACGGTCGTCAACCGTAAGTCGAATGGGCCACCCATTCGATACTGAACGACTCCCTCATACGGTCGTCAGCCGTAAGTGGAATGGGACATCCATTCGCTACTGAACGACTCTCTCAAACGAGCGTCAGTCGTAAGTCGAAGTGGCCACCCTTCGCTACTGAACGGCTCTCTCAAATGAGTGTCGGTTGTAAGTCGAAGGGGCCATCCATTCGCTACGGAACGACTCTCTCAAACGAGCGTCAGTTGTAAGTCGAAGGGGCCATCCCTTCGCTACGGAACGACTCTCTCAAACGAGCGTCAGTCGTAAGTCGAAGGGGCCACCCCTTCGCTACGGAATGACTCTCTCAAACGAGTGTCAGCCATTAGTCGAAGTGGCCATCTCTTCGCTATTGAACGACCTGAGTCCCCATATCGTCACCTATGGGTCGGGTGAATGTCTCACTCTCCACGGAATATGGTGGTCAAATTCTAAATGTAGTTCGATGGGTTATCCTTGATCACACCGAAGCAGCGCCTAACCCATCGAAAGGGACCATCAGGCATTGAGACCACCACGGGGCGTGAGCGAAAACAAACAAAGAGATGCAATGGCATATAAGGATACACAGGCTAATTCCCTTATCACTTTCCATTGCATTGTTTACATTACCCCACACCTATATATTCAAAAATTTCTACAAGCAGGCCTGAACTAAAGCGATGAGATCTTACATCGGCTGTTCAGGCCCTTGATCTCCATCCAATGTGGTCGTAGGCTCTGGCCCCCTAGTGCCTGCTCTTGCTTCGTCGCCAGCAATGGTGATAGCCTCGTCCATGGGAGCAACTTGGCTCGACTCATCATCACATTGGCTCGACTCATCCTCACCAAGGTCCGAAAATATCACCAGAATCTCGTCGATCTCCGTGGAGAGGTCCAGGAATCTGTTCTTCATCTCCAACCAGCATCGCTCGTAACCATGCTTATATAGCTCGTCAAAGTCACGAAATGCATCTGTGAAATCCTGGATCGCCTTCTCCGTAATGACAACGGCTTCAACTCTCTCCTCCAGCAGAGCATCTTCAGATCGCTCTCTTGAGGCGATTTGCTCAGCATCCCTCCTACGAGACTGCTTAGCTCGTGCTCGAGTTTATGAATGACTAACGACCTCGTCTCGGAGAGGTGGCTGATTCTTTCTATCTCAGCCTGGGACTTCTCCACTCTCGACTTGACGGCCTTCAGGGTGACACCATGATAGGCCACTACCGAAGCTCGACGACACAACGACGCAGTCGCCACTAGAGCCTACACACAACATTCGACGGTCGGCTTATGCACTGATATCAGCATCGATAGAGCCCCAAACGATAATCATCTAGACGCTGGCATGGACGGCTATTGACGCAAGCCACTCATAATCGACCCTTTCCATGACAGCACTGTCCCGTGGAAGGGTCGCATTCTCGACGACGCGGTAGGCGGTTCCATAGTCGATGAGAGCAGAATCCCCACACCTCAAGTGAAACCTCGTCTTGACAAGATCCTTCTCGAAACAATCGAAGGGAGCCTGAGGAGATCGGCCATCCAGCAACATCGGCATATACTCCTCAGGGACATCTTCAGGCAACCATACGGAGGGAGACAGACCCCCCCAAGGCCAGGAGTCCTGATGCACGTGGAGATCCGGTGGAACCTGAGTCTCCCTTGAATCTTCCTTAGGGAAGGCGTCACTCCTTGGCTGGGAGACTTTCTCCTCGGCTGCGTTCGACGCTGACGGTTTCGAGTCACTGAGAACGAGCTTCCGCCTTTTCTTGCCCCCCTCCAGTGCAACCACCTCAAACTCGGAGGGGGACCCTTTCTTCTTCTTCTGCTGAGGGCGAGCCACCTGGGCATTCCTCTCAACGATCATGGACCGATCTCCGGACGGCTGGGCCATCGATCTTGATGTGGTCGGCGCCCGGGGTGACAACATTCTCGCCTCCGCCTCTTTGATGGAAGCCTCAACTGCTTCCTTCAAGGCGCAATCTACCTGATAATCTACATTGGTCATACCTGCCAAAGCCATAAACAAGTTAGTTCGAGTAATGAAGGTCGAACAGTTGGCGAGCACGGTCAAACCTTTCGTCCACACGGTCCGATGAAACACGTCATCTGACCATAGCCACTCGATCAACCTCATACCCTCTGGCAGACTCTTCAGAGTGTCAGCGGCTCTCTTCTCCTCGACGGTCAGCGGCTTATCCTCAGCCGGCCCCAAATCAGGGACACCCAAACCAGTGCAGAAGCTTGCCTCCACTTTGAAGACCACAAACACAAACTCGTCGTTCCACTTGGGATTGGAGGTGGGAAGATCTTCCAGCAGCTTCTTGCCTCGGCGGGCCATTATCGTATACCACCCTGGGGTCTTAAAGGGATGGATCAAGAAGAAGTGGTTGAACAGACGCAGGGATGGCTCGATTCCATTCGTCACACACAGAACTATGAAACCCATCAACATACCGATAGCGTTTGGCATCAGCTGGCAAAGGGAAATATTGAGGGTACACAAGAAGTGCCGCATGAAGGGATGCATGTAATATCGAAGGCCCCGTTCAAAGGCTTTGACAAAGACCCACGCTTCCCGATCGCCGGGACGACGAGCCCTCTCGTCCTTTCCAGGCAGTCTGATTTGATAATCAAGACGAACATAGTTCTTCTGAAGCGCGTCGATTTGGCCAGTCTTAACTTTGGACCTCACATTCGCCAGCAAGCCCACCTACATGACGCATTCCTGATTCTTCTAAATAGCGGTGACCACATTCCTTCCGGAGGCAGAGGACGAAGCCATTGCTTTCGAGAGAAGGAAAATCTGAATCGAGCAAATGAAGATAGTACGCTCTTCTTCTCAATGGTCAGTGGCCTATCCTCAGCATGACCCAAATCAGGAACACCCCAACAGGTGCAGAAGCTTGCCTCCCCCTGTAAGACCACAAACAAAAACTCGTCGTTCCACTTGTGATTGGAGGTGGGAAGATCTTCCAGCAGCCTCTTGCCTCGATGGGCCATTATCGTATACCACCCCGGGGTCTTAATGGGAGGGATCGAGAAGAAGTGGTTGAACAGACATAGGGATGGCTCCATTCCATTCGTCACACACAGAACTATGAAACCCATCCACATATCGATAGTGTTTGGCATCAGCTGGCAAAGGGAAATGTTGAGGGTACACAAGAAGTACTACATGAAGGGATGCATGGGAAATCGAAGGCCCTGTTCGAAGGCTTTGACATAGACCCCCGCTTCCCGACCACCGGGACGATGAGCCCTCTCGTCCTTTTTAGGCAGCATGATTTGATAATCAAGACGAACATAGCCCTTCTGAAGCGCGTCGATTTGGCCGGCTTTAACTTTGGACCTCACATTTGCCAGCAAGCACAGCTCCATGACCCCTTCCTGATTCTTCTGAATGGCAGTGACCACATTCCTTCCGGAGGCAGAGGACGAAGCCATTGCTTTCGAGAGAAGGAAAATCTGAATCGAGCAAATGAAGATAGTACTCTCGCACTCCATCGCTGGAACCATCATATATGAGACTGGCAATGACCGCATAATGGAACGCGTGTCAATGATCTAAGAATCCAGAATGTCTTGGATTTCGAACCGACAGATCATCTGAATCGACGAGGCGGGCATTTTGGCGCCTAGAACTCAAGTGTTATTTTCTCGATTGCCGAGCCCCATTAAATGCGATGTAATGTTGCTTGACTTCAGCGGATGGATCCTTCAAGGCCGTGCGATGGGGGCCATTGTTAAGTCATTAGGTCGGCATTCGAGACAACTCGATAGATGGATGACTAAGGCCCACCAGGCCCGCCAAAGAAGCCAGATGTCCACTAAGTCAAAGACCAAATGGCCAGTCGACCATTGGGTCCGCCTCACTCAAACGTGGAATTAAAGGCAGACTCGAGAATTTTGGGGACGTGCACAACATTTATTCCTATTAATGGGGAAGATCGTGGCCCCATTATGGATGGTCGTTATCTCCCCAACGTATCCAAAGTGACCCTAAACGTCTATAAATAGAGAAAATGGTCTTATCTTCAAGGTATGAGGTCTAAGACATAGAATTCTATCTTCTCAGCCGATATTCCGTATATTCGAGCTTGCACCGCCAGTCTAGAGACGAACCTCCGCGTGTCGGTCTCAGCTGCACCAAGCTCCCTCTCATCCTTACGTTCCCCACTAACATAAGCATAGGAGGGGATTTGGGTCGGAACCCAGATCCGACCCCCCCCCCTAACGACTTCCTGTGGTGCAGATCGACGATCATCATCTAGAGTTAAAAGTCGACGACGAGCTTCACAGTTTCGATTAATCGACGCAACCATCACTCGAAGGTCGATCGAATGTCGTATCATCTCCAACTATCATCAACCGACCATGGTTCCTCCAACCAAGGGTCCCACTCCAACTTCTGACGAGGCTCTAACTCAGCACCTCGAGCCTACATCAGCTTGACAACTGTCTTGGTCAATTTTGACCTTAACAATAATAAAATTCAAGTTCAACTTAAATTTCTATCTATATTATTTTTAATTTCTTTTAAAGCAAATTGAAATTCTCCTTTGATATTAATATTTATTTTATATTTTAATATATTTATATTATTTGATTAATTTTTAGATTTTAATTGTTTATATATTAAAAATTTTATTTATATGTTTTGACATGTTAATTTGATGAGTTTAAGTAAAAAACAATTGTTCGAAATAAATTAACATTTGTTGTGAACGGTTATTTAACCGTGTTGGTTGAGATTCTGGGCTATCCTAGAGATAGGCCCATATCTTTGTAGCCCATGTTTGTATTCTCCCATATTGCCTATAAATAAAGAGTTGGGGGCTCCTCCCCCAATAGTTGATTCATAACACGTTATCAGCACGAGCCGCTAAAATTTTTCCTCAAATTTTTTTCATTCGTTGCGAAGGCGAAGGCGAGAGGAGACGGGAGATCCAATAGCACGGTGCAAGGCTTCCTCAATCGAGCGTCATCATCCGCGTAGGGCTTCGTGCAACCGTCGCTATATCCGGAGGACGGATATAGAGGTAAACACACTAAAATGATGTTTTTAATCACACGTATGATTGCTCTACCCCTGGATCTCGCAAGATCGATACGGGTATTCGATAGATCGCCTAAAAACGACAAATTTCTTCATTCCCAAAACCAAACTTTTAGGGTTTTAATTTGTTTAAACCCTAGTTTGAGCCCGTCGGCGGCTTACCGCCGGCCTTCCCATCCCGGTTCACGCCCCCCCCTGAAGCGAGGGGGACGCCGCCAAAAAGGGCGGCTCCGCCCGCCCCTACGCCCCCCCTGTAGCGGGGGCGGCCCCTGATCACCGCCCGAAAGGGCGGTCTCCGACCGCCCTAGCCCCCCTCCCCGCCTGAAGCGGGGGGCGGCCTACATCACCGCCCGAAAGGGCGGTCTCCGACCGCCCCTTTGTCCCCCCCCCCCCCGCCTGCAGGGGGGCGCCCGCAACCGCCCAAAAGGGCGGCTTCGCCCGCCCCTTTGCCCCCTCCCCCGCCTACAGCGGGGGGCGGCCATCGGCGACCGCCTCAGGGCGGCTTCGCCCGCCCTTGCCCTCCCCCCGCCTGAAGCGGGGGGCGGGCGGTTCGCCCACCCTTGCCCCCCCGACTCGCAGCCAGCGGAAGAAAGGGGACGCTGACGGCTAACCCTGGCCGCCCCCCCCCCCCCCAAAAAAAAAAAACCCTAGGGGGGCTTTTTCGGCCCACTAAAGAAAGGAAAAAAATTTTCTTTTTTTGCTACGGGCCTGAAGCCCGCAAGCCACAACATTTTACCAAAAAAGGCAGCGGGCCTGCGGGCTTCAGGCCCGCATGCCACTATTTCTTTACCAAAAAAGAGGATAAATGGGGGCAAAGGCTATAAATAAGCCTTAAAAGCACTTTTTGGGCTAAAAATTAATTTTAAAAGGGCGTTTGAGGGCCTATAAATTCGTGAAAAATCACGGTATCTAATGGGACAACTATCGAGCATATAAGGGTTCTTTGGGGACTTTTAGGGGTTATTTGGGATGATTTAATGAGGAAAACCCTTTTCCTCCTACAACGAAAATGTCAATTTTTGGGCTCTTTGGTGGGCTCCGAAAGGTGCTTCTCTCAAGCGCAAGAGTCCGTTCAAGTAGTAAAATCTGGGAGTCCAGATGTCGAATCCTCGGGAGAATCTGTTGAAACCACAAGTCCAAGTCAAATAGAGTAACTACGAATAAAATCTAAGCACTTTAATAGTGATGGTGACGGTGGTATGAAAAGTGCGGTGATGGAATTGTTACGTGCGATCAATGCAAACAACGAAGTCTAATTCGTGAAAAATAGATATAAAAGGCATGTACATGGCATGGGATCATTAGGATCAGCGAATCGTAAGCTTTGGTTGATCAAATATAACGCAACGAAGCCTCCTTTTGGGAGCGAATCGTCGGAAGATATCCTTTTGGGAGTTAACGCATCAATTCTAAAAATATATCGCTAAAGTTATAAACGTATATATGAAGTATGAAGCTCTCTTTTGGAGAGATCAAATCTCACCCTTGTGGGGTGATCATCTACTAGAACAATTCTTTTGGAATTTGTAAAAGTGGATTTAAGAGCGACGATTAAACTTTAGCAAATATAGCGATTAAGCGCAATAATACAACCAAAGAATACGATTCACATCACCTAATTACTCCATACCATGCACATAAAATATTTAGCTACTAATGGTGCAGAAATACACAAATTTCAGATTCAAATTCATAGGTTTACTAGCAAAATACGGAAGTTTAGAGGCAAAATACAAGCTAAAACACCCAAAATACAAGCTAAAGTTGAAGAGAATATCACCAAATCTCTCTGAAAAGTCTTCAAAACTCTCTGGAAATTAGAAACTAGGCTCTGGAATTTTACAGAATTTTTGCAGAAGAAAATACGGCTCCTAAGTGCTCCAATACGCCAATTATACGCCCAAAAACCCTAGAATACGCTTAAATAATAAGATTGCGGGTTTATTGGGCTTAACGGGTTCAAACCCGCACAGTAATCGCACCCGAATAGATCTGGGCCGCACATCTGGAGCGGATCAATTCTCCGCCGTTGATCCGGGCGGGATCTGTCGAGAGCTCGCCACGTGTCCATCCCTATCTGATCCGCGCCCGCTTGAAAATTGAGTTCGCATCGGATTAATCGTGGGCGTTGGATTGATGATCGTACGGTCGAGGCTCGCCGCTTCGTCGTTTCGCTCAGCATCGACACACTTTATTCTTGGCCGTTGGATGCAGATCGTGTGGCCGTCGCTTGGCCACGTCGCCTCCCCGCTCGCGAATTCGATTTTAAACGCGGGGTTGATTTGCACCGTTCGATCATAGCGGAGGACCGTCCGATTCTCGCCGCGTGGCCCGTAAACTTTCCGCCCGCGTCGCTCGTTTCCGCTTCACGCTCAACCGTTCGATTGAAGCGGAGAACGGCGAGATGTTGCCACGTGGAGGCGCTGGGGCGCTCCGCAGCTCGCGATTTTGCGCTGCTAATATCCGTTCGATCGAAATCGAACGGTGTACGAATTGCCACGTCGACCGTATTCGCCCCGCCTCTAATCGCCGTTCGATGAAGCGGGAACGCCCAGATTTGCGCCACGTGTCGGTCTCCCATTGGCTGTCGACCGTATTTATCGTATTTCCTCCGTATTTCTCCATTTAAATTGTATTCTGCATTCAAAAATTCATAGTAATTAGTACAGATCTCAGAAAAATACAAATAAATAGTCGTTGGAATCGTGAGATCGAGACCTTGCTAGGAAAAATATAAAAAGTGCAGAAATGCTTCGTTAAATGCTGTTTTGTGCTCAAATAGTGTGTTTTCTCTAATAAATAAATGTGTAGAAAATACGTATGTACTAGAGACCAATATAGCATCACATGAGCACAAAATAGGGCTAAATGGGGGGTTAAATATGTAATATTGAACCCGAATCACTCTTATTCAATTTTATTAATTAAACCCTCTTAATACAACTCTTGCATCGTAATGATCATCTTTACATGCTTTACATCTCTGGCAAATTCTGTGGATATTATATGCGTGGTTGTGCATTATATTTAAAACTTAATAATTAGGAAGATCATGCGACCGCTCTGAGGTTAGTCACCTAACCTTACGGTGTATGACGTTGCCCAGTGGTCCAATAATTATTAAGTGATTAAATGTTTTATCCTCATGCGAATATTACTACCTGCGATGTCTGTGAATGAAAATGTTGATGAGCACAATATTTCTGCATGAATTGCTAAATGTGGTTTCTGGATCGGCCGTTTAGTCCCACAGTTTATTTCCCATACTTTTCTTTTATTTTTGAGAGAAATTATAGTGAGGACTTTATGTAAATGTCAAAGAAAGAAGACCAACTTCCATGGAGACGGAGGCCACGTTTGAAGCTGGAGATATCATATGGGACCCACGGGGTTTCCAAAGTTGTATTTTCCTTTTAAAGCTGCAAATTTGTATACTTTGGACTTTGGACTTTGGACTCTTTCTTGTAGAACTAGCCGACACACATTTAGCTTTTCGTTAAATATTGCATCCATATTAATTTATGCATGTTTGTGCTTTGCTAGATAAATGGCTAAAATTGCAAGCGTTGATTTCGAAGTGCTGGACGCATCAGGTAGACACTATCTAAGCTGGCAGCTAGATGTAAAGTTTCACCTGCGGGTAAAGTCCCTCATTGCTGCTGTGACAGACAAAGAAAAAGTTAGCGATATAGAGAAGGCGCAAGCCATCATCTATATTCGTCGCCATGTGGATAAGACCCTAAAAGTTGAATACCTTACGGTCGAAGATCCACTTAAGCTGTGGACTGCCCTTGAGGACATGTATAAACATCAGAAAGATGTTATACTCCCAATGGCACTATATGAGTGGGAGAACATGAGACTGCAGGACTTTAAGTCCATTGCTGATTACAACTCAGCACTTTTTAGCATCACCTCACGCCTGAAGTTGTGTGGTGAGAAAGTCTCAGAAGATCGCATGCTGGAAAAGACGTATACGTCTTTCCATGAAAAAGATGCGATACTCATGCAGCAATACCGTGAACGCAAGTTCACCAAGTATTCAGAACTGCTGTCATGTTTACTCATGGCAGAGCAAAACAGAGAGCCTCTCCTCGCCACTCACAATATGCGCCCTCCCGACACTGCCCCTCTACCAGAAGCTCACCATTCCTCTTCCTTCAAAAAGAAGAGAGATAATAAAAGAAAAGAAAGACCACAAAAAGGGGGACAACAGAAAAAAGCCAAGGGCCAAGCACAGCAGCAGCGAAAGAATGAAGGGAAGCGCAAGTTCACCTGGCGCAGGAATGACAACAAGAAAAATGATGCACCCCCACCCAAGAGGGATTGGGAAAACAGTGCCACAGCTGTGACATGAAAGGCCACTGGTCCAGAGTGTGCAGGACTCCAGTGCATCTCCAGGAGCTTTATAAACAAAGCAAGAAAAAGAATGCTGAATCAAACCTGGTGGCTGCGAACAATGCAGTCAAGTTCACATCAAAAGACTTCGAGTCAGATGATATGCTTGATTAGCCTGCTACATTTATCCTAGCATTTTTTAGCATTTTATCTTAAGAACAAACTATGTTATGAGAGCTTCTATGTAATTTGATTTCTGTCGAATAAAATTTAGTTTTTCTGAATGCAAATGTTTACTCATCTTTTTAGATGGGATGCTCTCATGACTGCTTGGTTGACAGTGCGTCGACACATATGATCCTTCAGCACAAATGCTATTTCCATAGCATTACTCCGTATAAGAGCCTTGTAAATACAATTTCAGGGCCATCGGACATAATTGAAGGTTCTGGGAATGCAACCTTGTTGCTCCCCAATGGAACAGAAATAAAAATTAAAGATGCACTTTATTCTCCGAATTCCAAGAGAAACTTACTAAGTTTCAAAGATATCCGTTTTAATGGATTCCACTTGGAAACATCAAATGTAAAAGAAAATGAATTACTGTATGTAACGTCTCAAGAAAATGGAGTTAAAACCATACCTGAACGTTTTGAGAGCCTCTCATCGGGCCTCTACCATACAAAAATTCGGAAAGAGGAAGCAAACATGACGGAGCACCTGAAGTGCCCGACATCAGCCAAATTCTTACTTTGGCACGATAGACTTGGCCACCCTAGAGCTGTGATGATGCATCGCATCTTATCACAATCCCACGGGCATAACCTGAAGAACCAGAAGATTCTTCAGAAGGGAGAATTCCCTTTTGTACCCTGCTTCAAGGTTAAATTATTTACAAGGCCATAACCACTTAAAGTGGTTATCGAGTCTCCTAGCTTCCTCGAAAGAATACACGGAGACATATGTGGACCTATCCACCCCCCTAGTGGGCCCTTTCGGTACTTTATGGTATTGATTGATACATCTTCGAAATACTCGTATGTGTGTCTACTTTCAACCCGCAACTTAGCTTTTCCAAAGCTCTTGGCACAAATAATAAAGTTGCGGGCACATTTTCCAGACAACCAAATAAAGAAAATACGTCTGGATAATGCGGGGGAATTTACCTCTCAGTCATTTCAAGAATATTGCCAGGCAACGGGAATAGAAATTGAACATCAGGTGTCGCATGTTCACACCCAGAACGGGTTAGCTGAGTCGCTAATTAAAAGACTCCAATGGATTGCACGTCCATTGCTAATGAAATCCAAGTTGCCGGTGGATGCATGGGGACATGCAATCTTGCATGCTGCATCACTAATCAGAATAAGACACTCATGAGGTCAGAGTCTATCTCCAATGCAACTTGCATATGGAACGCCGCCGAACACTTCTCACTTGAGAATCTTCGGCTGCGCAGTTTATATCCCCATTGCACCACCCTAGAGGACCAAGATGGGCCCTCAACGTCGCCTAGGTATTTATGTAGGTTTTGACTCACCCTCCATTATAAGATACCTAGAACTCCAAACGGGTGACGCTTTTAAGGCACATCTTGAAGACTGTGACTTTGATGAGACTTATTTCCCCAAAATGGGCCTAGACATTGAAAAGTCTAGCGCGAAGCAAATGTTAACGTGGGATACAAAAAGTCTGACCCACTACGATCCGGTGACAAAACAATGTAATGATGAAATCCTGAAGATCTTACACATCCAGAACACAGTTCATAGATTACTGGATTCGTTTACTGACAACCAGAAGATTGTCAGATCACACATCCATGCTGCAAATACTCCAGCTAGGATTGACATCCCAAAGGATGGATGCAATCCACCAGCAGCAGAAGTGGCTGCACCTCAACAGAAAAGAGGCAGACCACCAGGCTCCAAGGATAAAAATCCAAGAAAAAGAAAAATATCCGGAGACCCTGGGACGATACCCCCACAGAGAAACGAGCTCGTGTCCATACCCTCCCCCTTCCCGGAATCCACTGCAGAGGAACTGCCGGGAGAAACTGAAATATCACTGAATTATGTACGTACATGGGAGGTATTGGACAGAAAGAGTACAGTCGTCGACGATGACTTCGCGTTTCACATTACCATTCACGTCGTCGGAAGCGACGATGATCATGATCCACATTCCGTTGCTGAATGCAAACGTAGAAATAACTGGCCAAAGTGGAATCAGGCAATAGAAGCCGAGCTGGACTTGCTTCAGAAATGCAAAGTCTTTGGGCAAATAGTCCAGACACATACCGGTGTCAAACCTGTGGGATACAAATGGGTATTCATAATAAAAAGAAATGAAAATAATGAGATCGCACACTAAAAAGCTAGACTTGTAGCACAAGGATTTTTCCAAAGACCGGGTATTGACTATGATGAAACATACTCCCCGGTCATGGATGCGATCACTTTCAGATTCCTGATAAGCTTAACAGCAAAGGAAGGCCTAGATATGTAGCTAATGGATGTTGTGACTGAATATCTATACGGCAATCTCGACAAGGATATATACTTGAAACTTCCTGATGGCTTTTCTATGCCTGCTGAACTAAAAGATAGACCTCGAGACGTCTACTCTGTTAAGCTACAAAGATCATTGTATGATCTCAAACAATCGGGAAGAATGTGGTATAACAGACTCAGTGAATTCCTTGTTCAACCAGGATTCACAGACAATGAAGTCTGCCCTTGTATCTTTATAAGAACAAAGGGAAAAGGATTCGTAATAATTACTGTCTACGTAGACAATCTGAATCTCATAGGATCTCCTGAAGAGATCACTGAGATATCTGTAAGCCTAACAAAAGAATTTGAAATGAAAGACCTAGGCAAAACGAAATTCTGCCTTGGCTTACAGATTGAACATCTAAAAGATGGAATCCTAGTACATCAAACCACATACACGAAGAAATTGTTACAAAGATTCCATATGTACCAATGTCATCCACTGAGTACACCTGTGGTGGTACGATCACTGGATGCACACAAAGACCCCTTCTGGCTGCTGGAAGAGGTGGAGGATATACTTGGTCCAGAAGTTCTTTATCCGAGTGCCATCGGAGCACTACTATATCTGGCAAACTGCACGCGTCCCGACATAGCGTCCGCAGTAAATTTGCTAGCCAGATACAGTGCAGCACCCACACAGCGCCACTGGACCGAGTTAAGCACCTTCTGTGCTACCTCCAAGGGTCTACAGATTTGGGACTCTTCTACAAAAATGGAATATCATCTACACTTGTTGGTTATGCTGATGCAGGTTACTTGTCTGATCCCCACAACGCGAAGTCACAGACTGGGTATGTGTTTACCTACGGAGGGACGGCCATTTCCTGGAGATCCATCAAGCAAACCTTGACGTCAACCTCATCCAATCACTCAGAGATCATTGCCATCCATGAAGCAAGCAGAGAATGCGTTTGGCTACGCTCAGTTGTCCACCACATCATGTTTACGACCGGACTGAAGACGGTAGATCTCGAGCCTACTACAATGTTCGAGGACAACACTGCTTGCATAGCTCAGTTACGAGGTGGCTTCATCAAAGGCGACAGACCAAAGCACATTTCACCAAAGTTCTTCTGGACTCACGAGCTACAAAGAGATGGTAAGATCGACATCGGACAAGTGCAATCATGTGACAATTTGGCAGATTTGTTCACTAAAGCCCTTCTTACTGCCACTTTTAGGAAGCATGTACATAGGATTGGAATGAGACGCCTAATAGATCTGAAAACTTGAGGGCTTGTACAGATCAGGGGGAGTTTGGCAGAGTTTGTACTCTTTTTCCTTAATTATGGTTTTTCCCACTGGGTTTTCCATAGCTAAAGGTTTTAACGAGGCAAATCTCACCAACTCATGATCCTGAAGTATCCACCCCATGTGAGACTCTCCTACGCTTAGAATCCTGAAGTATTCACAAGCAGAGTCCACACCTATGGCTGGATAAGGGGGAGTGTTGTGAACGGTTATTTAACTGTGTTGGTTAAGATTCTGGGCTATCTTAGAGATAGGCCTATATCTTTGTAGCCCATGTTTATATTATCCCCTATTGCCTATAAATAAAGAGTTGGAGGCTCCTCCCCCAATAGTTGATTCATAACACGTTATCAGCACGAGCCTCTAAAATTTTTCCGCAAATTTTTTTGTTCGTTGCGAAGGCGAATGCGAGAGGAGACGGGAGATCCACGAGCGCGGTGCAAGGCTTCCTCAATCGAGCGTCATCATCCGCGTAGAAACTTTTATTTTGTTCTGCCTTTGTTTTCCTAAATATATTTTTCCTGGTAGGATGAAATTCTCTTAATATGTATTTCTTTATGTATGTTCTTATGTTTCTTCTTTAATACAATATAAATGTTAATTAGTGAATAATTTTTGAAATTAATTAGCGAATAATTTAACTTGGCTGTGTGGAAATTGTTGTGTTTGATTTGTATTAGGATATGATGATTCATGGAAAATTTTGAGGGATTTTTCCCATTGAAAATTCTCATTGGTGCACTCCGAGCTTGCTGCGACAATCGGCATTGCTCGATTTCTCTTTGGTCAGTTATTTGGGTTAAGACGATTGACCGTTGGGTGAAAATTTTGGCGCCGCCGTTACTTTTGAACGCCTGCTTCGAACTACTGGTAAACTTTTTTATTGGCCCGTTGAAATTGTGGAAGTTGGGGTTTTGTCGTCGCTTTTCTGATGGTTTCTAACGCCGTTAATTTTCTTCTTGGTCCTGCGTGGGTTTTATTGTTGGGTTGCTATGTTTGTTGGGGACTTTGGGACTTGTTGTACTGTCTTATTTTCTGATGTTTTCTCTTTGTGTGTGCTTTCGTTCTTATGTTGGGGTGTAGCTAACACTATGATGTGTCTTTGGTCTCGATTGCTCGGACTTTAGTCTGTGCGGGTGTTCCTATAATAGCCCCAAAATTTGGTGATTTTTCATGCAATTAATATATTATTTATATATTTCTCTTATTTCCTTCTCACATTTCATTTTCTCTATTTTTCTTTTCTTTTCGTTTTGTTCTTACCCTATGCCCAGCTCGCTTGGCCCACTTTCTCTTTCTTTTTCCTTTTCTTATTCTTTCTCTCTTGGCGCAACCCGAAATCCTCACCTGCTTCATGTAACTCCTCTCCATCCCATCATGTGACCCCCACCAACTCCCCCCCTCGACGGCGACGAAAACCCTTGGCTTTTCCCTCCCCCATCCCCTCTTCCTTCAGCAGAAAGAAACCATGTAGCAGTTCCAAGCCTCACTCTCCCTCTCTTTACTTCACATGACAGGTGTCTTAGCCTCGCAAACCCACAAACATCCGAAATAGTGCGATTTCGCCACGATTCCTCATCATCCTCGCGTCGATCTTCTTCGTGGCAAAAACACGGTTCATCTACCGCATTCCTGAGCTCTAATGGTCACTTTATCCCTTTATAAAAACATATGTAGGTCTATGATTTTGTTTTTCAACAGAAAAACTATTTTCAAAAGGTTTTTTAGATTGAAAATTAGTTGGATTTTGGAGTTCGGTTTTCATCTTTCTCTCCTTGCCGAGAGTTGCAGTCATCACCTGTGCGGAGGCGAAGCTCAACTTCCCACCGATGGTCTTCCATTTTAAGTAAATTGTTTAATTCTAGATTTTTAGTATGGAATTTATCATTTTTATTGCGCTGATGATTCTGAGCAATTCTCATGTGACTCCTCTGCTGTGGCTGTCCCCATGTTGCAGCCACTCTCCTCTGTCGTGGCTGTCCCTTAGGGTTCATGCATTGGCCATGGCTGTATGGAAGGTGTTACCCCTCTGCCATGAGCCTAGTTGGGTTTCCAGCCCTCTACCAAGACTGTCGTGCTTCCCCTTCGGTTTCATTCCATTTGACTGGACCCTTGTAGGCTTTTAGCCCCCCAGCCATGACTGTATTTGGGCTCTCTTGCCCTTGGCCGCGACATGTTTAGTGTAAAGATCGTCCTACCCTTACAATACTAACAACAACACACTAGAGGGGGTGAATAGTGTAATGGCACGAATTGCGTAATTAAAATTAAACTTGCAAATGCGGAATTATAAATGCAAGAGGAATTTAAACACCACAAAAATCCAAACGCAAACACAAAATATTACCATGGTTCCCCAAAATTGGGTACGTCCAGCCACACCAATATCCGCTATAATTCTCACACATATAAGTGAAACAATCTCACACATAGATACATCACACAGAGGATTTGGATTCTCACACCGAGAAATCCTTGCATTCACACAGAAAGACTTATGCTCTCACACAGAGAGACTCAAACTCTCACACAGAGAGATCTCAACCAACCCACACACAGAATGTTATACTCACACACAGAGAGTAACTACTTCTCACACAGAAAGCTAGGGTTTCAATGAAAAATAACAAAGAAAAACAAATACTCTTGCGTATGCTAGGCCTCTAACAATAGCCTTGCCAATGTTCCAGTCCATACCAGGCCCATAACACTGGGCACACACGCAATTTGTTAAGTATTATTAAGGCCCCTTCATACTTGAGAGACACGTACCATATAAGGCCTCCAACTAGCCCATTTGCTAGAGATCCAGCACATACTAGGCCTCTAATAATAGCCTTCCTAAGGTTCCAGCACATACTAGGCACATAACACTGGGCTCACACCACATTTGTTAAGTATTATTGAGCATCCAACCCAAACCCAATTGATATTAGGTGTAGAGGCCCCTTCATACTTAAACTAATTCTTTTTCTTTTTCTTGTCCGATGTGGGACTATGGGATATTCACATACCACTCGTCTCACACCCCATTTTTTTAGTATTATTGAGCATCCAACCCAAAACCAATTGGTATTAGGTGTAGAGGCCACTTCATACTTAAATTATTTCTTTTTCTTTTTCTTTTTCGATGTGGGGACTATGGGCTCTTCACATACCACCACGCTTCCGACAACCGCCGTCCACGACAGCCTATAGGCCTTTAACAATAGCCTTGCTAAGGTTCCAGCCCATAGCCCCATATTAGGACCATAACAAATGGGGTGTAGAGGCCCCTTCATATTCTTTTTTCTTTTTATTGTCCGTTGTGGGACTATGGGATCTTCACATACCACTCGTCTCACACCCCATTTGTTAAGTATTATTGAATATCCAATCAGAAACCAATTGGTATTAAGTGTAAGGGCCCTTCATACTCAAACTAATTCTTTTTCTTTTTATTGTCCGATGTGGGACTATGGGATCTTCACACGAGTGATGAGGTGTAACAGCAAATGCGGCGCTTCGTTTCGAAGGGGTTAGGGCTCAGCCCAGAGAAGTAACGGCGGCGGCTCGTTGGTGTTTAAGGCTTCGGATTTCTGTCGAGAGAAGATGAGCATCGTTGATCTTGATGGATGAAGGGGATCTGTTAAGTTAAGATGAGTGGGGGATCTTTCTTTTCTTGGGCTTGGTAGTGTGTAGGAGAATTAAATTAACATCCCATGGGCTGTGGCCTTCGGGCCTCTAAAACATAAAGGGTATATGAAGACTAAGGCGGCTGCTGGGTTTGTGCTTACTGCTGTTAATGAGAAAAGAAAAGAATCTATGAAAGAAATAAGGAGAACGGAAATATGCCGTTGGCCTGAGAAAAGATTGAAATGGAAAAAAAGAAAGGGAAAGATGGAAAGGAAGAATGTTAGGTGGGCTGGGCCGGCTGTGGGCCAGAAGGACAAGAAAAACAACTTAAAAAGGTAATGAGAAAAAAGGAAGAATTTAGAGAGAAATGGTTTAGAGTAAAAATCTAGGAAACTTATAGAAAAATCCGACTAAAATTTCGGACCATTACAATATGTCATGTACATAAGTAATTGCAAGATGATGAGAAAAAAAGGAAGAATTTAGCGAGAAATGGGTTAGAGTAAAAATCTAGGAAAATTATTGAAAAAATCCGACTAAAATTTCGGACCATTACAATATGTCATGTACATATAATTGCAAGGTTTTCCAAGTTCATATTTTCAAGCATTGCACATCTGATATATTATTAATTTAGCTGTATGAGATAGCATGTAGTGGGTGCTACAAGTAGACATTAATAGCATGTGGCAGGTGATTTCATGAACTAAGACATAGATAGCATGCCGATAGTGATTTAGCATTCCAAACATGGATAACATGATGTAAATGAAATAACAGGGCAACATTTACCAAGTGTTATAATAGTTCAAATCTGAAAAGTATGCATAAATTAGTAAGGTAGTCTGACCTTGATAACATGTACCAAATGACACTGCAACAAGGACATGTGGGATTGACAATGGGGTATGGACAACTATGGTGATCTCATAGAGTTCTCATCATTAATCATAACCATATGTTCATGGTTTTCGTTTGATCCAACAGGCAGTATTCCTATGATCCGACAGGCAGTAACCTAATGATCCGACAGGCAGTACGTCTATGATCCAATAAGCAAGAACCTTATGAGCCAACGGCCTTAAATGGCCAAACCCTCATCTACAACCATATGGTAACCTAAGTGTGACACGCATGGCAAAGCTCGAGTTCCAATTTCATCATGAATAACCAGAACCAAATCACGACCACCACCAAACCACAACACCGGCCAACACGTCACCAAAACAACAACCCAACACTAATGCACAACAACAGCCAACATCCAGCAAAACTAACACCAAATTCTACCAAAAACAACAACAGTCAACACCAACACAGTCAAGATAGTCATGGCAGTGGGTAAATACCAATGTTATTTTGATGATGATCACAACATTATGTTGTTGCTAATGAATCTTTTGTTTTAGTCTCATAGTTAACATTTCAAGAATATCATTTTTGGAGACTAAACACTTGGTGCAAGGATGGACATCAAGAGGAGCAATGCCAAAGCTTGGACTCAATGAGTGCCAAAGCTTGGAGATGATGGGGAGCATCAAGGCATCAAGATTGAAGCCATAGACTCTAAGAAAAGCAATGTAATCCACGTATTATTTCATTTATTGCTTTTCTCTTTTTGAGTCTATGTTTAATGTAATGCCTTGATAGATGGTCTACTCATTCATGCATATGCATTTAACCATCTTAGTGAGCCTTAGAATTATCATAGAAACCAACCCAATAGGTTCATATTGCCCAAAGACTCTATTGGAGTCTTTGGCTCTCCAACAGTCGCCTGATGAAGGTTTTTACAGTCGATTGGGTGATTCCAGGCGCCTGTTGAGTCTTTTATAACCGATTGTAGTGCCTTGCTCAAGTCAACCTTTTATTGACTCTTACTTGAGCATATGGTTCAGTCGGCTGATGGTCAATTTACAGTCTACTGTATTCCAACAGTCGCATGTGAATTATTCTACAGTCGACTGTGCCCAACTTGCATTTTCTGGGCTTCATCCCTATTTACAAGTCAGTTGGCTGTTACAATTTTTACAGTCGCCTGTGAAATGGTCATCAGTCGTCTGAAAGGCGTAAGTGCGAAAGTTGCATCTCTCTGTTTTATTTACATACCTGAAGCAGTCGCCTGCTGAAGGATTTACAGGCGCCTGTACTGTATTCAGTCGACTGTGTAGTCTTCTACAGTCGACTGTCCTGGCTCAGATTATAGCCATTGGGATTTATTTAGCCGTTGGATAGTCGACTGTCAGTTGTTCATCAGTCGATTGTCGCTGACATTTCAGCCCAGATTCTAGTCGTTACAGATATATGTTTTTGGCTTTATCCTTAGGTTTTGAGAGTTATTATAGGGCTCCTATATATATGAGAGGGCTGAGTTCATTAGAACTTCTTGATGCTATTGAAAATCATTAGAGATTGATTAAGCCACTCTCAAACTCTCTTAGTTCCCTCTTAGAGCTTATTCTCTCCTTCATGCATTGAAGTCAAGCTCAAGGGAAATCATCCGAGTGCTTTCAAGCTAATCTCATCACTTGGAGATCTTCTTACCTGCATTGAATTCATTAATGAGTAAGTTCATCTCAAGGCGTACGCAAGAGTATTTGTTTTTCTTTGTTATTTTTCATTGAAACCCTAGCTTTCTGTGTGAGAACTAGTTACTCTCTGTGTGTGAGTATAACATTTTGTGTGTGGGTTGGTTGAGATCTCTCTGTGTGAGAGTTTGAGTCTCTCTGTGTGAGAGCATAAGTTTTTCTGTGTGAATGCAAGGATTTCTCGGTGTGAGAATCCAAATCCTCTGTGTGATGTATCTATGTGTGAGATTGTTTCACTTCTATGTGTGAGAATTATAGTGGATATTGGTGTGGCTGGACGTACCCAATTTTGGGGAACCATGGTAATATTTTGTGTTTGCGTTTGGATTTTTGTGGTGTTTAAATTCCTCTTGCATTTATAATTCCGCATTTGCAAGTTTAATTTTAATTACGCAATTTGTGCCATTACACTATTATCTGTAACGACTAGAATCTGGGCTGAAACGTCAGCGACAATCGACTGATGAACAACTGACAGTCGACTATCCAACGGCTAAATAAATCCCAATGGCTATAATCTGAGCCAGGACAGTCGACTGTAGAAGACTACACAGTCGACTGAATACAGTACAGGCGCCTGTAAATCCTTCAGCAGGCGACTGCTTCAGGTATGTAAATAAAACAGAGAGATGCAACTTTCGCACTTACGCCTTTCAGACGACTGATGACCATTTCACAGGCGACTGTAAAAATTGTAACAGCCAACTGACTTGTAAATATGGATGAAGCCCAGAAAATGCAAGTTGGGCACAGTCGACTGTAGAATAATTCACATGCGACTGTTGGAATACAGTAGACTGTAAATTGACCATCAGCCGACTGAACCATATGCTCAAAGAAGAGTCAATAAAAGGTTGACTTGAGCAAGGCACTACAGTCGGCTATAAAAGACTCAACAGGCGCCTGGAATCACCCAATCGACTGTAAAACCTTCATCAGGCGACTGTTGGAGAGCCAAAGACTCCAATAGAGTCTTTGGGCAATATGAACCTATTGGGTTGGTTTCTATGATAATTCTAAGGCTCACTAAGATGGTTAAATGCATATGCATGAATGAGTAAACCATCTATCAAGGCATTACATTAAACATAGACTCAAAAAGAGAAAAGAAATAAATGAAATAATACGTGGATTACATTGCTTTTTTTAGAGTCTATGGCTTCAATCTTGATGCCTTGATGCTCCCCATCATCTCCAAGCTTTGGCACCCATTGAGTCCAAGCTTTGGCATTGCTTCTCTTGATGTCCATCCTTGCACCAAGTGTTTAGTCTCCAAAAATGATATTCTTGAAATGTTAACTATGAGACTAAAACAAAAGAGTCATTAGCAACAACATAATGTTGTGATCATCATCAAAATAACATTGGTATTTGCCCACTGCCATGACTATATTGACTGTGTTGGTGTTGACTGTTGTTGTTTTTGGTGGAATTTGGTGTTAGTTTTGCTGGATGTTGGCTGTATGTTGTGCATTAGTGTTGGGTTGTTGTTTTGGTGACGTGTTGGCCGGTGTTGTGGTTTGGTGGTGGTCGTGATTTGGTTCTGGTTATTCATGATGAAATTGGAACTCGGGCTTTGCCATGCGTGTCAGACTTAGGTTACCCTATGATTGTAGATGAGGGTTTGGCCATTTAAGGCCGTTGGCTCATAATGTTCTTGCTTATTGGATCATAGACGTACTGCCTGTCGGATCATTAGGTTACTGCCTGTCGGATCATAGGATTACTGCCTGTTGGATCAAACGAAAACCATGAACATATGGTTATGATTAATGATGAGAACTCTATGAGATCACCATAGTTGTCCATACCCCATTGTCAATCCCACAAGTCCTTGTTGCAGTGTCATTTGGTACATGTTATCAAGGTCAGACTACCTTACTAATTTATGCATACTTTTCAGATTTGAACTATTATAACACTTGGTAAATGTTGCCATGTTATTTCATTTACATCATGTTATCCATGTTTGGAATGCTAAATCATTGTCGGCATGCTATCTATGTCTTAGTTCATGAAATCACCTGCCACATGCTATTAATGTCTACTTGTAGCACCCACTACATGCTATCTCATACAGCTAAATTAATAATATAGCAGATGTGACATGCTTGAAAATATGAACTTGGAAAACCTTGCAATTATATGTACATGACATATTGTAATGGTCCGAAATTTTAGTCGGATTTTTTCACTAATTTTCCTAGATTTTTACTCTAACCCATTTCTCTCTAAATTCTTCCTTTTTTTCTCATCATCTTGTAATTACTTATGTACATGACATATTGTAATGGTCCGAAATTTTAGTCGGATTTTTCTATAAGTTTCCTAGATTTTTACTCTAAACCATTTCTCTCTAAATTCTTCCTTTTTTCTCATTACCTTTTTTAGTTGTTTTTCTTGTCCTTCTGGCCCACAGCCGGCCCAGCCCACCTAACATTCTTCCTTTCCATCTTTCCCTTTCTTTTTTTCCATTTCAATCTTTTCTCAGGCCAACGGCATATTTCCGTTCTCCTTATTTCTTTCATAGATTCTTTTCTTTTCTCATTAACAGCAGTAAGCACAAACCCAGCAGCCGCCTTAGTCTTCATATACCCTTTATGTTTTAGAGGCCCGAAGGCCACAGCCCATGGGATGTTAATTTAATTCTCCTACACACTACCAAGCCCAAGAAAAGAAAGATCCCCCACTCATCTTAACTTAACAGATCCCCTTCATCCATCAAGATCAACGATGCTCATCTTCTCTCTTTCGACAGAAATCCGAAGCCTTAAACACCAACGAGCCGCCGCCGTTACTTCTCTGGGCTGAGCCCTAACCCCTTCGAAACGAAGCGCCGCATTTGCTGTTACACCTCACCCCTCGTGTGAAGATCCCATAGTCCCGCATCGGACAATAAAAAGAAAAAGAATTAGTTTGAGTGTGAAGGGGCCTCTACACTTAATACCAATTGGTTTTGGATTGGATATTCAATAATACTTAACAAATGTGGTGTGAGACGAGTGGTATGTGAAGATCCCATAGGCCCAAAACGGACAATAAAAAGAAAAAAGAATATGAAGGGGCCTCTACACCCCATTTGTTATGGTCCTAATATGGGGCTATGGGCTGGAACCTTAGCAAGGCTATTGTTAGAGGCCTATAGGCTGCCGTGGACGGCGGTTGTCGGAAGCGTGGTGGTATGTGAAGAGCCCATAGTCCCCACATCGAACAAGAAAAAGAAAAAGAAAAATGATATTCTTGAAATGTTAACTATGAGACTAAAACAAAAGAGTCATTAGCAACAACATAATGTTGTGATCATCATCAAAATAACATTGGTATTTGCCCACTGCCATGACTATCTTGACTGTGTTGGTGTTGACTGTTGTTGTTTTTGGTGGAATTTGGTGTTAGTTTTGCTGGATGTTGGCTGTATGTTGTGCATTAGTGTTGGGTTGTTGTTTTGGTGACGTGTTGGCCGGTGTTGTGGTTTGGTGGTGGTCGTGATTTGGTTCTGGTTATTCATGATGAAATTGGAACTCGGGCTTTGCCATGCGTGTCAGACTTAGGTTACCCTATGATTGTAGATGAGGGTTTGGCCATTTAAGGCCGTTGGCTCATAAGGTTCTTGCTTATTGGATCATAGACGTACTGCCTGTCGGATCATTAGGTTACTGCCTGTCGGATCATAGGATTACTGCCTGTTGGATCAAACGAAAACCATGAACATATGGTTATGATTAATGATGAGAACTCTATGAGATCACCATAGTTGTCCATACCCCATTGTCAATCCCACATGTCCTTGTTGCAGTGTCATTTGGTACATGTTATCAAGGTCAGACTACCTTACTAATTTATGCATACTTTTCAGATTTGAACTATTATAACACTTGGTAAATGTTGCCATGTTATTTCATTTACATCATGTTATCCATGTTTGGAATGCTAAATCATTGTCGGCATGCTATCTATGTCTTAGTTCATGAAATCACCTTCCACATGCTATTAATGTCTACTTGTAGCACCCACTACATGCTATCTCATACAGCTAAATTAATAATATAGCAGATGTGACATGCTTGAAAATATGAACTTGGAAAACCTTGCAATTATATGTACATGACATATTGTAATGGTCCGAAATTTTAGTCTGATTTTTTCACTAATTTTCCTAGATTTTTACTCTAACCCATTTCTCTCTAAATTCTTCCTTTTTTTCTCATCATCTTGTAATTACTTATGTACATGACATATTGTAATGGTCCGAAATTTTAGTCGGATTTTTCTATAAGTTTCCTAGATTTTTACTCTAAACCATTTCTCTCTAAATTCTTCCTTTTTTCTCATTACCTTTTTTAGTTGTTTTTCTTGTCCTTCTGGCCCACAGCCGGCCCAGCCCACCTAACATTCTTCCTTTCCATCTTTCCCTTTCTTTTTTTCCATTTCAATCTTTTCTCAGGCCAACGGCATATTTCCGTTCTCCTTATTTCTTTCATAGATTCTTTTCTTTTCTCATTAACAGCAGTAAGCACAAACCCAGCAGCCGCCTTAGTCTTCATATACCCTTTATGTTTTAGAGGCCCGAAGGCCACAGCCCATGGGATGTTAATTTAATTCTCCTACACACTACCAAGCCCAAGAAAAGAAAGATCCCCCACTCATCTTAACTTAACAGATCCCCTTCATCCATCAAGATCAACGATGCTCATCTTCTCTCTTTCGACAGAAATCCGAAGCCTTAAACACCAACGAGCCGCCGCCGTTACTTCTCTGGGCTGAGCCCTAACCCCTTCGAAACGAAGCGCCGCATTTGCTGTTACACCTCACCCCTCGTGTGAAGATCCCATAGTCCCGCATCGGACAATAAAAAGAAAAAGAATTAGTTTGAGTGTGAAGGGGCCTCTACACTTAATACCAATTGGTTTTGGATTGGATATTCAATAATACTTAACAAATGTGGTGTGAGACGAGTGGTATGTGAAGATCCCATAGGCCCAAAACGGACAATAAAAAGAAAAAAGAATATGAAGGGGCCTCTACACCCCATTTGTTATGGTCCTAATATGGGGCTATGGGCTGGAACCTTAGCAAGGCTATTGTTAGAGGCCTATAGGCTGCCGTGGACGGCGGTTGTCGGAAGCGTGGTGGTATGTGAAGAGCCCATAGTCCCCACATCGAACAAGAAAAAGAAAAAGAAAAATGATATTCTTGAAATGTTAACTATGAGACTAAAACAAAAGAGTCATTAGCAACAACATAATGTTGTGATCATCATCAAAATAACATTGGTATTTGCCCACTGCCATGACTATCTTGACTGTGTTGGTGTTGACTGTTGTTGTTTTTGGTGGAATTTGGTGTTAGTTTTGCTGGATGTTGGCTGTATGTTGTGCATTAGTGTTGGGTTGTTGTTTTGGTGACGTGTTGGCCGGTGTTATGGTTTGGTGGTGGTCGTGATTTGGTTCTGGTTATTCATGATGAAATTGGAACTCGGGCTTTGCCATGCGTGTCAGACTTAGGTTACCCTATGATTGTAGATGAGGGTTTGGCCATTTAAGGCCGTTGGCTCATAAGGTTCTTGCTTATTGGATCATAGACGTACTGCCTGTCGGATCATTAGGTTACTGCCTGTCGGATCATAGGATTCTGCCTGTTGGATCAAACGAAAACCATGAACATATGGTTATGATTAATGATGAGAACTCTATGAGATCACCATAGTTGTCCATACCCCATTGTCAATCCCACAAGTCCTTGTTGCAGTGTCATTTGGTACATGTTATCAAGGTCAGACTACCTTACTAATTTATGCATACTTTTCAGATTTGAACTATTATAACACTTGGTAAATGTTGCCATGTTATTTCATTTACATCATGTTATCCATGTTTGGAATGCTAAATCATTGTCGGCATGCTATCTATGTCTTAGTTCATGAAATCACCTGCCACATGCTATTAATGTCTACTTGTAGCACCCACTACATGCTATCTCATACAGCTAAATTAATAATATAGCAGATGTGACATGCTTGAAAATATGAACTTGGAAAACCTTGCAATTATATGTACATGACATATTGTAATGGTCCGAAATTTTAGTCGGATTTTTTCACTAATTTTCCTAGATTTTTACTCTAACCCATTTCTCTCTAAATTCTTCCTTTTTTTTCTCATCATCTTGTAATTACTTATGTACATGACATATTGTAATGGTCCGAAATTTTAGTCGGATTTTTCTATAAGTTTCCTAGATTTTTACTCTAAACCATTTCTCTCTAAATTCTTCCTTTTTTCTCATTACCTTTTTTAGTTGTTTTTCTTGTCCTTCTGGCCCACAGCCGGCCCAGCCCACCTAACATTCTTCCTTTCCATCTTTCCCTTTCTTTTTTTCCATTTCAATCTTTTCTCAGGCCAACGGCATATTTCCGTTCTCCTTATTTCTTTCATAGATTCTTTTCTTTTCTCATTAACAGCAGTAAGCACAAACCCAGCAGCCGCCTTAGTCTTCATATACCCTTTATGTTTTAGAGGCCCGAAGGCCACAGCCCATGGGATGTTAATTTAATTCTCCTACACACTACCAAGCCCAAGAAAAGAAAGATCCCCCACTCATCTTAACTTAACAGATCCCCTTCATCCATCAAGATCAACGATGCTCATCTTCTCTCTTTCGACAGAAATCCGAAGCCTTAAACACCAACGAGCCGCCGCCGTTACTTCTCTGGGCTGAGCCCTAACCCCTTCGAAACGAAGCGCCGCATTTGCTGTTACACCTCACCCCTCGTGTGAAGATCCCATAGTCCCACATCGGACAATAAAAAGAAAAAGAATTAGTTTGAGTGTGAAGGGGCCTCTACACTTAATACCAATTGGTTTTGGATTGGATATTCAATAATACTTAACAAATGTGGTGTGAGACGAGTGGTATGTGAAGATCCCATAGGCCCAAAACGGACAATAAAAAGAAAAAAGAATATGAAGGGGCCTCTACACCCCATTTGTTATGGTCCTAATATGGGGCTATGGCCTGGAACCTTAGCAAGGCTATTGTTAGAGGCCTATAGGCTGCCGTGGACGGCGGTTGTCGGAAGCTGTAGGAATATTATGCCCTCGAGGCCATTTATTCCTGTGTGAATAGCACAAACATCTTGTTCGAAATAACAGTAAGCTGTTTGGTAATAATTTATCTAAGTTATATTGTAATGTAGTTAACATTAGATATCAACTTAGGTAAAGTCCTGAGACTTTATGCAAGGTCAAACGGGTATCGAGATGAGTATCTCGATCATAGAGAAACGTTTGACCGTCTGTAGCATAAGTCTGAAATGGTTCGTGGTCGTAGATGTTCCGAGACAAGGATATCGAAACATCGGACAGACCATTGTGTCTTAGTCTTCACCGTTTAGCGGTGGCGATGATCTCATGATCGCTTGACTTGGCGAAGTCGAAGATAAGACACAGGTGCTCATTAGAATGAGTTCACTGAACGATCCACTAGAGTTATCATATGGTTATATTGACCAATCTGTCAGTGATAACTCTGAGTGATGATAGGATAGTTGGTCTTTTGACTTGAGGTCATTTTGACGGACATGTGCGTGAACGGTGCCACTTAGATCAACTGACCTAGCTTCGAGGCAAGGCCTGTCGAAAGGTCTTTTGATTGGGTGTCACTTGAAACGTACGAGGCGAGTAATGACCAAGAGAGGATTCGTCTCTCCCGGTCAATGGGAGTTAGTGTCGTAGAGTTAGTTCGGTCTTTAGTAAAAACTCTGCGCAGAGTATGTTGGAACAAGTCCAACATTAGTTGACTAAAGATCGATAGAAACTAACCGGAGTCAAGTTATTGGGGTTGACAGTTTGACCGTACCCCAGACTTGATCCGAACGACATATTTAAGACGAAGAGACCATAACTGCGGAATTCATCACGGAAACCGTCAGGTGGTCCCGACAATACTCGTGTCAATGAGTCAACCACATAATGATGATTCCTGAAGCAGGGACGGCAACCACTGCTCGTGGTCACTGCCGTATAGGGCTTCGAGCCCAACCTGTTGTAAGGGTCAGGCTGTAGGGTCTCACACAGAGTGCAACGCTTCGTCTAGTAATAGGTAGAAATTAGTTAGGGAGAATAATTGCATTTTTGATGCAAGGGATGAAATAATTGCATTTGATGCAATATGGTAATTTAAGCTTAGATAGGGACTATTTTGCATTTGATGCAAAAGCGATTA
Organism: Scilla litardierei; assembly: GCA_030789695.1. Classification (NCBI taxonomy): domain Eukaryota; kingdom Viridiplantae; phylum Streptophyta; class Magnoliopsida; order Asparagales; family Asparagaceae; genus Scilla; species Scilla litardierei. The sequence continues at coordinate 7,113,094 of CM061138.1, read as the reverse complement.
AATACGTATTAAATTGTTTAATACAATATTTAATAAAATAAACGCAAGGAAAAGTTCACGGGTAAGACGGGAATGTCCCGGTCTAGACACAGGTTCGAACGGCGTCCAAATCGGACGCCAAACATAAAAGTTATGGCCAAAACAGTGCAAACCCCAAAGCCCATCAGCCCAAGGGGGCTGATTAAATTAAAAGGGCACAGAAGCCCAAGGCCCGGCCAAATGGCCGGGCAATTCAATATCAGCCCGCGTGGGCACTGGGCCCACGCGGGGCGCGTGCCCTGCACGCGCCCGCTGGGCGCGTGCGGGGCACGCACCCCAGCAGGGCGCGCTGAGGCGCGTGCGCTGCACGCGCCTCGAGGCGCGTGCAGCGCACGGGCCTGGCGCAGTGGGCCCCGCACGCAGCCCTAGGGCTGCGTGCTGCGTGCTTCGTGTGACGGCTGCAGTTTTGCGAAAATTGCTTCTTGGGCTGATCTTTGGACGGTCAATTGGAGGGTCAAACGAACTCCGATTGACGAACGGTTTTTTCATATGCGTTCACCGTTGAACGCTTGTCGTATTGATAGGTTGTATCAATCCTGAAGCTCAACGGTGAGTGAGTTAAAATTCACGGAAGTTTGCACTTTGTGAAGTGCAAACTAACTTGATTTTAAATTAACTCATTGTTTAGTCCCACATCGGATTTTGAGAAAAGGGGAGAGTCCACCGCCTATATAAATAGGGTCTCCCCCCTTTCTCAAAACTCGTCCCAATATCTAGATCTGAGCGGCTCTCGTAAATGTTGGAGCACGCTCGGATCTAAGCTTAAATAAATATTTCTCTATCTCCCTAAATTTCTGCCTTACTCCTGCGGGCTCTAGCAAAGCCACAAAGGAGTTCGGATTCTGGATCTGAAATCTTGGCGGAGGTTTCACTCGCGTGAAACTTTCTTCGGCGCGTGGTTGGCTCGGCGGCACGGGGATTGATCGCCTCGGGATGCGGAGCGGTTCGAGGAGCGGTTCGAGGAGCGGTTCGAGGAGCGGTTCAAGGGGCGGCTCGGCGTGGGACGGGAGCAGCTCGGAAGACGGCGCGGAACATCTCGCCTGCTCCAGGGCTGAGATTCCGGGTATGTGGTTAAAGTATTTTAGCATTAGTTTAATCGCAGTAGGCTAGATCCTTCTTGGGATGGTCAGATCCATCCCAAGTCGGCATAGATCTTGGCATAGGGTCTTGGACCTTAGGGCTAAGTTAAAAATGTTTTAACTGCATGTTAATTTAGATTAACTAGTTTTTCTTCCGCTGCTATTGTTTTTGTGTCTATGTTCCGTCCGACTTAGGACGGGACTAGAATTTTTGTGCCCTAAGGGACCGCCAATTCCCCAACAGTGGTATCGGAGCAAGGTTTGCGTAGTTGATCTAGCCTGCAATTAATTTTAAACTTAAGAATGCTTTTAAATACTTTTAAAATGTTTTTAAAGTTATGAGATAAATTTTAAAAATGTTTTAGATGTTCAAAAAAAAAATTATTTGATAAATTTTTTTTAAGCATGAAAGTTTTTAAAATGATGTTTTAATTTATGAGATATTTTAAAACTGTTTTAAAAGTTAAAAAATTTTATGCGATAAATTTTTTAAAGTAGCATGCAAATTAGTGATTTTAAAATTAAGTTTTTTTATGAGATAAAAATAAAATAATTTTAAAATCATATTTTAAATTTAAATGTTAAATTTATGTATGCATGCTAAAAATTGTTTATGCGATAAACTTAGTATATTTAAATGTTAAATAGTTGTGCACTATCTTTATGCGATAAATTAGTGTAGCTTTATTTTAATGGCTTGTTACTCTTGTCCCTTATTTGATAACAAAAGACAACCTTTTAGGTTAGCCATTAAAAATGATTAAAATTTATTATTTGAATTTTAATGACATGCTATGTTTTAATAAATCATTAACAACAATATTAAAGACCTAATTCCTGATTAGGGTAGTCCTTTAAATGAATTTTCAATTCTAATCGTTATAATTAATTTTCATTAAAGGACTTCGCTTCTAGCGTTGTTAATAAAATTTATTAAAATCCTGATAATGATTAGGATAGCACGTGAACCTTATAGTTGATAAGGACTTAATAAAAGTTATTAAACAAATCCTAAAATTTTGAATTTAAGGATTCAACTAGTTGATAGGATTAATTAGTTGTTAATAAAAGCTGTTTAGTCTATGGCATACATACAAAAATGACAAGCTTCATTCAATGGACCATGATCCAGTCAATGTGCTTGGCTAAGAGTTCTGGGTCAACCCTTGCTAGTCCAAGGGGTAGTGATCCTGGCTTAGTCAATTCCCTGGCTGAGTTCCGCTGGACCGCAATGTCGCGAATCATGATTGTATGACACCCTGGACTATATCTACGTCAAATACGTTAATGATCTTTTTCAAGATTAGCCGTAGCCCTCCTTGTTTTAGGGGTTAGCAACTATAGTGCCCGTGTTATAGTTGTTGAGATACACTCAAGCTGTGACATGGCAACCCTGTAGAAACCAACTCCTTAAATACATAAGATGAAATCTTGACTAACCCTAACCGTCGTCTCGTACCCCGAGCGCCGGCGTAAGTTAAGTCAACGATGTAGTCTGACTTGATGTAAGTCTAAGACCTGACCCAAACCGACGTGTCGTGCATACACCGAGCTGAGGGGCAAGTCAGGTTAGACATGAAAACAAGGGTCCGACTAGACTAGACATTGTGATTTGGATGAGCACACTCATGATCACGAATGGCTAGGGGCAAAAACCGATTAAGAGAGTCACATCCAATATGATCGATGAAGAGTCATCTTCCGATCGCAGAGTCAATCAACTTGTTGAGCTACACTCAAGGTTGTTTAGACTCAAGGTGATCGGAACTCTTACCCATTAATTTTGATTCGATTAAATCGTTCGTTATTAAGCTTTAAAACGATCGTAAAAATAGTGGGAGGATATAGATAGATAAAAGCCAATCTACCTATATTTAATATTGAACATATGCTAAAACTAGGGCAAGACTATGTTTACCGAAAGAATCAATTGATAATATTGGAATTAGTTAACTGGTCAATAAGTTGATTAATTGAATATCAAGTTAAATTCTAATTGATAGAATTAAAACTATATTCTCGTTGACATTGAATGACATTCTAAAGAACAGACTTAAGAAATATGATTTCATTAAGTTCTGGGTCCAACAAATAAATTAAAGCTACATGTCACTCGTCTCTATATGAGGCAGCTTGAACATATAGGACATTCAAAGTATGTTTCTCCCTACAACTTGTCGAGCTACCCTCAAGGTTGTATGGACAAACAATTTTGATCCGCAAAGTTCGAAAATTCGATCAAACCGTTTGAGTCGAATACGAGTGCATGAGCGATGCAAGACTATGTATCCCAACCGGATCTTGAGACAAGCAACTTCTTGAGCTACCCTCAAGATTGCAAAGCTCAAGCGTTTGGATACATAAGTTGCTTGCATAGCTATTTATTTATGATGATATCTAAATGTGATTTAGAAAAGGAAGAAGGCACTTCGGAAAGTCAATTGAGAAAGTTATTTTAATTTATCATTAGTAGATGCATAAGTAGGAGGAAATGAAAACGTGACATATTTTGATGTCACATTTCGGAATAAATTGTTATACAAAAGACGTTTAACACATTTTGACGAATGTCGTCACATTGCTTCTGAAGTAATGTTTTGCGTTAAGTAATTTGTAAATAACTAAATATATATTAAATGTTAATATATAAATACACAAGATAGTAGCAAACTTATATGGTAAAATTAGACTAGGCCGTATCTAGAGATTAAGCTTCACAAGTCACATAAAGAGGGGTCTGACCTCTCGTATTATGAAGTCTACGGACACTTGTGAGTCTTAGCCTCTTAGATACAATGGCCGAAACCCATCTGTGAGACAGTAGGAGAATGAGTTGTCGAACTCAGTCTAGTACATACTGATGTACCCGAGTCTAGATTAACCAAAATAAGTTATTCGTATATTTTATTAAGACACGTGTTCTTGATGAAACACAAGTCTGATAAAATAAAGAACGAAATGACTAAAGTATTTAAACTGATTCGATTAGATCGAATGGTCAAATACTTAGCTACATAAAATCTTGTGTAATTAAAAGAAAATGTGATTTTCTCTCAGATCAAGTCTGTTAACACATCGGTGTGTTAAAAGGTATGAATCACACTTAATTAGATTTAGTGTGATCCATTGTAAGTGACTCTGAGTTAAGTCCTCCCTCTGGGTTAAGTCCCAGATAGTAATGCCTAGGTTTTGATAAAGTTCTATGAGAACATTATCAATAAGATATTCATTAAATCAATTATGAGGAAGTTGTATATTTACTCGAATCTCGTGAGACGGATTATCGAGTTAGACATCATAACTGATGATGACTTAGTCAACTTCTAGGATGAAATTCGGAGTAGTAACTCCGATTTAAAAATTGATGCAATCAGAATAGGTCCGTGTGCGTAAATAAATTTGAGAATTTAGTTTACGTGCCCAAGGAAAATGTTTCCTCACTTTCTGCAAGTAAATCTTTAAGTTGAAAGATTGGTGCAGAAAAGAAAATAGTGAAGTACGATCATGTTGGACGAGAACGGTTTTCATCCTAATTTCTTTAAAACGGATTATGATGAAACCGGTTTCGCCAACAGATGTGTACAGATCTACTCGGACCAAAGCCGATGTAAAACGCTTAAGTTGACCATGAAAATTTGCGCATCCACTTATAAGTTCTTTTTTCTAAATATGATTTAGACGAACCAACTTATATGAATTAGCCAGATAGTTTTCAAGGTCAGTGGGAGCGTATAAATTACATGCGAAGCATCAAAGAGATGGAACATACATTTTGACTAAGTAATCAAAAGGTTTGATACTTTATCAAGAATAGATATGAGCCATTTAAAATGACCATTAACAAATTTAAATGATTATCGTAAGGTACGATGAACTGGATAAGATCCAGGGAAATAAAATATTATAGATTCCGATAGACCAAATGAATTATTTGAATGAGATTCAAAAGGTTGGTCTAACAAGAACATAGAAACCCCTTAAGTCTATAGTGTAGACGGTTTTAGCAGATCCACTCACGAAGGCTCTACCACATGAAGTCGGGAAAACTTATATGTAAAAACAGTATAAGATACCGAGATAAATGGGCCTGAGTGCAAGTGGGAGATGTAGGAATATTATGCCCTCGAGGCCATTTATTCCTGTGTGAATAGCACAAACATCTTGTTCGAAATAACAGTAAGCTGTTTGGTAATAATTTATCTAAGTTATATTGTAATGTAGTTAACATTAGATATCAACTTAGGTAAAGTCCTGAGACTTTATGCAAGGTCAAACGGGTATCGAGATGAGTATCTCGATCATGGAGAAACGTTTGACCGTCTGTAGCATAAGTCTGAAATGGTTCGTGGTCGTAGATGTTCCGAGACAAGGATATCGAAACATCGGACATACCATTGTGTCTTAGTCTTCACCGTTTAGCGGTGGCGATGATCTCATGATCGCTTGACTTGGTGAAGTCGAAGATGAGACACAGGTGCTCATTAGAATGAGTTCACTGAACGATCCACTAGAGTTATCATATGGTTATATTGACCAATCTGTCAGTGATAACTCTGAGTGATGATAGGATAGTTGGTCTTTTGACTTGAGGTCATTTTGACGGACATGTGCGTGAACGGTGCCACTTAGATCAACTGACCTAGCTTCGAGGCAAGGCCTGTCGAAAGGTCTTTTGATTGGGTGTCACTTGAAACGTACGAGGCGAGTAATGACCAAGAGAGGATTCGTCTCTCCCGGTCAATGGGAGTTAGTGTCGTAGAGTTAGTTCGGTCTTTAGTAAAAACTCTGCGCAGAGTATGTTGGAACAAGTCCAACATTAGTTGACTAAAGATCGATAGAAACTAACCGGAGTCAAGTTATTGGGGTTGACAGTTTGACCGTACCCCAGACTTGATCCGAACGACATATTTAAGACGAAGAGACTATAACTGCGGAATTCATCACGGAAACAGTCGGGTGGTCCCGACAATACTCGTGTCAATGAGTCAACCACATAATGATGATTCCTGAAGCAGGGACGGCAACCACTGCTCGTGGTCACTGCCGTATAGGGCTTCGAGCCCAACCTGTTGTAAGGGTCAGGCTGTAGGGTCTCACACAGAGTGCAACGCTTCGTCTAGTAATAGGTAGAAATTAGTTAGGGAGAATAATTGCATTTTTGATGCAAGGGATGAAATAATTGCATTTGATGCAATATGGTAATTTAAGCTTAGATAGGGACTATTTTGCATTTGATGCAAAAGCGATTAAATACATATTAAATTGTTTAATACAATATTTAATAAAATAAACGCAAGGAAAAGTTCACGGGTAAGACGGGAATGTCCCGGTCTAGACACAGGTTCGAACGGCGTCCAAATCGGACGCCAAACATAAAAGTTATGGCCAAAACAGTGCAAACCCCAAAGCCCATCAGCCCAAGGGGGCTGATTAAATTAAAAGGGCACAGAAGCCCAAGGCCCGGCCAAATGGCCGGGCAATTCAATATCAGCCCGCGTGGGGCGCCAGCGCCCACGCGGGGCGCGTGCGGGGCACGCGCCCCAGCAGGGCGCGCTGAGGCGCGTGCGCTGCACGCGCCTCGAGGCGCGTGCAGCGCACGGGCCTGGCGCAGTGGGCCCCGCACGTAGCCCTAGGGCTACGTGCTGCGTGCTTCGTGTGACGGCTGCAGTTTTGCGAAAATTGCTTCTTGGGCTGATCTTTGGACGGTCAATTGGAGGGTCAAACGAACTCCGATTGACGAACGGTTTTTTCCTATGCGTTCACCGTTGAACGCTTGTCGTATTGATAGGTTGTATCAATCCTGAAGCTCAACGGTGAGTGAGTTAAAATTCACGGAAGTTTGCACTTTGTGAAGTGCAAACTAACTTGATTTTAAATTAACTCATTGTTTAGTCCCACATCGGATTTTGAGAAAAGGGGAGAGTCCACCGCCTATATAAATATGGGTCTCCCCCCTTTCTCAAAACTCGTCCCAAGTTCTAGATCTGAGCGGCTCTCGTAAATGTTGGAGCACGCTCGGATCTAAGCTTAAATAAATATTTCTCTATCTCCCTAAATTTCTGCCTTACTCCTGCGGGCTCTAGCAAAGCCACAAAGGAGTTCGGATTCTGGATCTGAAATCTTGGCGGAGGTTTCACTCGCGTGAAACTTTCTTCGGCGCGTGGTTGGCTCGGCGGCACGGGGATTGATCGCCTCGGGATGCGGAGCGGTTCGAAGAGCGGTTCGGGGAGCGGTTCAAGGGGCGGCTCGGCGTGGGACGGGAGCAGCTCGGAAGACGGCGCGGAACATCTCGCCTGCTCCAGGGCTGAGATTCCAGGTATGTGGTTAAAGTATTTTAGCATTAGTTTAATCGCAGTAGGCTAGATCCTTCTTGGGATGGTCAGATCCATCCCAAGGCGGCATAGATCTTGGCATAGGGTCTTGGACCTTAGGGCTAAGTTAAAAATGTTTTAACTGCATGTTAATTTAGATTAACTAGTTTTTCTTCCGCTGCTATTGTTTTTGTGTCTATGTTCCGTCCGACTTAGGACGGGACTAGAATTTTTGTGCCCTAAGGGACCGCCAATTCCCCAACAGAAGCGTGGTGGTATGTGAAGAGCCCATAGTCCCCACATCGAACAAGAAAAAGAAAAAGAAATAATTTAACTACGAAGTGGCCTCTACACCTAATACCAATTGGTTTTGGGTTGGATGCTCAATAATACTTAACAAATGGGGTGTGAGACGAGTGGTATGTGAAGATCCCATAGTCCCACATCGGACAAGAAAAAGAAAAAGAATTAGTTTAAGTATGAAGGGGCCTCTACACCTAATATCAATTGGTTTTGGGTTGGATGCTCAATAATACTTAACAAATGTGGTGTGAGCCCAGTGTTATGTGCAGGGCCGGTTCAAACATAAATGAGGCCTAAAGCGAAACAAAATATGAGGCCTAAGTATCAGTGCAAAAATTTTAGGAGCCTTCGTTTAACTGAATCTCATTCAGGTTATTTAAACATTTGTGATTCTTGCAAAATTTGTGATTCTTGCAGGCAAGAGAAAACCGTCGAAGGTGATCGTTCCGAAGTCCGGACAAGTGGAAGGAGAGGGCGCCAGGCTGCCAGCAACACCGAGAAGAGAGGGGGGGGGGGAGAGCAACGACGTGGGGATGTGGCGAGTGGCGATGTTGCGTAACTTGCGTTGGAGCCGGAGGCCTCGGAGTTGCCGTTTGAGATTTTTTTTTTGGTATTTTGCTGTTTGAGAATTGAGACGTCAGCCTTTGACAAAGTCTATTGCCTCTTGGGACACTCTTGGCATTGCTAGACTTGGACTGAGGCGGGCTTGGACCTGAGGCGGGACGCATCACAACAAGGCCCTGAAGAAATAAGATAAAGGAAGTGGGCTTAGAAATTTTAATTGAGCGGGCTCTTGCCTGTTAGGCTTAGGAAAAAATTAAATACGAGGCCTCTCAAAATCGGAGGCCTAAGGCAGCCGCCTCAGCTGCCTTGTGATAGAACCGGCCCTGGTTATGTGCCTAGTATGTGCTAGAACATTAGGACTGCTATTATTAGAGGCCTAGTATGTGCTGGATCTCTAGCAAATGGGCTAGTTGGAGGCCTTATATGGTACGTGTCTCTCAAGTATGAAGGGGCCTTAATAATACTTAACAAATTGCGTGTGTGCCCAGTGTTATGGGCCTGATATAGACTGGAACATTGGCAAGGCTATTGTTAGAGGTCTCGTATAGACTGGATCTCTGACAAATGGGCCAGTTTGAGGACTTATATGGTACGGACCTCTGACAACTCGCGCACGATCTCGGACGAGCTTGTGGATTCCGACCCTCGCGCCGCCTCCCCAAGCTTCTCAAAATTTCAGAGGCTAGGTTTTGGGATTTTGGAGTTGGATCTTTCTTGTTGGGGGTTCTGATCTTACGAAAGTTGCTACCTTTGCTGTGCAGTTCTTACTTCAAAAATAAATAAATTAATATAAAAGCCCAAAACTAGAGAGGCCCAAAGAAAAATTATTCTTACCAGGCAAGATCCACCAATAAATACAATTCTTGTAGCTGCGGACCATATCGAGTACCGATTACCGGGTTGATTGGCAATGGCAACCAAGTTTCTGAGGAGATGGAGGAGCGCAAGGGCCCTTCACGCTCGGAGGAGAATAACGGATGGTCGCTGCATATCGTCCGCCACCGCCACCGCCACCGCCACCGCCACCGCCACCGCCACCGCCACCGCATCCGCCGCCGCCGCCGCCGGCAACGATCATCGTCATCTCCACGTGCCAGTGCTGATCGTCGGTGCTGGCCCGGTCGGTCTTGTCCTCTCCTTGCTCCTCACCAAATTAGGTATTTTTCTTTTTCTTTTTTACATATTTTGATATTTTTGTGTGTTGATTACGATACTGAGAGACGCATATTGTGTTTTCAAATATCAACCTGATTATTGAAGGATGGATGCATTGCAATTACATGAAAGCAATCGTGTGGCACAATGAAGCTGCTGCAAATAAAAATAGATAATTGACGATTGATTGCTTACATAACTAATACAAACCATACTTAATCTACATGGATCAATTGCTTACTTAACCCACATATTGATAATCGAGGATCTAAAATCTAATAATCCAAGAAATAGTTACATATTTTGATGTCTGCATCAGATAGAGCCTGAAGACAGGATTTTTTGACATTGGGGGTAAGAAAAGAAGCCAACTAGAAAGTATGTTCTGTTGTGCAAATTAATTTGGTGGAGCAAACTTGAGTGGTAAGCATGTCAATGCATCGCATGCAGAGGCTCACAAGTCAAATGAAATGACATTATTGCACACTAAACAGGATTAACCATGCGTCCAAATTTAAATTATGAAATGAAATCTGAGGGCCATGATCATTGTTACTTATGTATGGGTACACCTTTTATTTAGTAAATGGAAACTGGAATAATAGTCCCACATTGGAAAAATTGAAAGAAGTTGTCTATTAATTAAGGATTGGGCTTCTACATGTTGGCTTAAGGGTTGGGCTAGAGTGTCGTAACTACCGGGTTGTAGCTTCACCAATATAAAATACTATAAACCCTTTTATTATTTATATTCCTAACATGGTATTAGAGCTCAAGTCTCTATCCTATGCTGTCACATTATTCATATATCCATCATGTCTTGTCAGCTAATTCCCAAGCTAAATCTCGTCATTGCCATCTGTTTTTAATCCCGTCCATCTATACAATGGCCTATTAGCAGTATGTTTAGTTATCTTGTCCGTTCACATGTTTAATCCTATCCTTCTGAAATACCTTAATCTAGAACCAACCAATATGTATCATGGCCATGTCATGATTTTTTTTTAAAAAATCTAATATCCAAACTCAAGGTTTTTGGAAAGGTGTTGATAATAATAACCCACATTGAAAAAATTGAATGAAGTTGTTGGCCATAAATTAGGTATTGAACCTCTACATATTAGCTTAAGCTTTTACGTCAGGGTGTGTTAACTACTGGTTTATAAGTTCATCAATATAAAATAACCATGATACTCCTTTACTATTTCTATTTCTAACAATAATAACAAAACTCCAATATTGTCTATGAATTAGAGATGGAACATTTTTTTGCAAGAAAATCAGTACAGCAACAAATAGATCATTAATTTCTCAAGATCAAGTATAATCAAGAGCGAAAGAACTTTTGACATGATTAGAGAACGAGAGATGTCATGTCGGCAAGATCGAAAACCCAATCAATAGATTTCACCAAAAGCAAGAGCGAGTTTAAAAAAATAAAAGGGGAGCGACAAATTCACCACAAGAGAAAGGGAGATGGGGGGAGAGAGATCACCATATGGGATTCTTCCATGAACGAGCATGATCAGAAGGATCAATATAAGGTTGTAGGGAGCGATCAACGATGAGAATGGAAATGTGGGAAATGCAATTAAGGGGGAATTTTTGGGATATGAAAATACGGCTTAGTGCTTAATCTCCCATGGAAAGTCCGTGGGGGTGTTAAAGTTTGATGGGGACAACAATGCCTAGCTAAGTTCAGTGGGGGTATGTTTCATCCCTTATGGATTAATGCCCATGGCTGTTACTGCGGGCAAAGCTTAAAATCACCAATGGTTTAGCCAATGGGTGATGGTCCATGGGTGATGTTGAAATTTCTACTAGTTTTATTTTACATTTTTTCATTTATAGATGTAGGTAGTGCACATTGTTACTTTAGGGTAATGATGTAGCTGCAACTTTGTTAACTGGCCTGTTAGTTCTTTCAATAAGCACATCAACTTCGATAGGCACATTTGTTTCTTTTGTTTATTTATGATGGACATGCCCTTGTCCTTCTCTAATCTGTCACATCTAGTTGAAATTTGGAAATGATATTGACATCACTTTATTCCGACATTTTGTAGGTGTTAACTGTGCAATTCTAGAGAAAAACAGACTTTTTTCTCAACATCCACAAGCTCACTTTATTAACAACCGTTCTATGGAGGTTCTTTTTTGTTATCTTCACTCTTTTTTGTGTAATTGACGTAATCAGCTGGGCATTTACTTTTGGTGTGTCTTCCATTTTCTCTTTCCCTTTCCCTTTATCAGACAAAGTGCATTTGTATATAAGGGTCTGCAAAGGAAATACGATTATCATGTGTTTAATCTCTCTTTCCTCCCTCCCTCCTACCTCATTTTCCATGAGTGTTCCTCTGCCTGCTTCCCACCCCATTTAAAAAGAAAACTACCATTATCTCAAGAAATTTCCTTATATTTTCTTTGCAGATTTTTCGAAAATTGGATGGTCTAGCAGGGGATATCCAGAAGCTTCAACCTCCGGTTGACCTATGGAGAAAATTCATATATTGCACTTCTATTTCTGGTTCTGTTCTTGGGTCAGTGGACCACATGCAACCTCAAGGTATTGCTTTTGAGATGTCTGTATGTATTGCCTTTGCCTGTTAGATGTCTCCTGACTTTTCCCCATATTCTTATTGATTATGGAATATAGTGCCATGCATCTGACTCTCTACATTTTCTCCCCAGATTTTGAAAAGATGGTTAGTCCAGTATCTGTTGCCCACTTCTCACAGTACAAATTGGTTAGCTTGCTACTTACCAAGCTGAAAAATCTGGGATTTCATGTTTGTACCCCGGAGGAATTTGGAGGATTGAACACTGGGATTACAGAAGAAAAGATGATTTTGATGGGCCTTGAATGCATTTCTATCAGCCCAACCGATGAAGGTGTCATTGTAGGAGCGGCGTTTCACAAGGAAGGGAGAGTTGAGGAAAGAAACTTCACATGTAGCATTCTTGTTGGTTCAGATGGTGCAAGAAGTAGAGTGCGAAAGCTGGTGGGCATAGAAATGCAAGGTGAACGTGACTTGCAAAAACTTGTCAGTGTCCATTTCTTGAGCAGAAATCTGGGGAGATACCTACTAGATCAGAGGCCTGGAATGCTGTTCTTTGTTTTTAATCCAGAGGCTATTGGTGTACTTGTTGCCCATGATCTCAACCAAGGAGAATTCATTCTGCAGGTATTGCTGTCGATGCTTATTGTCAGGATACGTCTGCTTTGGTTCGAAACTAGTATGCCTGGAGAATGATGTTGAACTGCAATTGACTTATGGTTACCATCATTAGTAATATCGGTGCCTTGATATAGCTTTTGAGGGGCTGACTTGGTTCCTTCATTTTTTGTCTAGATTCCGTACTATCCTCCTCAGCAAAGTTTTGTGGAGTTCAGTTCTCAGGTAAGCTTGAATGAGATTATTCCTTTTTTCCTTTCTTTGTTTTGACTATATGTATGCTTCTAGCTGCTTACATTCACTATTTAGTACATTGCGCTGTCAGGAGTTGTTCTCAATGCAGTTGTAGTGTTTCGTATGTTTAATATAATTGACCTGGTTCCTGGTTGCAATGCATTCGTCAGGCTTCCAGTAATATGTTTTAGATTTAAAAACTGGGGGAATATGTGGGATCACGGTGTCTTGTCACTCGTGATTTATGTGCAGTGCATGAATTATAATGTAATTACTCAATGAACATGCTGTCATTTGAATTATATTTCCTGCCTATATCATGTACATTCATATGCTCATTTGCTTCTTGACCTCCTGGAGAGAGAGAGAGAGAGAGAGAGAGAGAGAGAGAGAGAGAGAGAGCCCATTTTGCTCTGATACTATTCCTATTTTTTTTTTCATGGTAGAAGGTTTCAGCTTGTGTTCCTTCCAAACTAAGGTTGTAACTCTTATATACAATCTTGTGGCTTGTAATCAATTTTGCCATGAAACCATATCAAGTTGGAAAATATTTTGTTGTTCAGTTCTGTTAAGCATAATTCAGATGCCCGTCAAGAACGAACCGTATGCAAACAATCTTTAATATTTTTCTTGAACCAGAGAAATCCTCAAGGATTTCTTCAGTGAAGATAATTTTTTGCAGGTCTGTGAGGAAATTATTTTCAAGCTGGTTGGATGGAAGCTTGAGGATGTGCAGGTTGTAGACATTAAACCATGGGTGATGCATGCGGAAGTTGCTGAGAAGTTTGTTTCATGCAAAAACCGAGTCATACTTGCTGGTGATGCTGCTCATCGGTTCCCTCCAGCTGGGGGGTTTGGTAAGCAGTTAACTTGACCCCCCCCCCAAAAAAAAAAAAAAAAACAAAACAAAACAAAACAAACAAAAAAAAAACAAAAAACAAAACAAAACCAACAAAACCAACAAAAACAAACACAAAACAAAAAACAAAAAAACCCCAGCTAAAGTATTGGTATCTCAGTGCGTCTCAGATTTTCTATGGTTGTAGCAAAGCTGATATCATGTACAACTTTGTGACGCCTTTCCTTTCTGCTAGGATGATGCTTAATGTATAATTTTAATGTTAGAAGTATCCACATTGAGCACATCACTTCGCATTATAGATCTTGGCGGCAATTCATTGCTTACTGAAATATTACGCGTTTTTAAAATACATTCTATGTGGCCTACAAAATCAGTAAAGAAAAAAGAATTAAACAAGAAAAGGAGAACGAAAGGCAATGGATTGTCATTCATGAGTGCGGATATAAAAGAAGTTGAAAAAAATTCAAGCTTTAGTATTCCACTGCCTACCATGAACAAATAGTTTCGATCACAGATGTTCCCTCTGAGTAGTCCCAGCTTTACTTACTTCATTTGGTTGCACGTTTAGCCATGGACACAACGAGTGCATGAATGGCTCGTGCATAATGTATCCACAATACGGTTATTGTATATGTATGTCATTTTTAAAAATTCAAATGCAGATTATTGACGTAGAAGTATTACCCTCGTATTCTTATGCATGGTGACATCCTCTTCCAGCATTAATTAGCAAGTATTAAATTTTAATGCATAACATTTGTCATACATCATCATGTGCTAATATGCGAGTGTTACAACGAATGGGGTCCCTGGGGAAAACAAACCAGGAAATACATAAAATCAGTTGAAATTCAATACATAAAACCAAAACGCTTAAGTTGATGGTAGATGCCCAGGTTTCAATAATGTCATTCGCTTTTTGCTCTACCTTTTCAATGTGGGACTATTTCAATGGCAGATGACCATATCAGTGAGAACTTTCTTCTAAACCTAAAACCTAGGGTTGGATCTTATCTATGTAGCTTTATGGCATCTAGCAGCCATTCCACTTATAAAGGTATTCACTTTTTTAAATGCACACTATAACTTGCTTGGTATTCCCCAAGTTCACATATCAGAAGTGTTTAAATGGCCTATCATCTTCTATACATCAATTATTAGTCCAAATCTTCACCCTATAAGAAGATTTCCCAACCCTTGTTCTTCAGCATCTCCAACAAGCAAATAATCGCAAAGAATTAGAATGTTAAATTAATTGATTGCAACAATTAGGATAGATTTAGGCCTCACAGTTACATGCTTAATTCTTTGATAAGGGCTATAGCACTGATTATTACTGGACTTAAATGCTGAATACGTCTGCCCACCCGCCCATCTACCGTCCCTCCCTTCTGCTGTCACGTTTTTGCAGGTAGGCCTATCTCAGTGTGCAGTCATTAGGCTTGCTCTTCTTCATACACGTCACCATCATACTTGGTCCGATTCCATCTAAATTTATCTGTGCTTCTGTGACTTTTTTTGAATGCTGGGCTGATCATATGGTGCAGCTATCAGGCATGCTTTTTCTACTCCTGCTTCTTTTGTTAATTTGTACATGGTAGTCACGGGCTCTGTCCATCCATTATCCTATTTTCCTCCGGTACTAGTTTTGCATGCTTGAATACCTTCCGTGTCCATTAAGTATTGGGAATATTAAACAACTTAAGATGTTTGCTATGGCAGTGTGTTTGCTTGCTGGTAAAATGATGGAAGAACACCATTTGGAAAAGTTCTCCAGTGGACTGGTAGGGGACAAAGGTGTTTGGATCTTCTAAAAAGTAAGAAAACTTTTTCAAGCTTTTCGACACCACCATTCGTGTATTTCATGCCAAAAAAAGAATAACTGTTACCTAGTGAATGAGGGCTTTTGAATTTTTTTTCCAAGTCTATCTTACAGAGTTTTTCAAGGTGTTACATGCAACCAAATGGGCAAATATGATGGATATCTAATCAGTTTATGGTATAACTTGCATTTGCTGGGCTAGCTTTTTGGGTTTGGTACCATATTGGTGCAGCTTCTCTTGTTTCAACCCTATGTTCTCATCGTCTTTAACATGCACATCTTTCCTCATCGTTCCCCTTTATGCGAGTACATGGATGAGCTTTTTGTCTTGAGTTGATTTTTATAGATAGATTTATCTGATAATCCTACTCTTAAACATGAAATACGTACTTCAAAACCCAGTGGTTGACATGCTGACCCGTTAAATATTTGAGAAAATACGAAGTTTGTTTATATTATTAAATGCTTAAATTTGAGTTATGTATGGTAACCTTAATGTTATTGCACATCCCTAATCCTTTCTCTTCTGGCTACAAGTTGAGGTCTGCTCTTCAATGGGTGATAACTAACCGAGAAGTTCTGTTCCCTAAGTAGCATAAGCAGTGGCAGAACCACGTGGTAGTTGCACTGGGCAGCTACCCAGTGCAAACAAATAAAAATAAAGTTATTATTATACTTGTACATGATTTCATCTTAACATAGTGGTTAAGGCATTGGTCCTTTGGACCGCAAGTTCCTTTGGACCGCAAGTCGTGGCTTCGATCCCTTGCGAATAAACCTTCCATTTTATTACCTTTTTTACATATGATTACTATTTATTAGTAAAAAATGTCTTGTACTGTCTTTCTTCTTACATATTTACATACAAATATTTTATATTTAGGGGAGAAAAATCTCTTGTAATGTCTTCTTATTACATATTGTACATACAAATATTATTTATTTAGGAAAAGAATCTGTTATATTGTCACCATTTCTTTATAGCCCAATGTCAAAGTCATTGGTATTTTAGGTTATGAGTTCGATTCCAAGTGAATAGATTTTGTTATTTTTTACATACATTTTACGTACAATAATGATGAATTTACCATAAGAAATTTCGTACATTAGATTTGATTCTAATACAGTATTTTCTTCTAGCCGATCAAAAAAGCATTGTTGCGGCCGGTAATTGAGAGGAGGGGCAAATGGGTAAAATGACATTTAGGGGATGTTTTGGCTATTTAAGGGGGTTGAGCCGGCCCTAATTGTTATGCGAAAATTGAGAGAGTATTTTATTTTATCCCTTAGATTAATTGTATTAGGGTTTCGGCTTTTCCCCTAGGTTAAGAATCGTCTTCTAGATATTAGTTAGCGAGTAGATTATTGTATTAGTGTTCTTTTTTAATTGTGAGATCTGAAATTCCAATAAAAATCCCATTTTTATCTTCAAATCCCTAGCGAATCGCATCAAATTGGTATCAGAGCGGTTTGATCCATGGCAAACACGCGTGCAACGGAGCAGATTGAAATCTTGGAGGGGAAGGTTGAGAGGATTGAAGCCCAAATCAGCAAGGGTTTCATCGATCTAAGGAAGGAAGACGCGGAGTCGGCCGCGGAGATCCGGAAGGAGATCAAAGAAAATCAAGAGAAGACTGAGGCCAAGATGGCGGAGATACAAGCCAATCAAGTGAAAACGGATGCCAAACTTTCGGAGTTGACGGAGGCCATAGCGGCGTTGACCGCTCATCTTATCCCAAAGGCGGATCCGAGCAAAAAGGAGCCACCTTTGGCGAACGACAAAGGTAAAAAAGCAATTTTTTTTGAAGAACATCCGGGATTTGACGAAGACGGCGGCTTTGACCAAGAAGACAACACGTGGGGGACCCATCAAGACCGCGCACCGCCGCGCCGTGACGAACAAATGACCGGGGGTGTTTTTTTGACTCATCGACAACCCCCGGCCACCCCCACTTGGCCGCCGGCCCCCCAAAACAATCCTGGGGGGTCGACGAACCTCAATGGAGGCGGCGGAGGGCCGCCGGGGGCTTGGGAGGGGCGGGCGAACCTGCCGCCCCCCCCGGCGGCCTCGGCAGGCCTTGCTGCCGCCGCCTGGGGCCCGCCGGCCCAATTCCAGGGCCGGCCGGCCCAGGCGGCGGCCTAGGGGGCCTCGGCCGACCCCAGGTGGGGGACCCGAGGCCCACCTGATCACTGGGGGGCCCACCGACCCCCCAGGATGCCCGACAGCCGCTTTCGACGATTGTTCGGCCTCCGGGAGGCCCGCCCGAGGTCCGTGGAGCTCAGTTTGGGGGATTACAGCCCTTTGGAGGACCTGGCGGAGGATTTCAACAGAATGGCAGCCACCAGCAGACCACAGGGGGGCCACCGATTCAGCCCCCACCCTTTGGGGGAGTTACAGGAGACTGGAGAGCGCACCAGGACCCCCCAGGAGGCCACCAGACGGAGTTTGGGTACCCTCCAGGAGACTGGCAGGGACATGGAGCAGGGGGAGGTTACCGTGAGCGGGCTGAGGCTTACATTCCAGACAGGCGACAGGGATATCAGCCCAGGGGAGGTTTCCAGCCGCAGGAGAGAGGGGGATTTGCTGGCGAGAGGCGTCTGAGGAAGCTGGAGGTGCCTGTGTTTGAGGGAGGCGACCCAGACGACTGGCTGTACCGGGTGGAGAGGTACTTGGAGGTGTCCGCTGTACCAGGGGAGGATTGGCTGCGGGCCATAGGGGTCTGTCTGGAGGGAGAGGCTTTGGGTTGGTTCCGTTGGACCGATCAGCAGCAGCCTTTTCAGACCTGGGCTGAGTTTACGACGCTCTTGACGGAGCGATTCGGCGGAGGTCCGGCTGGCGGCGTGTTCGAGAGACTGTACTCGCTGAAGAAGGAGGGGAGCGTGGGTGATTACATCAAGAAGTTCGAGTCGCTCTGCCACCGAGTTCGGGGAGTCTCTGAGGAGTCTCTGGAGGGCTGTTTCATGAAGGGGCTGAAGCCCACGGTGCGGTCGGGGCTGAGACAGTTTGAGCCCGTTGGTCTGCGCGTGATGATGACGCTGGCTAGGAAGGTGGAGGATCACCAGGAGACAGAGCGGAGAGCCCGCGGGACGTGGGGAGGCTCTACCTTTCGAGGGCCGGATCCTGGAGGAGGACAAAAGGGGGCCGCAGGAGGGGCAACATCCACTGACGGCTCAGTGGTTACCAAGGAGAAGGGGCTGGAACTACGACCTGGGGGACAGACACGAAGAATGACCGAGGCAGAGATTCGAGACAAACGGACCAAGGGCCTGTGTTTCAAATGCGACGAGAAGTTTACTCCTGGGCACCGGTGCGGGAATCGTACTCTTCAGATCCTGATAGTGAATGACGAAGAAGAGGGAGAAGAGAGTGTGATAATGTTGGAAGCTGGCGTGGACGATGATCAGGAGCACCTGCACGTGGAGTAGCGGAACATACCCTTCACGCACCACCTTGAGGACAAGGTGGTTTTTTCCGGGGCGGAGTAGTGTTGCGGCCGGTAATTGAGAGGAGGGGCAAATGGGTAAAATGACATTTAGGGGATGTTTTGGCTATTTAAGGGGGTTGAGCCGGCCCTAATTGTTATGCGAAAATTGAGAGAGTATTTTATTTTATCCCTTAGATTAATTGTATTAGGATTTCGGCTTTTCCCCTAGGTTAAGAATCGTCTTCTAGATATTAGTTAGCGAGTAGATTATTGTATTAGTGTTCTTTTTTAATTGTGAGATCTGAAATTCCAATAAAAATCCCATTTTTATCTTCAAATCCCTAGCGAATCGCATCAGCCATCCAATCTTTTATTATGTACAACTTGCCATGAGTAGCTGAAGGGCAAGGAAAAAATAAAATTTATTATTTTGTATAATCATCTCTACCTGACTTTCTCCTCTCTCTCTCTCATTACCTCTCACTTTTCTCACTCTTTTTCTCTCTATCTCTCACTTTTCTATCTCTAAATTAATGTAAAAGAATTCTATATCAATTATTATTTTTATATGCTTTTGTGTGTATTAATGTTAAAAAAAATTAATCTTCAATTATTATTTTGTTTATCAAATATTATTTTCTTAGGCATGCATGTCTATATGTATGATACTATTTTGTCAACTTAAATAGACATTTTATATGTTATATATCATATTTTAAATATATGTATAATACTAATTTGTAGCTATTATCAATAAATAATTAAAACAGGCTAGCGTTTAATTTTTTTTGTTTTAGTATTTTTATTAAAAAATATTCTTTACATAATCTTTATTTTTGACCAGGGCAAAAAAAATCCTGGTTTCGCCACTGAGCATAAGCATTTAATAATGAGTGTTTGCTTGCAGGTATGAATACTGGGATTCAGGATGCACATAATTTAGCCTGGAAAATAAGCAGCATGTTGAAAAATGATGTTTCACCAACCATTATACAAACCTATGAGACAGAGCGCCGACCGGTAACATTCATTGAAGCTGCTTTTGCTACTCCTATTTCTTTCCTTAAAATTTTTCATGTAGAATGCTGACATACGCTGTTGACTGTTTTCAGATTGCCGTCTCAAACACGTTATTAAGTGTTAAAAATTTCAAAGCGGCTATGTCTGTTCCTGCTGCACTTGGGCTTGACCCAACCCTTGCAAATGCAGGTGAAATAAAAAATATTTTCCATTGGAACTGCTTGCCATAATTTTGATGGCTGAATTATCTTCAGTTACATTTCTATGTTTGCACATCTTGCAGTGCATCATGTAATAAACACGAACCTTGGCTCCATTCTTCCTTCTAGTTTCCAGAAATCTGTCTTGGAAGGAATTTTCTCAATAGGTCGAGCACAACTCTCAGAGTTCATTCTGAGCGAGAACAACCCACTTGGTGCTTCAAGGCTTGCTAAGCTTAGGAGTATTTTTGAGGGGGGGAAGAGCCTTCAACTTCAGTTTCCTGCTGATGACCTTGGTTTCAGGTCAGTGTGTTTTGTTACTGCCAGGCTTCCAGCCCCTTGTTCAACCTCATTGAACCTCAAAACCACTTCTTTATATCGGGTTGGGACTCACATAGCAGATACCTTGACGGAGCTTTAGCTGCTGACCATGACAGCAAAAGTAGGGGACCAGCAGAGACTGATCCTAGTCATAGAAGGGGTACTAGGGACTACGTGCCTTCTAGCAAACCAGGATCAAAGTTGCCTCATATGCAACTGAGAATGTTGAATGCGTCATCGGGAGAGGTATTGTCCGCCGCATCTTCTGTGCATGCTTAATGTATTTATTCGTTTACTTTATTTGTTCAACTTTCAAACAGGACATCTTCTCTACCTTGGATCTAGTACCTATAGACAAACTTGAATTCCTCCTCATTATTGCGCCATTAAAAGACACGTATGACCTTGCCCGTGTGGCCTTTAAGGTGGCAGAAACATTCAGAGTATCACTGAAGGTGTGTGTACTATGGCCGCATGGTTCAGTCCATGCAGACCCTTCAGCAAGTGGGAAAGAATTGGAACCCTGGAAGAATTATGTAGATGTCGAGGAAGTGCGGAGGCCAGAATCGAAGTCATGGTGGGATATGTGTCAAATGACGAGCAAGGGGGTCATCTTGGTAAGACCTGATGACCACATTGGGTGGAGCACCGAGATTGATACCATCGACAACATTGTTCAACAAGTGGAAAGAGTCTTTTCTCGGATACTAGGAGTGAATGAGTGCTCTACATAGAAACTGGAGCTGTTCTGGGCTCAATGTGTACTAATTAAGTTCCATTGAGATTCTTGTATGTAAAGATGGAAGCAAACGCAAAGCGTTGCAGGTACAGTTCGGACATCATGACATACAAAAAGTTTTATTTTATATGCATTAGTTCTTATTTCTATCTGTTGTGTACTCCTTAGGTCAGTCTATCTTGTAAATCGGTTGTCATGTAAAATATTCTTTTATTAAGTTTTATTCTTTGTTTGAATTCTGAATTTCGTACTGGATCAACGATTGTTTGCAGAAATAAATCAGCTTCTGAAAACATTGAAATCTGCTGGCTTTGATATCTATTTGAAAGTAATAACAAATGTGTTTTGTTTCTATGCTTAATGTTTGACATCAGCTATGAACCCATGAGTCTCTTAAAGGTTTCTTGCTTAAGCAAGCATGAAAAATATTGAACTTGGGAGCGCATCAATGGCCAAATGCTGTGAGTTGACTGATCTTATATGGTCTGTTTATGCAGCCATTTTGTTTTTTTCTTGAGGGTATTTGAATGCTACAGGACCCTTCTCATAGGCTACCCTTATGTAAGAGTTGCTGCATTGTACAGGATCGAAAGCGTTGGTTTCATGTCTGTAGTGTATTTGTGTGTGTGTGTGTGTGCACACATCCGCGGGTGTGCGACCGTTACGCACTTCAAATGATCCGTGAAGCCACCTGTTTCATGCAGTTTGTGAAAATACAATTGGATTGGATTGGATATTCGTTTTCAAAACCCCAGTATAATTGATAGCACTAGCACTGCACAAAGCTGTGGTGTTTCTCTTTGCCTGGTATCGACGAAGGTTTAGCTACAATTTATTCACAATGCTATGTAAGCCATTGATAATCAAGTACAAAAATGGAGTTCATTCTTTATTGAAGAGACAGTACTTTCCTTGAGGAACCATAATGCTTCATTTCACTGCATTGCAACTTAGACGGCCGTCATTGTTATGCCCCCAATTTGTTAGAGAAGCCTAGCACAATAGCTCAGGATAGCGAGCTAAATCTCAAGTTTATGATTGACACTCCGAAACTTTGATCTTGCAAATACTTGTAGTGCTCGATCAACTGAAAGTAGTCAGTGGTTAAAGCCTAGCTTATATTTGACAGTTTGTTTTGGTTAAGAATCATTTGGCAACTTGAGATGGGAATCAGCATGTATCACAAACCACAATAAATAACCAAAATGCACCTTATCACCAACCGGCCCATTAGCTCAGTTGGTTAGAGCGTCGTGCTAATAACGCGAAGGTCGCAGGTTCGAGACCTGCATGGGCCAATTTTTAACTATTTAAAATTTTAAATTTTAAATTTAACTTTCAACTTGCTGCTTTTATACAGTGTAGCTACTGCTGTGCTGGTTTATTTAATCATTTATTTTAATTTTAAAACCGTGCGTAACTTCAAACTTGCCTCTTCTGCACATTCTAGCTATCCTGAAATTCTTTAATCGTTTGTTTTAATTCTAAAAGAGCTAATTTTGCTGAGCCCAACAGTATATCTAGTTGATGTAAACGAATTCAGATTATTGTATTGGATCTGCACATATATCCATTATACAAATGGTCGGATATCCCCACGCAAAGTGTGACCAAGACAAATTAGCGCACAGAGTGGTCGCCAAGATTTGGCCAGCTCATTTTGTGGGCCCAGCCTTCATCCGCCTCAAAAGTTACCATCCCCTCGAGTTGGTGCCCTCACTTACACCCCACTCTTCTCCGTTCTTTTCCGAAAAATCTCATGTTCCTCACCTACAAAAAACCCCACTTCCGGTTGGGGCTCGCTACATTTGATGGGGTGTGTGTTCGTTGGACCCGTGCACTTTGTGCACGTGTATTTTCTAGACCTATCATGTTTGGGAACAAATAATATAATTTCATATCCAATCTGATACGGATTCAGATAGCACACAGAAACGAATATCCAATATGCCGATAATATGCAATACCTATGGCGTATTTGTATCTGATGGCATACATCTATGCTCATACTTTCGTTTATATTTGACACTTAATTTATACAAACTCAATAATATAATATAACTAGTCATAACCCGTGACCTATCTGTCATATGGCATTAAAAATATTTCACTAAAAAATTTCAACAAATTGAAAATTGATCGGACATTCAAACAAAGTTTGCAGCATCCTTCCAAAAAACTTACCACAAAATTCAACTACATTCAAAATTCTCCGAAACAAAATTTACTGCCAACTTCGAAATATCCTCCAATTAATAATTTTAACCACATTCAAACTACAATTTAGTCTTCCCGAAAAATTTAAATTTTAGTTACTCAACTATTTAGTTACATCCAGATTTAGTTTCCCCTGAAATTTTAGTTCGTCAAAATTTTTTGTTGACATCAAAATTTAGTTATTTCTAGATTTAGTTTTTTCCCAAAATTTAGTTCCTTCTAGATTTAGTTCTACCCTAAAATTTAGGGGTTTCCTCCAAAATTTTCACAAACTCTCCTCATACCTACTGATTACTCAAGATTCAATCGCAATCATCATTCTACACACTTTTTTGTCCGAGTCAACAACTTCATTTAAAAACTTTACTCAACTGTACAATAGATTATTAAGTACTGTATGCATGTTATACATACATCTACATCCGATATGTATTATTAAAAGCAAACATGGTTATTTATCCGTATCCGGTCCATATCAGATTGATATCCGTATCCGGTTTTTTCATTTTATAAGATAACATCTAAACAATTACATGGGTGCATTAAACAACTTCATATTTGCATCATATCCGATATGGCTCCTCTAAGAACCTGCCCAGCAGTTTAAGTTGCTTTTTAACCCCTCTAAATCCTATACATACACGTCTACAACTTCCTCATTTGACAGAATGGAGAGTTTCTCCAAGGGTACGTAGCGGAACAACTACGTCCATAACTATAGAAATATTCTGAGATCAATTGAAAACATACTACTAAAACCACAAAGAAGATAATACGCAGATCTTAGGTTAAATTCTCGATACCGACGGGGAAAAAGATTGCGCCTTTATAACTTCGATGTCAATGCTTTGACCTAAATAACAGAGAGCTCCCGGCGAGGATCGAACTCGCGACCTTTCGCTTACGAAGCGAACGCACTACCACTATGCTACGGAAGCAGTTGACGCTTTGTTGGAACGTCTGATCCCAAAATTTGAGGCTTAACTCGTCGAATCCTTTTCTTTATGCGAGTCGCATTTGTTCATTTAGGCATCACCTTAGCGGTAATGCTTGAACCCGAATTCCTCGCACCGTATGACGTGACAAAATATGTGTTGTGACTAAATTGAGATGCTGAAAGGTCCGGCAGATTATATTTTATTTTATTAATCCACCAATCAATCCGTTTCTTCAATCCATGTCACTCCACTGTCCTCAACTGTATCAACCCAGTTTACTTTATCAATCGTCTTTTAGGGCCTGTTCTTTTCGCGAGAATAGGCGACGGAATCCCCATTTCTGCACTGTTTACGTACGAATTTTGTCTTTCCCGGCCTCCATTCCGGCGAGTTGTTCTTTTGGGGTTAAATGAGTCGCTGGGAGAAAGCTTGCGTGGCGTGTGTTGTTGGGAATACAGGGGCGTGTCAGAAGTCGGGGCTTTTGGGTTGGAATTGGGCTGGAATCCGCGAGGGCTGGGTCCCACTTTGTCGTTTGCTCTCTCTCTCTCTCTCCGCTTGTGATCACCCCCGGCCTCGATTCTGGCAAAAGCCCTTCGTCTACTCTCCCTCTTCTCGCAGCTGCATCATGGCGAAACCCTAAAAATGTGCCTCCATTTTTGGTTGCTTCGCCCGCAAGCTTAGGCCTTTTTTGGATTGACGCCGCCGACTGAGTATGGCATCTTCTTCGATTGTGCCGTAGGCCGCTTCAAGGGGGTGAAGATCTGTTCATCTGTTGGATCCGGGCTTCTGAGCTGAAAACAAGGTAAATTTGGCATTTTTCCTAACAAAAAGCTCAAGATTTTGAATGATTTGTTGTCAATAGAACTCATCCCCACGAATATCTCTCCTACCTAGCTTCGTCCCGGTGCTTGCGCCGTTTTGGGTTGCCGCTTTTGATCCCTTACGTCGCGGATCTGCGGGTGTGCCCACGGCAGCTTGCTCTCTGTCACGAAAGCTTCAGCTCCATTTTTCTCTTCTGATCAAGTGAAAGGTATATCTCCGGCTATCATTTGTGTGTGGTTTGGATGTGCATTGCGGGTCGACATACTGAATTTTTTTCATCCGTGGTTTCTTTGATGGACATGGGTGGGTTTTGATATTGTGATGATGTGTTATCATGCTCGGGTTTCATTAATCCCGCCTCTGCATTCCGTGATTGTTGAAGATATGTGGGTTTGTTTTAAGAAGGCTTTATCAAAAAAATTAAACAGATCATTACCTACTATGTATGCTACATTTCATATATTAGATGTTATTGCCATCCAACGCAATACATGCAAGCTGACAACATTTGATAATGACGGCCAAGAAAAAAATTGCCCTATGATGAATCATACTTACGGGAAGGGGGAATGCGTGATATATACCAATAAATTCGAACTGAGTAAATGATTTGGTTTAAATTCTGAGGGCAGTTTCAAGTAGTTTCATGCATGGCGTGTAATGGTGTTGGTGGCAGCATCCTGTTGTATGAAATGAAAGTTGAGGCATAAATAAAGGGTTCATGAAACCCTACATGCCATGCTGTTTAGAGCATTTAAAGTGTCCAGCACACTGGCATGCAACGGATACAAAAATTTCATGTACAGTTTGAAATAAAACCCAAAGGTCCGTACGTATAAATTTAAGCCCAGTGATCATATAATAAGTTTTGCTATATATTTGAGCCCAGTGATGAAGCATAAGCAAAGAAAAAATTATGATAGGCTGGCAGGAAGGTTCCTTTATTTGAAATTGGCTTAGTGTTATGATTAAATTAAGTGTATGGAAAAAATTAAATATGAGGAGCAACCGCCATGCTACCAAGGGGGAAAATGAAAATAAATATAAACCTGAGGGCTACTATTACAAATTATTTTATGTTTCCAATTCTTTGTAATTTTTGTATACGGTTTTTATTTGATGAGAATACATGTTTGATTGTTGGTTATATCAATTTATGCATACTTATTTTGTTGCTTCCTAAATTGCTTTAGATGGATAACCACGAGGACCTGATCGGGGGTAACCCACGTGCCGCGGCAGCGGCGACAGTCATTCTTGTCATCATACACTGCATGCTTAACCTAGAGGGTAGGTCAAACCGTATACCTAGAGAGCCATCAGCTATGCGGGATCTACATATGAAATCCCACATGCGTAGAATTCTCTATGGGGGTGAAAGTAGTTGTTTACACTACTTGAGAATGAGGAGCCATGCATTCATGAATTTGGCCAGATTAATGAGACAAATGGATTTACTTAAAGACAATATTCATGTGTCCGTAGAGGAGTAGTTGGCCATGTTTCTACATATCGTAGGGCACAAGTCAAAGAACAGAGTCAGGCAAGTTGATTTTATACGCTCCGGTTCAACAGTTAGCCGATACTTTGGCCAAGTAATGCAAGCAGTATGTGGCATTCGGGATATGTACTTGAAGCAAGCTCCAAATGAGACCCCTACTGAGATCGTCAATAATCCTAACTGGTACCCTTATTTCAAGGTACGTACGTGTCATATAAATTTGATGGAGTGACATGTAGTAGTTAGCCTTGATTGATTAACTTTGTTGTAACCAATTGACCCACCATGACGATGTAGGATTGCATTGGTCTCATTGATGGGACACATGTCGATGCCATGCTACCAGCACATCTTGTACCCCGGTTTAGAGGTCGAAAGGGGGTGACACAAAATGTTCTCGCAGCTGCAACACCAAATAAAAGATTCACGTATGTAATGGCAGGTTGGGAAGGGTCAGCAAATGATTTCACCGTCCTTAAATCTGCGTTGTCATTACCCCCCCCAAACGGTCTTCGAGTGTATGAAGGTAAGAGGTAGATTTTAACCAAAATTATAATTCGTTGAACTTATTAAATCTTGTGAATAAATTATACTAATTGATAACGATTATGATTGTAGGTAAATATTACCTATGCGGTGCTGGATATACTACCATGCCAGGATTCATATCTCCATACAGGGGCGTTAGATATCATCTGAAGGACCATACTGATCGAGCTCCTCGAAATCACAAGGAGCTCTTCAACCTACGTCACTCGTCTTTACGAACTAAGATCGAGTCGACTTTTGGTATCCTAAAGAACAAGTTTAAGATATTGACTTCCAAGCCCCACTATCCATTCCCATGTCAGGTCGATACCGTCCTAGCATGCACTGTGTTGCATAATTACATTCAAGTTACAGATCCACATGACCCTCAACTTAGGGAGGATGATGTTGATGTGATTGCAGAAGATGGAGATGTTCACGATGACTCGATTTTGGATATGTCCCAACAGATGGCCATGCGTGAACAAACCCAACAGAGGGACAATTGGAAACTTCGCAGAGACCAAATAGCTTGGGATATGTGGGTCGACTATTGTAACATACATAATCAGGGTAACACGCATGAACAAGGTCTTTGAAATTTGGGTAGGGGTCTATGTGGTAGATATAAGTTTTACATTGTCATCTTTGTTATGCACTATTGCTTAAGCTATTTCATCTTTGAAATGTGAACAAGATTCTGAACTAATGCTTCTGCTAAGAAATGTGTGTTGCAAGTTGTTTGAATAATTTGATTTAATGATTTGAAATAGTATGGCATTCTTTGTGTAGGCATGGCAGGGTCATCTCAACGAGGTCAAGGTCGTGATCCGATGGACCCAATCTCTGACCCACCATCAGATAATCAATGGATAGACGACGATACGCGTAATGAGATTTCTCCCCGACGACCTATGGCACGTAGGGTGGGAGATATGCAGTATCCTGGGCAGGGCAACTATGGTGTCGGCAACTATGGAGGTGGCACAAGTGTGCCTTTTGCCCAATATGGCCAGTATAGCATGCCGCTGCAAATGGGGAGTCAACCCGGATATATGCCAAGTCAACCTGGCTATATGCAATTGCTTCAAGGGGGAGGCATGGGCCAGGGGGTTGGGAGCTACCAGGGGGTGGGATGGTCCATGGGGGTGGGATGCAACATGTCGGAGGGAGCTACCAAGTGCCGGGTTTGGGAGGTTTTGGTGGATACCAGCAGTATGTTAGCCCCCCTCACCCAAGTGCATTCAACCGGGCGTCATCACACAGCGGTAATGACCCCGTATTTGGTAGCGATTCTTCCAGAAAGTAGGGTAGGCGGGATGAGTCAGGGGAAGCATCAGTGTCTAGCCCCAGCAAGAAAATGAAGTACAATGCAGAAAAGGGGATGGGGCACAAAATATGGCCTTGGGAACATGACTTGGTCCTCATCCCATTCCTTGCGGCGGAGCAGGCCAGGGAAGGGATGAAATCAGATAAGACGTTCAAATCTTGTGCATTCAATGCTGCTGCTGCCCACATAAATGAGACATTTGGCACGGCCTACACAAGCCAAAATGTACGCAATCATATGAAAGGATTGCGAAAGTAACTAGCTGATGTGAATACGTGCCTCAATTTAAGTGGCGTTGGGTGGTGTCCCGATAGGAAGATGATTTTAATGGAGCCGGAAACATATGCCTCGTGGGCCTCGGTAATAATTTCACCATTGACGCACAAATACAAACTCGTCTATGTCACTTTATTTTTTTACTCAATATTATCCCATTGTGTATACGTGCAGGCCCATCCTAAAACAAAGGACTTCATTAATCAGCCCTTACCATGGCTAGCTGATCTGAAAGTGATTATAGGTGATGACGGAGTGGCTGGGGATTTTCTGAAGGGTGTGTTTACACCTTTTGGCGGCCCATTCACTGAAGGTGAAGGTGAGTAGGGAAATCCTTCGTCGCTTGGGCATGAATCATCTGACACACCATCACCGTACACCCCTCAGGCACCCTCGCGAAGTCCTGGGTCAGCTGCCACTAGCAATGCAGCCCCGCCAGCTTTTGGTAAAAAGGTAAGACGTAGATCACGGGGGAATGCTTCCAACGATGCATTGCAAGGTGTGTTTGTGGATAAACTCACCGAGGTAGCCGAAGCCTTACGGATCTCAAACCTACCCTGGACTGTGGAGATTGGTAAGAGTGTCTATTCACACACGGAGTATCCTGTAGAGAAGTTGGATAGGGTGTATAACCACCTTATTGAAGTAGATCTTGAGGGGAGGAAGTATGTGGGGATGCCTGAGGTTGCAAGGAATAGGTACATAAAGAAGAAAATGGAGGAATTCGACCGTGAGACTGAGGAAGACGACGATGGGAGTAATATATGAAGCTTGTAATTTCTCAACAGCATTTTGTAATATGTCTTGCATGCACAATGGGGGGGCACGTTGGGGGGATTATTAAATTTGGATTATGTATGTCTGTAATATGTCTACTTGATTTTAGGATGATATTAGCTGGCTGTACGTTGAATGCCTGAATGACTGTAGTGCTTGGTTGCTTGGGAATATGTGTGTATGTTATTTATATAGCGTCGTGTCCTTATTGTTGAATCTCATTTGTTTTTATTTCCTACTTTGGTTTTCTGGGTGGAAGCATGGATTTTATACTTGTTTTTTCTTGCATAATTTCCAGCTTGGGGTTTGGGTCTTTCTTTTAATGCATTTTTTTGATCTTTTCCATGCCACTGGGCCTGCAATAAGATTGAATGCCTTTGTGGATGTGTAGCCTTTGGTATGCTAGCATTTTGGACATGCAATATTGTTAGCTGCATACATTTATATATGCCAGACTAATGTTGGTATGTGACCATATTGGTATGTTATCATTTTGGACATGCAATATTGTGGGTGGGTGGGTATAGTTTTTCAAGTGAATCATGGTGTTTTAATTTTAACCTAAGGTATTTTGTTTGATGAAGCTGATATCTTTTAGCTTTTTTGTATTTATATGAGTATGTTTCTTTTGCTTATGTACATGCTATAAGTTGGGCTTTATTTCATTCTGTACATGCCCTCATTCATCAATCATGGGGGCCACCAACTGATTTCACTTTGGGTTTATTTCAGTATGTACATGCCGTAAGCTTGAAAGGCTCTGAATTTTGGCATTTAGATACATTGGGTTTTATATCATGCCTGTGATCTATGCAAAGGTGATGCATGCTACTAATATGTTGGATTTATATATATTGGGGGCAAGGAAATATGTTTAACTGAGGCATGCTTGGGTGCATTGCAATATAGAAGCATTATTTCAGGTTTTTTCTCTCCATATAGCCCAATGAGGCATGCTTGGGTGCTTGCCTGTTGTATCTATCTGATGATGGCATTTTGATATTGCTGGAGCATGGTAGCATATGTTTTTTCATCTTTCGTGATATTTTTTGTATTTGATATTTTTCCCCTTATAGCCCAATGATGACACAAATGATTTCTCCCAAATTCCTTGATTCTAACCCAATTATGAGGATGGCATGCAGGAAGGTTCCCATAATTCAAACATGGGTGGGGTTTTATTTCATATTGTGCAGCACATTTGTGTATCTGTTACCATAAGCTTGCCTGAGACTCTTTCATGTTCTTATGGGGTTTTCATTTCAAATTCTCATGCACATTATGAATAAACCTTTTTCTGTTTGCCTATGTTTCTTCTTGCTTCCTACATGGGGTGCTATGTTGGACCTGTTCCTAAATTTGTGTATCTGTTTGCAGTTGTGTTTCATGTTGGATCTGAAAACATTCAGCACATATGCTTTTGCTTGTCCTTCACATTCGTGGGGTTTTTCTGTAGCTTATGCAGTTTTTTGATCATTCTCTTGCATGATCTACCTATCTTCTGTTGCCTGTTGTATCGATATGATGATGGAATTTTGCTCTTGCTGGAGCATGGTAGCATATCATGTAGGGGTTTTTGATTGAGTTTTTTGCACTGGCATTATGCTCTTGCTGCTTTCTTGATGTATCATAAATTCTTGGAATTCTAACAGCTTTGGCTTAATTTCATCTCGGAATGTTGGGCTTGCTTTCATCTGTGGCTTACTTTCATCTGGGAAAGCTGGGCATGCTTGCAGTAAAATATGGGCATGCTTTCATTTCATATTGTGCAGCACATTTGTGTTTATGATACCATAAGCTTGCCTGAGACTCTTTCATGTTCTTTTGGGGTTTTCATTTCATATCTGTGGTTTTTTATGTCTTTTTGCGTTTCAAAATGTTGTGGACATTCAGCACATATGTTTTTCTTTTGCTTTTGCTTGTGCATCACATTCTATTATTGGGAAGTTTTTAATTAGGCATCATTCTTTATTGGGAAGTTTTAAAATGTCTATGAATTTTTTCCTTTAATTTATGAACTTCATACGAATGCTTAATGAATTGCTATCATAAAACTTTTTTGTTGGTCATCAAAAGTTCTTCATAATAGAGACTTGATTTTGGGTACATGAAATGTACATATTGGCTTATGGCTGGATGCTTTTGCATTGGACATCATAATTATGAAAACATAAGCATTAGATTGTTATGTATATCTTAAGGAGCCCAGCATCCATATCAACTCCTCTTTCAGTATTTAGTTGGTGTTGACCTATTGATACCTCTAGCTGGAGCTGTGTTGTTTGGACAATTGATGTTGTATATAGGTGAACACCCAGGTTTTTTGGGTGCTTCTTTTCATCGACCTTTTTTGAAACACATGTGATAACAACAAGCACACCAAGACTTTCACAACATATAGCATGCTTATACCCAAACAAAAATGTGTTATTTTGAGAGAAGAATATGACTTCAGGTCTGTCTTTACATGTTAAAATCATTGGCAAAGTTCTGTAGGAAGTTAGATTTTCTGATTTACTTTTTGTATACCACTGATATTTTATATTTGACCTTGAATTTTGTAGATTGGTTTGGTGGCAAGAAACTCATGATTTGAGCATATAATTTTATATTGTATTACGAGTATAGTTGGTATGGTATCTCAGTTGGAGGGCATATATAAAAGGCACATCTAGTGGATGTGTTCCATGCACGAAACGATTTTTTGGGCATTCTTTCATCTGTGCCTTACTTACATGCTTGCCTATGCTGGGCATGCTTTCATCTGTGGATTACTGTCATATGTGTATGCTGGGCATGCTTGAAGTAAAATCTGGGCATGCTTTCTTACAGTCTGGGCCTTCTTTTTTATAGGTCAGGGGTGCTGATACCATGTTTGTTTGCCACAGTTCTTCTTGTTTCCATCAGTTCTTAAAAGAACATTTTTTTATTTTCTTGTTTTCTCTATTAAAAGTACAGTGTGGGTTTTTATTTTCTTCTTGTTTCCATCAGTTCTTGTCAGCACATGTTTTTAGTGCATATGTGTGAATTTTTCTGTGCATATGTGAGACTATTGTTGTTTCATTCACATGCAGTATTCCAGTCTGACAGTTTAATTTTCAGTTTGTGACTTTTTCATGTGCATACAGTGTGGGTTCTTGTTGATTCTGCAACCATTTGTGCATGTGTGACCTTTTCTGTTTCAGTTATGTGCAGTCCAGTTTGACTGTTGCATACCTTTGTGCATGTGAATAAGACTGAATCTCAGGACAGATACACAAATGTGCATGCGAATCGGGAATAAAAACCATGTTATTTGATTTTCATGTGTATATTATGAAGGGACAACCGCAAGCAACCTAGTTGGGAAGCTGATACATATGCCAACCTGAGGGCTATATAATTTTAATTTTTCCATCTAATTTATCTGCGATTGGTTTTGTATATTAGTTTTGTTTTTTTCTTCACATTTGCCTTGCTCATTTCTGCAAAAGACGGGTACTTTGACATAATGCGATATGTAATTTTCATAGGTACGCCTTACTCTACCCCTTCTCACTTCATTAAATTGTTCAATTTCTATGATCTTCTCATACCTTCTATTTTGTTTATGTGTATGTATGAAAAGGTCCAAATGAGTGAAGGCTCAAACACGTCTATTTGCTCCCGCCTTCGGGAAGCGACCCGTGTACCTGCATTGGAGACGGATGATTCAGACTTCAAGAAATGCCGCTGTGGTCTGCGTGTACCTAGGAAGACTTCATGGACCCAGTTAAACCCGGGCAGGAGGTTTTGGAGCTGTCCTTCTCGAGGGGCCAAATGTGATTTCTTCGAATGGAAGGACCCCCCTCACAGTGACCGGTCAAAGTTTATTATCCTGCATTTAATGAAAGCAACTGAAAGAGGAGGAACAGGTGATTTATCTGCGTGCGCATAGACTGGGAGGAGGTTGGATGCTATTGACGATCGGTTGGCTATGGTCGTTGGCCAATTAGAGAGATACATGCTGACATTAGATAGCTTGCATAAAGATTATAACTCCCTGAAGTTTGTTTTGTATTCCCTCTTAGGGCTATGTTTTATCAGTTTTCTTATGTATAACAATCTTCATTGACTTGGAAGGGAATCTTGTTGTATGGTCGGCCTAAAACCCTTGTTTGAACTTGTTTTTTTATGAAGCGTATGGAATTTTTGTAATATCCTTGTATTGGGTGGTATTTTTGTGTAATGTTAAGGGCCTGTTTTTTTCAATTACATGCATGCTTGGATCATTTGGCAACTGTTATTCCTCAGGGATTAATATCATTTGTCAACTTTTTGATGTCTTTGCATTTGGGCTACCGTGTGGTTTTATTTCATCATGAGATTCACAGTTGTGTATTTATACCTGTTGAATATCTGAGACTGCAGGGGTTTTTTGTAACAAGTTAAATAAATTTTTGGACCATTATTGTTGTTTCATGCCTGAGACGAAGAGGGGTTTTTATTTCAGCATGTCTTTCACATTACAGTAACTATGTATGTTGAATGCCTGAAACGCACTGACCAAAAATTTCATACTGTCAGGCACATTTGCTTCTCTGTGCGTTTCCATGCTTGATCCCCAATGGATTTTTTTTACATATGTATTCATTTTTATTTCATTTAACATTTTATACCTATCATGGTTGGGGGATTACCATTACCCTATACTCACCATATAACCCCACATTCCAACTTTCCCACTTTCTCATTCCAAGTCCCCACAAGCCAAAAGAACACAGAAGTAGAAAGTGGACCCCACTCTCTATTCCCAACCCCTCATTCCATACTCTATTCCACCCAAAAGAACACATAACTACATTTTCTCTCTCCTAGGAATACATCAATTCCCCCTATTCCAAATTTCCTATTCCAGGAAAAGAACAGGCCCTTAAGGTACAATTCGGAAGTCCAAGCTTACTTATCAAGCCTTATTTCCCTTCAGATTCATATTCACATGTTGAGGTGTGGGAGAACATATTTGGATGAAAATTAAAACTCGTGTGGAAATTTAAATGAGCTTTGATTTTTGTGTTGTGGGAAAAGCTAGGGGGAAATATTTAACTTTGAATTCGCATTTTGTGGGGGAAAATTTAAATGTTGAATTTGAATTTTGGGGTGAATATATTGGGGTGAAAATTAAAACTTGCAGGTAAAATTTACATGAGGTTTATATTCAACGTTAAAATTTTCACCGCAAATTTTAATTTTCACCCCAATATGTTCACCCCGAATTTCAAATTCAACATTAAAATTTTTCCCCACAAAAAGTGAAGTTAAAGTTAAATATTCCACTTAGCTTTTTCCCCAACACAAAAATCAAAGATCATTTTAATCTCCCCTCAAGTTTTAATTTTCACAAAAATCAAAGCTCATTTTAGTCCCCCCCCCCCCCCCCCCCCCCCGGTAGATTTTCACCCAAACATGTTTCCCCCACACCTCAAGATGGGAAGGTGAATCTGAAGGGAAATAAGGCTTGGGCTCTCCAATGTCATCAATTTTGCTCTCGCCTCCGCCCGTCTCCACTTCATAATCACCATTAACACAGAATTGCATCGTGTCTCCTACATGGTCAACACGCATTCCATCATCCATCTCCTCCGGCTCCTCAAGATATGGTCGCTCATCTTCCTCTACTTGGCTCCGATGTGCACCATTGTCTTGTTCTCATTATCTTTCCCTGTGAGTGCTTTGGGAAGATCCCACAGATTGCTCCTCATACTGGCCCTAGACCTGCTGGACTGTGTCCTCGTACTCTGCAATATTCCTTAAGTATCATCATGCCTCTCCGATCGTGTATGCAAAGAATTCTCCATTACAGTTCATCCACACAAAGTCCTGCGTAGGCGACACTAATCTTGTGTAGAATATCTTAAGGAGATGATTCTCATGGAAGCTATGATGTGGGCACACAAGCATCAAGTCATTGAACCTTTCCCAGGTCTGATGGTAGGCCTCCCCATCGACTTGGATGAATTTCACTACATGTTGCTCCATGTCTTGTTGCCTTTGTACCTGCTCCAAGAAAATAGGCAAAAATAATCGGAGAAATTCAGCCTGAAATGGTAATCAAGTAGAAGACGAGTCTAAAGTAATGCATCAAACCAAAGTCTAACATTATCTTGCAAAGAATATGGGAAATATCTAAGATATATGCAATCATTAATTGTTCCCACCAAGACAATTTAACAACCATTCTTCAAAAAATTTCAAATGTAAACGAGGGTTCTCCCACTCTGAACCATGAACGAATGGTTGTAGTGAAATATCCTCCAAGTCAACATCAGAAGATTTTGAAAATGATTCCAATTTTGTTAATTTTTTAACTTTTTAAAGAGAAGAAAATTTAAGGAAAATCAAATGACTCAATAAACGGAAGGTAAAGAATCGAAAAGACTCACACTAAATGGAAGAATGTATCACACCAAAATTTCCTAAGTCAATCAATAATGTAATACACAAAAACCGTTGTCCTCGACAACGGGCCAACAATGTGGCTCATCTCAAAATGTGTTGAGCGTTACTCCCAAGTATAGGAGGTTGCCAAGTAATAAATTCCGATGAGACTGGTTTGAATCACAGATACAAGTCATTTTACAATAACAAGTTCAACTGACTAAGGAGAGATAATGGTGAAGATACTACCAACTAGATACGTGGTGAAAGAATGTGAAAATTGGGGTGAGACCATCTACCAAATCAACACTCTAGGATATGGGAATCCGAGAGACAAATAGGCGAGGTGTCTAGTGTGGTGTGTGTGTGTCAATGTGGTTGTTAGGCATTTGGGTTCAATCCTAATATAACTCAACCATATACCCGGCTAAGGAATGAACAATTGGCGGATGTGGCATTTAATCGAACACTTGGTGTGCAATGAAAGTAGTGAGTAGATTAATGAGATAATGTCATGAAAACATGAAGAGTGGTTCCTCCTAGGCTTGCTCCACTCTATGGATGATCCATTAGAGTCCCTAAGTCATAGGTTCATCGCTTACAATCCATCCACATAATCATTAAATTATGCGAGGATTGAAATACCATAACCAAAGCAACCACAAATCAACAAACAACACACAAAAGAATATCTAACCAAATATAATCATAAATGAGACTCCTTTACTTCTAAAAACCATCAGCCAATACATTACAACAAACTAAATCAAAACACATAAAGAGGGGGAAGGAGTATCATCAAGATCTACAAGAAAAATACAAACTTTCACCCAACTCGTGCTCCTCCAAACTTCATCGATGCTCCCCAATGGCTATAACCTTAAGATGAAGATGAGCACGAGTGGAATGAGAGAAAGAGAGGGAGGCTATGGATTTTTGTAGCAGCAAACACATAATGGTTTGAAGACAATGGCAAACGGGTCGAGAATCCAAGCCCAGACCTACAACTAATGAAGAAGAACATGATGACGACACGTTCGTGTCACCATTCTCCCAGGTTTGGCCTTCGGCTGATCTGGGCTGACACGATCGTGTAGCACGACTGTGTCACTGCATGCCCACTTTTGCCCCACTGTTTGTAGTGTGTCATGTCACGGATGTGTCACTGAACGACACGGTCGTGTGGTTGCATTCTTTCTGTCATGCATGTTTTGAACTATACGTGTATTCTACTGTATACACGTGGTATTTCTACTTACAATGCATACGTAGGCAATAAATAATTGTAGATGTCGATGTATGTAACGTAGTGCAATGGGGTTGTGCCGTAATATAGGCTAAGAGAAAAGAATGCGAGATGTGAATGCGGGAGAAGTGTGAATGACGTCATGTGTATAATACAAGTATGTATCGGAGTGTGTGTGTAGTGCATGAATGAATGCATGCATGTGCATGGATGTGTGTAGGGAGAGCCATGCTAGTGTGAAAAGGGGTTAGGGGTTAATGGAATCCCGGTAAATTTTTAGAAAGGTGAGT
The DNA here is from genome assembly GCA_030789695.1 of Scilla litardierei. Taxonomy (NCBI): domain Eukaryota; kingdom Viridiplantae; phylum Streptophyta; class Magnoliopsida; order Asparagales; family Asparagaceae; genus Scilla; species Scilla litardierei. The sequence continues at coordinate 7,075,523 of CM061138.1, read as the reverse complement.
GGCAAAATGGTCATTTGGACAAATGAGGGGGGGGTGTGTGTGTATAGTAAAAAGGTGTGTGCATAAAGTGATGGCAAACTTGTAAATACATGAAAGTTGAGGGGTAGTTTTGGCAGGGTATTTTGGTCATTTCACAATGTGCATGCTTATCTTGTTGGGGGGTTCCATAGATAGACATTTTAAAGGAACTTGCTCTCTTCTTCTTTACCCTTCATTTCCATTTTCTTCTCATTTTTCATTCTCCTCTCCTTATCCCCTCTAGGCCGGCCACCCCTCCCCCCTTTTCTCCTTCTTCTTCAAATGAAAACCCTAATTACTCCCCCCTAAAATCAAGAAGCACAAGTTGGTTATAAGTGGGAAGAAGCTAGAGAAGAAAGAAAGAGAAGGAGAGAAGAAAAACAAGCTTTTGAGGTATGAATCTACTTGGATTTGGAACTCTATTAATTGGTTCTTGTTATCATGTTTTTGTATCGTGTTTTACTTAAAATATAGTAGGGATAGCCAAATTTATGTGCCATGATTCAATTTCACAAATTACTCTTTGAAATTCTTAGCAATAACACTCCCTAGGAAAATCAGAAATTTTGTTGTATCTTGTTACTTGAATTCTGGTCACTGTAGCCTGAATTAATTTTCGGAAAATTATATACTTGTAGATCTTAAAGTTCTATCCCAAAATCATATAAAATTTGACATATGTTCAATTTAGAAATTAGGAGTAAAAATTCTATCTTTACAATATATCTGTATTTCATCCAGTCTGGATACACTTTAGCATCCATGGAAATTTATGTTCTTGGTCTCGTTGTAAAGTTAAAAACTTTTTCGACAACTTTGTCGTATGGCATGTTTTCGAGATTCGAACTGCAACATGACTTAAAATATCAATTGTTACAGCCCTCAGAATCTGTCTGAATAAAAGTTTTGACAGGCCTCACCAAACAATTCACCATAAATCGCCTACTTAATATCTATGCATAAAATTTTATATGTGACTCTACAACTATCAGATATACCACTTTTATTTGGGAAATTTTGTCAAATTATCAATGAAAACTAATGATATAATGCCATTTGTTGTGACTGTCTGCATTTTCCAGCAAGCTAAACCATTTCATTGGGATGTTGAATTATGCATTGTTGCCATTTATACTTCTATTGTCCTTAATTGTTGTTATTACATAAAAGGAAGTTTGATTGGTATGATATGCTATTAAATTACTAATGTGATTGTGATGTTATACATGATTGTGATGTTGTACATGATGCATAACATGTGTTTGTGAAAATGCCTAAGTGAAGGCAAACACAAGAATGTGAAAAATACCCATTTATATGGTTATGATGTGAGATATGTTATAAATCTGTGAAGTTGGGGGCATGTCATGCATGGTTCCATATGTGATGTGATGAAGAGTTGATATGGATGTGATGAATGGCATGTCACTTAGGTGCATGTTCCAAATTGTTATGAAAAGAAGATGTGTTTCGAAAAATGAGGACAATGATGAGTTTGGACAACCATGCAACATGTCTCCTTCAATATTAAGTATAATGTTAATGTGTATTTGGAATGTTTCAATCATCTCTAAAGGAGGTGAGCTACTAAAACTAGGGGTTGGGGGGAATTTGAGTAAATTGTGGATATGAGGCCTAGACAATGAAGGCGGAGAGGAGATGATATGATATGTGATGATTGTTCCCACTTGCCTTTACAATGAGTGGAGGGACTTGGCGTTTGGGATGATGTGGTTTGGGAGTGGAGAGGTATATGTGGAGAGCCTCACTCTTGCTACCGTCCAGGGAGGAGGTAGAGATGCCCGGTGTACAGTGCCTGTGTCCATTGCACCGTGTGCCATACTTACCCCAATCTCGAGGTGAGGCCCATGAGGCAGGTCTCCTGACGGGGCAGAGTGAGAGGCCTGGCGTACAGTGCCTGTGTCTACTGCGTCGAGTGCAGTTTTCCAACCCAAACTCTGGGGTGAGGTCCAGGTCCTTGTATCACATAATTTACCCATGTTTCCAACTAATTAAATTAATAAATAAAAGTTTTACATGTTACTCTTCCGCTTGCAGCACTTCCCTCTTCTCTTTACCTGCTTTGCTTGTGACACTGTGTTATACTTTTGGCACTTGTAATTACCCTTTTTAAATCATGTTTGCGTGAAACACTTGTATTATTATCTGTGCTGACCATTTGCTTTCAGTAGCTCGACATCAAACCGCATGTATGATCCCTTACTTGGCTATTTACTTTCCGCCACATTAGTTAGTTTACACGGCTCATTTATCATACCTTGCATTGTGGTTGATAACCTTAAAGTAGTGTTCCAAATCCAAGTTGTTTCCTACTGGGCACGCATTGACGTGCTCCTCCATATTTTTTAGGTAGCAGGGGCAGCTTGATTGGTGGTGACTTAGAGTTGGGTTTCAGGGGTAGCACTTGGTGTGAGCCGTAGCTTTGTATTGTAACATGGTTGTATTGGGAGGTGGAGAGTGGTGGTGTATATGTAGTGATCACCTGGTCTATGTATATGAATGAATGTTGTTATATATATAATGTTGTTATTGTTCAATGTTATTTATGAGGTTGTTTTGATATTATAGTGAAGCTTCACTTGTCTATTCCAGCATGTGCACAATGGCCTGCATGTTCTGTTTCTCCTTTTCCTCTCTTATCCTCTCTCATCACCCTCACTCCTCAGGATACCTGGAAAAAAATTAAAATTTCGGGTATTCTAGGGATCGGGTTGTGACACTTTCCTGGGGCAAAACATCACACTGTGTAACACGACTGTGTGCCGTTGCTGCCACTTCATTCATTTGGTTGAATTACCACACTGTCGTGTGGTGTGTTACACATGACCGTGTGGGCTGTTGAAATCCAAGTTCGCGTGTTTTTGATCTCTAAAAAATTCAGGAAAAATCCAAAACATCCTGCAAAATAAACCACAACATGATTAGGCCATAAAAACATCATTTTTCAGAAATAAATGATTAGCTCCAAAATAAGATGATATCTGTTATGAATGAGGGAGGCCTTTGGCCTCCCCTCCTTCATTACCCATTCATTAGGCCCCATTACTTAGAGTAATGGGGACCCTTGGTCTCCTAGAGGCTTTTGGCCTCCCCACTATGAGATATATAAATAGAGCACCATGGCTCTTAGCTATGGTGACTTATTCTTTCGCTAAGAAATCTTGTCTCTTTCTCTCTTGAGCTTATCATCATCCAACACGTTATCAGCACGTGTTCTTCCTTGAGCAAGAATCCAAGCCTAAATCCACACCAAATTGATCCCCTACGCGCAAGGAATCTTTGGTTGCTGCGGCGATTCGTTGGAGCGTTTCATCTACATTCATCCCTACGCGCAAGGAATCTTTGGTTGCTGCGGCGATTCGTTGGAGCGTTTCATCTACATTCATCCCTACGCGCAAGGAATCTAACGTTGCTGCGGCGGTTCGTTGGAGCGTTGCGGCATCCTAAAAGCGTTCGGGAGCTTGGATTATTATTTCTACGGATCATCGTCGCGTTCTTCCCTAGATCATTGATCTAGAGGTAAAACCCTATAATCCTGTAGATAAAATTAGACTAAATAATTTTTACATTGTTTTAATATACAAGTAAAAAAAAATTTAGTCTAATAAAAGAAAAAAAACAAAAATTTATCCCTATTACAAAGTTTTTTTTTCTATTAAAATTTTTTTCCTTTTGCAATTAAAATTCTTCGGTGGGAAGAAGAACCGGAATGAAATCCTCACCTCCCCCCTGACGGAGGAGGGGGCCTTCCCACAATGCCGACTATGCCCCCCCTGCAGTGGAGAGGGGGGCCTTCCGCGCCGCCGCCCCCCCACTGAAAGGGGGTAGCCTGAGGCCGAGGAAGAGCCCTGAGGCCGATGCCGAGCCCTGAGGCCGAGGAAGAGCCCTGAGGCCGAGGCCGAGCCCTGAGGCCGAGGCCGATGGCAGGCTGAGCCCTGAGGCCGAGGCCGAGCCCTGAGGCCGATGGCAGGCTGAGCCCTGAGGCCGAGGCCGAAGCCGAGCCCGAGCCCGAGGCCGAGCCCTGTGACCGTGACCCGAGGCCGAGCCCGAGGCCGAGGCCTGAAGCCGAGGCTAATTGTTTATTTTTGGCTCGAAGCCATAATAATTGCGACAAACAACTTTGCAGAACTGCGGAACGGGCCACAAGCGCTTATACTAAAAATAATTTTTGGCCCGAAGCCACAAAATTCTACAGAAATTCGGCTTCTTCATAATTTTAAAGAAGAATTAAATTTGCAAATTGAAATTTATGAGAAAAACTTTGTAAAATCAATAATTACATTTATATGTTCATCTATTTATTTAAACATCTCTCTTGCAAATTATTATGTATGGTTTACTAGAATTTTTAAAAAATATAATCATCTCAAAGATCCTGAGACCGCTCTGCCGTTAGGTAATTAACCTAACGGTGTATGACGTTTCCCCGTGGTCTACGAGATAGTTATATTTTCTAGTTTACTTTTTCCATATTTTTTTTATGCTTGAGATATATGCGTGGTTGTTTAATTTATGCCTGTAGCATATAAACTGCGTGGATGTTTAAAATAAGTAAAAATGTGTTTTTCGGGATCGGCCATTGTATACCTATTTACTTTCCTTGCACTTTTATTATCTTTTGAGAGAATTTGTAAGTGAGGAAATTTGTATTTAAAAGCCCAAGCTCGATGCAACAACACATAGAATTGATGAAAACTCCTTCAATGGATCATGATGTCGGTCAATGTGCTTGGCTAAGTTTGCTGGACCAACCTAGCTTGACTGGGTAACAAGTGGTCCTGGCTTAGTCAATTCCCTGGCCGCGTCCGCTGGACCGCAAGGAGTCGATTCATGACTGTGTAAGCCAAAGCTCGATGCAACAGCATAAGAAGACGGATGCAGAAATAGGGACCCACCCGGGGTTTCCAAAGTTGTATTTTTCAATCTCTTTTCTTTGGACTGTAATCGAACTTTGGACTGTTTATTATTTTGGGTATCTGGCCGATCCCCGCATTTTTACTTATTAATTTATGCATGGTTTGTTGAATTTATTTTAATTCATGATTATCTTTAAATTTCATAGATAAAATGGCTAAATTGGCAAGCGTCGATTTCGAGGTGCTCGATGCAGCTGGCAAGAATTACTTGAGCTGGCGAGTGGACCTGAAGTTTCACTTGCGCTCCATGGCGCTCCTGCACTCCATTCTGGCCCCCGTAGTGGCCCAATCATCGGCTCCCGCAGCATCCGATGCATCTGCTAGCAAAGCCCCAGAAGCGGCCCTTTCAGCTGGCAGTACCTCTACCACTGTCTCTGACATGGATAAGGCGAAAGCCATTATCTATATCAGACGACACATAGATCGGACCCTGAAGGCCGAATACTTGACGGTAGAGGACCCTCTGGAGTTATGGACAGCGTTAGAGGCACGCTACAGACATCAAATTGATGTCATACTCCCGCGTGCCAGCTATGAGTGGGAGAACCTCTGACTTCAGGACTACAAGTCCGTTGCTGAGTACAACTCAGCACTTCACAACATCACCTCACGCCTGAAGTTGTGTGGTGAAGAAGTCTCGGAGCACCGCATGTTGGAAAAGACATTTACCTCGTTTCACGAGAAAGATGCTATCCTCATGCAGCAGTATCGTGAACGCAATTTCACGAAGTTCTCTGAACTGCTCTCTTGCCTCCTTAGGGCAGAGCAGAATAGAGACCTTTTACTGGCCACTCATAACCAGCGCCTGGCAGGCTCAGCTCCTATTCCCGAAGCCCACAGTGTTCACCCCCCGAAGTGGAAGAACAAGAAGAGGGGCAGAAAGAACAAAGGAAATGCCCCTATGAAACCAGCCATTGCTCCTCCCCAAAGCAAGAATAACAAAGGGAAGAAAAACTTCACTTGGAAACGTAAGAACACTGATACAGTGTCAAATCCAAAGAAGACATGGGAGGACAAATGTCATCGTTGTGGCATGACTGGACATTGGTCTAGAAACTGTCGCACACCTCGCCACTTCCAGGTTCTGTATCAGGCGAGCCAGAAGCCTCCGCCTGAAACAAACATGGCAAATGTGGAAAATCCGACGAAGTTCACTTCCAAGGATTTCGAAAATGACGACCTGCTCGATTGAGCCTCATCTTTATCTATGCTTTTCAAAGAATAAATTGTAGCTTCATCTCTAGTATGATTAATAAAGACGATCTTTTATTTTGAATGTATGCGTTTTACATCAATAAATTTTCGTTTTTGGCTTATATAGATGATGTATGAGTGCCTAGTGGACAGTGCCTCGACGCACACTATCCTTCGCGATGAATGCTATTTCAATAGCATAAGTAAATATGACTGTCCTGTCATTACAATTTTAGGACTGTCTAAAATAATCGAAGGATCTGGTGATGCAATATTATTGCTCCCAAATAACACAAGACTAAAAATCAATAATGCACTATTTTCTCCAAGATCAAATAGAAATCTCATAAGTTTCAAGGACATCCGTTTAAACGGATATCACTTAGAAACTAGAGATGAAAATAAGGTTGAATACCTGTATGTCACTCTTCGTAAAGATGGCCAGAAGACCATCTGCGAAATATTTAAGGGACTCCCGTCGGGTCTCTACCAAACATACATTCAACCAGTTGAAGCCAATATGACTGAGCACCAGACGTGCCAGCCAATGCCACCATTTCAACTATGGCATAACAGACTTGGTCACCCTGGATCTACTCTGATGCGACGCATCTTATCTGAATCCCGCAGACATGATTTGAAGAACCAGAAGATTCTTCAGAAAGGTGAATTTTCTTGTCCCCCTTGTTTCAAGGGGAAACTAATAACGAGACCATCGCCCCTAAAAGTGGGTTTAGAGTCTCCTGGCTTCCTTGAGAGGATACATGGTGACATTTGCGGGCCTATTCACCCCGCAAGTGGCCCATTTCGGTACTTCATGGTACTAATAGATGCATCCACAAAATGGTCTTATGTGTGCCTCTTGTCCACCCGTAACCTAGCTTTTCCAAAGCTGTTGGCATAGATAATTAGGTTACGTGCTCATTTCCCCGATAACCATATCAAGAAACTACGTCTTGATAATGCGAGCGAATTCACATCTCAAGTCTTCGAAGACTATTGCCAGGCAACGGGTATAGAAGTTGAACATCCAGTAGCTCATGTTCACACCCAGAATGGATTAGCAGAGTCCCTTATAAAGAGACTCCAATGGATTGCACGTCCATTGCTTATGCAATCCCAATTGCCGGTGGATGCTTGGGGGCATGCTATTCTGCATGCCGCATCTCTTATCAGGATACGCCCCTCTGGAGGCAATACATTATCTCCGATGCAACTAGCATACGGCTCAACTCCAGATATATCTCATTTGAGAATATTTGGTTGTGCGGTCTATGTTCCAATAGCACCACCTCAGAGGACCAAAATGGGTCCTCAACGTCGTTTAGGAATCTATATTGGATTTGATTCACCCTCGATTATTAGATACCTAGAACCCCTAACGGGGGACGCATTTAAGGCACGTCTTGCTGATTGTGAATTCGATGAGAAAACTTTTCCAAAGTTGGGCAAACATTCCAAGAAGCCTGAAGCTTCGGAGACCATTAATTGGGAAAATAAGTCTTTGTCCTTTTATGATCCGCGTACAAATCTGTGTGAAGATGAGATCCTGTAGATCCTTCACATCCAGAATACAGTACACCAATTGCCGGATAAATTCACGGACAACCAGAAGATCGTCCGTTCACACGTCCCTGCTGCTAACACTCCAGCTAGGATTGACATCCCTATAAATGGATGCAATCCACCCGCAGCAGAAATGGCTGTACCTCAATTGAAAAGAGGACGGCCACCAGGTTCAAAAGATAAAGTTCCTCGAAATAGGAAGATTCCTGGTGAAAATAAGATTATCCCTCCACAGGATACTGAGCTCAGGACAGCTACCTCTCCCCTCCTAATTTCCCCCGCAGAGGAAACATTAGGAGAAACATCATTAAACTTTGTACGTACTGGGGAGGTACTGGACCGACATAGCACAGTCGTCGACGACGATTTTGCGTTCACTATTGCCGTTCACGTCGCTGAATACGACGATGACGTCGAACCACTTTCTCTAGCGGATTGTAAACGCAGAGATGATTGGCCAAAGTGGGACGAGGCGATAAGAGTAGAGCTGGACTCACTCTCGAAACGCAAAGTCTTTGGACCTGTAGTCCAAACACCAGTAGGTGTAAGACCTGTGGGATATAAGTGGGTTTTCATTAGAAAAAGAAATGAACAAAATCTGATCGTCCGCTACAAGGCGCGTCTTGTAGCAAAGGGTTTTTCCCAAAGACCGGGTATCGATTATGAAGATACATACTCCCCGGTAATGGACGCTATTACATTCAGATTCTTAATAAGCCTATCATCTCTGGCAAGCCTAGAAATGCAGCTCATGGACGTTGTGACTGCATATCTTTATGGCGATTTAGATAAAAAGATCTATATGAAACTACCAGATGGGTTTAACTTACCCACAGAGATGAAAGAGATACCTCGGGAGGTATTCTCTGTTAGACTACATAGATCCTTGTATGTGTAGGAAGATATGTGCCCATAAGGCAATTTATCTTGATTATACGTCTTGTTCATACCGTATATGGTACGTATTATTCTAAGTATAAAGTATTTGTATCAATATACTTAGATAATATCCATAGACTTATAGTTAGGTCCTTACATATCTAGATGAGATCTCGATTATGAGTAAGTAAGAGACCGAACAGAAACGTAAGTCTAAAACGGTTCGTGATCATAGATGTGTCGAGAACTGGATATCGACACATCGGAAAGATCACTGTGTCTTCGTCTTACCTTCGGGTAATGATGATCTCATAGTCATTCGACTTGCTGAAGTCGGAGACGAGACACAGGTGCTCATTGGAGAATGAGTTCACTGAACGACCAAGTTAGAGTTATTAAATGGTTAAACTTTAATGATCTGTCTTTAATAACTCTAGGGTGATGATAGGTTAGTTGATCCTTAAGACCTGAAGTCAACTGTATAAACCTGTGAACGGACGGTGTAGCTTAGACCCATGATCTAGCTTCGAGGACCAGTCCTGATGAAAGATCTTAGGTTGGGTTGCACCAGAAGCTCTCTAGGTGAGTAAGTGACTAAGATGGGATTCGTCACTTTCATTAAAGGGAAGTTAGTGTTATAGGCTCAGTACGGTCTTTATGTTAATCCTCGGCCGGGGTACGTTGCAAGTTGTACAACGTGTATACAATAAAGACCGCCGTATACTGACCAATGTTGTCTAATAGGGTTGACAGAAAACCATACCCTAGGCCAACATCAAACACAGTCTTGACGAAGGGATTTTAGCTAACGGAATTCATCTCTGACACAGCCAATGCAAACCCTATGACACTTTTGTCAAAGGGTCGATCACGTTATGATGACTCTGAAACAGGGACGACAGCTACTGCTCGTAGTGACCGTCGTCTAGGGGTTTCGAGCCCCAACCTGTAGTAAGGTCAGGCTGTAGGGTCTCACACCGAGTAGTATTCGTGTCTTAGTAATAGGAATATAGAATAGAGAGAAATGTCATTTGATGATATTCACAAGTTAAGTTGTGAAAGTTAGTCGCATTAGCAATAGGGACATAACGTTGCATTAGATGCTAACTAAACGTGTTGTAAATTAGTTACGACGAATTTAGTAGGAACAAACTTGTTGGAAAGGGTTACCTGGATGACGGGATCGTCCCGGTCTAAACACAGGTTCAAACCGTGTCCAAATCGGAGCTCAAACGAGCCCAGAAACGCAGAAAGAGTCCAAGGGGAAGTGGGTTAGACCCACTGGGCCAAAAGGCCCATGTGCAAAGGCAAACGGGCGTGACCCGCTGCAGCAGCGGGCATGGCCCGCTGTGTGCAGCGGGCGGGCACCCGCTGTGTGCAGCGGGCGGGCACCCGCTGCACAGCGGGCCAGCGCCCGCTGCAAGCGGGCGCGGCCCGCTGCTTGCAGCGGGCGCCGGCCCGCTGCAGCAGCGGGCGGGCGGCCCGCCCTTGCCCCCCTTGGGCGGGCGCGCCCGCTAAGTCTAGCGGGCGCGCCCGCAACTTAAGTCAATTAGGGTTTTTGAAACCCCAAATGACGGCTACGAATTTTGTGAAAATTGCTAAACTTTGAGCAATTGTTTGAGGGGTCAAACGAAGTCGAAATTCGTCACCGTCAGTTCCTACGCGTTCACCATTCCAAGCTTTTCTGATTGATAGCTAGTTTGGTGTCTAAAGTTTAGTATGCGAGGAGAATTAATTAGTTAAAGTTTGACTTTGTGAAAGGCTAACTTTAAGATTGAAATTAAGCCAAATGACTTAATTCAATTTTTCTCCTCATGTGGATTGTCCCACATTGCCCGCAACGAGAAGTTGAGTGCTCACTCCCTATATAAATAGGGGTGCACTCTCCTCGTTGGAATACACACCAGTCAACGATCGGGTAGCTCCAAATTATTGAGCAAGCTCGGTCCGCGACTAAATCTCTCTCTCTACTTTCCTATTCTCTGGAGTAGTCCTAGCACGACTACGAAAGGGGTTTGGATCCGATCCGGACGTCTAAGACGCGGGTTTCTTCTCAAGTGAAACTTTCTACCGCGTGTGATCGGCTCGGAGGCGAAAGCGGCTCGGGCGGATCGGTGCGAGGGTGCGAGGCGGCTCAGGGAGATCGGGTCAACGCGGCTCGGCTACGAGGAGCTTCTCAAGACGGTGCGGTACATCTTGCCTGCTCCAGGGCCAAGATTCCGGGTATGTGGTTAAGCATTTTAGTGTAGAAAATTATTAGTCGCTTAGCGTAGATCCTTCTTGGAGTGGTCAGACCCACTCCAAGTCGGCATAGATCGGGCTGGGTTCTGGCTCCCCAGAGCCTAGCTAAATTGTTTAGCTAGTGTAGAAATTAAGATTTCTGTTTTTCCGCTGCGCTTTTGTGCCTCCGTGGTCCGTCCGACTTAGGACGGATACGGATCCGAGCTCTGGGGTTCCGTCAAAACCCCAACAGTATGGACTAAAACAGTCAGGCAAAATGTGGTATAACAGACTAAGTGATTTCCTTGCACAGCAAGGATTCACTAATAACGAAGTCTGCCCGTGCATCTTTATCAAAAGAACGGGAAAAGGATTCGTCATCATAGCAGTTTACGTTGATGACTTAAATCTCATAGGCTCTCCAGCAGAGATTAATGTGATATCTGCAAGGCTAAAGCAAACTTTTGAAATGAAAGACCTAGGCAGAACGAAGTATTGCCTTAGCTTACAGATTGAACACCTACGAGGTGGAATCCTCCTACATCAATCCAATTATACCAGGAAGCTTTTAAATAAGTTCCAAATGGATAAATGTCATCCTTTATGTACCCCTATGGTCGTGAGATCATTAGACGTACAAAAGGACCCCTTCCGGCCTCTGGAAGAGGGGGAGGAGATACTGGGTCCAGAAGTACCCTACCTAAGTGCCATTGGTGCACTTCTCTATCTGGCTAACTGCACGCGTCCCGATATAGCGTTTGCAGTCAATCTCCTAGCCAGACACAGTGCAGCGCCTACAAAGCGCCACTGGAATGGAGTAAAGCATCTTCTGCGATACCTCCAGGGTTCCGTAGACCTTGGACTTTACTACCAGATAGGTGCCTCCTCCCAGTTACTTGGTTATGCCGATGCAGGCTATCTTTCAGATCCGCATACGGCAAAATCACAGACTGGTTTTGTCTTTACCTACGGAGGTACTGCTATCTCCTGGAGATCGGTAAAACAAACCACTACTGCTACATCTTCTAACCATGCAGAGCTCATCGCGATCCATGAAGCGAGCAGAGAATGTTTTTGGCTACGCTCCGTCGTCCAACACATTCTCCAATCCACTGGCCTGAAGACCGGTGATCTGGAGTCTACTGCCCTATTCGAAGACAACGCCGCGTGCATTGCTCAGCTTCAGAAGGGCTACATCAAAGGCGACAGGACAAAGCACATTTCTCCCAAGTTTTTCTGGACGCACGAGCAGAAGAACGACAAGCAGATTGAAGTTCGACAGATCCAGTCATGCAACAACCTAGCTGATCTTTTTACTAAGGCATTGCCTAAATGTACTTTTGTAAAGCTTGTAAAGAACATTGGTATGCGACAGTTGAAAGACCTGCAAGCCTGAAGCTTGTACGGATCAGGGGGAGTAACATGTGGGTTGCACTCTTTTTCCTTAAGCTGTTGGGTTTTCCCACTGGGTTTTCCACAGCTAAGGTTTTAACGAGGCAAACACACTTACTCTGGATCCAGAAGTATCCACCCCTTGCCTCAGTAGCTGAGACCGAAGTGATGAATGTGTAAGGGGGAGTGTTATGAATGAGGGAGGCCTTTGGCCTCCCCTCCTTCATTACCCATTCATTAGGCCCTATTACTTAGAGTAATGGGGACCCTTGGTCTCCTAGAGGCTTTTGGCCTCCCCACTATGAGATATATAAATAGAGCATCATGGCTCTTAGCTATGTTGACTTATTCTTTCGCTAAGAAATCTTGTCTCTTTCTCTCTTGAGTTCATCATCATCCAACAATATCAATAAAATTTATGTCATGTAGTTAAAATATAAACGATACACACACAAAATGCACATAAATGGGAGGGAGGTTAAAATGCAATTTCAACCCCGAATCACCACACCCCTTCTAGTGTCTACTTCCCATCTCAGTATCCAACAAACATGACTGACTTACATGAGGGATATTAGAAAAACCATTTTCAAAGATGCACATGATTTGGAATGTAAGTTAACAATACAACAACATTATGTATTAATTTCTAAAATAACCAGGGTAAATTTTGCTAACGCCCCCATTAAGTATTGCATGTGTATCAGCAAACACATGTGAATTATGAAACTATCGGAATTACCCACTGTGTTAGCGGGAAACATTAAACTTCGTGAAATCTCAATTTTTTTTCAATTTTTCCCCTCTTGGTTTCTTCATCATCCATTTTATTGTTATATTATATCACCCTCGTCTCTCTCAACATTTTCTTTATCCACCCATGCAAGTTTGAGAGAAGACGAATGCGAAGAGGAGCGATATAAAGGGAGATAATAGGAGCGAGAATTTGATGGGAGAGATAGCCACATGAAAAAGCAAAAGAAGCAACATGGATGTGCAAAAAAGAAAAAAAAAAGTGATTTAACGACCTTTAACTTCTCTCATTGACTCGGGTGTGTTTATACTAAGTTCACGGCTTAATGGTGTTTATTAACACATTTGCATTACTTCTAAAGGTGTTAGTTGAAGTTACCCAAATATTAAACATATGAAAGTATACATAGAAGAAAACACTTCTACATCATCAACGGCACACGGCCATTAGAATATTATCAGTACAATTGTTGGGTGTTGCTATTTACCCCACACAAATTTATAAGCACATTGCCCTTTTAATTACAAGTTTGCCATTATTTTTAATACCAATTCATTCATCCTCCAACAAGTCATTCCCCCGCAACTTCTTCTCCGATGAAAAACACAACAACAAACCAACAAAAAAATTCAAACAAAATCAAACCAAAAAATCAAAAGAACAAATTAAAATTGAATACATAAAAAAAGAAAACAATTTGATCGAGACTTAGTAACCGACCAAACAATGCGGTACTTGTGTATGAAGGCCTGATCACTTGTTCATTTGCTCGGGTTTGAAAACATACTCAAATCAGCCGATGAATAAGAGAAGAAGTTGAATAATGAAATGTGGAGGTGGAGGAGGAGCTTATTAGATCCTTTTTTTGATTTTTTTTATTTTAATTGATTCTTTGGTTGGCGGATGAGGAGGGGGGAGGATGAGGTTGGCAGGGATGTGGAGTCAGTTAGGCTTAGGTGGATGAAAAGGAAGCCTGAAAGGAGTAGCTTGATTGTCACGCCCCACTTCCTATTATACTTGGGAGAGAGGACGTGAGCGGGTCCGTATGTGCTTAAAGCAAGAAGGATGTACTTTTTCTTTTCTTCCTCCTTGGTTTAAGCACAATAAGCGTCTGTGATAACAACCTTACCGATTCTTTCATGCAAACTCAAACAACACAGATAATTATTTTATTACAATCTCGAAGTCTTAAAAAACGATTTACAACAATGAAGGAACTAAAAGAGAGTCTTAAGCCCATACAAATATTAAATGAAATAATGAGTACAACGATGCTGTGAAGGTATAATGCTCCTCCGTCTCTAAGCATACTTGTCACGCCCCGCTTCCCAAGTATGGAAGACGAGCCGTGAGAAGGTCCGCTCAGACTTGGAGCTGTGACGCTACAAGTCTGATAAGCGTCCATATACTATAAAAATGGCAGGTCCTTGCATTGCGACGAAACAACAATAATGATAAATAAAAACAGACAAGAAACATCCGCCAGACATCCAACAATATTCCAACATCACAGAGGAAAGTCACAAAATAAGTACATAGTCTGAAACAAAAGGCCTAAGACATGGCCGAAACAAAAGCTAAGAGTGCCAGGTGCTACGCACCGAAATCTAACAGCAACTACAAAAAAAACAGCAACTAAGGGGAGGCTCCAGGTGAGCCTAGGACTGGTCACCAGTGTCCTCGAACTCGGTCTCCACGGGTACCTCGAACTCAACGTCTGCAAACTGCTCGCCCTCTGTAACTACCTCTGACTCGGAACCTGACATGTGACACCCAAAGAGAAGAGGGCACATGTCAGCAAAAGTCTCCCAAGGAAAACGGAGGACTTTTGTGCAAGTATACAAATAACAAAAGAGCTAGCAGTTCTAATATAATGAGAGGACATGGCATTTAAAAATGCAATAATTAAAATGACATGATGAAGCAAACACACACGTTGTAGCGAAAACTGCGAAAACACTATTTCACGATTCACTATTCACTGATTATCACTTTGTGCACAGAGTTTCCGTCTTTTGGCTGAAGTAGCTGTACGGGCTAACTTCTACGCTCAAGCGACCGTTTAACCCTACCCCTCCACGTGTATATGGACTGGCGCCCATCTTCTGGATCACGAGCCAGGAAGTGTTATTGGCATAGGGTTGTGCCCGCAAAGCAGGTGCCTAGCCTCAATAGTTAACAATTTTATTGTAGCGTGTGCTACACAATCACGATGACATTTTGATGCAAGAATGACATGGCAAAATGCAGATAATAGTGCGTACAGTTAATCGAAAATAAACGTGACATGGCAGCATGAATGAAAACATGGTAAATGTGTCGGATCTAGCTTCGTTGTCAAGCTAGATCTAGTAAGGGCGTCTAGGCGACTATCATTTCATCGCCTAGTCTCTTTTACGCTAGTACACAAAATTGGCCTAAACGTGGCCTAAACAACACTGGCAAGTATCACTTGCCTGTTTTCGGTAGTATCGGTTGTCGTGGATTTGTCTCGTCGGGCGTTACGCTATGGAACGACTGGTTCTCTGTTTGATTAAACACATGTCCGAATTAGGTTTGCTTCGACAGAATTAGAATGTTAAATAATTCTTACAATGTCTAAGAATTCAATTTTATTAGGTTGTCTACCCTAGGGATGGTGTTAGTATTATAATATAACTAACTGAGCATGCTACTAACCTACTGACATTATGAAAGCACAATATTACTTAAAGCTTTACATAGGTATTCTGGTGTTAGAAACAGGCCGAGGTCCTACTTAATATTTTAATGTAATTGAATATGCCAATGCGGTGCCATTCCTCACAATTTGTTACTGTTAATACATTTGGTGCACAGGTTTTCTTTCTTTCTTTCTATATGTATAGAGCATTGCATGAAAGGGACATGCTAAATAATCATCACTAAACTCATACGCGGGCTGGTGTGATCTTACTGTTATTAAGAAAATAACAATGGATAATCTATAACTTGAAGTTGTTTAAGATTTACCATGCATGAGAATAAGCAATGTATAACATCAACCAATGGAGCATCTGATCTGCCTTCAGAGGAAATCAGGAAATCTAATATCTAAATGAACCAACACTACCAGCACAAGGAATAACAATGTTTTAGTCTGTTGTATTCCCTCTGTTAACTGAGATATATTTCCAGTTCCCTATGTTATTGTACATATGCCAATAGCCATTTAGGCCATGTCAGCCGAAGAGATAAGAAGTCCCCAAGAACTGGCAATATAAAAAAACTAGTAAAATAAATAATTTACTTCACTAACATGTTAATTTACTAAATAAACAGAATAAATTTAGTGGGATGACTCAATTAGACCTAACGTTATCCTACAGGATGAAAATGCATTCACACCATCACTAGCAATCATGTGTGATAGTTAATGATTATACTGGTTGAATTCTAACTTACCACACATACTAATTATATAAGAGTTGAGCTACTTATAAATTCTCATAAATTTTAACTAGACTAATTAATACTTGTTAAGCTTTAATTAAGTGCATGCATGATTATAGGGACTAACGGTGTGGCTGATTATCACCCAAATTATTATGTACCATTCCCTTTCATACTGCCATCATCTATAATATATATGTATATTCCAATGAAAAGACAGGGACTTACGTGTGTAAGGCGCCTCGCGTGTGGTTGCAGGTAGAGCTACGGCGACGACGACCAGTCGATGAGCAAGGCGCGGTGCTGGGGTCGCTCGTACGTTGGCGCGCGACCTAGAGGTGATCTACAGGTAGCTTCTGGGGCTGTCGACGACTGGGAGGCGCAGCGGACGGAGCACAGGCCGTCGGGAGGGTGAGAGAGGGCTGCGCTCGGAAGGTCTGGGCCGTCGGAGAGTGATGTGCGGCTCTCGGGGAAGATGAAGCAGGCGGTTTGCGGCTCGGGGGTTGCGACCGTTGTGCTCGACGGAGGCGAGCTTGGCGTGAGATCGCCGGAGGTAAGGCGACGTCGGAGGGCTTGGGGAAGTCAGAGGGCGGTGGGTTGAAGATCGGAGGACGACGACATGGGGGTTGGGATCGCGACTTCAGGGAGGCGGCGTTTTACAGAGGAGAGGTGGCGCGCGAGTTAATGGAAGGGGAGGCCGTTGTGTTTCTTCTTAGAGGAATGAATTGGTTTCGTTCTCTCTTTTTTTTTGTGAGAAAAGGGTTGTTGCCCTGGGGTTAAAAGAAACAAGAAGAAGGAAAACGTGGGGATTGAGGGTAACAGCCTGTACGGGAACGTGGGTGAGAGGGGAGGGGTTCTGTTGCGTGGGTTGTGGGGGTATTAAAGATATGATAATAATAATAATGGTTAGTTAGGATGGGTTGTTAAAAAAATATAGAAGATCCCTTGACCGAACGCTGGTAGTATCAATGAGATTAAGATTAGAGTATTTATTAATATTAAATTAATCTTGACTCCAAGCGTACATCATTCGAATTTAAAAAAAAATTCTTAAAAGAAAATTTTTAATAATTAAATATGTGTTAATGCAGATTAGTCCCTCGACGACCAAAAATTACAAAGAAAATACCGGGGCGATCGCGCCTCTGAGAGGGTCGTGGAAACAGGGTTCGGTCGTGCGTCTGAGCTACTGAACAATAATAATAAAACCGAACGCGAAAAAATACACAAACAGAAAGACATACATGCTAAAAATACACGATCGAAAAGTGGTCGTTACATCATACCCACCTCAAGAAAAGATTCCGCCCTCGGAATCAACATCAACTAATGCTTGGGAAATAAATGCGGAAAGCGCTCTCTCATCTCATCCTCGCGCTCCCAGGTGGACTCCCCAGGGGAACCATGACGCCACTGCACTCTAACCAAGTCGACGGTCTTATTCCTCAGCTGCTTCTGCCGTCGGTCTAGAATCTCAACTGGCTGCTGATCATAGGTAAGATCCGGACGAACCGTGATCTCCGAGAAATCTACAGCATGGGACGGATCACTGATGTATCGACGTAACTGAGATACGTGAAATACGTCGTGAACTCCCTCCAGTGACGGTGGCAACGCCAAGCGATAAGCCACAGCTCCAACTCTCTCCAGGACGTCAAACAGCCCAATGTACCTCGGACTCAGCTTGCCTCTCTTCCCAAATCGGATAACTCCGCGGTTCGGAGAAATCTTCAGGAAGACGTGATCTCCAGGCTGAAACTCCAAAGGCCTCCGTTTAGCATCTGCCCAATGCTTGAAACGGTCCTGCGCAATCCTCAGCTTCTCCCGGATGTTCCTCACAACATCCACAGCCTCCACGATCATCTCTGGTCCTAACAGCTCCCGATCTCCAATGTCATCCCAGCTCAGTGGCGATCGACATTTCTTCCCGTATAGCGCGGCGAATGGCGCCATGCCAATACTCGCCTGGTAGCTGTTATTGTAGGCAAACTCAACAAGGTTGAGATGATCCTCCCAAGAACCCTTGAAGTCCAACATACACGCCCTCAGCATGTCCTCCAATATCTGGATTGTCCTCTCGGACTGGCCATCCGTCTGCGGATGGTACGCCGTGCTGAAACTCAGACTCGTACCCAAACTCTTCTGCAGACTCTGCCAGAACTGAGATGTGAATCTCGCGTCTCTGTCCGACACGATACTCACAGGGACTCCATGCAGTCGAACGATCTCCTGCACGAATACGTTACATCACTAACTATTCTAGGAAAAGGAAATAGTAATGGAAAGTAAAAGGATTTACCTCCATATATCTCCTCGCCATCGCCTCAGTGGACTGTCCTACTCGGAACGGAATAAAGTGCGCGGATTTGGTCAATCGGTCTATGATCACCCAAATCGCGTCATTCTGCTTCGAACTCCGAGGTAGTCCAGTCACGAAGTCCATAGTGATGTGTTGCCACTTCCACTCCGGAATCGGAAGCGGTTGTAGCAATCCCGCCGTACGCTGATGCTCCGCTTTCACCTGCTGGCAAACCAAGCACTTGGCCACACTCCGAGCCACGCTCCTCTTCATCCCATGCCACCAGAAATTCAAACGAAGATCCTTGTACATCTTGGTACCACCAGGATGCACAGAATACGGTGAACTGTGTACCTCAACCAACAACTCCTCTCTGATATCTCCAGCTGGCACACAGACTCTGGCTCCATACCTCAGCGAGCCATCCTCGTGAATCAAAAAGTCAGTCCGTAGACCGGCTTCTACCTGTTCACGGATCTTCCTCAGCTTCGGATCTCCAGCCTGACCTGCCTTGATCCGATCCACGATCGTCGACTGTATCTGCATACACATCAACGAAGAAGCCTCTCCAGGAAGCACGATCTCAATACCAGACTCGCAAAAATCCTGCTGCAATCTCCACTGTGCAGTCAACATCATCACCGCTGGAAGTCTGCTCAGCGCATCAGGAACCACATTCACTTTGCCGGTATGGTACTGCAAGTCGATCTCATAATCAGCCATGAGCTCCAACCATCGACGCTGTCGCATGTTGAGCTCCTTCTGTGTAAAAATATACTTCAAGCTTTTGTGATCGGTGAAGATCTTCACCTTCTCACTCAGCAGGAAGTGCCTCCAAATCTTGAGCGCAAACACGACTGCAGCCAACTCCAAGTCGTGTGTCGGGTAATTCTTCTCATGAGTCTTGAGCTGACGCGAAGCATATGCAACCGCGTGCCCATGCTGGTGCAACACACATCCAAGACCTTTGCCAGAAGCATCACAAAAGATCTCGAATCCTCCACTACGATCAGGCACTGCTAGAACTGGTGCAGTCGTCAATCTCTCCTTCAGAACAGAAAAGGCCTCCTCACAAGTATCGGACCAAACATACGGTATATCCTTCCTCGTCAGTTTAGTCATCGGTTCGGCAATCCGGGAGAAATCCTTAATGAAACGCCGATAATATCCTGCTAGCCCAAGAAAACTCCTGATCTCAGTCGCTGACTGTGGAACCGGCCACTCTCTGATGGCCTTGATCTTCTCCGGATCCACAGATATGCCATCCCCCGAGACCACATGACCAAGAAAAACCACTCTATCCAGCCAGAACTCGCACTTCGAATACTTGGCATACAACCGATGCCTCCTCAGAATTTCCAATACCGTCCTCAAGTGCGACGCATGTTCCTCTTCCGACTTTGAATAGATCAGAATGTCATCAATGAAGATAACGACAAACTTATCTAAATAGTCATAAAAGATCAAATTCATCAGGTTCATAAATACTGCGGGTGCGTTGGTCACACCAAAAGGCATGACCACGAACTCGTAGTGACCATACTTTGTCCTGAACGCCGTCTTCGGAATGTCCTCCTTCCTCACCTTCAGCTGGTGATATCCACTCCTCAAGTCCAGTTTGGAAAATACTCTCGATCCTCCCAGCTGATCAAAAATATCATCAATCCGCGGCAATGGGTACTTATTCTTTACAGTCACCGCATTCAGCCCTCGATAATCCACGCACATGCGACGCGAACCGTCCTTCTTCTTCACCAGCAGCACCGGTGCTCTCCACGGAGACACACTAGGATTGATATATCCCTTCAGAAGAAGCTCATCCAGTTGCTTCCGCAACTCCTCCAATTCCGCCGGAGCCATACGATAGGGTGCCTTTGAAATGGGCTGCGCTCCCGGAATCAGATCGATAGAAAATTCCATAGCTCGATCGGGCGGTAGTCCTGACAACTCCTCGGGGAAGACATCATCGAAATCTCTCACCACAGCTGGTCTAGTCGCCTCCATATGCATAGCCACAAGCTCCACCACTGGCTTGGCCCGAAATCTGACAGGCCCAAGCGAACTGCTCCCGCTACTGAACTCGAAGGTCGGATAGCCAGGAATCTCAAACACCACTTTCTTCCGTCGGCAATCGATCGTAGCGTAAAAGCAACTAAGCCAATCCATCCCAAGAACAACGTCATAGTTGGTAATGTCGTGGATAATAAAATCGGCGTAGAGCTCGAGTCCACAAACTACCAATGGACAAGATTGACATCCAAGGGACACTGAGATCACACCATTCCCTGTAGCGATATCCCAACTCTTGGAAAGAGGGGAAGTCGACAAAGAATGCTTGTCCACGAATCTCCGAGATAAGATGCACATAGATGCACCAGAGTCGAAGAGAACTCGAGCGGGATAAGCACAAACAAGAATAACCCCTAACAAACAAACTAGCAATCAAAACCTATTCTAGCAGACAAGGTCTATTCTAACATGCATGATCAACTAATGAAAAGTAAAGACTAGTCTGAGGATTACCTGCAATAACGTCATCCTCAGCCTCGGCCTCTACTGCAGTCATCGTGAAAGCTTGCCTCCTAGGCTGAACGGCCTGCTGGAAAGCCTGCTTCTGGGGAATGAGTGGCGCTCCACGTCCGGCAGCTACTGGAGCTCTCTGCTGCTGAACTCCAACCGGTGCCTTCCACGGCTGCTTAGCACTCGGGCAATCCTTCAAAGTATGCGATGCATCACCACAAATCAAGCACTGGCCCAGAAGCCTCCTGCACTGGTCCTTCACGTGACCAGTCTTGCCGCAATGATTGCACGTCTTCTGAATAGGCCCTCCTGGCCTCTTGAACTGTACAGACTGATTAGGCCTCATCACTGGCCTAACCATAGCCCTGGCCTGCTCCATAGGCCTCTTCCCTGCACCTGGATACTGCCCTCTCTTCTGATTGGCAATTAACTCCTGTCTCTTGGCAGCTATCAGCAACTTCTGGTACGAATCCAAGTCCGAAGAGGACATCAGACTTTGCAGCTCCAAAGATAAACCCTGCAAAAATCTCTGAGCTCGATCTTCAGCGGTCTCCACCATCTTCGGTGCAAAGCGACACAATCTAGTGAACTCCTGGTGGTACTGATCCACCGTCAGATTCCCTTGCTTCAGACCGATAAATTGCTGCATCAGCTCCCTCCTAGCAGCTCGAGGGAAATACTCCTCATCAAATCTCGCCTTGAAAGTGTCCCAGGAAATCGGTTTCTCTAGCATCTGCTCCTCTGACTCCCACCAGCTACGAGCATTATCCTTCAGTTGCTTCTTCACTAAGTCAACCCATCCAGCCGAGTTAACTTTCGAGAGAAGCAAATTATCCTCTGTATTCTTCATCCACTCGTCCGCAGCTAATGGTCCTTCCGACCCATTGAAATATGTCGGGCCCAGCTCCCGAAACTGCTTCGCTCCCGGCTCGAAGCGAGGGGCATTCTGAAGCATGCCCTGCTGAACCTGCATCATCTGATGCATCATCCTCATCATCTCAGCCGTAGTGGGTTCTCTATCAGCATCCGCAACACGTCCTGCTCCACCACCAGCTCCAGGTCCACTACCAGCTCCTCGAATAACGCGTCTACCGGCCATCTAAGACAATGAAATGTTCAGATTAGACTTAATTATGACTCGAATGTTATGAATAATTAATTGGATGTTATTTATCATTATTTTTGTTCCGATATTTCGCGGATGCAAAGAGGACCTGCATGGGCCACCAACAAAACCTGTCACGCCCCGCTTCCCAAGTATGGAAGACGAGCCGTGAGAAGGTCCGCTCAGACTTGGAGCTGTGACGCTACAAGTCTGATAAGCGTCCATATACTATAAAAATGGCAGGTCCTTGCATTGCGACGAAACAACAATAATGATAAATAAAAACAGACAAGAAACATCCGCCAGACATCCAACAATATTCCAACATCACAGAGGAAAGTCACAAAATAAGTACATAGTCTGAAACAAAAGGCCTAAGACATGACCGAAACAAAAGCTAAGAGTGCCAGGTGCTACGCACCGAAATCTAACAGCAACTACAAAAAAACAGCAACTAAGGGGAGGCTCCAGGTGAGCCTAGGACTGGTCACCAGTGTCCTCGAACTCGGTCTCCACGGGTACCTCGAACTCAACGTCTGCAAACTGCTCGCCCTCTGTAACTACCTCTGACTCGGAACCTGACATGTGACACCCAAAGAGAAGAGGGCACATGTCAGCAAAAGTCTCCCAAGGAAAACGGAGGACTTTTGTGCAAGTATACAAATAACAAAAGAGCTAGCAGTTCTAATATAATGAGAGGACATGGCATTTAAAAATGCAATAATTAAAATGACATGATGAAGCAAACACACACGTTGTAGCGAAAACTGCGAAAACACTATTTCACGATTCACTATTCACTGATTATCACTTTGTGCACAGAGTTTCCGTCTTTTGGCTGAAGTAGCTGTACGGGCTAACTTCTACGCTCAAGCGACTGTTTAACCCTACCCCTCCACGTGTATATGGACTGGCGCCCATCTTCTGGATCACGAGCCAGGAAGTGTTATTGGCATAGGGTTGTGCCCGCAAAGCAGGTGCCTAGCCTCAATAGTTAACAATTTTATTGTAGCGTGTGCTACACAATCACGATGACATTTTGATGCAAGAATGACATGGCAAAATGCAGATAATAGTGCGTACAGTTAATCGAAAATAAACGTGACATGGCAGCATGAATGAAAACATGGTAAATGTGTCGGATCTAGCTTCGTTGTCAAGCTAGATCTAGTAAGGGCGTCTAGGCGACTATCATTTCATCGCCTAGTCTCTTTTACGCTAGTACACAAAATTGGCCTAAACGTGGCCTAAACAACACTGGCAAGTATCACTTGCCTGTTTTCGGTAGTATCGGTTGTCGTGGATTCGTCTCGTCGGGCGTTACGCTATGGAACGACTGGTTCTCTGTTTGATTAAACACATGTCCGAATTAGGTTTGCTTCGACAGAATTAGAATGTTAAATAATTCTTACAATGTCTAAGAATTCAATTTTATTAGGTTGTCTACCCTAGGGATGGTGTTAGTATTATAATATAACTAACTGAGCATGCTACTAACCTACTGACATTATGAAAGCACAATATTACTTAAAGCTTTACATAGGTATTCTGGTGTTAGAAACAGGCCGAGGTCCTACTTAATATTTTAATGTAATTGAATATGCCAATGCGGTGCCATTCCTCACAATTTGTTACTGTTAATACATTTGGTGCACAGGTTTTCTTTCTTTCTTTCTATATGTATAGAGCATTGCATGAAAGGGACATGCTAAATAATCATCACTAAACTCATACGCGGGCTGGTGTGATCTTACTGTTATTAAGAAAATAACAATGGATAATCTATAACTTGAAGTTGTTTAAGATTTACCATGCATGAGAATAAGCAATGTATAACATCAACCAATGGAGCATCTGATCTGCCTTCAGAGGAAATCAGGAAATCTAATATCTAAATGAACCAACACTACCAGCACAAGGAATAACAATGTTTTAGTCTGTTGTATTCCCTCTGTTAACTGAGATATATTTCCAGTTCCCTATGTTATTGTACATATGCCAATAGCCATTTAGGCCATGTCAGCCGAAGAGATAAGAAGTCCCCAAGAACTGGCAATATAAAAAAACTAGTAAAATAAATAATTTACTTCACTAACATGTTAATTTACTAAATAAACAGAATAAATTTAGTGGGATGACTCAATTAGACCTAACGTTATCCTACAGGATGAAAATGCATTCACACCATCACTAGCAATCATGTGTGATAGTTAATGATTATACTGGTTGAATTCTAACTTACCACACATACTAATTATATAAGAGTTGAGCTACTTATAAATTCTCATAAATTTTAACTAGACTAATTAATACTTGTTAAGCTTTAATTAAGTGCATGCATGATTATAGGGACTAACGGTGTGGCTGATTATCACCCAAATTATTATGTACCATTCCCTTTCATACTGCCATCATCTATAATATATATGTATATTCCAATGAAAAGACAGGGACTTACGTGTGTAAGGCGCCTCGCGTGTGGTTGCAGGTAGAGCTACGGCGACGACGACCAGTCGATGAGCAAGGCGCGGTGCTGGGGTCGCTCGTACGTTGGCGCGCGACCTAGAGGTGATCTACAGGTAGCTTCTGGGGCTGTCGACGACTGGGAGGCGCAGCGGACGGAGCACAGGCCGTCGGGAGGGTGAGAGAGGGCTGCGCTCGGAAGGTCTGGGCCGTCGGAGAGTGATGTGCGGCTCTCGGGGAAGATGAAGCAGGCGGTTTGCGGTTCGGGGGTTGCGACCGTTGTGCTCGACGGAGGCGAGCTTGGCGTGAGATCGCCGGAGGTAAGGCGACGTCGGAGGGCTTGGGGAAGTCAGAGGGCGGTGGGTTGAAGATCGGAGGACGACGACATGGGGGTTGGGATCGCGACTTCAGGGATGCGGCGTTTTACAGAGGAGAGGTGGCGCGCGAGTTAATGGAAGGGGAGGCCGTTGTGTTTCTTCTTAGAGGAATGAATTGGTTTCGTTCTCTCTTTTTTTTTGTGAGAAAAGGGTTGTTGCCCTGGGGTTAAAAGAAACAAGAAGAAGGAAAACGTGGGGATTGAGGGTAACAGCCTGTACGGGAACGTGGGTGAGAGGGGAGGGGTTCTGTTGCGTGGGTTGTGGGGGTATTAAAGATATGATAATAATAATAATGGTTAGTTAGGATGGGTTGTTAAAAAAATATAGAAGATCCCTTGACCGAACGCTGGTAGTATCAATGAGATTAAGATTAGAGTATTTATTAATATTAAATTAATCTTGACTCCAAGCGTACATCATTCGAATTTAAAAAAAATTTCTTAAAAGAAAATTTTTAATAATTAAATATGTGTTAATGCAGATTAGTCCCTCGACGACCAAAAATTACAAAGAAAATACCGGGGCGATCGCGCCTCTGAGAGGGTCGTGGAAACAGGGTTCGGTCGTGCGTCTGAGCTACTGAACAATAATAATAAAACCGAACGCGAAAAAATACACAAACAGAAAGACATACATGCTAAAAATACACGATCGAAAAGTGGTCGTTACATCATACCCACCTCAAGAAAAGATTCCGCCCTCGGAATCAACATCAACTAATGCTTGGGAAATAAATGCGGAAAGCGCTCTCTCATCTCATCCTCGCGCTCCCAGGTGGACTCCCCAGGGGAACCATGACGCCACTGCACTCTAACCAAGTCGACGGTCTTATTCCTCAGCTGCTTCTGCCGTCGGTCTAGAATCTCAACTGGCTGCTGATCATAGGTAAGATCCGGACGAACCGTGATCTCCGAGAAATCTACAGCATGGGACGGATCACTGATGTATCGACGTAACTGAGATACGTGAAATACGTCGTGAACTCCCTCCAGTGACGGTGGCAACGCCAAGCGATAAGCCACAGCTCCAACTCTCTCCAGGACGTCAAACAGCCCAATGTACCTCGGACTCAGCTTGCCTCTCTTCCCAAATCGGATAACTCCGCGGTTCGGAGAAATCTTCAGGAAGACGTGATCTCCAGGCTGAAACTCCAAAGGCCTCCGTTTAGCATCTGCCCAATGCTTGAAACGGTCCTGCGCAATCCTCAGCTTCTCCCGGATGTTCCTCACAACATCCACAGCCTCCACGATCATCTCTGGTCCTAACAGCTCCCGATCTCCAATGTCATCCCAGCTCAGTGGCGATCGACATTTCTTCCCGTATAGCGCGGCGAATGGCGCCATGCCAATACTCGCCTGGTAGCTGTTATTGTAGGCAAACTCAACAAGGTTGAGATGATCCTCCCAAGAACCCTTGAAGTCCAACATACACGCCCTCAGCATGTCCTCCAATATCTGGATTGTCCTCTCGGACTGGCCATCCGTCTGCGGATGGTACGCCGTGCTGAAACTCAGACTCGTACCCAAACTCTTCTGCAGACTCTGCCAGAACTGAGATGTGAATCTCGCGTCTCTGTCCGACACGATACTCACAGGGACTCCATGCAGTCGAACGATCTCCTGCACGAATACGTTACATCACTAACTATTCTAGGAAAAGGAAATAGTAATGGAAAGTAAAAGGATTTACCTCCATATATCTCCTCGCCATCGCCTCAGTGGACTGTCCTACTCGGAACGGAATAAAGTGCGCGGATTTGGTCAATCGGTCTATGATCACCCAAATCGCGTCATTCTGCTTCGAACTCCGAGGTAGTCCAGTCACGAAGTCCATAGTGATGTGTTGCCACTTCCACTCCGGAATCGGAAGCGGTTGTAGCAATCCCGCCGTACGCTGATGCTCCGCTTTCACCTGCTGGCAAACCAAGCACTTGGCCACACTCCGAGCCACGCTCCTCTTCATCCCATGCCACCAGAAATTCAAACGAAGATCCTTGTACATCTTGGTACCACCAGGATGCACAGAATACGGTGAACTGTGTGCCTCAACCAACAACTCCTCTCTGATATCTCCAGCTGGCACACAGACTCTGGCTCCATACCTCAGCGAGCCATCCTCGTGAATCAAAAAGTCAGTCCGTAGACCGGCTTCTACCTGTTCACGGATCTTCCTCAGCTTCGGATCTCCAGCCTGACCTGCCTTGATCCGATCCACGATCGTCGACTGTATCTGCATACACATCAACGAAGAAGCCTCTCCAGGAAGCACGATCTCAATACCAGACTCGCAAAAATCCTGCTGCAATCTCCACTGTGCAGTCAACATCATCATCGCTGGAAGTCTGCTCAGCGCATCAGGAACCACATTCACTTTGCCGGTATGGTACTGCAAGTCGATCTCATAATCAGCCATGAGCTCCAACCATCGACGCTGTCGCATGTTGAGCTCCTTCTGTGTAAAAATATACTTCAAGCTTTTGTGATCGGTGAAGATCTTCACCTTCTCACTCAGCAGGAAGTGCCTCCAAATCTTGAGCGCAAACACGACTGCAGCCAACTCCAAGTCGTGTGTCGGGTAATTCTTCTCATGAGTCTTGAGCTGACGCGAAGCATATGCAACCGCGTGCCCATGCTGGTGCAACACACATCCAAGACCTTTGCCAGAAGCATCACAAAAGATCTCGAATCCTCCACTACGATCAGGCACTGCTAGAACTGGTGCAGTCGTCAATCTCTCCTTCAGAACAGAAAAAGCCTCCTCACAAGTATCGGACCAAACATACGGTATATCCTTCCTCGTCAGTTTAGTCATCGGTTCGGCAATCCGGGAGAAATCCTTAATGAAACGCCGATAATATCCTGCTAGCCCAAGAAAACTCCTGATCTCAGTCGCTGACTGTGGAACCGGCCACTCTCTGATGGCCTTGATCTTCTCCGGATCCACAGATATGCCATCCCCCGAGACCACATGACCAAGAAAAACCACTCTATCCAGCCAGAACTCGCACTTCGAATACTTGGCATACAACCGATGCCTCCTCAGAATTTCCAATACCGTCCTCAAGTGCGACGCATGTTCCTCTTCCGACTTTGAATAGATCAGAATGTCATCAATGAAGATAACGACAAACTTATCTAAATAGTCATAAAAGATCAAATTCATCAGGTTCATAAATACTGCGGGTGCGTTGGTCACACCAAAAGGCATGACCACGAACTCGTAGTGACCATACTTTGTCCTGAACGCCGTCTTCGGAATGTCCTCCTTCCTCACCTTCAGCTGGTGATATCCACTCCTCAAGTCCAGTTTGGAAAATACTCTCGATCCTCCCAGCTGATCAAAAATATCATCAATCCGCGGCAATGGGTACTTATTCTTTACAGTCACCGCATTCAGCCCTCGATAATCCACGCACATGCGACGCGAACCGTCCTTCTTCTTCACCAGCAGCACCGGTGCTCCCCACGGAGACACACTAGGATTGATATATCCATTCAGAAGAAGCTCATCCAGTTGCTTCCGCAACTCCTCCAATTCCGCCGGAGCCATACGATAGGGTGCCTTTGAAATGGGCTGCGCTCCCGGAATCAGATCGATAGAAAATTCCATAGCTCGATCGGGCGGTAGTCCTGACAACTCCTCGGGGAAGACATCATCGAAATCTCTCACCACAGCTGGTCTAGTCGCCTCCATATGCATAGCCACAAGCTCCACCACTGGCTTGGCCCGAAATCTGACAGGCCCAAGCGAACTGCTCCCGCTACTGAACTCGAAGGTCGGATAGCCAGGAATCTCAAACACCACTTTCTTCCGTCGGCAATCGATCGTAGCGTAAAAGCAACTAAGCCAATCCATCCCAAGAACAACGTCATAGTTGGTAATGTCGTGGATAATAAAATCGGCGTAGAGCTCGAGTCCACAAACTACCAATGGACAAGATTGACATCCAAGGGACACTGAGATCACACCATTCCCTGTAGCGATATCCCAACTCTTGGAAAGAGGGGAAGTCGACAAAGAATGCTTGTCCACGAATCTCCGAGATAAGATGCACATGGATGCACCAGAGTCGAAGAGAACTCGAGCGGGATAAGCACAAACAAGAATAACCCCTAACAAACAAACTAGCAATCAAAACCTATTCTAGCAGACAAGGTCTATTCTAACATGCATGATCAACTAATGAAAAGTAAAGACTAGTCTGAGGATTACCTGCAATAACGTCATCCTCAGCCTCGGCCTCTACTGCAGTCATCGTGAAAGCTTGCCTCCTAGGCTGAACGGCCTGCTGGAAAGCCTGCTTCTGGGGAATGAGTGGCGCTCCACGTCCGGCAGCTACTGGAGCTCTCTGCTGCTGAACTCCAACCGGTGCCTTCCACGGCTGCTTAGCACTCGGGCAATCCTTCAAAGTATGCGATGCATCACCACAAATCAAGCACTGGCCCAGAAGCCTCCTGCACTGGTCCTTCACGTGACCAGTCTTGCCGCAATGATTGCACGTCTTCTGAATAGGCCCTCCTGGCCTCTTGAACTGTACAGACTGATTAGGCCTCATCACTGGCCTAACCATAGCCCTGGCCTGCTCCATAGGCCTCTTCCCTGCACCTGGATACTGCCCTCTCTTCTGATTGGCAATTAACTCCTGTCTCTTGGCAGCTATCAGCAACTTCTGGTACGAATCCAAGTCCGAAGAGGACATCAGACTTTGCAGCTCCAAAGATAAACCCTGCAAAAATCTCTGAGCTCGATCTTCAGCGGTCTCCACCATCTTCGGTGCAAAGCGACACAATCTAGTGAACTCCTGGTGGTACTGATCCACCGTCAGATTCCCTTGCTTCAGACCGATAAATTGCTGCATCAGCTCCCTCCTAGCAGCTCGAGGGAAATACTCCTCATCAAATCTCGCCTTGAAAGTGTCCCAGGAAATCGGTTTCTCTAGCATCTGCTCCTCTGACTCCCACCAGCTACGAGCATTATCCTTCAGTTGCTTCTTCACTAAGTCAACCCATCCAGCCGAGTTAACTTTCGAGAGAAGCAAATTATCCTCTGTATTCTTCATCCACTCGTCCGCAGCTAATGGTCCTTCCGACCCATTGAAATATGTCGGGCCCAGCTCCCGAAACTGCTTCGCTCCCGGCTCGAAGCGAGGGGCATTCTGAAGCATGCCCTGCTGAACCTGCATCATCTGATGCATCATCCTCATCATCTCAGCCGTAGTGGGTTCTCTATCAGCATCCGCAACACGTCCTGCTCCACCACCAGCTCCAGGTCCACTACCAGCTCCTCGAATAACGCGTCTACCGGCCATCTAAGACAATGAAATGTTCAGATTAGACTTAATTATGACTCGAATGTTATGAATAATTAATTGGATGTTATTTATCATTATTTTTGTTCCGATATTTCGCGGATGCAAAGAGGACCTGCATGGGCCACCAACAAAACCTGTCACGCCCCGCTTCCCAAGTATGGAAGACGAGCCGTGAGAAGGTCCGCTCAGACTTGGAGCTGTGACGCTACAAGTCTGATAAGCGTCCATATACTATAAAAATGGCAGGTCCTTGCATTGCGACGAAACAACAATAATGATAAATAAAAACAGACAAGAAACATCCGCCAGACATCCAACAATATTCCAACATCACAGAGGAAAGTCACAAAATAAGTACATAGTCTGAAACAAAAGGCCTAAGACATGGCCGAAACAAAAGCTAAGAGTGCCAGGTGCTACGCACCGAAATCTAACAGCAACTACAAAAAAAACAGCAACTAAGGGGAGGCTCCAGGTGAGCCTAGGACTGGTCACCAGTGTCCTCGAACTCGGTCTCCACGGGTACCTCGAACTCAACGTCTGCAAACTGCTCGCCCTCTGTAACTACCTCTGACTCGGAACCTGACATGTGACACCCAAAGAGAAGAGGGCACATGTCAGCAAAAGTCTCCCAAGGAAAACGGAGGACTTTTGTGCAAGTATACAAATAACAAAAGAGCTAGCAGTTCTAATATAATGAGAGGACATGGCATTTAAAAATGCAATAATTAAAATGACATGATGAAGCAAACACACACGTTGTAGCGAAAACTGCGAAAACACTATTTCACGATTCACTATTCACTGATTATCACTTTGTGCACAGAGTTTCCGTCTT
Organism: Scilla litardierei; assembly: GCA_030789695.1. Classification (NCBI taxonomy): domain Eukaryota; kingdom Viridiplantae; phylum Streptophyta; class Magnoliopsida; order Asparagales; family Asparagaceae; genus Scilla; species Scilla litardierei. The sequence continues at coordinate 7,044,239 of CM061138.1, read as the reverse complement.
TTGGCTGAAGTAGCTGTACGGGCTAACTTCTACGCTCAAGCGACTGTTTAACCCTACCCCTCCACGTGTATATGGACTGGCGCCCATCTTCTGGATCACGAGCCAGGAAGTGTTATTGGCATAGGGTTGTGCCCGCAAAGCAGGTGCCTAGCCTCAATAGTTAACAATTTTATTGTAGCGTGTGCTACACAATCACGATGACATTTTGATGCAAGAATGACATGGCAAAATGCAGATAATAGTGCGTACAGTTAATCGAAAATAAACGTGACATGGCAGCATGAATGAAAACATGGTAAATGTGTCGGATCTAGCTTCGTTGTCAAGCTAGATCTAGTAAGGGCGTCTAGGCGACTATCATTTCATCGCCTAGTCTCTTTTACGCTAGTACACAAAATTGGCCTAAACGTGGCCTAAACAACACTGGCAAGTATCACTTGCCTGTTTTCGGTAGTATCGGTTGTCGTGGATTCGTCTCGTCGGGCGTTACGCTATGGAACGACTGGTTCTCTGTTTGATTAAACACATGTCCGAATTAGGTTTGCTTCGACAGAATTAGAATGTTAAATAATTCTTACAATGTCTAAGAATTCAATTTTATTAGGTTGTCTACCCTAGGGATGGTGTTAGTATTATAATATAACTAACTGAGCATGCTACTAACCTACTGACATTATGAAAGCACAATATTACTTAAAGCTTTACATAGGTATTCTGGTGTTAGAAACAGGCCGAGGTCCTACTTAATATTTTAATGTAATTGAATATGCCAATGCGGTGCCATTCCTCACAATTTGTTACTGTTAATACATTTGGTGCACAGGTTTTCTTTCTTTCTTTCTATATGTATAGAGCATTGCATGAAAGGGACATGCTAAATAATCATCACTAAACTCATACGCGGGCTGGTGTGATCTTACTGTTATTAAGAAAATAACAATGGATAATCTATAACTTGAAGTTGTTTAAGATTTACCATGCATGAGAATAAGCAATGTATAACATCAACCAATGGAGCATCTGATCTGCCTTCAGAGGAAATCAGGAAATCTAATATCTAAATGAACCAACACTACCAGCACAAGGAATAACAATGTTTTAGTCTGTTGTATTCCCTCTGTTAACTGAGATATATTTCCAGTTCCCTATGTTATTGTACATATGCCAATAGCCATTTAGGCCATGTCAGCCGAAGAGATAAGAAGTCCCCAAGAACTGGCAATATAAAAAAACTAGTAAAATAAATAATTTACTTCACTAACATGTTAATTTACTAAATAAACAGAATAAATTTAGTGGGATGACTCAATTAGACCTAACGTTATCCTACAGGATGAAAATGCATTCACACCATCACTAGCAATCATGTGTGATAGTTAATGATTATACTGGTTGAATTCTAACTTACCACACATACTAATTATATAAGAGTTGAGCTACTTATAAATTCTCATAAATTTTAACTAGACTAATTAATACTTGTTAAGCTTTAATTAAGTGCATGCATGATTATAGGGACTAACGGTGTGGCTGATTATCACCCAAATTATTATGTACCATTCCCTTTCATACTGCCATCATCTATAATATATATGTATATTCCAATGAAAAGACAGGGACTTACGTGTGTAAGGCGCCTCGCGTGTGGTTGCAGGTAGAGCTACGGCGACGACGACCAGTCGATGAGCAAGGCGCGGTGCTGGGGTCGCTCGTACGTTGGCGCGCGACCTAGAGGTGATCTACAGGTAGCTTCTGGGGCTGTCGACGACTGGGAGGCGCAGCGGACGGAGCACAGGCCGTCGGGAGGGTGAGAGAGGGCTGCGCTCGGAAGGTCTGGGCCGTCGGAGAGTGATGTGCGGCTCTCGGGGAAGATGAAGCAGGCGGTTTGCGGCTCGGGGGTTGCGACCGTTGTGCTCGACGGAGGCGAGCTTGGCGTGAGATCGCCGGAGGTAAGGCGACGTCGGAGGGCTTGGGGAAGTCAGAGGGCGGTGGGTTGAAGATCGGAGGACGACGACATGGGGGTTGGGATCGCGACTTCAGGGAGGCGGCGTTTTACAGAGGAGAGGTGGCGCGCGAGTTAATGGAAGGGGAGGCCGTTGTGTTTCTTCTTAGAGGAATGAATTGGTTTCGTTCTCTCTTTTTTTTTGTGAGAAAAGGGTTGTTGCCCTGGGGTTAAAAGAAACAAGAAGAAGGAAAACGTGGGGATTGAGGGTAACAGCCTGTACGGGAACGTGGGTGAGAGGGGAGGGGTTCTGTTGCGTGGGTTGTGGGGGTATTAAAGATATGATAATAATAATAATGGTTAGTTAGGATGGGTTGTTAAAAAAATATAGAAGATCCCTTGACCGAACGCTGGTAGTATCAATGAGATTAAGATTAGAGTATTTATTAATATTAAATTAATCTTGACTCCAAGCGTACATCATTCGAATTTAAAAAAAATTTCTTAAAAGAAAATTTTTAATAATTAAATATGTGTTAATGCAGATTAGTCCCTCGACGACCAAAAATTACAAAGAAAATACCGGGGCGATCGCGCCTCTGAGAGGGTCGTGGAAACAGGGTTCGGTCGTGCGTCTGAGCTACTGAACAATAATAATAAAACCGAACGCGAAAAAATACACAAACAGAAAGACATACATGCTAAAAATACACGATCGAAAAGTGGTCGTTACAATACTCCTCCGCAAATCTATCTAACACCTGACGTATATTTCACAAGAAGCAATAAGGAAATATATGTCAGCGAGGGTCGCTCGTCTGGTTTTAAACTCGGCAAGGTTTTCAAAATCATTTTCAAGGCAAGTTGAGTAACATAATATGATTACAATGATAAAGCATGGCATCGTAAGAAACGTATAAGCATATCAACGTGTAGTGTACAAAGCAGTGGGCATGACAAGTGTAGTATACAAAGTAGTGTACATGGCAAGTGTAGTGTACAAAGCAGTGAGCATGAAAATTGTGGTGTACAAAGTAATGAGCATGGTAAGAGAAGCTATCAAGTTACACAATTTTCAATAGCAACAACAACATTAAAGTAGTGCACAGTTCTGATGAATTTAAGCAAACACTATAAACATGACAATTCGAGTAGCAACAATTATTTCAAGTTCCATGCAAATATTTTCTATCATGCATAGAGTTCTCGCCTTTAAGACGTGGTGAATGAATCACACCTTCTCACGGGGGTATAACCGTGATTGCCGCTACCCACCGCATGCGAGTGGTGCTCTTGAAGGATGACCTTTTCACACGCTTAGTGGCCGCTCAACCCTAACCCCACCACAAATGTTGTGCTGGAACACGAGACAGCCTAATCAATGCACGAGTTTACGAATTCAAGTTCTTTCAGGGTATTCCATCACTTTCAAGGTATTCCATCACTGTTCATTCCATCAAATGTGTGTACAACATGAAGTGAAGCATTGTGACGTATTAAAAATCAGCATCTTCATATGACATTTAACACAATTTAAATCAAGTAAATCAATTGGTTAAAAACGTTAAATTTCAATAATTCACACACTTGCCTGCGGACGATGTTGGGTGTCCGGGTGAACGAGGCGTAAGGCGTGTTTCTGCGAAATTAGGTTGCATATCAGATAATTGGTTCTTGACGAATTAACCATACCACAGAGTTTGTTTTTATGATACTAATTTATTGATGTGTTATATTGTTTTTCTTAAAACTAACATTTTATTATTCTTATGTACAACGGTATTATAATGTTCCAAATAAAAGTTACTATTCACCCTATAAAGTACTCAGTTTATGAGATTAACATGACTTATATATGTTCATAAAAGTAGCTAATCTACATCACTAACCTATATATTTCATAATCCAATATTTTATTAGTAGGCAACCAAATGTGGTACTGAAAAATATTGTCCATCGTATTAACCTATGTGTGCTAACAAGTTAAATACTTATAGAGTACTGTTTACATATATCATGTATTAAACTAACATATATTCGTACTATGTTACTGTTCAAGCATGGAAAGAATATAGGTTCGGTTTCTACACTACCTTTCATGCTTTAAAATTCTTATATATATATATATACACACAGCTCGCTCTAATATGTAACAAGGTAAAATATAACCCAACACAGAATTGAATCATACAAGTTCAATGTTATATATATAATTACTAGTCGTTACCCCCGTGCCCATAGGGCACGGTTTATTTAATGGTTGAGTTCCCACCCAAACAAATTTCAAGTTCCCCAAATTTTAAGTTTCCCCCCAAAATTTCAAGTTTCCCCCCAAATTTTAAATTTCAAGTTTCCCCCCAAATTTAAATTTCAAGTTTCCCTCCAAATTAAAGTTTTCCCCCAAAAACAAACCCATCCCAAATTTTGTCATTTGTCCACCTAGGACAAAGTTGTCCACCTAGGACAAAGGTTTGTCCTAGTAGGACAACATTCAAATTCTTCATGTTTTATAGAATAGATTATATGCATCAATTATTCACATGTATTAAACTACTCACTGTTGTTTGCTTGGGTTTGCTTGTAGGTGGGACACGGGGTCGACGTCGGGGCTGCTGCGGCGTGGACGGTCGATGATGGCGAAGATGTGTCGCGATGTGGTTGAGGGAGGAGGATAGGTGCTGGCGCTGCTATGCGGGAGAGGTGGCGTTCAGAAGCACGTGGCGACAGGAGAAGTCGCCGGTGCGGGGGCTCGCTAGGGTGAACGGAGGGGCGCCGCTGTTCGGAGATGATGCTGGGGCGATCGGGGTTGTGGGAGGCGGCGGCCTAGAGGTGAAGAGCGCGAAGGCGCTGGAGGGCTGAGTGGGTAAGGTAGCGGCGACGACTGGGCGGAGGGGCGGCGAGCTGGGCTGGAGGCTGCCGACGCTTGGGAGGCGAGGGAGCAGGGTCGTGCGGGTGGCTCAGACGTGTGCTGAGCCCTGGGCTTTGAGGAGGTGGCGGACTGATGCGGAAGGGGCCGGGGGTTGCGGGGAGGTCGGTGCGAGGCGAGGTGTTTGGAGGTGGCAAGAGGAAAGGGCGGTGTGTGGCTTGGGGTGTTCAGAGATTTGGGTCTTCATCGGTGGGTTGTGGCCAGTCGGATGCATCGGAGAGAGGGAGGAGATGTGGTGGGGTCGGAGGCGGCTTCGAAGGAGAGGTGACGCGGCGTCGGAGACTCGTGAACGCGGCGGGGGGGGGGGGGGTTGGCGTTCTGCGGCGATGGTCGAATGCGGTAGGTGACGCCGTGGCACCACCGGAGGAGGGAGGAAGGGAAGGAGGCTGCAGGCCTGGGGCGAGGGCGGAGCGCGGGCTGGCGAGCTGGGGTTTCGTTTTAAAGGGGGAGAGGAGGAGTGCCCTGGGTTTTAAAAGAAAGAGGAAGAGGAATAAGAGTGAGGAGGGGAGAACGATGATGGGCAGTTGTGATGCGTGCCCATGTTGTGCGTGCTTGGGAAGGGCGAACATGGATGCTTAAGTGGGGTTCAGTTGCGTGGGTTGTGGGGGTGTTAGTGCAGTTAGGATAGTATTAATCATTAAGTTATGATATAATAGGTTCCAATAAAATCTATTAAGAATTATTAATATATTTAAACTAGAATTTGATTAGGATTAAGACTAAGATAATTGGATAATTGATTTGGTTAGGATTTTTAGATCTATGAAGATCGGTTCAGTTGCGACTTTTGATTAGAAAATCTGTATTAAAAATTCGGTGAGTCGAGATTTGATTTGGATACTACGATCAGTTAATATGTTTAGATCAGGATCAGATTGGATCTAGGAAATCAATTTAATTTATGATGATATGTATGGTTAAGATATCAGAATTCAGATCAGATTAGGAAAATCTTTCATCAACTGATTTCGATAATCATTTTGGTTGGAGAATCGGTTTAGCTAGATCGAATTTGGTTAATGAATATGTTTGGTTAAGATATTTTGATTCGAAAGATCGATTTGGTTAAGATATGATTTGATTTATACGATTTCGCCCCTACAACCAATGTCAACCACAAGTTAAAGAAGATAATAACGCGATCGTTAAATCGCTAGCTCGAGCTAAGAAATAATAATAATAATAATAATAAATAAAATCATATGCTAATAACTATAATAAATCCACATTCTAATTAAATACGTACGAAAATACGTATATATAAAAACAGGCCGTTACATTGATGGATCCATTTTTTTTTATTTTAATTACGTTTGTTGAGTGACGAAGAGGGGGAAGATGATGATGAAGACGAAGAGAGGGAGAGGATGTGGGTGGCAAAATGAGCCCGATCCGACCCGACCCGACCCGAACCCGACATCCTTAACTGGGTGTGGGTAGGGCCAATCCGGGTCAAGTAGGAAACGGTTTGACCCGACCCGGATAAAATCCGGGTCCGATATGTGTTTGGCATGTCAACCCGGATGACCCGAATTCGACCCGGTTTGCTTTCTCTATATATATAAAAATTTATATAATAACTCCAATACACAGTCGCAATGGGAGTTGTGCTTATACGATTTGAATTGTTGTCATCTTCTTTAAGAGGTCTTGAATTCAATTCCATTTACATACAACTTTTTTTGTTAATTTTATTACTTTCGTTAATAAAATGGTAACATTAATTATACTTCCTTGCTGTTATCAGTGCGGTTTAAGCGACAAGCTACTGGAAATTATGCAACACTTAATAAATTGTCGGTGGCTCTTAATAAATAGTTGGATATCGAAAAAAAAACAGTAGTGTATAACTCAAATATTAACCCGACGGGTTAACCCGAACCCGGCCCAGAAATCGTTCGGCTCACCCGAACCCGACCCGGATTCAATCCAGGTCGGGTTAGGGTTTACCCCTATCCAAGTCGAGTCAAATTTGACCCGACCCGAACCCGAACCCACCCGACCCGTTTGCCACCACTAGACAGTTGGCTTTAGATGGAAAATAAGAAAAATGAAGATGAAGAGGTGCAGGATGAGATGATAAGAGTGGGCAACTAGCTGCACAAGAGGCCTTGGAGTTTGCTAGTTGCACAAAGAGAAAAATAGCGGTTAAGAAAGGGGGTTAATGCGAAATTTAATAGAGTGAGTTTAGAAGTGCAATTTGCTAAATAAAAATTGTAGTGTAAATAGAAGCACACATAAAAGTCATATCCGCGGTCAACACCAACGCCTAAAAAATCCAAACAAACCATAAGTTCACTCTCCAGAAGACCCTTCCTCTATTTCGTACCCCCAACAACCCTCCTCCTTTTTTGGGAATTGCTACGCACATGTTCATTTTTACTATGTACATGACAACGTATTTACAAGTTTAGTATTACTCCCACGCACAACCCACGTATCTACAAGTTTGCCATTATTTCTCTTTTACCCTCATCTGCGCCCTCCTACCCTGACTCCAAAGACTCTACCAATTATTTAATAGGGTTTGGAAGAGGGGGGGGGGGGGTGGTGATGTGGGGGGATGATTTAATAGGTTTTGGAAGAGGGGAGTGGTGATTGGAGGGGGGGTGCGGACGTCTGAGAAGGGGGATGTGGGACTGGGGATGTCAGAGATGGGGTTGGCGGAGAGCGAGTGGCTGTGAGGTCGGAGGAGGGAGAGGTGGGTTGCAGAGAATGGAAGAGGGACTGCTAAAGGGACGGGTCAGGGGAGGTCGGATGAGAGAAAGGTAGGCTGTGGATGTCGAAGGAGGGGGCAACGTTGCCGCCTGCCGCCGTTTGGCTGATTTACTCACCGCGTGCATCCAGGGCCATTTTCGAAAATTTGACCCGGTTATGCACGGTGAGTAATTTCAATGATAAACTTGTAAATAAGTGGGAAGCTCGTAAATGAGCCGTCGTGCGCAAAGTAAAACAGTAGGTGCGCGTAGGGGAGAGCACGATCTCAAACCGGCGGGTTGTGACCCGGCTAAATATAGATTTTGTCATTAAAATAATTTCATGACATGGCTTCATTTCTGTGCTCCTTACCAAACCAGGGAAAATTAGGCATTGCATCGCTTGCAGGAGTTCTAACTGTGACTGCGACAAGTGCGGTTATTATTGTTCTATGTATTTTCATTTTTCTATAGCAGTTTGGGTGCATTCATCAATATAAGTTGTATCAAAATGGTATTTGATGCTGAATTGCGTTGATCATGTTAATTCACGGATGTTTCTACAGATAAGAACGTCCCATACTATCTCATTGTCAACTAAGCATATCCCATTTTCTTCTACAGGTTAAAGAAGGCTATATGATGTGTTAAGTGCATGGAGAATTAGCGATGCTTAAACGGAAAAAAAACGAATGCAGTCTGAACTCTGAAGAGTGAAGACTGGAGATTGAAGAGAGCAGATAGCCAAATAGGGCCGACGCGGCACCACTCAGTCTAAAGGCCTTAGGCTAGGGTTCCTAGGGACTAGGGTTAAAATCCCAACAGATTTCCAGCACAATATATAATACATGTTAGGAGTCGGTTCGGTTCGGTTTAAGCGGTTTCGACAGGGTGAAACCAAAGCAGACCATATAAGTGGCGGTTTCCAACGATTGAGACCAAACCAGACTGATGGAGAGCGATTCGGTTCGGTTTTTGGCTCGGTCTGAATTGGTCCGATTCGGTTCGGGCGGTTTAAGCAAACCGTGCTGATGGAGACCATATAAGTAGCGGTTTCCAACGATTGAGACCAAACCAGACCGATGGAGAGCGATTCGGTTCGGTTTTTGGCTCGGTCTGAATTGGTCCGATTCGATTCGGGCGGTTTAAGCAAACCGTTCTCACCGAAGGTGCGCATGCGCGTCGCACTTCCCCTCCTTTTACCGACATCGCAAGACCATTTGTCTTCGCAACGAATCTCTCGCGTTCCGTCTCAAACTCTATCAATCGTCTCAACTTTTCTCGATCAATGGCAATTTTAGGGAAATTCTAGGGTTAGGGTTTCTTCTTCTGTCCGGATCCGTTCATATCATTGGTTCTTTCTACCTTGGAGACGATGCTCTCGTGGAAGGAGAAGGTGGCGGAAAAGCTCTCTCGTCTTCTCGCCGACTCGCCGTCTTCTCCCTCGCAGCGTTCTCCCTCTAGTGCTCGATCTGATCCGTCTGACGTAATAATTTATTATTATTATTGCTATTATTATTATTATTGTCGGTTCTTGATCTGATCCGTGTGAAATTTGATGCCGCATTACCTTTTATTGGCTTGGGTTGCTCTGATTCTTGTTCTTGAGATCCATATATGTTGTGTGGAGTTCCATATCTTTATGGTAGAAATTGCGATCATTAAATTAGAGCGAAGATTTAATTTTTAGAATGTAGCTCAGTGTTTTATCTTTGTCGATCTGATTGATATCCGGTATATGTATTATAGTGATTAAATGTCATGACACGCCAAGACGGTCTCTAGATCAACTGTTGTGGTACTCTAATATGTATTGAATTATTAAAGTTGTTTCAAAAATTTATTAGTTCGTGATAAAGTACAATGACAAGAAGAACTGAATTTGAGCTTAATTGGCAGTTGATATTTATTTATAAGGATATTCAGATGTTATCACAGGTTAAAGTAGATAAACATTAATACTCGTAATGTGAGTAAACAAATTGATATTTAGTTTGGTTCGCATGGAGGTGTTTGTTTAGTTTGCATGACTTTAAGGCCATGCTTTTACAAATCTGAAGTTTCCATGGGATTTAGGCATTTTGTTTCCTGCATTGCCTCATATTATAACCTAAGTGTAAATACAATTCCATTGAAACGATGTTAACTGAGATTTTATTTTCGTATTTAAATTTTTTGAGCAATGGCATTTGAGTGACTTTTTGGGGGACATTGGATAGTCTGTGTGGAGCTCTTGGTTTTAAGATTTCAATCTGGCATCTACAACTCCACGTGGGCGTGGGCGTATGGGTTTTGTGGTTTTTTCCCCCGGCGGGGGGGGGGGGGGGGGGGGGGGGGTGGGGGTGTATGTGCTCAGAAAATTTAGACATTCACACAGTTCACCTAAAAGATTAGCCAAAGTTTTAAAAAATTCTTACGTTTCTATTTGGTGACATGGCTCAGGAACTAGCAGTTAAAACTCCCTTCTTTTCAACTTTTCTCTCAGAGGCTGATACAGTACAACACATGCCCCTCTTGTTGAAATATATGCGGATATTAGTTCAGCTTTATGCTTAGGACTTTATCTGTCTACGGTGTCTGAAATTATTGATTCAGTGGAAATATATAATGCATTTGTTTTCTTTTTCATTTTATTACGTCATCCTATTTATTTGCATACAATGTTACACTGGCACATCCAAATATTGAACTCCCTATATACAGAATGAAGCGCAGATGCTCATGATCCTTGTTATACTCCTACATTTGTAAATGATATTTTCATTCCGCATTTCTAAATCCAATCTTCAATATAGTAACATTTGACATGCACAGGCTGTCTCTGTATCCATGGAAGAGCTGTCTCCCACCAAGAGATCAATTTTTTCTTCTTTTTTCCTTTCTTTTTTCCCTGCAACATATTCAAGCAACGATGAATCAAAGAGACCCACAAGAGCTTTGCCATGTCGTTCCCTCCCTAGAAGATGGAAAATAACTACATTCTCATTGAAAGATAAGCCGCTGGATTTCAGTACAGATGGCAAAACTGACACAGAGAGTGATAGTGCAGATGATATTTCCAAGGAAAGTTTGGATCATGTGCCCCCAAGGAATTGCAATGGTTATAATGGAGTTGAAGAAATATCTACATCAGATGACTCTGGAGATTTTCTGTCTTGTCTTACTGAGAAATCTACCTTTATCTCTGTGGACTTGTTTGAGTTCTTTAGGTCTTCCCTCCCTAATATTGTCAAAGGGTGCAAATGGGTATTGTTATATAGGTAATGTGTTATTATATATATTACCGTTGTATCATCACTGTGCATGCCATTTATCTGATTTATTTTCACTCTCGTCAAATGAAGGGCAGTACGTTGAAACATGGGATATCTCTTCAAACACTTTTTCGGAAGAGTGCTGATATTTCTGGTCCGTGTTTATTAGTAAGTTTTTCATTATACATAACATCCTGGTGTTTACTCTTTCAACTTTCTGAAAAGGTTTCTGCCGTTGACGAGAATGTTATCTGTATTATTTTTAAGTTTACATGTAACTTTTCCATATGTTATTTGAATTGTTTTGACTTGTTAGATTGTTGGAGACATGCAAGGTGCTATCTTTGGCGGTCTGCTGGATGGTCCTCTAAAGGTCACACCCAGAAGAAAGTATCAGGTATATGCAATTTTGTCATGTGATGACTTATTGTTCCATTTTGCTACGACTCCTGTGTTTGCTTCTATTGCCTTTTTAATTTCGGGAATAGAAAACATGAGTCTAATCACATTTTTTGGACAGGGGAAAAGCCAAACATTTGTATTCACTACAATCTATGGGGAGCCAAGGCTTTTTAGAGCAACTGGTATGGGTTTCACAAGTTAATATTTTGTGCTTAGTTTAAGATACCACACTTTTCCCGAAACTGTCAACACCATTTATCTACTTTTAAGACCATGTTGTCATTGACGTTCAGTAATAAATAGCATCTGATAAGTTGTCACTAGTTCAAGTATTGGACTTATGGCCAGTGCTCATGCACATATGTGTGCATACACAGACAAATGCGTAATCAGTAGGAAATTTGAAAATTTTGTTGTATATTTTGAGAACGAAGGTAAAAGCCCTCCATGCTCCAATAGAATTCTAAGCTTTTAATAAACTCATGGTAATGCTCATGAAACTACTAATTTCAAATTATTTGGGGCCATGCAAAGCGTCTGATGGTTGGCCAATACGTTGAGAATGTTGAGATATGCCATCTTTTTAACCTTCGTCTGATCTCCAGCTTCGTACATTTTCCCCCCATTCTTCTTTGGAGCTCTATGTTCTACCTCCTATTTGCAGTAGATCATGCCAGAAAGGTCTTAAACTGCAGGATGCAAGTGTTTACCATATATTTCTCTCCTTTTTCTACACATTCTTCTCTTCCATACCGTGCTTTCCTTTCTCATTGTCCCCCATCTTTCTTTTGTCATATTCGTTCTTATATTTCTCCTTGTTTCTACTTTGAGCCCCCAACTTTCCTTTCGTTACTCTTCAGTCGATTGTTTCATATCGCGTCTTTTCTTTGCTTTTCCCACCCAAGTAACATTTGTCCTCTTAATCTGTGTTTGATTTCTCTTGTTTCTCTAGTAGAATTACAAAAGACACAACGAGAAAGAATATTTATATTCATTTTACCCAAGTTATCAATAGTGAGGAGTTTATTTTGCACTACTAACCAAGCTAAGATATGGGGCTTAAGGTGAGCAATGTTCTTCCAAATTACATGACACCATTCAGTATAAACGTCACTATTAGGAGGAATTTATAGAAAAAATTGACAGAGTTGACCAGTAGTAGTCCATCTCCAAGTACAAGCATCAAATGCAGACAAATTATAAGAATTAAGAAAACAAATCAAGTCCACACATGCAGTGATTAGACCTAAGTTGAGTGATCTTGTAAACATAATATTCCAGACTCTCGTACCATCACTACTGGAAGATTGGGTAAAACCACTTGTTGTGATCCACTGATCACGGTAAAAAATTACCAATCATGGTAAAATGTAAAAATTAGACAGTTAATAAATCTACTATTACTCATCACGAAATAATTTACACCCCAAGGTAAACACCAATATAAAAAACTTAGTATAACTTTTACCTCTCTAAGGTAACTTATCCTCACGGGAGAAAATAGTAACAATTCTATCTGGAATTGGATAGAGCTCCTTCTCTCACGGAAGAAACACTCACAAACCTTGTTGTGTTTATTGGTTTTAGTGTATCTAAACTCGTAAGCCACAAGCCCCTTTTATCGGGTTGAGGGGATTCATAAAATACTAGTCATAACCCGTGCCCGTGGGCACGGTGCATTTAAGATTTTTTTCCGCGAAAACTTTGTCCCCCAAAAATATCTCTACAGCCAAAATTTAAAAGAACAACAAATTAGCGTAAAAAAATTTAGAGGCACGACCGCCTTCGGCAAGAAACAATAAATTCGGTGCTCCTTCGGCGCAGAACAACAAATTAGCGTATAAAAATTTAGCGGGCGCCTTCGGCGCGGGCGCCTTCGGCGCGGGCGCCTTCGGCGCGGGCGCCTTCGGCGCGGGCGCCTTCGGCGCGGGCGCCTTCGGCGCGGGCGCCTTCGGCGCGGGCGCCTTCGGCGCGGGCGCCTTCGGCGCGGGCGCCTTCGGCGCGGGCGCCTTCGGCGCGGGCGCCTTCGGCGCGGGCGCCTTCGGCGCGGGCGCCTTCGGCGCGGGCGCCTTCGGCGCGGGCGCCTTCGGCGCGGGCGCCTTCGGCGCGGGCGCCTTCGGCGCGGGCGCCTTCGGCGCGACCGCCTTCGGCAAGAAACAATAAATTCGGTGCTCCTTCGGCGCAGAACAACAAATTAGCGTATAAAAATTTAGCGGGCGCCTTCGGCGCGGGCGCCTTCGGCGCGGGCGCCTTCGGCGCGGGCGCCTTCGGCGCGGGCGCCTTCGGCGCGGGCGCCTTCGGCGCGGGCGCCTTCGGCGCGGGCGCCTTCGGCGCGGGCGCCTTCGGCGCGGGCGCCTTCGGCGCGGGCGCCTTCGGCGCGGGCGCCTTCGGCGCGGGCGCCTTCGGCGCGGGCGCCTTCGGCGCGGGCGCCTTCGGCGCGGGCGCCTTCGGCGCGGGCGCCTTCGGCGCGGGCGCCTTCGGCGCGGGCGCCTTCGGCGCGGGCGCCTTCGGCGCGGGCGCCTTCGGCGCGGGCGCCTTCGGCGCGGGCGCCTTCGGCGCGGGCGCCTTCGGCGCGGGCGCCTTCGGCGCGGGCGCCTTCGGCGCGGGCGCCTTCGGCGCGGGCGCCTTCGGCGCGGGCGCCTTCGGCGCGGGCGCCTTCGGCGCGGGCGCCTTCGGCGCGGGCGCCTTCGGCGCGGGCGCCTTCGGCGCGGGCGCCTTCGGCGCGGGCGCCTTCGGCGCGGGCGCCTTCGGCGCGGGCGCCTTCGGCGCGGGCGCCTTCGGCGCGGGCGCCTTCGGCGCGGGCGCCTTCGGCGCGGGCGCCTTCGGCGCGGGCGCCTTCGGCGCGGGCGCCTTCGGCGCGGGCGCCTTCGGCGCGGGCGCCTTCGGCGCGGGCGCCTTCGGCGCGGGCGCCTTCGGCGCGGGCGCCTTCGGCGCGGGCGCCTTCGGCGCGGGCGCCTTCGGCGCGGGCGCCTTCGGCGCGGGCGCCTTCGGCGCGGGCGCCTTCGGCGCGGGCGCCTTCGGCGCGGGCGCCTTCGGCGCGGGCGCCTTCGGCGCGGGCGCCTTCGGCGCGGGCGCCTTCGGCGCGGGCGCCTTCGGCGCGGGCGCCTTCGGCGCGGGCGCCTTCGGCGCGGGCGCCTTCGGCGCGGGCGCCTTCGGCGCGGGCGCCTTCGGCGCGGGCGCCTTCGGCGCGGGCGCCTTCGGCGCGGGCGCCTTCGGCGCGGGCGCCTTCGGCGCGGGCGCCTTCGGCGCGGGCGCCTTCGGCGCGGGCGCCTTCGGCGCGGGCGCCTTCGGCGCGGGCGCCGTCGGCGCGGGCGCCGTCGGCGCGGATAGGTTGGTTAGACCTCTGCATGACGCCCAAAAAACTCAGCCCGCCTATTTGAACGCACATTCCCTGTATTTTTTTTGGGTTTCAATTTTTTTGGTGTCAGCCGAAATAAGCTCAGCTGATATAAAGTTCTCTTTTGCATACTTGTAATTTAAGTTGCATATTTTTTTGGTTTCATTTTGTGTGTGTGTTTTTTGGGTCTCATTTTTTTGGTCATTTTTGAATGAAGAGTATTAAATGCTGATGGTGCCAATTTCAAAAAAGAAAAGCTTTTGTATTCCCCCAACAAATTTTCCCCCAACACAAAAAATTTTCCCCCCAAAACTTGATGTGACATTGCCACATAGGACAAAGTTCAAAAACAGCCCTCAATTGTAATATAGATGTCACTTATGACCAAGGTTGTAAAAAACGCTAGGCGCTAGGCGTTCAGATTGCTAGCGCCTAGCGCTCAGAGCATTAATCGGGGATTAATCGGCCTAGGCGGATTTGCATTTTTAATTATTTTAATTATTTTTATATAATATATTTATGTTTATATATATATATTATTTAAAATGCATCAAATATTTAATGCATACTAAATCAAATCCAGTTTACCTACTTTAGAGTATTTGTGTGCAACAAAATAAAATTTAAAAGATACTCTTGTGCAATTAAGCCATTTACCAAAAATGCCCAGGAACCGCCCAGGAACCGCTTAGGAACCGTCCAGAGCGTCCAGATACCGCACAGGAACTGCACAGGAACCGTCTAGGAACCACCCAGAGCGCCCAGACACCGTCCAGAACACTTAGGCGGCCGATTAATCCCAAAAACGCCCAGATTGACTGTCCAGGCCATATTCGGAGCGTTTACTGGCCGCCTAGCGCCTAGGCGCCACCAAGGCGGCCGCCCAGGCCGATTTTTAGAACACTGCTTATGACGTTGATTACAAGGTTAGGGTGAGATGTTGAAGTGGGAACAAGCGAAAACAGGAGAAGTGACTTTGCGGACTTTTCCCCCGAACATGACTTGGTCTGGTGGCTGCTGGACCTGTCAATTCTCTCCCTTTAGCAGCATCTGAAATGCTTGTCATTTCACAATCATCCCGGCTATGTCTTTGTGTAGATCTAGCTTTTCTCTTATTACCACCTTCAATATCTCAAATAATCTTGTAATTAAAGTCATTAACATCACTAAGTTAAATTCACTAGTTAATGGAGCTTAGACACACCATTAACATTACTAGCTAAAGCAAAGAGAGAAGGATAAGCGAAGGAATAAATCTCTCCAATCCAAAGATCAAGCCAACATCTAATGTTTTAGCTAGGGAAGGATTATGAAAGGTTCCAAAGCAAATCTGAAATTAAACGGCTAAAACAGCGAATAAAAAGATAGTTTGGTTACAATAAAGGTGCAACCACCCTTTCAAGACGCCGATAAGCGAGGACGTCCGCACTCTCCTAAAATCCCTGGAAGAACTCTATCAAATTATCAAAATAAGCATGAAAAACATCAATGACGGCTGTTTCAGAGTGTTTTCTCACTACAAAAGCGTTGACCGTGGACTGTCACGTGGTCAAGGGGCCGATTTGGGTCCCTTGGGTGCGTCGAGCACGTGCAGACGCGACGCGGATCGGAGATGCAGACGGCGTGGAACACGTCAGCTGGGCTGGGTCTGGATCCTCGGCCTCAAGGGGGCTGAGGGGAAGCCTCGGCCCGGTGGGAGATGCTCGGCCTCGGACGGTCGGACGACGAGGGGAAGCCTCGGTCGTTTCGCTTGATGCGCGGCCGGCGTGGAGCGGAGGGGAAGCCTCGGCTCGTGGATCTGACGTCCTCCTGAACAGACGAGAAAACTCGTCAGGGGGGCCGGACCTTGGTTCCGGCCAAATCCCCTCCGATGCCTAAGTCAGATGACGATCTGAAAGAGGAGGCTCGGCGGGGACGGTTCGACTCGAGAGGAGATCGGAACGACGTCCTTCGGCGCGAGCGAGGAGAAGGAGATGAAGTGGGGGAACTAGGTCGTTGATGGAGTACCTTAGGTTTTGTTACCTGAGATGCGGTCCTTTGTCCAGTCGTCCTTCTAGCCCTTTTATAGGCCTCTCGTCGTGATTGCCCACGACTCACGTCCCTCGTCCGCCCCCCAATCGTGCCCCCTCAATCCGCCTCCCCATCGCCGCTCCCTGCGTCATCCCAGCACCTCCCCATAACGGCCATTAAGTGGTAGCGGGCCTGGGGGAACGGTTATCGCTGGAGTGGGCGAGTGACTTGCGCGTTATCGGGGCCGGGTCGGATCGATGTTCGGGGGTCCTCTAGGGGGCCTTGTCGGGCGGGTCTGATCACGCAGATGAGCTTCTGATTGGCAGTTGGGTTTCTGGGCTTGTGTCTTTCGGGCTTCGGCCAAATAGGCGTAACAATTGCCCCCATTGGTCGGGTCGATCGGCCTCGGCCGGTTCGGCTCGGCCGATGTGACTTCCGCCGATTTCGACAGGCTCGTCAGTCGAGGCCGACTCATTAATTGGTCGTCATCATGAGTTGGTCTGTTCGATACTTTTAAGACGCGGGTTCCGAAGCGCCGTCGGTCCCCTGATGTTGCCACGTGTAACTGCGGGTTTATCCCATCGCTCGCGGGGTCGTCTTTGGTAGAGAAGCCGGGTGGGTTGTGAGCCGCCATCCCGTCATTTTCTTCTTGGTGTTGATCTTGATCCTGCCCGAGCTCTGCCCCATGTCGTCTTCCTCTGCCACTGGTTCGGGTCGGCCGGAGCGCGACGTCACTCCTGGCCTGGTGGGTAGTCCTCCTTCGGCGATTCGTCGGCATGGGGGCGAACTTTCAGGGGTGCCCCCAGAGGTCTTAGCGTGGCCTTCGTCGGTTTGTGCCACCACCATCAGGAGTATGCGCTCCGCCTACCTGCTTCCGCCTTACTCGGCTCGTGCTCCTGGGTCCGACGCGCGGATCTGCCTTCCTGGTCCCAACGAGGTTGGAGTATACGAGAAGTGCTTTCGCTTCGGGCTCCGTTTCCCGCTCCACCCCTTTATCATCGAATTCCTTCAAGCCCACCACGTGGGCTTGTGCCAATTCTGCCCCAACGCCATCGGGCTCCTCGTCGGGTTCGTCGTCATCTGCATGCTGAGGGGAGTGGTGCCCTCCCTCCGTCTCTTCGCCCAGTTCTACCGCATGAGTCATCACCAGTCGGGTGCGTGGATTTACATCAGCGCCCGCCCAAAGATGAGCCTCGTGTTGGGGTTGCCGAGCTCCCTGAAACGTTGGAAGGGGGAGTATGTATTTGTCGTGTTCCCGTCGAGTGTACCTTTCCCGGTTCGATGGGGAGTGGCCGGCGCGGTCATCCTCGATCTGGGTGAGCCGACTGCCGTCGAGCTGCAGACGGCGAAGGCCCTGCTGGCGATCCCTTCGAGGGAGCGGATGATCGACGTCCTCTTCAGCACCCATAACTTGCGCAAGACGGTGTGGCCCTTGGGTAAGCTCTCCGAACATTCATCATCCGGGGTTGCTCGGGCTCTTCTCGGCCTCTTACTTCTTCTTTGGGTGCAGGTGGATTCCCTCTCGGTTCTTCTCCTGCTAGCCCTCACGTGCCGGCCCCAGATCCGGACCCGCGTAAGAGGGATCATGTGTTGGAGATCCGGAAGAAGCAGCGGGCCGTGACCCCAGCTGTTGGCTCCAAAAGGAAGAGGGGGCCATCTCCCTCCATCCCCTTGTTGGAGTCTTCCAAGAGGGTCCGCGAGGGGGTCGAGGAAGTTGACGTCCCGCCGTCCGCCGATCAGCACCGACCTGCCCCCGTTGAGGTTGCCTGGCCGTGGGTTGGCCCCTCGCCTCTCCCGGGCGGTTCCCTCCCTGATGCCTACGATCGGTATCTAGGCGCGTTCCGCTCTGACCCAGGCGAGTTTCCTTCGTCAGGGGAAGGCCTTCTTCGTCCACGCTTCCCGGTGGGGGAGAAGGAATCGGTGTTTTTGAGCCGCGGAGCTGCCGCACGAGTGGCCGAGAACAGTTGCCTCCCTCCTGATCAGGCTGCGCTGGATGGAGTTAGAGGTGACTGTTTGGCCACCTTCGTGATTCAGGCCGACCAACAGGTAGGGTGTCTCTGCTTGTCCTCCCTCTAGCTGCTTTCGCCGCCTTACCTTTGTTGCCTTGGTGCAGTTGTCCTCGGTGGGTCTTTCGATGAGGCGCCAGTTTGCGACGCCTCCTAAGGCCAGGTCCAACGCCGGGCGAGATCTTGAGGTCCACGGTGACGAGGGGGAGGCAGGTCAGTTAGATGAGGCGCGGGTCATGTCCTTGGAGACCCGCATAACTGAGCTGTCCTCTGCCCTCGAAGAGGCGGACCGTGAGAGAGCATTGGCTTTGATTGTAAAGTCAGAGGCCGAGGCGCGGGTCGCCGAGCTTTTGGGAGGCGCCGACACGTCTGGGGGAGCCGACAAGATCCCCGTCTCCGTTGCTGCCCCTGAGGCCCTGGAGCTCTCCGATCGTCTGGAGGAGGTGGAGGAGCAGGTGAGGGCTCTCCTTGCTCAACTCGACGAGAGATCCCGGGAGATCGAGGTGGAGAGGGCGGAGCATCAACGCCAGATCGAGACCTTGGAGGCTCGGGTGCGTGGGCTTGAGGAGGTGGATCCGTCCCAGATCGCCCAAGACGCTGTGGAGGAGTATGCCACCTCCTTTGTGGAGTCAGCCGTGGTCGAGGCGTTCGAGAAGGGTTTCGCCCGTTGCCAATCCGAGATCCAGAGGAAGTTTCCGCTCTCGGGAATCAATTTCGAGGATCTCCGGGCGCACCCTGACGGCGAGACGGAGCGTGGGGGCGACCCAAGTGAACAGCCAGCATGTGGCTCCACGGGTGCCCCTGGAGATGTTTGAGGGAGGGGTATGCCCCTCGGCCTCTTCGCACGTCTCTTTGTATATTCTTTTGTTAGGTGCACGCTTAGCAGGCGTCCCGTCGGGCGAGGCTTTCCTTGTCCCGAGGAGGATTCTTGTGAACACATTTATCTGGACAGGAACAAATTTAAATAAATTCATTTCGTAGAAAACAATACATTTATTGAAAGTACTTGCGTAAGTGTTCTGTGTTCCAGGCGTGAGTGAGAATCCTCCCCTCCATATTGGCTAGACGGTAGGTTGCGGGTCCGAGGACCTCGATGACCTTGTAGGGTCCCTCCCATTTAGCCGCTAGCTTCCCTTTGCGAGCGATATTTGGGTTGAAGCTTGCCTTCCTGAGGACCAGGTCCCCAAGGTGGAAACTCCTTCCCTTGACACGAGAATTGTAGTATCGGGCCACCTTCTGCTTCTGGCGGATGATGGTGGCTAGGGCTTGCTCCCGCCGCTCACCGAGGAGCTCCAGGCCGAGCTCCAGGCCTTGCGAATTCCGGTCTTCGTCGAAGCACTTGATGCGGAGAGACTCTTCACCCAGTTCGACCGGTATCACTGCTTCGGCTCCGTAGGCAAGCATGAACGGGGTTTCGCCGGTGGCCTCCTTGTGGGTCGTCCGGTATGACCAGAGTATCCCGGGGAGCTCCTCCGGCCAGTTTCCTTCGGCGTCCTTTACTTTCTTTCGGAGGGGCTCTATGATGCATTTGTTGGCTGCTTCCGCCATCCCGTTGGTCTGGGGGTGTGCTACAGAGGCGAAGAGGAGCTTGATCCCCCATTCCGCGCAAAAGTCTTTGGACCCCGCGGAGTCGAACTGCTTCCCGTTGTCCGTGACGATGGCCCGCGGCACTCCGAATCTGGAGATAATGGAGTTCCATACGAAGCTTTTTGCTTTCTTCCACGTGATGGTGGCCAATGGTTCGGCCTCGATCCACTTGGTAAAGTAGTCCACCGCCACAATTAGATACTTCCGCTGCCCCCGACCCGGCTTAAATGGTCCGAGGATGTCGAGCCCCCATTTCGCAAAGGGGATGGGGCTCATGATAGGGATGAGCTCCGACGGGGGAGTTGAGGTGTGGTTGGCAAACCTCTGACATTCTTGGCACTTTTGGACGTAGCTCGTTGCGTCTTGGACTAGGGTCGGCCAGTAATATCCCTGCCTCAAGATCTTCTGTGCGACCATCTTGCCCCCGTGGTGATTTCCGCAGATCCCTTCGTGAACCTCCCGTAGGACGTAGTCGGCTTCCTGTGGTCCGACGCATTTCAGGTATGGGAGGACATCCGCCTTCGTCCAGCGTCTTCGGTAGAGCGTCCCCTCGTGGATCACGTATCGGAGCGCTTTCCTTTCCAGGGTCTGACGCTCGTCCCAGTCCGTCGGCACCTCCCCATGAGTGAGGTACCGTATGATCGGGTCCATCCAGGTGGGATCTTGGTCGATCGCCATCACCTCCCGCTCTTCCGTGCTGGGGGACTGCAGGTTCTCCACGTAAATGGTGCGGCCCAGCTCCTTGGTCGAGGACGAGGCTAGCTTCGACAACTCGTCTGCCCGTGCGTTCTCCGACCGGGGGAGATGTAAGACTTCCGCGCTCTTGAACCTAGACAGCGCCGCTTTGGCGACGGCGAGATACCTCTGCATTGCATCCTCCCGCGCCTCGTAACTTCCCAGAAGCTGGTTGACAATGAGCTTCGAGTCGCTGAGGAGGCGCACGGACTCGGCTCCGAGCTCCTGGGCCAGCCTCAGGCCGTTGATCACCGCTTCGTACTCCGCCACGTTGGTGGTGGCTGGGAACTCGAACCGCAACGCGTATTCCACGATGCTCCCTTCCGGAGATCGGATCACGATCCCAGCCCCGCCTCCTGACTGTGTTGTCGATCCGTCCACATGGACTATCCATGCTCCTGGGACTCCTGACTGGACAGGGTGGAGGTGGTCAGCCGACAGGAAAGATAAGGGCTGGGCGATTATCGTTGCTGGGCCTTCTTCCTCCGGGGGATGTTCTCCTTCCGTTGTGCATTCAGCGATGAAGTCGGCCAAGGCCTGCCCCTTGATGGCCGTGCGTGGCTTGAATCCGAGGTCGAACTCGCTCAATTCCACTCCCCAGTTCAGCATCCTTCCCATTCGATCGAATCTCTTGAGATTCTGCTCCAATTGCGAGTCGGTCAAGACCAATATGGTGTGGGCTTGGAAGTAGGGCCTGAGCCTTCGCGCTGAGAGAACGAGGGCGTACGCCAGTTTCTCCATGGGCGAGTATCGCACCTCTGCTCCCTTCAAGATCCGGCTCGTGTAGTACACCGGCCATTGCACCCCACCGTCTTCCCTGATTAGCACCGAGCTCACCGCTTCGTCCGCGCGTGCCAGGTAAAGGCTTAGCGATTCCCCTTCTCGTGGCTTGGATAGGAGAGGCGGGCTGCGAAGGTACTCCTTGAGATCCGCGAACGCCCTGGAGCAGTCTTCGTCCCATGGTATCGCCTTCTTGTTGTCTGACGGTTCCGCGATCGCTTTCCTCAGAACTTTGAAGGGGAGCGATCTCTCCGCCGACTTGGATAGGAATCGCCCCAAGGCCACGATGCGCCCATTCAGCCTTTGCAGTTCTTTGATCGTCGTCGGCTCCCGCATATTGATCAATGCCTCGACCTTGTCAGGATTAGCTTCAATGCCACGGTTAGTTATCATAAATCCCAAGAATTTGCCAGATCTTACCCCGAACGTGCACTTCGTGGGGTTGAGTCGGATGTTGTGTCGCTGCAACCGCTCGAAGGTTTCACGGAGGTCGGCGATATGGTCCTCCGGCTTTCTCGACTTGACAAGCATGTCGTCGACGTAGACCTCCAGGTTCCTCCCGATCTGGGAGTAAAAAACCTTGTTGACCATTCTCTGGTAGGTGGCCCCTGCGTTCTTCAAGCCGAAGGGCATCTTCTTGTAGCAGTATGTTCCCCGGTCCGTCGTGAAGGCTGTCATTTCTTCGTCCCGGGGATCCATCTGGACTTGATTGTACCCTGAGTAGGCGTCCATGAAGCTAAGCATCTCGTACCCCGAGGCATTGTCCACAAGGTGGTCAATGCGCGGCAGGGGGTAGCTGTCCTTGGGACATGCTTTGTTGAGGTCACTGAAGTCCACGCACATTCGCCACTTTCCGTTGGGTTTTCTGACCATCACCACGTTCGATAGCCACTCCGGGTACCAGACCTCTCGTATGAAGCCAGCGTCGAGGAGACGCTCTACCTCCTCGGAGGCCGCCTTCATCTTTTCGCCACCCAGGTTCCGCTTCTTCTGTCTGACCGGCTTGAAGTTGGGGTCGGCGTTGATCTGGTGGACGATCACCTGGGGATCTACGCCGGGCATGTCCTCTGGTGACTAAGCAAAGACGTCAAGGTTCGCCTCCAGGCACTCGACCAGTTGGCCCCTCAGGTCGTGGCTTAGCCCTCTCCCAATTGAGACGAACCTGCCCTCGACGTCCGTGACCGGGATCTGCTCTTGTTCCTCCGTAGGGGTGGGTCTCGGCCCGTCCCTTAAGTCGAGCGCGGCCATCTGGTCGACTAGACGATCTTCGGGCCCTTCCTCCTCCAGTTGGTAGCAGGTATTCGGTCTCCCCGCGTCGCCTTCGACCTGCCCCATCCCCCTGGGCGTTCGGAACTTGATAGTCTGAAGAAGGGTCGAGACAACTGCGTCGATGGCGTTGAGAAGGGGTCGGCCGATGATTCCGTTGTACTCCAACCCGATCCCCAATACGACGAATTCTACCGCCAGGGTCACCGAGTCTGGTGGGCCTCCGAGTGTTACTGGGAGGTGGATCGTGCCGATGATGGGGTGGAATGACCCGTGAACCCTACCACGGGACCCGAGCGAGGTTGCAAGTCTTCCTTCCGCAGCCCCATCTTCTCCAGGGTTGACATGAAGTGGACGTCGCAGGAGCTGCCGGTGTCGATGAGCAGCTGCCGTACCATTGTTGTGTCGATGATTACCGACACCACCAAAGCTGCGTCCGATCTGCGCGCTGCTACTGTCGTGCCCGTCCTCCCGACCGGTAGGGCCGGTGAGGGTTTCTTGGTCTTCTCCTCACGGTCCTCCTCGCGCTGGGCACGGGCCCTCTCTTGCCAACCATGGCGGGCCCTGTCGCCTCGCGCCTGGGCCTTGCCTTTCCTTCGCCGTGACGGGTGAAGCCGTGTCATTGCAGGTGTGGTTTGTTTTTCGTGGGATAGTTTGGTTCCCACAGACGGCGCCAGATGTTTCAGAGTGTTTTCTCACTACAGAAGCGTTGACCGTGGACTGCCCGGTCAACGTGGTCAAGGGGCCGATTTGGGTCCCTTGGGTGCGTCGAGCACGTGCAGACGCTACGCGGATCGGAGATGCAGACGGCGTGGAACACGTCAGCTGGGTCGGGTCTGGATCCTCGGCCTCAAGGGGGCTGAGGGGAAGCCTCAGCCCGGTGGGAGATGCTCGGCCTCGGACGGTCGGACGACGAGGGGAAGCCTCGGTCGTTTCGCTTGATGCGCGGCCGGCGTGGAGCGGAGGGGAAGCCTTGGCTCGTGGATCTGACGTCCTCCTGAACAGACGAGAAAACTCGTCAGGGGGGCCGGACCTTGGTTTCGGCCAAATCCCCTCCGATGCGTAAGTCAGATGACGATCTGAAAGAGGAGGCTCGGCGGGGACGGTTCGACTCGAGAGGAGATCGGAACGACGTCCTCCGGCGCGAGCGAGGGGAAGGAGATGAAGTGGGGTCGTTGATGGAGTACCTTAGGTTTTGTTACCTGAGATGCGGTCCTTTGTCCAGTCGTCCTTCTAGCCCTTTTATAGGCCTCTCGTCGTGATTGCCCACGACTCACGTCCCTCGTCCGCCCCCCAATCGTGCCCCCTCAATCCGCATCCCCATCGCCGCTCCCTGCGCCATCCCAGCACCTCCCCATAACGGCCATTAAGTGGTAGCGGGCCTGGGGGAACGGTTATCGCTGGAGTGGGCGAGTGACTTGCGCGTTATCGGGGCCGGGTCGGATCGATGTTCGGGGGTCCTCTAGGGGGCCTTGTCGGGCGGGCCTGATCGCGCAGATGGGCTTCTGATCGGCAGTCGGGTTTCTGGGCTTGTGTCTTTCGGGCTTCGGCCAAATAGGCGTAACAACGGCTAATCCTAATTTAATAGAAAACCTCCTCTAATCTAATTACAAATATGTCATTAAAATTAATTAGAAGAAGGGATGGACGAAAACGCCCCTAATGAAGGGCGGCTGGAAGCGTGCACGGGTGGCCGGGTCTGCCTTTCTGAAAGGTGCGGATCGCACCATTACTCCCCTCCTAATCAGCTACCTTGTCCTCAAGATAGAAATTTGGAAACTGCTGCGCCATCACGTCCATAAGCTCCCACGTGCTCTCGTGCTCTGGTAAATCCTTCCATAGTAGCAGAACCTCTCGCTCTCCCGTGCTTCCTCTACGGACCCCCTTCAGCTCCGCTTGTTCCAACCTCACCTCTATATCAGCTGTCAATGTCTCCAGAAGGGTGAGTGAAGGGTTGTGATCTCCGATCGCCTGGCAAAGCTGTGACACATGTAACACCGGGTGAATAACAGATCCTGGGGATAATCGCAGCTTGTAAGCAATTGGTCCCACTGTCGCCTCGACCTCGAAAGGACCAAAATAACGTGGCACTAACTTCTTCATAACTTGCTGAGCACTAGCCAGATGGAGCTTCATCTCCGTCAAAATCTGATCCCTCTCCGTCATATACTGCTCCACATCGGACAATGGTATTGAGTCTTGCCCATTATGCAGTAAATGGGGAGGGTTCCTGCCATACAGAATCCTAAACGGGGTCGTCTGAGCTGCAGTGTGATAAGATGTGTTGTACCAGTACTCTGCACATGCTAGCCAACGAGCTCACTCCTTGGGATTTTCTGAAATAAAACATCATAGGTAAGTCTCCACACTCCTGTTTACCACCTCTGTCTGTCTATCGGTCTAAGGATGGTAGGCCGTGCTCCGTCTCGACACTGTCCTCTGCAGCCTGAAAAGCTCCCGCCAGAATCTACTCAAGAACACATTGCCTCTATCAGAGACAATAGACTTTGGAGGTCCGTGCAAGCGAATGACCTCCTTCACAAATACCCCCGCCATCGACACTGCGCTGTAAGGATGTCGAAGTGGGACAAAGTGCGCATACTTGCTGAGGCGGTCAACACAACAAATGTGACTGTATATTCACCCGATTTCGGCAGTCCATCAATGAAATCCATGGAGAAGTCCTCCCACACTTGATCGGGCAAGAACAACGGCTGTAGTAATCCCTCGGGGACATCGCCTGGTATTTGTGACGCTGGCACACGTCACACTCTGCAACCCTCTTCGCCACCTTCTTCTTCATCCTCTTCCAGTAGACCTCCCTCGCCAGTCTCTGATAGGTCTTGAGAACCCCTGAATGTCCTCATACGACGCTGCTGTGGAACTCCTGGAATATGGCCGGTATATATGTCGAAGTCCTCGGCAGAACCAGTCTCTCCCAATATAATAGCCATCCATCCTGAAGTGAATACACCGGATACTCGGTCGATCCCTGTAATAGAGCCTCCCGTATGCCTGCCAACTTCTGATACTGCTCAACCTCATGCTGTAGTGGCTCACAGTCTTGGAGTACGGAAACTGCTAGCGCGGCCAACTCTGCCTCCTCTCGTCGCGAAAGTACATCAGCCGCCTTATTCTCCAGCCTCAGGCAATACTCAATCTGAAATCTGTACCCCATCAGCTTCCGCAGCCACTTCTAATGCTCCTCTACTACCATGCTCTACTTTAATAGGTAATTGAGGCTCCGCTGATCTGTGCGCACCAGAAAACTCCGCCCCAGCAAGTATGGCCTCCACTTCTGAATTGACAAGGCTATGGCCATCAGCTCCCTCGGGCTCTAGCAGTCAACACCTAACTGAAATACGCAATGGGCCGCTCCTCCTGCATCAATACTGCTCCCAGCCTATGTCCCGATTCGTCTGCCTCTACCACAAAGGGCCTGAAAAAATCTGGTAACGCCAAAATTGGCACGGTGGTCATAGCCCTCTTTAGGGCCTCAAATGTCGTCGTCGCCTCCCCACAATGGAACTGGTCCTTCTTCAATAACTCGGTCAGTGGCCAGGCGATCGTCCCATACCCTTTCACAAATCTGCGGTAGTAACCTATCAAACACAGGAAACCCCATAGCCCCCTGAGTGTAGTGGGACGCAGCCAATCTAGCATCGTCGCTATTTTCGCTCTATCTGCTGTCACCCCTTTTGCTGACACCATATGTCCCAGATACTCCACCTGTGGCTGTCCGAATAAACATTTCTTTTTGTTCGCAAACAGCTGATGATACTGCAGCTCCTGAAACATGACCTGTAGGTGGTCCAAGTGCTCCTCCAAGGTACGACTGTACACCAATATGTCATCGAAGAAAACGAGTACGAATCGCCTCAGGTAAGGACGACATACCTTATTCATAAGAGCCTGAAATTTAGCTGGTGCATTTGTCAAGTCGAAAGGCACGACTAGAAACTCGTAGTGGCTCGCATGCGTCCAGAATGCCGTCTTGGGCACATCCTCCCGTCGCATTCTGATCCGATGATAGCCCGACTTGAGATCTATCTTGTTGATCAATGCTGCCCTATGTAACTCATCCAGAAGCTTATCTATCACCGGTATGGAAATTTGTCTGGCACTGTCTCCTTGTTCAACGCCTTGTAGTCTACGCAGAAGCGCCAACTCCCATCCTTCTTCTTTACTAATAGCACTGAACTGGAGAAGGGGTTCACACTAGACTGAATCACTCCTGCCTGCGCAATCTTTGTCACCATCCTCTCAATCTCATCCTTCTGATGGTGGGGGTATTGGTATGGCCTGACACTAATGGGAGACACGCCCTCTCGCAGTACTATGTCGTGCTCGTGGTCCCTCGGTGGTGGGAGACCCCGATACTCTTGGAAGATCTCCTCCAACTGCTCCATCTGCTGCTGCACCTCTCCTGTAATGGGCTGCTCATCACTGGCCTCAGCCCCTTCCTCCCACGTCATCGAGTATAGCTCCACTTGGCATCCTCCTCCCTCAGTCTGAATGGTTCTCATCATGGTCTTTAACGAGACCAAAACTCTGCATAGGCCGGGGTCCCCCTGTAGTGTAACTGATCTCCCATCTTTCTGAAACTCCATCCGAAGCAGCTTCTAGTTCACTGTCATCTCCCCCAACGTCTACAACCACGTCATACCCAAGATGACGTCGGTGCTCCCCAGGTCTAAAGGCAAAAAATCTGCGGTCACTTGTATCCCATGTATGGTTAGTACCAGCCCTCTGCAAACTTTCCGACGGCTCTCTTTCTTTCTCGTCCACATCATAATACTGAAACTGTCACAGTCGGTCAGCTGGAGCTCATGTTGGGCCACTACTCTCCTGGAAATGAAATTGTGTCGCCCCACTGTCAATGAGCATTGTCACCTCCTGGTCGCCAATCTCTCCCCTTAGCTTCATGGTATGGTTCGGTGTGAACCTTACCACGGAGTTAAGGAATACCTCTGCAACATCTAAATGATGGCCCTCAGGCTCCTCCTCCTCTGCCTCAGCTGTCTCATCCTCGACGTCAGCCTCGTCATCACCGTCCTCAAGTAGTAGCACTTGGAGCTTGCACCCCGCACATCTATGACCCGGTGTGAATCGCTCCTCGCATTTGAAACACAATCCCTTTTACCGCTTCTCCCTCATCTTCGGATCCGTCATCCGCCTGAATTGCCCCCAGCCTGCGGTACACTACTATTCTCCCCAGTCTTCTCCCTGGCCGTCGAATCCGCTCCCGTAGTGGTTCTCTGCTGTCCACATGTCACTGGCTGGCTACGGCTCGCCGATCCACTCCACCCACTCCTGGCCTTCCTATCCTCCAATTGATAGTCCTCTGCCATCTGACCGTACTCCATGGCATCCATCAGACTCTGAGGCTTCTGCATGTGTATCGCTGCTTGTATAGTAGCCTTCAACCCCTTCATGAAGGTGCTCTCCATCGTCTCATCGGCCATCCTAAGCACCTGTCCTGAAAGGGCCTCAAACCTCTCTAGGTAGTCTCTCACCGTGCCCGTCTGTCTGAGTGATTGCAGTTGCTCTCGCACATTTTCCAAGTGAGGGTCTCTGAACCTCTCTACCATCTGATCCTTGATCTCCTCTCATGAGCAAAAGGGGCGTCTCACGTCCTTCCACTGAAACCATGCGAGGGCCTTTCCATCTAGGCAGATGCCCACAGCCTCCAGCTATTGCTCCTCAGTCATGTGTGCGACTCTAAAGAATCTCTCCGCTTTGTAGATCCACGAGACCGGATCCGCCCCATCGAATATAGGCATCTTCAACTTCCTTAGTCTGTCCATATTGAATCCTCCCTGGTCCCCGCGTCCTCCACGATGTATAGGCTGGTGGTAATGCTGCCACCTCTCCTGGTGTCGCTCGTAATCCCCATGTGGGCCTCCTCCTCGGTCCACGAATCAACCCATTTCGTCGCATCCAAACCTGCCCTCTGGCCTCTCCTGGAAGTCTCTGTAACATCATCCCACGCCTACAGTTCGTCAATCCTGGTGGTGTGGTAGAGACTGCCACTTGCAGTCGCCAAATTGAGGGTCGGGCGGGTCCCGATACCCCTCTTCATAGTCTCTGTACTTTGGAATTCCTCGGGGTCAAATTCCTCCTCGAAATTGCGCGTCGGGACCTCCCGATGGGACTGGTCGTCATGTAAATGCTGACAATCACCTCCCCGGGTCTCGACAACCCCTCTCCCGGGCCCTCTGTAGCCTATGGGTCGCGGACTGCTTGGGGCAGGGCCGCTGGCCCCGCCTGCTGCTCCCGGGGCCCCAGCGGCCTCCCCGTTGGTCGGGGATCGCCGGACCCCCTGGGGTCTTCACCGCTCCCGGGCGAACCTGGGGGAGGCCACGCCCATGCGTCAGTGGTCCTGCAAGACGGCGGGGCCCGGAAAGATCTCACGCGGCCCCTGCTACCTGCCGCGCCCCATGGGGGCTGTCTAGGGCCCCGCCCCCCTTCCGTGATTCTACGGCCTTCCGTCGCACTTCCTCGCGGTAGTCGACCTTCCACGGCTCATCTTCTTCATCCTCGACGTATTCCTCCTCCACGTGAACGTTTTTCGCATCAAAAATCTCAACTTTTTCCTTCCGCTTGCCTAAAGGAGGCGCATTTTCTGCTGATTTATGGTTCCCATCCTCTTTGTTGTTCACCGCTAATTGAAAGATCAACTACACAAATTGCTCATCGTGCTTCGCTTATTTGCCGTTAATTGGTCGATAGAGGCCGTTAATTTTTTTATTGCTTCTTCATTTCCCGTCAGCAATCTCTTTACCCTTTCGATCTCGTCGTTAAATTTCTCCTCCAAAGTATCGATCTTGTCTTTTGATCTTGTTGATGCCGACATGGATCATCACGTGCTCGATACCAAATTGATAGGTTCCACAACAAATTTGAAATTACATTGCTGAAAACAGCGAATAAAAAGATAGTTTGGTTACAATAAAGGGGCAACCACACTCCCAAGATGCTGATAAGCGAGGACGTCTGCACTCTCCTAAGAACTCTCGAAGAACTCTCCCAAATTATCAAAATAAGCATGAAAAACATCAATGACAGCTAGCCCTAATTTAATAGAAAACACCCCTCTAATCTAATTTCAAATATGCCATTAAAATAAATTAAAAGAAGGAAGGGACGAAAACGCCCTTAATGAAGGGAGGCTGGAAGCGCGCGCACGGGTGGCTGGGTGCGCCTCCTCTTATAGGTGCGGATCGCACCAGATTAGCCTTTGCTTATCCTTCTCTCTTTGCTTTAGCTAGTGAATTTCTTGGGAAAAGTCTATGAAATCACCTCTCCTGTTTTCTCTTGTTCTCACTTCAACATCTCACATAACCTTGTAATTAACGTCATCAGTGACATATTTTGTGAACCCCTCAACCCTATAAAAGGAGGTTGAGATTGAGGAGTTTAGACACACCAAAACCAAAAAACACAACAAGAGTTGTGACTGTTTCTTCCGTGAAAGAAGAAGTTATATCTAATTTCAGAGAGAATTATGAGCTACAGAGGGAAGTTGCCCAAAGAGATAAAAATTGTAGTACGTTTTTTATATTGGTGTTTACTTTAGGATGTAAATTATTTTTTGGTGAGAAATAGTAGATTTTTTACTCTCCAATTTTATTGTTTTACCATGATCAATAATTTTTACTTTTTACCGTGATCAGTGAATCACAACAAGTGGTATCAGAGACTGAGTGGTGAGAGTAAAAAAGAGTGATCTTTTTTGAAAAAAGATGATTTTTAACCATTATACAAAAATGTCAATGGAAGAATCGTTATCATCAGGAGCCATGATCAAGTTGACAGCTACAAATTACATGTTGTGGAGACCTCGAATGGAGAATCTTTTCATTTGTAAAGATTTATTTGACCCACTAGAGGTTAAAGAAGTAAAGTCGAAATACACCACCGACACTGATTGGAAGATGGATAGAAAGACGATCGGTCAAATCTGACAATGGATTTATCACAGAGTCTTTCACCACGTTGCACATGAGATGGATGCATATGCCTTCTGGCAGAAGTTATACCAAGCCAAGACCGCCTGAAATAAAGGCTTGTTTATGAAACGATCAGTAAATTTAAAGCTACATAGTGGAACTTCCGTTGTCGAGCACACAAGCGATTTATAGAGCCTGGGAAATCAGCTATTTGCGGTAGAGCTATAGCTTGGAAATGAACAACAAGCTCGTCTCATTCTAAGGTCTCTTCCAGATAACTGGAAGACACAGGTGGTCTCTCTCAATAATTCGGCTCCAAATGACAAACTTACCATGTCTGTGGTTAAGGATGCCTTCTTCAACGAGGAGGCTAGGAGAAAAGTTGGCACCTATCATATGCCCTCGTGACCGAAACTCGAGGAAGACAACAAGGGGGTGGCTGAGGTTAGGGTAGAGATATAAGCAAGAGTCGTATGTACACGGACATGACGAAGCTTACCTACAAACGTTACCATTGTAGTATATAGGGCCACATGAAGAAGAATTGCCGAAATAAGACCAAAATATTGAGAAAATGGTTCTCAACAAAAGTCCAATGATGGAGAGGATTTAGTCACATGTACAGGAAAAGTGGCTATTGCTCCATTTAAGAAGAGACATGCCTTCACGTTTCCAAACAGGATACTAAGTGGGTATTTGATACAGCAGCATCCTATCACGTTATTCCTCGTAGAGACTTCTTCACCAGCTATAAAGCAGGAGCATTTGGCATCGTGAAGATGTGAAATACAAGTTACTGCAAGATTGTATGAATAGACGACGTTTAGGTTTAAACGAATGTTGACTGCACAATCACTCTAAAGGATGTCCGACATATGCCAGACCTCTGGCTATACTTGCTTGTTGGGATAGCCCTTGATAAACATGGTTTCGATAACCACTTCAGCAACGACATTTCAGCATCGACACATGGAGAATGACAAAAGGTGCCATGATTACTGTAAAGAGATACATGTGGTACGTTATACAAAACTCATGTGAAGATATATATAGACATCCTTACGTGGTGGAACATGAGACTACTCAAAATCTGTTGCACCAACGTGCCACAACGATTCGGTCAATGAGTGAGAGAGTGTTATCTCTCAACAAAGAAGTAGCTGATCTCAATCACCAAGGATGTCAGACTAGATCCTTGTCAGTATTGCTTAGTTGGCAGACAACATAGAGTCTCCTTAAGTTGCTTTTCAACAAGAAGATCTGAGTTGCTCAGTCTGAAACACTCTTATGTTTGCGGTCCCTTGGAGGTTGAATCATTAAGTGGCAACATGTATTTTTGACCTTTATTGATCATACTTCTCGGAAGGTGTGGGTCTATTTTTGAGGACGAAAGACGCAGTATTATACTACTTCAAACTATTTCACATCATGGTCGAAGCGTGATGTATTTAATGGTGTGTACAAGACATGCCATTGCCCATGCAGTGGGAACGGTGAGCTGATTCCTTTTCAATCCTGGAAAGGAACATTATGAAGCAGTCAAGTGGATTCTCAGGTATCTCAAAGATACGTCAAAGACATGTCTGTGCTCGAAAAGCTGATCAAATCTTGGAGGACTATACAGATTCAGATATGGCCGGAGATCTTCATAGTAGAAAATCTACATCAGCTTTTCTCTACACTTTTACATGGGAGCTATGTCTTGACAGTCAAGATTACAGAAGTGTGTTGCGCTATACACAACAAAGTCGGAGTATTTTACAATCAGAGAAGTTAAGAAAATGTTATGGTTAATTTTTTTTCAAGAATTATGAATCAAGCAGAAAATATACCAAGTATATTCGATAGTCAAAGTACTTTGGATCTGAGTAAGAACTTGATGAATCATGCTCGAACAAAGCACATCGACATTCACTATCATTGGATACACGAGGTGATTGATAGACAACTGTTAAGATTAGTGAAGATCCATACCATGGAAAATCCAGCAGATATGTTCATGAAGGTGGTAACAAGAAAAAAAGCTAGAGCTATATAGAGACATAGCTTGGATGGTTGTTAAATTTCAAGCATTTTAGATGATACTGGAGAGTGAGAATTGACAGGTCTAGCAGCCACCAGACCATGTCCTGTTGGAAAAAGTCCAAGAAGCCACCTTTTTGGCTTTTGTTTCCACTTTCAACATCTAACCTAACCGTGTAATTGACGTCATTATTGACGCATTTTGTGAACCCATCAACCCTATGAAAGAGGCTTGAGGCTGAGGAGTTTAGACACACCAAAATGAATCTCTCCATTAACATCACTAGCTAAAGCAGAGAGAGGGATAAGCAAAGGCTAAATGAATCTCTCCAATCCAAAGATCAAGCCAACATCTAATAGTTTTTCAATCACCACTTTGTAGTATAATATCACAGCAGAAACTCTCACAATATTTCTACACCATTTCCAGAAAGCGGAGGCATCACACAAAGTTATCATTGATTTACAATCTTATGATCTCACTTCATCATTTGATTTGACTAGTTTCATTATGTAGAAGTGTCTTTTAATGTCATACTTTTGTTCTGTATAAACTATCGAGGCACGAATTACATTAATTATATGTTCACTCAACTATACTGCCAAAACAAGCAATGGACACATACATAACAAGGCAAGGAGCATAGATATTGCATATAAGAAAACAAAGGAAAATTACACACACACACACACACTGTGGACACACCATGATTAATAACAAAGCTAATATATTAGCTTCAATGTTCATATTAGTAGTATTATTCATTTCCAAATAAAAGGTAGACTTACTTCTTAGCTTCCAGAAGGATCACCGGTACCAAATAATAAAACAATGAAAGATTTATCTGCACTGTTCTACATGCTTAAATTCACCAAAAAAGAAAGTTTACCGAGCAAGATTATTGTCAAGTGAACCAGCTCCACATGGCAGGATTATTGGCATGAGTGAAGGCTATATAGTCTCTGACTCGCTTTCATCAAGGCAGAGCCTTGAAACCTTTGATATATTTTGATCATCTAATGCATCAATCCAACATCTTACAATTTGTATGCAGAGGGGCCTTGTATGCGGAGGCTCTTGGTGGCACTTTGTTTTGTTATATATAAATGGATAAGGAGCAGGTACTCCAATTCCTCTTGCAACAAAGTGTGGTGGGCATATTGCTCAAGAATCTTGGAAGCTTATGACTGGAAGTCAGATGTAGAAGATCTGAGAAGAACCCAACATGACTTTGGCTGAAATGACCCTCTATCATGCAAATAATCAACATCAACAGGCTTCCCATTAACTAACAAATGTGGCCCCATATAATACTCATCTGGGAACGATGTTCATAAAGTCATTAATGGTATTGTGTGTAGTATATTGAAAAAGTGTGACAAATCCTTCATATCATGCAAATTTCAAACCAATTTACATCGCACCTCTTGACCCCCGGAGAGAACATGTATACAAATTTTGATCTGGATGCTTTCGGTTGAAACTTCTCGTCTTTTGGCCTAGGAACTACTAGGTTATTCCATAACAAAAATACTCACAGATGCACTTGAAGATGGTTGAGATAAAACTCTCCTGGCATTGCACGCCTTCACTCCTTGACCATCCTCTTCCTCTCTGCAACTTGGTGAGGTATATCCTCCATACATTTTAATCACCAACTTCCACAATTGAAACTTGACTTGATACGATCGATTATGTCATTCACCGTCAACCAGCATTTCCATATCAAATATTCTTCTGGATCATACAAGTCTAGCAACCTTAGTTACATTATCCCAAGGTGGGCATGTCTCATCCTCATTTTTGTGTTATATGGATAGTTTATCACTAGTGGGTGAGCCATTGAAGTTGTCTTCTATGGCCTACATCACATTGAGCATGTGGTTGTCAAAGATAACATGGTGTAGAATATTCATCAAAATAGGCACATGTAAAACATTCAACATAAGATTATGGTGTTCTTCTTCCATTCTGTTCAATCAATGAAGAAAGAAACCGATAATCCAAATAAAGAGGCATTTCCTTCATAAAGTGAATAAAGTGAACGAACATTGAAGTTGAAAGAAAAAGATAGGAGAATATAAAAAATAGAAGGATTCTAACAAGAGGATGGTGAACTTGATGAAATCAGAAACTTCATTACTAAATACAATAGTTGATGACGAGCAAAGTTAATTTCAAATAAACCCCAAATCATACACATGATGGAAATAAACAATTTATCAAAATTATATAGAAGTAGCATTCCAAATGATATGCAAAAAGACCTTTGAATTTGATGGGAAGAGAGGCAGAGATGACAAGGAGAAAGAGTGGACGATAGGAACAAATCTTTTTTGGGTTTGACTGGGGAAATATACCAAGGGAATTAAAATATTATCAATGTGTTTAAAACAAGAATAGAGGTTCAACTGAAACCAAAAAATTTCGATTGTTTCGTATCGGTTTCGTCAAGAACCAATATGAAACCAGCACCAATATGAAACCAGCGCCTTAACTTGATTTCACCTGGCAAACCTCTAAAAAGTAGAAAAAAATTAAAATTGGCCATAAAATCAATAACTTGACAATGATCCATGTAAAATCATTTAAAAATTCATTAAAAACAGAAAAATATTTGAAAATTTTCAAAACCCCTTTAAATGAACTTGCAAAAAACCAAATGTGAGAGAGAGAGAAAAATTGCATGCGACATTAGAGGCTTTGTTGTGATATTGGAGATTCGATGAGTCTGCTGCAGCTCTGATCAGTGATTCTTCCTTTTCAATTAGGAGGATAAGAAAATACGGAAGTGGGCTATTAGGGTTGGGTTTTATTTGTTTTGCATGTGGGGTTTAAGTCTTTATACCCAAACCTACTCTATCGACATTAGTTCAAGGTAACATCATTTGCAAGGTATCCACGAATCGAGACGCAGTTGAATAAATTCGTGTTTAATTTGTTTATTCATGAATTATTCAGAGGGGTCAGGACTTATGCAGTAAAGCTTGCAAATAATTGCAAGATTCACTAATAATTCGCAAGATTGATGAATAATTCGTAAGATTCGCTAATAAGTTGTAAAATTCATGGATAATTTGGATCACGTAATGGGCTATTGACTAAAAATGAAATTTTTGTTTTTGGTAGGGAGGAGGATTTGAACCTATACCAAACCAAAAATCAAACAGACTAACCAACATACAACAACTTTCTAGTGTTCATAAGATAAAATTCATTTTAAATAACTAATTCATATCAATATTTTCAATATAAGTATATCCGAATTATTACCAAGTATTTACCGAATTTCTTGAACATTTCCCAAAATTTGAATTTTAGAACGTTGCTGAATTATTCCCGAACACTGAACTTGTGATTATGATTAGTTAAGTTAGACGGGTTGATGGGTTTGGCATTTAAACCTGAAACCAATACTCGATGAGTCGTGTGAGTTTAATTTAATTGGGATGTGTTTTGAGTAGACGATACTGATCAGTTTGGACCAGTTAGCTTTAGTTACCTTTTTGTTAACTTAAATTTGTTTTTGAAGTTAACTCTTTACAATTTTCCTTTCACATACAGATCTTAATTGATTTAACTATTACCAATGTATATACAAACAAATATATACATAGAGATATAGGTAAAATCAAAATCAAAACTTAAACAAAATCAACAAAACCATTGAACCTTGTTTAAGGAATGAAAGCTAAAACCGAGTCAACTTCGGTTTAAAACCTAACTGGAGCTGGATATACCCCCAAATGACTAAGTAGTTGAGTTTTTTGTAAGGTTTAAAACCTTGGTTTTGGTCTTAATATTAGTTGGAAATTTATAATATTGGTATTAGCTGTATTGGAAGTATCATGTGATATATATCTTGGAATTATCAGACTTACGGTAGTTGTCTCCTTAGCTCAATATATTCGGTAGTTGCAAGCAGATTTTTATCTTCAGTAAGTTTTTCCCCTATCTATAGATCACTTCCATCATCTAGGATATTGATTTCTCCTTTTCCAACCCAGTGGATCATCGTGCCGGGTTTTCAATTATCATAGGTCATTTCCATCATCTAAGGCATTGTCTTCCCATATTTAAACTCCCTTAACATGCCATCTTCAGGAATTATAGGACTTATCTAAATCAGTTTCGATTCAGTAGAGTTCAATGTGTTAGCCTCGTATTATAGTCAAAGCTTCTGCTTCATGTCCTTGAAATGTGAAGAGTCTCATTGGTGCTAATAAAGAGGTTGTGGTTTTATCTTTCTTACAAATTGATATAAAATTGTCGATGGGTATCAATATAAGTGAAATTTTCAAACCTTGATTTTGACCAACCATCAAACCCTAAATTTCCTCTTAATATAATTTATTTAGTTAATAGTGATTGTATTGACCAATTTCTGATGGATTATGTCAGCATGTTTGAAATTCAATATGATACGAGAAATGTTGAAGAAGGTTCTAGGCGCCGCTGGATGCTACCCTTATCTTTTATTGTCTAGGCGACACTTAGTTGTTGTGTAGGTGAGTGTTGGGAAATAAAAAAGATAGTAAAAAACAAACCTAGGTTGTCTGATGTCCATCTTGGTGCTATGGTGTCACCTCTGCTTGGCGTTGATAAGATTTTTCTTCTTCTTTGGCCTAGGAATCTAATCAAAATGCGTGTGTCCCAAGCTGGCGGCCAATGCGACATCTTCAATTGTCGCTTTTTGGAACACTAGATGAGAGCGATACCTATTAGTATTGGTTGAGATTTCAAACCTCAGTTACGATTAACTAGATTCTCTATGGCTCAATACATCTAATCAATAAATAGATATTGTTGTGAAGGAAAATTTAGGGAGAATAGGTGTAGAGGGTCAAGAGCCCCCTACCCGTGTATTTATAACTTTCAATAGTGGGTTGGATACCCAATTGGCCCAATGGGCCTATTCATAACACTTCCCCTTATCCAATCAACATTGAAATAAGAGGTGGATTCTTCAGGATCCGAGTTAGGGTAACTGTCTTGTTAAAGAAAGAACAGTTAACCCATAACTTCCCCTGTTTTGGGGATGTGTCTAGGGGTGGATACTTCAGGATCCAGAGTCAACGAGGTTGCCTCGTCAAAACCTTGACTACGGAAAACCCAGTGGGAAAAAACCTGTAGCCAAGGGAAAAGAGTACAACTCTGCAGTTGACTCCCCCTTATCTGACCAAGCTTCAGGCTTGCAGATTTCCTATGAATCTATACATCAGTCTCCTATGTATCTATGAGTTCATAGTTCTCTCATCCGGACCCAGTTTACATTTACTCACTCTCCTCGTCCCAATCCCATATACAAGTTTCTCAAAGATACTAGTAGGCAGGGATTTGGTAAGCAAATCCGCCAAGTTATTACATGATTGGATCTTCTGTACCTCAATCTGCTTTTGCTTCTGAAGGTCGTGCGTCCAGAAGAACTTGGGGGAGATATGCTTCGTCTTGTCACCTTTGATGTAGCTGTCCTGTAGCTGGGCTATACATGCTGCATTGTCTTCATGGAGTGTAGTGGGTGCAAGAACGCCGGTCGTCAGGCCAGTGGAGGTGAGTATGTGCTGGATCACCGAGCGTAGCCAGAAGCATTCCTTGCTTGCTTCGAAGATCACTAGTAGCTCTGAGTGGGTGGATGAGACGGTCGTCATGGTCTGCTTCACAGATCTCCAGGATATGGCAGTGCCGCCATATGTGAACATGTATCCGGTCTGAGACTTCTCTGTATGAGGATCGGACCTGTAACCTGCGTCAGCATAACCAACTAAACCAGTTGATGCCCCTTTCCTGTAGAATAGACCTAAGTCTATGGACCCTTGGAGGTAGCGCAGAAGATGCTTAACTCCGGCCCAGTGTCGCTGTGTAGGTGCAGCACTATATCTGGCTAGTAAGTTTACTGCAAACGCTATGTCAGGGCGAGTGCAGTTAGCCAGGTAAAGGAGTGCACCGATAGCACTTAAATAAGGCACTTCGGGGCCTAGTACTTCCTCCCCCTCTTCCAGCGGCCGGAAGGGGTCTTTGTGTACATCCAATGATCTGACGACCATCGGAGTGCTGAGGGGGTGGCACTTATCCATCTGAAACTTTTTCAATAAGTTCGATGTGTAAGTTGACTGGTGTAACAGGATCCCATCTTTAAGATGCTCTATCTGAAGGCCTAAACAGAATTTTGATTTTCCGAGGTCTTTCATCTCGAAAGTTTCTGTCAGGCTTCTAGAAATCTTTGCGATCTCTTCAGGAGATCCGATGAGGTTTAAGTCGTCTACATAGACGGCTATAATTACAAATCCTGTTGCCTTTGCTCTTATAAAGATGCAAGGACAGACTGGGTCGTTTTTAAATCCTTGCTGTGCAAGGAAGTCGCTCAGTCTGTTATACCACATCCTTCCAGATTGTTTTAGACCATATAACGATCTTTGCAGTTTCATTGAGTAGATGTCACTTTCTCTCTCTTTTAGTGCTGCAGGCAAAGAATAACCGTCAGGCAATCTTATATAGATGTCTCGGTCTAGGTTGCCATATAGGTATGCAGTAACCACGTCCATGAGTTGCATATCTAAACCCTCTTGTGCTGTTATGCCAATGAGGAATCGGAAGGTGATCGCGTCCATGACCGGGGAGTATGTGGCTTCAAAATCCACCCCACGACGTTGGGTAAAACCATGGTATAAGGTTTCGTCCGATACCTGTCGGTATCGGGCGTTTCGTCCCGGTTCCGCCCCTAAACGAGACGAAACCAGTAACAATGTTTCGGTTTCGGCCGAAACTTAGCCGTTTCGGCCAGTTTCGGCCGAAACGGGCCGGAACGGTAAAGTTCCGACCGAAACCCAAGTTAAAAAAATTAAGAGATGGAAGATGAAGAAGAAAAGAAGAAGAAGACGCAGTAGCAGCAGCTCAACTGAGGAAAAATAGAAAAAAAATAGAAAAGGAAAAAATAGAAAAAAATACAGAGGAAATTTTTTTTAAAAGGACTAACCGTTGCATGCCGCTCCCACCGTTGCCGCTCCTGCCGTTGTTTTCGTTCTCCATTTCCGCGGCCTCATCGACTGTCGTCACCGTTTGTCGTGGGACTGGGGAAAGAGGGAAGAGGCAAGAGGGAAGATGAGAGAAGAGGTTGGGAGAAAAGGACGTGCAGTGTTGGTGACCCACGTGATGCAAGCTGGCAGCCACTCACTTTAGTGCTGCTGTTTTTGTTCCTAGTTCATTTATTAACAAATTTGCCATTTGAAATGGCCAGCTTGTAAATATACAAAGTTTGTTTAACAAAATGTGTAATGAAAGTACAGTACTGAGATATTTTGAGAGAACAGACCTTTTTACTAGCAGCACGACCAACTTAATTACAAATTTGCCATTATTTTCTTTACATGAAATATATTTTGCAAAAACAATTCTAGTATATTCTTATATATTTCGCAAAATGTGTAACTTGTAAAAAAAATATTTGATACTTTAGTATTTAATAGTATTTGATATAGTGTTTGATATGTATTTAAGTATTTGAAACTACCGATACGGACAAAACGATACATACTTCCGAAACCACCGAAACCGAGACCGAAACCGAGACCTAAAACCTTGGTTGTTACAAATGAGTAATGTGAACAGAAAAATACATGAAAAATACAGAAAAATACAGCAAAGTATCTCCGAGACCGAAATACATGAAAATACAGGAAAATATAGCATATTATAAAATACATGAAAATACATGAAAATACATGAAAATACAACAAAGTATCAAATACAAGAAAATATCGAAATACAGGAAAATACAGGAAAATATCTCCGATGCCGATACCGATACCGATACCGAAACGAAACTACCAATACGGACGATACGGACGATACCGAAACCGCCGAAACGGGCGATACCGATACCGAAACCTAAATTTTGGGCGGAGCGATACCCTCTCCGAAACCGATACCTTAAACCTTGGGTAAAACCCTGCGCTACAAGCCTTGCTTTGTAGCGTACGATCTCATTCTGTTCATTTCGTTTTCTAACAAATACCCATTTATAACCCACAGGTTTACACCTTTTGGTGTCTGGACTATTGGTCCGAAGACCTTGCGTTTGGTGAGTGAATCCAACTCCACTCCTATTGCCGCTTTCCACTTTGGCCAATCATCTCTGCTTTGACATTCTGTCAGAGAGCGTGGTTCAATATCATCGTCGCAGTACGCGACGTTGATGGCAATATTACACGCAAATGTGTCATCTATTGTTGTGCTTTTTCTGTCCCAATACTCCCCAGTTCGTACATAGTGTATCGATACTTCATTTTCTCCCGGTTTTTCCTCTTCATGAGAGTTTGGGAGAGATGGGGTAGCAGGGCTTAAATTAGCATCCTGTGGTGGTATTTGTTTACCATTGCCAATGGTCCTACTCTTTCGAGGGACTTGGTCCTTGGATCCCGGTGGTCGTACTCTCTTTTTGAGAGGTCCAACCATTTCTGCTGCAGGCGGATTGCATCCATTTTGTGGTATGTCAATCCTAGCTGGAGTGTTAGCAGCAGGGACGTGTGATTTGACAATCTTCTGGTTGTCAGTAAATTTGTCCGGCAAGAGATGGACAGTGTTTTGGATGTGGAGAATCTTCAGGATCTCCTCCTCACACTGGCTTGTTGGCGGATCAAAGTGACATAAAGTTTTTGTATCCCAAGTGATACTTTCTGAAGCATCGGGCTTCTTTGTCTGTGAGCCTAGTCTTGGGAACGATGTTTCATCGAATTCACAGTCTTCTAGACGTGTCTTAAAGACGTCCCCCGTAAGGGGTTCTAGGAATCTAATTATGGAGGGGGTGTCAAACCCAACATAAATGCCTAGGCGACGTTGTGGACCCATCTTTGTCCTTTGTGGTGGTGCTATGGGGACGTATACTGCACAACCAAATATTCTCAAATGTGAGACAATTGGTGGGGCTCCAAGTGCTAGTTGCATTGGAGAAGATGACTGACCTCCAGAGGGTCTTAATTTTATTAAAGATGCAGCATGCAAAATTGCATGACCCCACACATTCACTGACATCTGGGATTGAAGTAATAATGGACGAGCGATCCATTGCAGTCTCTTAATTAGAGATTCTGCTAACCCATTTTGGGTGTGAACATGCGCTACAGGATGTTCGACTTCAATTCCCTGAGCTTGGCAATAGTCTAGAAAGACTTGTGACGTAAACTCCCCCGCATTGTCCAGTCGAAGTTTCTTTATCTGGTGGTCGGGGAAGTGGGCCCGTAACTTTATTATCTGAGCTAAAAGCTTAGATAGTGCTAGGTTACGGGTGGACAGTAGGCACACATGTGACCACTTAGTAGATGCGTCTATCAGGACCATAAAGTACCTGAACGGACCACTTGATGGGTGAATCGGCCCACAAACAGGGGCGGACCCACATAGTAAATGGGGGGGGCCCGGGCCCCCCCCCATTTTCCAAAATTTACTTGTATATATATATGGCAGCGTGCGAAAAGGGTTAAGTAAATAATATGATCAACAACTTCACAGCTGTGTTGGTTGCTTGGTGGTAACTGCGTACCATTCTCTTTCGCAAGGTCACGGTTTCAATTCCCGCTGGGTTCAAGCTTTTTATATTTAAGAGTTATAAGGTTAAGTTAACAAATTATTATCCAAGCTTTAAGGTGTGCTGTTTGCTTGCATGGTGTATTGTGTGTGCTTCTCACCTAAGAGGTCATGGTATCAATTCTTTTTGTATTTTTATTTAAATTTTTTTTTCATGTTTTAAATTATTACATAGCGAAGTCTGTATCTAATTGAGGAAAAAACGTTTAAACAAAAATACATCTTAGTTTAAGTTTAATTTCTCACACACGTCATTGTAAAACATCAAATAGTTTGATCACACAAGTAAATAATGTAATTTCTAATTAGCGTTTTTAAATTGTCATGATTAACTTAATCTACTTAAAATGTTTTGTTACTAAACACGCTTCTCTCATTCCCTTAAATTAAAAAAATTAATTAATTCTTGGCTAGTTCCAATGATTATATTTTTAAAATTTTGCTTTTTTGCAAATTAACGTTGTAATCAGCCTTAGTTTCTTGTTCATATGAACGATTTTGTATTTAATAAATGCAAAGTTTCTTGTTCATATGAACGATTTTGTATTTAATAAATGCATGGGAAAATTTGCTACCTATTTAAAGTAAGGGATTAATGTAGAAAAGCTGCCACTTGATCCAATGGATCAGGTGCAATACACAAAAAGGTGGGGCCCCACGAGTACATACCCATGTGGGGCTTGTACTTCCCACCTTTTTTGTGTCTTGTTACCTGATCCATTGGATCAAGTGGCAGCTTTTCTACATTAAATCCTTAAAGTAATTCAGTTTGAATTTACGTAATTTATTTTTGGGTTTATTCAATTAAAACTTGTTTTTGTTTTCGGCTTTCTTACATGATTACGTGACCTCAAAAAACATGTTGCATCGGTCCTCAACAATAATTTTTATATTTACTTTGTTGTTTACTTCGTCCCCCTTAAATATACTTAAACGTAATGGAAAAACAGCTCTTTTATCTCTTTGGGCTGCTTGACTTGAGCATCATCGCATCTATGCATTTTACGAATGCAATTTGTATGCATTCTTTCAATGTCGCCCGGCCCCCCCCAGTGATCTAATCCTGGTTCCGCCCCTGCCCACAAATGTCTCCGTGGATTCTTTCCAGAAAGCTGGGAGACTCCATATCCACTTTCAGTGGAGAGGGTCTCGTGATCAGTTTACCCTTGTAACAGGGTGGACATGGGAATTTGCCTTTTTGAAGAATCTTCAGGTTCTTCAGGTCAATGCCCCTGGAGTTCTTTATGATGCGGTACATCATAACCGAACCAGGGTGTCCCAGTCGACTGTGCCAGAGTTGGAATTCTAGTGTTTGGGGGCACTGCAGGTGCTCCACCATGGATGTTTCTGGAGTTTGTATACTTGTTTGGTAGAGTCCCGAGGGGAGTCCCTTGAAACGTTCCACAATGGGGTTTGAACCATTTGTAAGAGCCGTTACAAGCAAGTATTCCCTTTTATCTTCCTCGACCGTCTCTAAGTGATATCCGTTTAAACGGATGTCTTTAAAACTTAGGAGGTTTCGGATGGATTTAGGGGAGTATACCGCATTTTTAAGTGTTATTTGTGTGTTGCCGGGGAGCAGTATAATTGCTTCCCCTGATCCTTCGATTATGTTTGCTGGTCCTGAGATTGTTCTCAGTGGGCCAGAATAGCTACTTACGCTCGTGAAGTAGTCTATGTTTTGAAGGATCGAGTGCGTCGATGCACTGTCCACTAGGCAGATAAGTTCCATATCTAAAAAGGGGAAAGACATTCAAGCAATAAATGAAGAGAAAATA
This sequence comes from Scilla litardierei, assembly GCA_030789695.1. NCBI lineage: Eukaryota > Viridiplantae > Streptophyta > Magnoliopsida > Asparagales > Asparagaceae > Scilla > Scilla litardierei. Next base: position 6,999,966 of record CM061138.1, on the reverse strand, counting down.
TCTACTTTCATAAAGATAAATGCTCAAAAATATTGTTTTGACATGGAAATAAAACTAGACACGATGCATAAAATAGAAGATACATTGCTAGTTGCATAAAAGTGGTCCAGATCTAGAGAGTGTCATCTCCCATGAAATCTTCAGGAGTCCATGAGGTCTCTGCCAACGCTGCGCTCTCCATCAGGTTTGTCTCAGCTCGAGGCTTGAGGCTTGCCTGGTAGAGGTCCTGGAGGTGTTTTGCTGTGCGGCAGATTCTGGACCAGTGGCCCGTCATCCCGCATTTGGAGCATTTGTCCTCCCAGTCTTTCTTGGGAGTGCCTCCTTTGTTGGGAATCCTCTTCTGCTTCTTGTCCACGAACTTCTGGTTCTGGGGAGGAGCTGGGGGAGTGGCCTTCTTCCGCTGCTTCTGTTCTTTCCATTTCTGGAATTTTGCCTTTTTGTCCGTCTTCTTCTTCTGGGAAGACTGGAAGTGGGCCTCTGCAGGAGGTGGCAATGGAGCGGAGCCAGGAGGGCGCAGGTTGTGGGTGGCAACCAACAGGTCTCTGTTCTGTTCAGCCATAAGCAGGCATGAAAGAAGGTCAGAGTACTTTGTGAACTTCCTCTCTCGATATTGTTGCATAAGGATCATGTCCTTTTCGTGGAAAGACGTAAACGTCTTTTCCAGCAACATCTTCTCCGTCACTGGTTCACCACACAACTTTAGGCGTGAGGTGATGCGGAAGAGAGCTGAGTTGTACTCCGCTACGGATTTGAAATCCTGTATGCGGAGGTGAGTCCACTCGTACTGTGCACGGGGGAGTATGACATCCCTCTGATGTCTGTACCTCTCCTCGAGTGCATCCCACAGCTCGTAAGGGTCCTCTACAGTGAGGTACTCGTCCTTTAAGGTCGAGTCTAAGTGTTTCCTGATATATATAATGGCTTTCGCCTTTAATATATCGGAAACTTCCTCTGTATGAGGTGCTTCCACTGAAGCCTCCTTGTTAGCTGGGGCAGTACTAGTTGTTGCCTTTTCAGTCTGTGTGAGACTGAAACCATGAGAGCGCAGATGGAACTTCAGGTCCAACTGCCAACTCAGGTAGTTTGACCCATCGGCCTTCAGGACCGAGAAGTCTACATTTGCGAGTCTGGCCATTTTATGATCTAGCAATGTAAAGAAAAATAGCATGTATCATTTAACTGAGTAAGATAGACATCCACGCATGTAAACATTTTCATAGCATGAATTTAATTAATGTGATTTTAACATACATGCTTGCTTTTTTTTCAGATAATGTGAATAGTTAATTACTAAAAATTAACAATCACGCATGCTGTTAAGGGATTTCATTGTGACATTAAAACATGGTATTTAAGCTAATTAACAACCACGCAGTTTAATGCATAAACAATGAAACAGAAAAATGACATAGGGCTATGGGGATCAGCCAGCCGACACCGAAAAGTAAAAAAAGTCCAGTCGGAAGTTACATCAAAAATAAAATGCATGAAAATTAAAGTACAACTCGGGAACTTCAGAGAGAAGCCCCTATCTTCATTGAGCGAACGCCTTCAGCTTCTTCTTGGTGTCCTTCGGTCTTCTTTTTTACATTTTCATCCTCACATACAAAATTTCTCTCAAAAAAGAAGAAAAATTGCAGGAATTTAAAACGGTGTCGGAAACCTGGCTGATCCCTAAAATCATAGCCTAATATTTGCACATCCACGCAGATAATATATTCGCGACATACAACCACGCAAATAATCAAAGACACATGCATTTAAAATAATTTAAAATTGTGTGTGACGTGCAAAAAACATTTTTTTTGAAAAAATTTTTGCCTTTTGATCCATATTTTACTGTTTTATTTTACCGCTTTAAACCCTTTCAAAATTTCTTTTAACTATTTTGGGCTTTTTAGGGCCAAAAATAAATAAAATAATTTATGTGGATGGGCTAATTTTCTGACCTTTTGGGCCATGAAAACAACCCATTAGGGTTAATATTGTGCCTCCCCCGAAAAATAGCACGTTAGGGTTAGGGTTTAAGGAAACCCTGGGGGGCCCGCGGCATGTCGCCGCGACGGCTGGCCGCGTAGGGCGCGGCCGCCGTGGCGGCGACGGGCCGCGGCGGCGGGCCGCGGCTTCAGGCCGCGGCGGCAGTCCGCGGCCGCCGCGGCGGCAGTCCGCGGCCTGAGGCCGCGGCTTCAGGCCGCGGCGTTCGTTTTCCGCCGGCGGCGCAAAGGGCGCGCCGCCGTTCCGCCCTACGGGCGTGCGGATTTTTGGATCAAAGGCGGGGAGGTAAAAATCGGATTTTTCAACAATTTTGATCGCTAAAAAACAAGTTTTTATTGTTTTAAACATGCAGATATATTTAAAAAGGTTGAATTTCACCGAGTTTATAAACTTTTTGATCCTAAAACATGCAGATCTAATGAGAAAAGCAAGTTTAAATCTAAAAAGTTTGGATTTTTACCTCTAGATTCGACGAGGAATCTAGGCGACGGTTGGTGAAGGATGCCCTTTTCGCTCCCCGTTGAGAAGATTACGATCTTCTTGAATCTGAGCGATTTGTGGATCTCCTTTCCCGCGAGCCGCCGTCTCCTCCAACGAGCGTGATCGTGCTGATAACGTGTTGTGAAGGGAAATTTAGGGAGAATAGGTGTAGAGGGTCAAGAGCCCCCTACCCGTGTATTTATAACTTTCAATAGTGGGTTGGATACCCAATTGGCCCAATGGGCCTATTCATAACAGATATGATGTTTTGCCCATTTAACACTCTTTAGGATCCAGCTCTAGTGTTTTAAACGACGAAAGTCCAAACGTCACCATGGTGCCATTTAAGCCCCTTTTGTGTGATTAATTTTTCCTTTAAAACAATTAGTTTTTGAGTATCCTAACAATTACAAGCAATTTTAGAAAGATTAGCAAAAAGAAGAAAAGAATGAGTAGAAAGTGACAGAAGCAAAAGAAGAAAGAAGAGTAGCTAAGGCATAAAAAATTGTCTATAAATGTTGAAAAAATTACAGAAAAAAACATCATTACCTTATAAGATCATGCTTGTCACCAGCAAGTTTATCAACATTGGTATGACCGTATGAGTTTGTTGAGTGGCCATAACTTCGGTTGGCACGTGATTTGACTACCAGAGGAGAGGTAAGGATACAGTGGTGGCTTGGGTTTTTGTTAGACCCCCCAACTTGAGATCTAACTTGCCTATCTTAAAAGGAAAAATAATCTTATAAATTCACCTAGTTATCCTTGACTAGGCTGGATTTAGACAGCCCTGGCCTTAGGTAAGTTTTATGTCATTGGAAACTAAAGATCAAGGGGAAATAAAAGGAAAAACTAGGAATTTCTATTAAGGATAAGAGATGTTAAGGGTCTTGCTTTCAGGTTAATTCTCTGCTTATCCCAACAGATTAGCATGCCAGAGATTTAGAGATCAAGATTTCTCATTAATGCTCTCTTGTATTCATCTTACATCTTACAAGAGATTTAAAGGAAAAAAGACTTCATTTATTCTCAAATTCTTCAACTTATCGCTTGTCTTATTATAATGAGATACAACTTATTTATATGTGAAACTATATGCACACTATATGTTTATATAAACAAATATAAAACTATTAACTAAAATCAACAAAAATTAGATAACATCCTAATAACTAAAAATCCAAATAATATCATAATAAAATCAAATAAAAATCATACCTACTTCTGAATTGAATCTGCTTCATTCTCCTCCGATTTAAAAAAATTTACTACCGGATGAATGATGATGATCGTGCGCAGTTTGGAAGAAGTCATCCATATTATATGGTTAGAAAAAAATTCATTATTAAACTTTGAAATGAAGTAAACTATAGACTCGTAAGCAAACATCCTCAAGAGAACATATCAAATCCATAAAAAAATAAGATTGTGCATAAACTCTGCTGATTGGTAGGCTGTGAAGGATTTAGGATGATAAAATTGATGTGTTCGAATAGCTTATAATATGCTTCTAGTTGTACCTCTGGTGCATGATGAATAAATGGCTCAAATGATTTAAATGTATAGGCATCACATCAAGCTTTCTTGTATCCATTTTATCACATCTCACAAGAAAGATTTAAAGGAAAACAGATTGTTCATTTGTTCTCTTTTTCTTCAAATTATTCATCGTGTTCTCATAATGAAATACAACTTATTTATAAGCTAGACTATGTGCAAAATGCTTGCCTACATAGACAATCTAAAAATAGTAAATAAAATCCAAATAATATCCCAATAAATCAAATAAAAATCCCAACTACTTTTAAATTGGATTTACATCATTTTTCCTAAATTTGAAAACTTTACCAACTAGTGAATGATGAGAAGGGTCACAATTTGATAGAAGTCATCAATCTTCTATGGTTGGAAAAGACATATACTCAAACTTTAAAAATGAAGTAAAATGTAGATTCACAAACAACTTTGGGACTACGTATCAAATCCACCAAATACAAGAATGTATACTAATATTTTGGGTTGACGACATCGATGTGCGAACACATCTTATAACATGCATCTAGTTGTATATTTGATGCATGATCAATAAATCTCTTAAGTTAAGGCTCAAACTTGGGCTGCTGTGCTGGATCAGATCCGGTTTATGGCTCTACCTTGGACTTAAGCTTAGTCATAGGCTCATACTCAAACAAGGACTTGAATGTCGGCTTAGGCTCGGACTCAGGCTCAGACTCGAACGCATGCTCAGAATTGAACATTGGCTTTGCTAGTTTTTGAATGTCGACCTTCATGCTTTCTATAACTTCCTGATCTCCTTCATCGTATATTATGGTAAAACTAGTTCTGAAGGTGGTTAGACTAAATGACGGATTGAAAAACGTATTGGAGCATGCCGATGTTGGAGACTGATTTTAAATAGTGACTAACATCGAAAAGAATTTTGATATTACATATGCCAAAATATTGCTCTTTATTTTTAACTTGCGATAAGCATACAAACATTTCTTTTTATTTGGGAAATGAAAACAAAAGAAATTTTTTTTTTAAAATAATAATCTTAATCATTATACACATCAGTTTTTAAAGCCATGAAAAAATAGAGACACATCGAAACATCTCATGTTTACATTTCGTTGGAACAGAAAATCTCATGTAGTAATGGTTGTCATAATACTTTATAAAATTAGTTTCAATTTGACAAAAAGACTGGGTCAAATTAGCTTAAATCCTTCGAGATATGTAAATGTCTCGATTTTGCTTGTAGTTATAGTCCAAACGGTTCAAAACGAGCTGAAAATGGCACTAATGTCATCAAAATACGCTTTTGGATACTGATTTAACCAAAATTCATGCAAATTTTAAAAATACAAAGCCACATTGTAGCATCTTTAAAAATGCAAAAAATTCTGGTATATAACTTAAGTTGCATTAAGCAGCAACTTGGTTAACATCTTGATCAAGTTGTTAATTGGGTCAGCACACGTTGGTTCTATCGGCTCGAGTCGATCCATTTTGAAGCTGGCTTAGCGGTTTGGCTAACTCTCAAATGTGGCTCAACAGAGCTGATACTGATACTGTATCAACCAGTTAGATCTGAGTCGGTTGAAAACGAGATGATATTTAGGCAAATTATCACCAGAGTTAGGTGTTCCAATGTCAACAGATGATGATATGAATGTCATGTGGACATCGATGGTAGATGGTAAGGTATGTGATGGCAGCGAGTAAAGGCAACCATGTTGGCTTTTGTAGTTTTAGGGCGATTGGGTCAACGATGATGGCGTTGGTGAGGTGACGTGGTTGCGATGCCCCCGTTGTTGTCTGTTGGAGGGGGCAATGGTTATGATGTAGGACCGAGTAGCGACGGATTCAATAGAATTAGGGTTAGGATTTGGAGAGGGTTTCAACAAAGGAGGAGATGAACAAGAATATTTTAAATATTGTAGGAATAGATAATTGGGAGAAATAGAAATAATATAGAGAAATCAGAAAATCTCAGGGAAAAATCAGCGATGTGACGTGACAGGTAGGTTTTGATGGGTTTTAGACCTAAAAGTTGCAAATGTTTTCATATTTTTTTTTGAAAAATTCAAAATATTACAATGGAAGAATTTAGTGAAAAATAATAGGACTTTGAGCTCTGATACCATAATGTAGAAAGTTACAAGAGAAGAAGTTAATGAAAAAAGTACGACTTTGGGCTCTGATACCATACTTTATGATGCAAGACACTAAATATCTTGAGGAGACAAAAGGAAATAAAAATATATATCTATGATTTTTAACAAGGATAAAGGATGTTAAAGGCTCAATCTATTGCATACTCCAGTAAATCAGCATGAGAGAGATTTAGAGATCTAGTTTTCACACCAAGGCTCAATCGTACGTAATTTCTTACACCTCACAAGAAAGATTTAAATGAAAATAATCTTTTTTATTCATTCTTTAATTCTTCAACTCATTGATTGTCTTCTCATACTGATGAGGTACAACTTATTTATAAGCGAAACTACATGCACGACGCATGCTTACATAAATAAATCTAAAAATCTCTACGATACAGTTGGAGAAGGTCATGTGTTGGACTGAAGCCATCTAGCTTTCTCTTAACTTTTTTAATTTTTTTGTTTTAGGTGAAGACCAGAAAAATTATAAAAATGCTTTATTTTATATAATATTTTAACAACATGTGCATTTTGCATGTGCCCCCAGAAGACTAATATCAATTAAAATCAATTAAAATCAAATAAAAAAATTAAAATCCAAATCATATTCTAAAAATCAAATAAAAATCATTACTACTCTTGAATTAAATCGGCATCACTCTGACTTGGCCACTTTTTAAAACACCGGCTAACTCCAAGAGACACATGTTTACATGCTTGCCGTTCATCCTATCTGTATCTTGTATGTATCTTTGTTGGACATGTTTCAGGTAAGAAAACATGACCCTTAAGACACATTCCACGCATCACAGCTTTTTACGTTTTCACTATGAAAAGGAGGGTGCTTCCTGGAGTTCATAACATTGGATGCAATTGAATCTCCATCACTATCCCGTAGTTATCAGGTGTCTACGTCCTATTGGTGGAATAATCAATATAAACAATATGTTAGAGACAAAAAATACATGAATGCTTCTATAACTTTGCTTGGTTCAGGGTAGTCTGAGATATGTGTGGTTCTGAGACTGGGTCCAAATGTTGTCTCACTAACTAAAACTCTTGGATCGCCTAAGTGAATGTCAGCATGCAGTCAGTCCAAGGATGAAGTCTACACCTGTTAATGATTGCATTTTCCAATTATTTTGCAAAAAAAAAAATGTGATTTTCACCTAGACAATTATCCTTCAAGTTTGAGTGTAATAATGCTGTCTCCCAGGTATCTCAGGGACTTACTAGGATGTCAAGCAGTGAGAATTCATTGGGTAAGTTGCATTAGAGGGGAGCAGGGGGTGGGGTGGGGGTGGGAGTAGGGAGTTCGGCTAGCATTATTAAATGTTTCTTTATTATATACATTGAATATAAATGAATTATAAATATATGTTAGAGATGCAGTCTATCCATAATTTGGCATGTACACCATATTTTGTCATGGCCTCTATTTTAGCTAGTATTAATTATTTTCAGTAAAAATGTGGATTATGCCTGTTTTCTTAGTTGATGGATTGCACTCTGCTGTGGTAATAGAAAATGATACTGTTATATGTACTGAACACTACTTCTCCTATATTTTATTATTTCAACTAATGTAATGCTGGCTTAGAAGTTGTCTTTATTGAACAAACTAACAGTGGGTACTGCATAGGTGCAAATAGGTATTACTACATGTGTGTGAATGATCTATTGGCTTTTGGAGGGGGCGGTTCCTTTGCATTATGCCTGGAAGAGGACCTGTAAGTACTACATTTTGTAGACAATTTCTGAACTCAAGATTTGAAATATCTACCTTCCCTAGAAGTCAAAATGGATTAACCGTTTCATATTTATAGAAAGTTAAATTTACTAACCTCATGCATTCTCACGCTTCTACTACTATGTTTCTTTCTGGGAAAGATTGCATGGGACCAGTGGGCCATGTGAAACCTTTGGGAACTTATGCTTGGCTCATAGCCCAGAATTTGAAGTGAAGAACATTGAGGTAACTTTTAGATGTGCACAAACAATCCTCCTATTTTTCTCATCATCCAAAAAAGGCTTTAATGTTTATTTTCTGTTTGTGCTCTCTCACATGATTTATTTCTATTTTTTCAATGAAGAAGTTGAGATGGTATCTGGAACTGGACTTATAAATCTATTTAGATGACATAATGTTTAACAACAAGTAATTGATTTATTCACCTTTTGTTTTTAAATTTTATCAGTAATATATTTTAAGATTTGTGAGTATTAGGCGGCATATGAGAAAAAGATTTCCTTGGTTCGTGGCCGAAAAGCAGTCTCAACTCCTCTTTTTGGGACAATGGCACCTTTCATGTTGATCTCCATGTTCTAACCATAGGCACATGAAAAAACTTGTTATCATATTATTACACTTGAGTGGTTGAAAATCTAATGGGTTTTCCAATAATAGGAATTTTTTGTCCCTAAATTTATTGGCAACGAATGCGAAACATCGTATATTTCATGTACCTATGTTTTCACAAACACGAATGGTGCCAATTGTCCAAAAAAGTGTGGAGAGTAGTGGGCCTTTGGCTGTTCTCTAAGGAAGCATTTGCAGGTCACTTGGTACCCCTTAATTATACACTTCTTGGTTTATCTAACAAATTGTCCAATAACAGAGATTACAACTAATACAGTAAACTGACAAAAAAACATAAATACTGATAAATAAGGTGGCTAAAAGAAGACGGAGTACATGGTTTGGCAGGAATGACCTATGTTTAATGGTGAGGGTGGGGCGGTCAAATTGTTTCCGTGCCGTGCCGTGCCGCCCAATGGGATGAATAGCTTGGCCTGAGTCCGGCACAAAAATGAACCGGGCCAGGCCGGGCCAGGCCCGACATGATAAGGATTTCGGGCCAAAATTGTCGGCCTAGGCACTGTCTTATCATGCGGGGCTATCGTGCCAGGTCAAAAATTGCCACCCCTAGGTGAAGGAAAATCTACTATTCTGGGAAAGTTCCAATACAAAAGGATGAAATAATCTCTACAGAACATAATCCCCAAATACATGCAATTTGAAACTCTCATAAGAAAATTCTACAGCTATATTAAAAAGCTCAAACAGATTAGGAGAATTGACTATAATTTATAGATTTTCTATAGTTAAAGTCCTATACAAAACTGGAGTGAACTTCATCCTTCTTTATTTCCCCCTTTTAAATAGAAATATCTCACATGTAATCCAATAGGACTCGAATCCCACTATTACTTGCAATGGGATGGTCCATATCTCTTTAAAAAATAGGTTTTGGATGCATGCTCCAGATTGGATTGGGGTATTTAATCCACTCACAACAAATAGCTTGAATAGAATACATAACAAAATTCCTAATAAAAATGGCTAACGTGCTCCATCTTCCCCAAATAATAATCATTGAAGGGCATCTCAAATGCAGGATACCAAGCAAGTTCGGACGTTGCATGAACACCAAACGATCCTCTAAATTCGATCTGGAATATAAACAGGACTACCGATTCTAAATTAGCCTGTGAATCTGAACTTTATCGTTGTATTGTTGCTGCTAAACCTAGATCTAACGAATGTTGAATTGGATAATAATATTCACTTCTGAGCTAAACTTTGCAGATGTCGTCTCTTGATGTGCAGTGGTATTTGGATGAGATGATGAAGAATACGATACCTTGACTGCAATTCTTAATTTTCTACTGTAGTTTATACCAAGGCATGTATGCTTACATCATTACCACAAACTGGAGAAATGAACTCACACTGTAAGTGGGGGAGAAAAGTCTCCCGCATAAACCTCCCCAAATTACTCTCGCCTCTAAGCATCACAACTCCAAGCCGTTCCTTGACCTGTGAATCGCCTTACCCTTTTCGTATTTGAGTCATCGATGTCATTGCATGATGAATTTTGGGCCCTTGCCTCTTGAGCTGTATAAGCTCAGTGAGCAAATTTCTGTATGCTGTGAGAGATACGACGCAATCAATTTTCATGAACTTGAGCTTGATATAAGCATCTTGGGAAGCATGTCTGCAATTGTTTAACCTTTTGACATTGTAATTTGATCTTTTTGAACCAAACTTTCTAGAGAGATGAAGTAGAACCTATTTTTGAAAGATGAAGGATGCCAAAAACAGTGATGACGTTGCCAACGTGTGATCAGATGTGGACTGTTTCTTAACCAGCTATTTTCATGGTGTACATTACTGTACAACTGCCCTTCAAAACAATTCCATGTTCAAATGTATTATTTGTGGATAACAGCTTCCTTTTAAATCCACTGTAAATATCTACAGCTTAATATCCACCTCTCCTAGACAGCGACTCACCTATCTATTTTTTTTCCAATTATATCTTTATCGAGCAAGTGCCCTTCTTCGACTTCACGTGATTGTTGGCCCATTAATTATAGCCTCTCTAAAACAGTCATAAGAAAAAATATTGAGCAGATCATCATCAATCCTGATATCTATCTCATCCAACACATTGATGATCGAATTAACTTCGACAATGTGAGACTTGATAGGTGTGCCAACTTTGCATGCAAAGAAGAGAGGTTGCTTCATAATCAAATGGATCTCAAGTATTTATTAAGAAAGTGATCTTGAAGTCTATTATATAACGAAGCAGTAATCTTCTCGAAAGAAAACTCAATCAAATTTTCGTCCTTCATAAGTGAATTATGTTTTGGGCTCTTTCATCTAACTCCTCCCTATCTGCATCCTTCATTTCAGCTAAATTGATGATGATGTCTACCTTTATTATATCCAATTTGATTTCCGACACCTTGATGCTTCTGTCGGAGAACCCAAAGCTCTGGTACCAATTGATTATGACACTGATTTAAAAAAAGTTGTAGGATTGAGATGCTGAAGAGACTAGAAGGCACTGATATGCGTGCCTACATCCTTAGGCAAAGGATGAGGAGAAGAAAATTTTGAGCTGGATCGTTTCCTTGAAACGTTAATCCCCAACTAAAGTAGACACAAAACTCTTTCAAATGAAAATTCTAAATATCTCACAAAACAATAGAAAAGTATTATCCTGCTTTATTCTTTTTTTTGTCTTTTTTCTTCTGTTTATCAGACAAAATCCTATTCAAGAAATTGGGGTAGAACTCTCAATCCTTGTCTATCTCATTTTTATATGATTGTTATTGAAATATCTCGCAAAATTATGGAGCTAAACATGACTCTGATCCAACAACTTCTAATTGCAAATGGGTCAGTTTGGGTCTCCTTAACAAAATGGGTCGTGTAGTCATATTTCATACTCCTAATTGGATTTGGTTGGTATTTAAATCGCTCCCAACATATGCTCTCTTTAAGTACAAAACTCCCTTTGTCTTATTCGATACGCTGAAGATGTTCCAAAGAAAAATTTCTAGAACAGAGATCCCAATCCTTTTTAGCAAACAAGGGTTTGATATTTCCATGGATATTTCGGGGCTTCGTTGCTTATTTTTTCTTCTTGTGTTTCAAAATAAAACCGTTAAAAGTATTAGCATTTCAATTTCCATTTACTTGTCCTTGGCATTTTACTGGTTTTTCGATTCATATACCTTTCGGCTTTTGGAATCGCATAATTTATATACTCATTTCAGGAGCAACCACAAACGTGATAGCTAGGTGGTTTAATATTCTTGTCCTTACTCTATACTGATTCAAATAAACAAAACATGGCTTGCAGGCACATTTTTTTAAAATCCTGATGACATTATATTCTTTCTTGATACATTGGTTGAAATGGTACCGTCAATGGGTACGGGGTTAGAATCTTGGGTATCTAGACATGTTCGAACGGTATAGCTCAAGTGAGATTGTTGGGAAGAATAGCCGACAATATGCTAATAGATGGGGCAAGAAATGTACACATTTAGGTAAAAGTAACAGAATGTCAACTACTATAAATATATAATTCCAACATTCATCCTGCACTTCCTACGGTTTCAAGAAATTCTATGTAATCATGGTCTCAAGAAATTCGAGTGGCGGTGCTCCGCACTTGTTAAAAATCCTGCTGTGGTGGCATTTAGCTATTTGACACAAAAATTGGTTCACACTCCAATTGTGTGTGTGTGTATGTTTCTAATAAACCGTGACATCATTTTTCCTCATTGTCATATGATGCACGTGGATAATGATGTTGTGTATTTGAGTGTGTTCATATGGTTTAAAGAACTTCCAGTCTTTTCGTTTGCTTTACCGAGTATTTTTAGTAATGGTGCTGATTATGTTTCCCTTCTATTCTTTGGCAGCTATGGGGTTTCGCACATTCCTCGCTGTATCTCACCTGACTGAAAAGAGAGATCCCCACCGAATTCTTTTTGTATTGTACATTTATGTTCGTTAATTCATTGTACTTGAATATGATATGTGGCTAGCACATTTTAATGATTTACCAATTGTGATGCACATTGCCGTTCGGAAGCCTGAGGAGCCATTACAAAAGCTTTATATATAGTCGTGTACAATCACAGCTTGGGTTAGTAAATGATTCATATCCAGTATCTCAAGAATAATGCTGGTATCCCACTCTCCCTCTCTCAATGTATAATGCTCTCTTGCTGCTGTTACTGATATTTAAGGTGCGTTGTGATTGATGATTAAGCCAATCCCCTACTTCATCTACTCCCGTCTGGACCCAGCCTAGGATTTTAAGCACTTTGATATTCAGTGTACTTTTACGTAATTATAATCTTCGTCTGACCACATCCACATCCGAACATTCTTCAACCTGGTCTGTTCAACCTGGTCAACAGACTGGCGTCGTGGTATTCCCCGACTTCTTCTAGTTCATGCAAACTCCGAAGCGTTTGAGGGCGAAGTATCAAGATGGATGACTTCTTGGAAAGTCTTCTGACCACATCCACATCCGAACATTCTTCAATCTGGTCAACAGACGGGCTCTGTGGTATTCCCCGACTTTTTCTGGTTCATGAAAACTCCGAAGTTAAGCAATGAGGACGAAGTATCAAGATGGATGACCTCTTGGAAAGTCTTCCACCTTTTGGAAAGTCTTCGTGATTTTGTGACTTGTGTCTTTGTGATTTTGTGACTCTTGTGATTTGACCTCTTGGAAAGTCTTCATGATTTTGTGACTTGTGTCGTCGTGATTTTGTGACTCTGACCTCTTGGAAAGTCTTCATGATTTTGTGATTTCTGTCGTCGTGATTTTGTGACTTGTGATTTTGTGACTCTGACCTCTTGGAAAGTCTTCATGATTTTGTGATTTCTGTCGTCGTGATTTTGTGACTTGTGATTTTGTGACTCGTGTCCTTCCTATGGATAACCTCTTCAAAAGTCTTCGTGATTTTGTGACTGCTGTGAGATGTCGAAGTACTCCTTTCCGATGAATTTTAAAAAAAACGGGTTCGGACTGCTGTGAGAGGTCGAAGTACTCCTTTCCGATGAATTTAAAAAAGATGAATTTAAAAAAACAGGTTCGGCTTTCCAATGAATCAATGAAAAACCCTGATCAACCGACTGCTGTGTAATTTCCGTGAAGAAACGTTGAGAGAGTGAAACCATAAAGATTATCACACATATTTGCTAAATATTAGACGTAACCCACATGAAGGGCTGCCAAGGGCATAACCATTATCCAACTAAAACGAATTGAGGTTAGCTGGAAATAGAAAGACGACCAACCCACCTCCACAGAGCTACATCAAACCATGCTAGGAGTTTCGAATGCAAGACTTGTCCATGCAAACTAGCTACATCAAACCACTGCACCCTACTTCAAGATTCTCAAGTGACAGCCAGTAATTCATCATGCTGTATAGTACGGTACAAAAGTAAAGGAACCGAAAACTTACATCGATCCGTCCATGTAACTCATCGACATTTTACAAACGGAATGAACCAATTACAACGCTCAATTGAATCTTTTCTCATAAACAACAAAAACATTTGAGCATGGTCTGCAAAGGCATGGTCACACCTCGAGTTGAGCTATCCTGGGATCACCAGCTCTGCCAAGATTATCCGCGCAGGAGAGATCAGGATTGTTATCCTGATGTCGCGTTCCTGTTAATCTTAGAAATCCATGTTATTCAGCCATTTGGTTACGTTGATTCTTCCATTTTATCCCCCGGATGGCCAAAGACGCGCAGATTGCGATCCATTGAACCCACTGCCAAATATTTCGCATCCCCGCCAAATTTGACGGATGTCACTTTCCCTGGTCACAGAAGACAATTGGTTCAGTTACTAGAGAGAGAGAGAGAGAGAGAGAGAGAGAGAGAGTCGCGGACCTGTGCCTGATAAATCTGGGAATGTTTTGATAAGATTCCACTCCGATTTAACATTCGCAACTTGATAAACCCTGTACACAATTCATTCAAAATAAACTCATTAATGACAGGATAAACATAATTAATTATGGGTGTTAATATACATATCGTTTTTCTAATGCTCAACACCTTTCATCTTGATATACACATCATGGATGATCAAGACACCAAAAATCAAGTGAATTCAATGCCATTTGACCCTTAATCTAACCGTTGCTCAATAGAACTTTTTGCAACGGGTGGATCGAGGGACACATACCTTTAGGGTTCACCCATATTCGGAGTTTTGGGTTTTTAGAATGTATACAACAATCCTACAAAAGAAATTTTCAAAAAAATATACGGAAACCCCACTTTTTGTGGGCGTGCTTGCACTTCCACATGTACATATTATCGTGTGTGCGCGCGTGCAAATGATCCTCTGCAAAAACTTTCCCATGTAAACACCGTAAGCAACGGCCCTTGATATTGTTTTCCAAGATCTAAACCGTTGGATGTTATCTATACATCCATATACCCTCACAAACCAAAAATTCAAAAATACACGCCCCTTGATTGGATCGGTATAACATATTATATTGTTATGATAATGTTGAATTTGTAACGGCTTGATCGAGAATTAAATCCATTTAGGACTCTCCCATTATTGTTTATGCGATATATATGGATCGGTTAACCCTTGAAAAAAATTCTATTTTTTTCAAGATTTAATCCATGCATATATATATATCTCAAAAAATAATGGGTGAACCTTATGAGGATCTGAAACTTTATCAAGCCGTTATAAATTAACGGTTTCAGAACAATAAAACATCATATACCGATCCGATCGAGAGGTAAATAGAGAAAAATTTGGTTTGTGGTGATATTATGATGTGTAGATATCATCCAATAGTTTAGATGTAAAAACATTAAAACATTAAAACTCATGGTGTTTACATGATGAAGTTTTTGCATAGAATTGTATGCATGTATATAAGAAATATGGGTAGCTGCTAGCCAAAAAGAAAATTCTCCTTGGTTAGCATCAAAAAACCATCCTAGCACCCGGCTATTTTTCACGTCAATCGAATCCGTTCATTTTGATCTTCATATTCTAAAACCCTAAACTATTAATTTTTATATAACCTAAAGGGTTTATTTGTTCATTTAACCGTTGTAATGATCTGATAATTAAAATTGCGAGAGGTGGATGAATGAGCAACCACCTTGGGTTCACTTGAAAATTAATAGTCTGAAATTTTAAAACATAAAGATCAAAATGAATAGATCCCATTGTCAAAAAATAAGGGTGTTTTTGAAGCTAGCCAACGAGGGATTTCCTCCTTTGGGAGTGATTTCCTCCTTGGCCAGCTGATACTCATTTTTCTATGTGTGTGTGTGTAATAATAGAAAACATATGACATACGTATCTAAGCCACATATGTGCCTCAAAAAATCCACCCTTTTTTATTTTTTCAAATGATTGGAACCGTTCATTTTGATCTTCATATTATAAAACCCTAAAATACATATTTGGTGAATAAAAGAGGTTTTACCCGTTCACATCCACCCGTCGCAAAATTAAAAATTCTGCATGAATAAAACTTTTACATTGTGTAGATGAATAGGTAAATCCCCTTATGTTCACCCAATATTTACTATTTTAGGTTTTTAGAATTATGAGTATCACAATGAACGGTTTCGATCATCCAAAAATATTAGAGAAAGGAGAACTTTTGAGTTTGCATGTTTTCCATATATATACTAGAAATTGCCTGTGTCCGAAGGGCATGGATGCAGTCGTCACCATGGCGCAAATTCAGAGAGAAGCGGGGGGCCAAAGCGGAAAAAAGTGTGGGTGTGTTCGGAGGGCCGTGGTCAAAATGAGGAAAAGCATGTCCTAAGCCCAGAGGGCATAAAGGCAATCGTTGCCAGGACGCAAATGCAGAGACCAGGAAAAAAAACGTGTGCACATAGTGCACGGGGACCAGAAAAACCCGGTGAGAAACGGGAATCAAAGGAAAAAAGTGTGGGTGTGTGAGGGGCGTCGGCGGGTAAAAAGAGGAAAAGCAGGGACAACAGTGCAAAAAAATCGAGATTCAAAGTAGAAAAAGAGCGATGACAAGCCCGTAAATAAGGGGAAGATGATGGGTCTTTGGGTTTTACGGAAAAGTAATGGCAAACTTGCAAATAAGGGGAATGTGGTGGGCTTTTTGTTAGTGTTCCATCAAAACACCCAACCACACACCCAACCCCTCACCCACACCCCATTAGGCTCCCCACTATCTCAAACACTTTGTCCTAGTAGGACAAGCAGGACAAAATTCAAAAGCATCCTTCATTTATATTATACATGCACGCACGCATGTTAGATTACAAAATTTCCATTTGATTTTTTGAACAAAAACTTAACACCCCAAATAAGAAAAGTGTGAACCTAAATCTCACAAATCTTCTTTAGTAGATGTGATCAAACACATCCAAACTATCTAAAAATGCAATTTTAGATTATTTGGATATGTTTTGCTAATGCATAAAGTGATAATAAAATCAATGACCTATTATTTTATTAAAAGTGACTGGTTTGTCACCTTCTTGATGCACTGGTAAAGCATACTGAAATGAAATTTGTTTCTATATAGTTTAATTGGATTAGATCACACCCAAAGGAACAAATTTGTAATTTATGTTCATAATTTTTTTCATTTGAAGCGTTAAGATTTCATTCAAGAAATAATCAAAAAATTTGTAGTTCAACTCATACACACACATTAATGCAAACAAGAGAGAAATAAGTTTAAAAAGGAAAATAAAAATAAAAATTTAATTGAAGTCTTAATATTAATTACATAGATAAGGAGTCATTAGTGACACATTGACAATAGAACATAAGGTGTTTATGCACGTTGCCATTGTTTCGGATTTGAAGCAAGCTTGATGTGATACGACTAAAGCATTCCAGTATACTACTGATATTGGCTAGTAACTTCAATTCTTCAAGCCATTGGTAGCAGAAATCCAGTATTTCGATTCCATGATGACAGAAACTCTTGATATCAATACCACAAAATGCGACCCGGCCTTGCGATGAATGCCAATATTTTAACGTCATTTAGTACCCTAAACCCCCCTAATTTTTTGGAATGAAGACTATGATGATGCTGATTTAGTACCCTAAAGCCGCCGCTTTTTTACACAAGTTGTATTTAAGCGACACCTTATGTCACGTCCTCCTTATAAATTAGCTAATACATATTGTTTCTGTTAAGTTAATATTGTTCTTTATATTTTGTTACTACTGTAAATTAGCTTCATTTTGGATTATATCTTCCTCTTTTTGCGCGGGTTAAGTTCTAATATTTTGTACATGCGATCTGTCAGTTTTTCCATGAAAAAGTAGATATAGTGTTTATGCAATCTTGTTAAAGGGTATATAGACCGATAAGTATTATTTCTCTATTTTCTAAGTGGAAAGTAAGACTCTAAACCCAAATCTATTTAAAATTAAAAGTTTGTTAAGGTTACACAAAATCATATTACAAAGTTATCTGTAATATCTTACGACACAACTTAAAGTTTATGGGCAACGAGACACGATACCTCGAGCCCCCTCCACGAACGTTTCATACCAGCAGCAGCTGGAGAAGAACATCGGATGAGAATGGTAACTGAATGGTAACTTACCTGGTAATAATAGAAATAGAGGGCTAAGGATTTACGTCTTATACCTAAGGATCTATTATTTTGGGCCATAGATTGCTTTGGAATGGGCATAGAATATAAAGTTGAAGTATCAGTTTAGGGATAAAACAGCTTAACTATAAAACTCTTAACGGCTTCTTTGTAGTATTAACTAATTTAAAGTCGGGGTTGTTTCAAAGTGGTTAAAATATAAACTGATCCACCATTTGCAGTACACATTTATTTATCAGAGATTGTGAACAGGGAACTAATCCTTACAAAAACCAGCATTTCAAATTATTTTTTTACACATCGGAAATAAAATCATTTTTCAATCTATCACATTTCTATTCAATTCGTATATTCTTTCTTAATGACTTTATATGACATCACGTATTCTATTCAATTATTATCCATGGAAAGCTTATATATTCTTCTTTAGTGACATTATTTGATAAACCACTTTTATCCTTCCGTCGTTACCAACCATCAGGGTACACATAGACGTCCGGTACTTGCAGCCTTTTTGTTTGGTTGGGAACTCTATATATTGTTTCCAACTATCGGAACTATACCAAAAAAGGGAAAACATTCAATTATGTTGAAAACTTCAACAATTCATAAATGACATTTAATTCTTAAATTTTCATGAAATATCTACAAGGACATGAAAGCATACCTTATATCGGAACCAGCCATAGCAATATAGCTCCCACTGAAATCAAACTCCACTGCAAGAAAGATGCCGGATTCTATATGTTACAAAAAGGAAACTGACCAGCAGATATTGCATTTACAAATAAACAAAAATCAGTGTGCTGATAATTCTGAGATGTAAATTCCTAATCGAAGGCTACAAACATCGGGAAGAGTCAAGTGGGATATGGAAATTCCATGATGTTTAATCCTTCAAGCATGTTTGTCTTTATTAGCATGCTAGGAATTAGATAAATACAAATAAACATTAAAGACACTCGCATGTACAGGCCGGCAAAGGAAACATCGAGACATATCTGCATAGAATTCAAGATATAAATCATGTGATTTAATTTTCTAAACAAACAAAAAAAGGCAAGAATTATTCTGAGGATAAAAATGCACCCAGATAGTCAGAAATTATTGTACCAGAGTTTGTCGGGGTATTTGAGTCATATGGAGCATAGTTTCTGAAGTTCTTCAGTTTACGAAGGTCCCAAAGCCTAACTCCATCGAGGGCCGCAGTCTGCCCAACAAGGATGCAGTTCAGAACAAGACTCTTTTTTCCATATTGATATTTTAGATTCCATTTCATTCGGAAGCACATACCGCAAGGAAGTATCCATTTTCAGAAAATGATATAGCTGTGACTGTCCCAACATGTCCATCAAATTTGGCAACATTTGACTGCAAGTTTACATATTATTAATCAAGAACATGACAGATGTGGAAAGAAGTGTTCATGTCTCAACAACCATTGACTTGTAAAGGAGCTACAGCTGACTGATCTGTCAAGAACACTATCGTACCTGAGATTTCACATCCCAAATTCTCACGAGGGCCCCAGATGTGCCAGTTCCAAGAATAAGACCATCAGGATGGAAGGCAGCTGAAGTGTAACCCTCTTCTGTAGAAGGTTCGCCAACCTTCATCCATATTCTTATAGATCAATGCACAGTTCACTCACAAATACACACAACACAGAGGCAGGTAGGATATACCTGTGTCAGGCATGATCCGGATGCCAAGTCATAGAAACACCAAGTGTTATCCATAGAAGCAGTCACAAAGTATTTATTGGTGGCATGAACTGTGACTGCTTGTACCTGTTTGAACAGTCGATGGGGTGCGAATTAATAGTAACAATGTTGACTAAACATTTACATGCATGATGTTCAAACAGATATAAAAATGCATTATACATTGCTTTAACAAGACAAATAACATATATGAAAAGTGGAAAAAAAATAATCTAACTATAACAGATAAAGATCGAAGCAGAGCTTTGGATCTATGTTTGCTATCAGTTATAACTATACAATCATTATTTTGAGTATATTTTATCAGTATTTAAGTACAAGAATATTTCAAACCCCCTTTACACATCATGTTCTCTAAAGAGAGCAGACACTCTTGAGAGGTTTGACCTTTTTTTGCTATTCATATTATTATTTTCGATCAAACTAACTTTTTATGTAATTTATGATCAATTATCTTTGTCTATATCATTTTATGGTTTATTATCTCTGCGACTCTAGTTATCCATGATTTTTTCAGTTGTTTACCAATTAAAGATGATATTAGTTTTATGTTCAGTATCTGCATCAAAATAAATTAAGTTCTATTGGTTAGTTTGATCAATTTTTGCAAAACATAAGTTGCATTTCAAGTACGAAAGGGGCATTTCTTTCAACATGTTTAACACTTGTAACAAACCGCCCAACCCCCAAATAAAAGAGTGTAAAAACTTCCTGCTCTCATACCCTTTTTAAAGGGTTTTTTAATTATATGCCCCCAAATTTTTCTGAATTTAGACATTTAAACCCCCACCGAAAAAATCTTCATATTTAGAAAGTTACCCCTCAAATCATATTGAGTTAGGTTAAAAGGAAATGTTGGCATTGGCTACCCATAGAGGAATTCCTTCCAATGCACTAGTAAAAAATCCAATATCTACAGTATTTTTGGATGATAAGCACCATTTATTGTAGTCATCGTATTCTAAAACCTCAATACACTAAAAGTCTAGAGAAGGTTTGCATGTTGATTTAGTCATTGCAAACTCAATGTTTTCGCAATAATATAAGTATAGAACTTTTGGAAGCCACGATAGCATACACAACAATGCTATGAGAAAGTGTCGGACTTTGATTAATGAAAAGCGGCATATTGGTGTTGCCGTGAATAAAAGACCAGATGATGCTAAATTACAATGCCATGCATCGATTGCTTGCATTCGTTTTCTTTGGTGTCAACACATTGGCATTTCATGGTCAATGAATCCAAAGGATCCAAAAACAATGGAATTTTTGAAACTTTTATAGGTTCTCGACTCTTGTTATGAAATTATTAGTGAATTTGTTCTGCAAAATGCTTCAAAAATATGATAAACTGGTATCGGCAACAATTCAAAAATAAATTGTTAATGCCGCTGCTATTGAAACAACCAATGCCATTATCCAAGATATTGAAAATGGAGTATTTTTTATTTTGGTTGATGAATCCTGTGATGTGCCAGTTAAAGAGCAAATGGATGTTTTGAGTTATGTCAACAATAAAGGACAAGACAAGCGATGCAACGCTTTCTTGTCATTGTACATATCATATACCACCGCTATACAACTTAAAGTGGCGATTGATTCACTCTTCTTTAGACATGATTTGAGCATATTGTGCTTACGCGGTCAAGCGTAGGATGGAGCTAGTAACATGGGTGAATTTGGTGGCCTTAAAAAGTTTTAGTACGAAGTAGAATGGATGTGCCTTTTATGTCAATTACTTCGCTGACCAACTTCAATTGACTCTCAAAACAGTTGCACAAAGCCATTTGCATGTTGCCTTATTATTTAATTTGGTCGCAAAAATAATAAAGGTTGTCGGAGCCACAGGTAAGCAGAGAGACACTTTAAGATCAAAAGTAGATAGAGTTGCAAAGAACTTGGATGCGGCGACCTCACTAGTGGTCAAGGTTTAAACCAATAAACTAGCATGGAAAGGTCTGACAACACACGTTGGGCTCTCATTATGCCGCCACTACTAACAATTCACATGTCCGCCACTGCTAAAGATGGAGACAAAGAAAGGGGAGAAAAGGGAGGAAAATTTTGTAGCTGTACCGTACCCTTCAATTCTATACACGCAAGGATGCAGACCCAGGGGTATCAAAAATACACGGCCATATTTTACACAACAAAGTCCAGCCCACACAAAAAAGAAAAGGCCGTTAACTCTTGCCTCCATCTCTGCTTTTAGTTGCCACTGCACCATTTTGGAACTGTGAGACATGGTTACTAGCAATGATCAGACTTTTTTTAACTCAATTGTCCATTACCCGTTCAACAAACAACTTATCGCATATGTGACTTACATGTTGTTTTCTGCAAATGAATCGGACAGATGACATGAAAAAATGGAAATTTTATCAAATCTTGTCTTCGTGACAATTTACTGATAATAATGGTATCTGATATAGTCATACTTGGAGAAAATGCACATGAAACTAGCCTTTTGTTTTAATCTTGTGGCGATGTCTGAGTATTGAATACAGTTTTATTTTGGTCCTGGATCATTACATGTGTATTGAGGCTCCGTAGACATTTATATGTTACTTCCATTCCAGGTTGATGTTCTTAAAAATTAACGAATTTGAGCTAGCAGCGTCAACATAGTAAAGGTAACTTGCTCATATCATGCACTCATGAAGTACAGATGAAAATCAAGCAGACAATTTTTGTATTCATGCGGTACACAGTGATAGAACTTACCTCTGCAGCGTGGTCCTTCAAGATGTGTCTACAATTAAAATTCCCATCACCGGTACCTTGCCAAACACGAACAGTCTGCATTGAAGTAGAGCAGTGAATTTATTTAAAGGTGCAAGAAAACATCATGCCCGCGGTGCATTTTAGGCCTCACTTAAATTACAACAAATACTTTCCCAGAGTTTCAGATTTCATCAAATACTCAGAAGTAAATCATAAGACATTCTCGTAGAAGGAAAACACAGAACAGATGTACATTAGTTTTGCACAAATTCTACTCCGATGTTGCAGATAAAGAGGCAACCACCACCTTGTATGCAAATCACAAGTTAACACATTCACATACAGGATGATGATATTGACAGTAAATCAAAAAAAAATATTTTGTTTATCTTATTTTCAATTAGTTAAATGGATTGTCAACATTATAGTATCAAATAACTGGTTGGCATCAAACTTTTGAATATGCAGTGTAAACAATATTGACATTATGTACCGATTAAAATGATAGTAACTTCGAAAGATGCAACTTTGAGGACTTCATTAAGTAGAATTTTGCGATACAAAGACTCGCCAGAACATAAACTTCTGTGCATCTGAACCTAGTCAAGTGCAAGGACAATGAAACATGATGGCTACCTTAGCAACCTTTCTACAGAAAAAAACATATAAGTAGATGTCTTCCACAAATAAGACAACAAAGCACTTAAATCAGCTGGTATTAAATAAATTCAAATCACTGCCATGTTGTGGCAGCCATGTTTAATAGTGACTGACCTTATCCGCTGAACCAGTTATAAACAGGTCATCACGAGGCACAAATTTCACACTGGTAACCTACAAAAGAGATGAAGCTTTGTCAGCAAAAGTCATCACTTACAAGATTATATAGTTCAAATTGAGAATTAATATAAGAAAATTAAAATATTCTAACATATGATCTGAATTTACCACTAAGGGCTATCATTTAGCTTTTTAAGTTTCTACGCATGTAGAACTTAGGATGGCGAGAATGGATAATTCGATTAAGCCTCCACAAATCAACTAGTTTAAAAAGCTGTTGGGCAGTTGTGGCAAATTTTGTCCATTTTGGCATTTTCCATAATTTGGGCCTATTTGTATAGAAGTCTTGTAGATGCATAAAAGCTGTAACACCATATTGTGAAAGTTTTATCATGGAATTGCCAAAGAGAAAAGAAAGAAGTAATTGAAAAGATTGAAGCTAGAACCTTCTTTGAGTGGCCAGTGAGCGTGCATAAGATCTGACCTGCTGCCCTATCAAAAAGCACCGCATTTGCATCCGCCCCACCAGTTGCAACAATATCCTACCAATCATTAAGAGTCATATGATAACATGTACAAGACCCAAACATAGCATTATACAATCAAGCTAAGCATGTCGGTATCTTGAAGCAAATGATGATATACTACCATGTGGTTTCAGTTCAGCATAAAAGAATACATAAGCAAAGCGAACCCCCCCACCCCCCCCACCCCCAAAATAATAATAATAATAACAATAATAATAATAATAAATAAGTTGTGGTCTACATTTTCTATTATCATAAATAACCTTCAGATTTTTAAGACTAATCCAAGCAACCATTCATCTCAACTTAATTCTAGACAACACATTTACCATATCCCTGCATGACTGCAATGATTCCCCTCTACAGGTATGATTAAGCTGGTTATAATCCTAGTACAAGCACACAATAAATTTCTGACATATCAAGATATACTGAGACAATGCACATTGATAATACAATTCCAAGGGAGAAATCTGTAGATATGTACCTTGGAAGGATGGACGTCTATAGATAAAATGCCTGGCTTGTTAGTCTTGTGAAGAGGATGACTTGAAATCTGTGTGTAGCTTTCCAACTCATCAACAGATGCCAACGTATGCGGAATCTAGCAAAATAAAAAAAAATAAGAATTTTTAACATGATTAAAAAAGCATAAGAAGTATCTCCAGATGCCGTTCAGAGAGGTACACAAGGATTTAGCATTATATTATGTTCATTTATACTAAATGATTCAAAATTGTGACAGATAAGGACTACTAGCTTCTTTCATTGTTCTATTTTAAAGTCTCATATTTGTAACACTTTAAATGAATTTGATGCCTAAGACATCTAACCATTAGAAAAAGAAAAAAATGTAGCACACAAATATCAACAATAACTGGTTTCAAAAAGTTGATTTCAAACATAGGATAAAGGGTAGCAAACCTGCCGCTTTTTCCGCTGGCCTGAAAGTAAAGCATTGCACTCTGTAAGCTCAGCAATAATAATTGGATTAATACCAGGTCGGATTTTCTTTCCGTCAGGGCCTAGCTCATCCTCTGCAGCTGCAAGCAATATACATCAAACTATTGAGACAAAGTTCAGTTTTGTATTACACAATGTATATGTATAACTTATGAACCTCTTTTTCCATTGCTAACAACAGCATTAGCATTAGAAGGAGCAGTTGACAGTGGAATTTGTCTTTCAGCCTGCGCCAAAAGCGTTCTTGCATCATCCCTTTCTTTCTTCAGTCTGGCTATAACACGACATGCCGCATCATGCTGACAATCAAAAATATGAATATACTTCAGTGGTAAATAATCTGAGTTTCTCACAGAAATAACAAGTTAAGTGAATGAAAACATCTTACAATAACAAAATGGAATATGACAACTGCCTACTAAACAAGCCAACATACTAAATTAACAGACTAACTCCAGCATGAAAAAAACTACCACCCAAAAAAATAAAAATAAAAAGAAAATATAACTTCACAAACTAACTCCAGCATGAAAAAAACGACGACATGGTGCCATAATCTAAGAAATATTAATAAGTTCATCGATGACTATTCATCAAAAACGGAACCAAACTTGAAAGATTTTGCTGACACCTATGGCTGTAGCACTTTTCTATTAGGTGATCAGTTCTCCGGACCAACAAATGAACATGATAAGCTAAAGATGACATTTAAGCATATTGTCATCACGTGCAGTTGTTTATACAGGCATATCAGTTACCATATTTACACTTCACTGTGGGGTCATTCTCATGCCCGTCTTTTGCAACATGAAACAGAATAAATGGTAACATATACACTTCTCATAGAAAGCTTTTTCATGTATCTTATATTCAATGTGTTGCACAATGGGAATGCATCACTAAATAATTTGCAATTTCAGAAATACATTGTGGCACCCCAAAATAGGACTCCTGATGTATTCTTCAAAGCTCGGAAAAAATTTGACAGTTCTGATGAAATTTATAAAATCAGGGGTAAGGATTCTCTAGGGACGACACAATGAAGATATTAAAAACACCAAGTCTCGGATCACAGTAAACCAGGATCTTCTTCTTCCTTCTCTGATAATGTGGATGACAAGTGACAAGTCACATGAAAGCAAGTGTACCAGCTTATTACAACAATGAAACTTACAAAGCTATCCAGCTTCACATTCCCAAACCTTTTCCAATTGAAGGATAAAAAGAAAAAAGATCTCTACAAAATGAATCCTACAAAAATTGAGTCGCAGCAAGACATTGTCATTGTGGTTAGGCTAACTCCAAGTAGCTACAATAATGTACCAAATACATGAGTCACTGAGTCATCACCCCAAATGAAATAACTAGTTCACCAGCTTATTACAAAAACAATTAAGCCTTTAAAACAAACAACTTCCAAATTACCAGACTTTCCAATTAAAGAACAAAAAAATGAATGGCCAATTGACACATGACAAATGTCTATATTTGGATATATTTTTTTCTTCTGGCCATGGGCAGGTCTTCGAAGCTGGGACCTCACATTTCCCAACACACTTCATTTACCGTTGAGCCCTGGCTTTGTGGCGCTTTCATATTTGATTGGCTTGTGATTAAGATCCACATGCTTTTATCAGCAGGTTTTGCTCAAGATTCTACTGATTGTCAGCTTCATTTGCGGTAATTTTACAATCAATAGCACATGCCATTTTTGAATGGGGACATACAATTTACCAGATCCATTGGTGAGCATTCTCAACAACTAATAATCTTTACTTCTAATACCATCCATATACTTAATATCAGTTTACATGTATTATTATTATTATTATTTTATTCTTCATAATACCATGAATGTAGGCCCATCATGGAAAAGTATGCAACTGGCATCAAAAAAAATTTCGTAATTGAATATACATACATGAGATACAAGTAATTTTCAGAGCATGACAGCAAAGCCATAATATGTACATAGCCCGTACCATATACAAGGCATGGCTAAGCTCCTGCCTAGCTGTATGCAATTGTTGCTCCAATGCAAAATTAGATAGCATCAAAGCATCCCATTCCTGTTGGCCAAAAGAAAACAAGCAACAAAAATATCTCAGTATGGAAAATGCAGGTAAAAAGTTATACACAACTTAATACTTAATAGCATTGGCAAGAAGATATGATGGTATGCTACAGTAGTACCTAAACAGAAACAGCTCACAGATATATACCATAATATAAAGTCCATGAATATTATGCCTTACTGACATGATGGCCCAATCAAGGGGTAGTGTTCAAACTCTCCAAGTTAGTAATGCAACTGAACAATTATCAAAGATGTGAGGCTTTTCATTCTGTGTAAGATCTAATATTTCTCATCCTATGTAAGAAACATCCTAGAGCAAGAGGCGCTTGAGTCTGGAAAAAATACAAGGGAAACATCAGCTTGATGTAACAAATTGCTCAAAAATTACCCTCATATTGAGTATAGAATTCATTATTCGTGCTAGTACCACCTTCACGGTCACAACAAACATACAACCATGGTACATGGGCATGCATGCACATGTGTGCCTACCCATGTGCACAATCTTAAATTCCTCAAAAGAGAGCGAGTTAGACATGTTGGTCCTCTCAAGCTACAGGGCACACAGATACACTTGCAAATAGAGAGAATATATGTGCACGCATAGAAATAGAAGAGCAGGGGAGTGGATGGCGCAATTAATTCACAAAGATCATGTTGGAGCCACATAACCCAATACCGCCACACAAATTTAAAGTCCACAAGCCAAAACTGTGGCATACATATGTACAGACCAAGAAACCATGGGCACTCATTTGCAAGAGCATGATCTAACACATCTAGGAAATCACGAAACATAGAACATTTTTTTAAAATATGCAAAAGGAGTTGTCCTTCAAAGTACGTTTTTGGTGTGTAGTAGTTTGATTGACTGAAATTCAACTGGTGCACACATCTTCTCGTTCTAATTAGCAAACTCTTTTGTTGCCTCTTTTCTCTTCCTCTCGAAAGAAAGCAATTAGTCCTAAATAATCAAATTAATGTTTGCCCCTTCTTTTCCTAAAAGAATATTACTTCGCTAATCACTTTGCCTCTTGCCACATCTTTCATCTTGCTTTTCGTTGATCACATAATAAAAGGATCACATGCATCGCTATCATAAAGATGTTGAAGCCTCTAAGATATCATCATTTCATCGATATCAAATCGTTAGGGATACTTAAAGAAATATAAAAGTTGCATCTGAAGACATAAATATCCAGAGATATTATCATTCCAAATCGCTATCTTCCACAACGTACAATAAGAGATCCAGTCTCATGTTGGACCGTCCAGAGATTTCTAGTAACATAGGAAAGTAACACACCTAATATTTTACATATAATATGATACTTATCCATCCATGCATTGCTAAGTAGCTTTACATATTTACACAAAACATACGTCCATATAGTTGTTCCTTAATGCATCGATAAAATGCCTTGGAAACATTAGGGTAACATGGTAGCATCAAGGGACAATGAGGACCAAGAGCTGCCTTTATGTAGTTTCCTCGCTCATATGTATGCATGTAAAATAAAAATCATATAGAAGATATGATTTTGTGTGGTCTCGTCCCTTACCATTAGTAGTGGGAGAACAAAACGAATCCTGATGCCGAACAAAATCATCTTGAGTTCACCCCCGAATATAAAGACATAAAGTTTGCTTGCGTAATCACATTTGAAAATGCATATAAAGAGAAAGGTTTCAACTTAATTAAAGTAGGTGTTTCTGGTATAACTCGGGTGCAAACGGTTATGCAAGCTCAAAGATATGAAGCACATGTCATTGAACTTGACCTACAACACAAATATATGAAGCGCATGTCATTGAATTTGACCCTACAACCTTTAGACTACATACTAACTTTAAAATAATTATGTTCTGAATGTTTCTTGATTGTCCATCATAAGCTCCAAAATGAAGTATGTTACATGTTCGGATAAAGATTCATAGCTTGGAACCTTGCAAAATGGGTTTTTTTTCGGTTACCTATTAATTTTGCAAGGCATGCAGAACACGATAAACAATGAGGTTCTAGAGTTTCAAGGTGTTTGCTATCATTTTGGCAATGCACTAGAACACCATTTCTTGAATGTTTAGTATAATAATGAAACGATGGATTAACAATTTATATATGAGACCAAGCCATGGCATAGTAAAAAACAGGGATTTGGGTTACATGAGGTCCCACATTCAAGCCTGGACTATGACCGTCATTTTAAAAAGGAAAAAAGAAAGAAATTACCTGATGCTGAACAAAATCATCTTGAGTCCACCCCCGAATATAAAGACCTAAAGTTTGCTTACGTAATCATATCTTAAAATGCAGATAAAGAGACAGGTTTCAACTTAATTAAAGTAGGTGTTTCAGGTATAACTCGGGTGCAAACAGTTATGCAAGCTCAATGAAATGAAGTACATGTCATTGAACTTGATCTACAACACAACTATATGAAGTGCATGTCATTGATTTGACCTACAACCCTTATGTTCTGAATGTTTCTTGATTGTCCATCATAAGCTCCAAAATGAAGTATGTTACAAGTATGTTACATGCTCCAAAATGATAAAGATTCATGGCTTGGAAACTTGCCAAATGGTTTTTTTGTTACCTATTAATTTGTAATACATGCAGTAACACGATCAACAATGAGGTTCTAGAGTTTCAAGTTGTTCACTATCATTTTGGCAAATGCACTAGAACACCATTTCTGGAATGTTTAGTATACTGATGAAATGCTGGATTAACAATTTATATATGAGACCAAGCCATGGCATAGTAATAAAACAGGGTGTTGGGTTACGTGAGGTCCCACATTCAAGCCTGGACTATGACCGTCATTTAAAAAAGGAAAAAGAAAGAAATTAAACATGATATACACATAAGCAAGATAACATAAATCTATTCAAACTTTTATTTTTTAGGCACCCTCAATAATGTAGATCAACTTGAACTGGGTGGATTTTTCTAATACGATTAAGGCTTTTTGTGGACAAAAGGTGGGATTTTTGGTGGAAGGATTTTTATTTGATTTTCAGATCTGAAGTAAGAAGATACAACGCCTCAATTCAAGAAGAGACAAACTCCTAGCTTTTGATTCGAGATCAAAGCCTAAATCTCCAACTAATATCCGTAGACAAATTAACTAGAAATAAACTAAAAGGGTTTTCTCAAACAAATCAAGCATGAGCCCCTTTAGGGCCGACCCTATGCTATAAATAGAGGAAAATTACCCCCGAAGAACCACTTTGTTCTCAAGATGGTGCGTGAAGTGTGTGGACGGTTATTCCAAGTGCAGGTGTTCCTGATCCGCCCCTCACCAGCCTCCAACTCTACCACGCCCTCTACATCCTCCGCATCATTCACTATCAATATCTGCAAGTTACGGTCGCCACACCAGTGTCCCGGATGGAACTTTTCGTCAAACATGAAGCATAATCCCTTCGCACGCTTTTCTCATATCTCAACATCCATCATAAGTCGTATCTGCCCCTCTGGTCGAACCTCAACACCCTTCTACTTGCTGGCTGATGCCCCGCCTGTGGCCGCTGCTCCCCATGTGGCTGCCTTTTGTCCCTCTACAGGTTCCTGCCCCCGAAATGAAGGGCCTCCCCACGCCCCCGGGCTCTCCTCTCTTCTGCCAGTTTATCATCCACCATTCTCGCGACGCAAATCAGTGGGCTTCTGGATCCTCAGCTCTCCTCTGATGGTGGGCTTCAGCCCCTTCATAAAACAACCCTCAACAGACTCTCTTAACACCTCCACGGACTCGGCTTACCTGCATCTCAAACTTCCTGATATATTCCCTAACTGTCCCCTTGAGACCCCCTCCTGTCTCAAGGAATACAGCCTCCCATATGCGCTGCCCGCCTGCACCTCTCCAAAATGTTCCGTAGGAGAGTCATGAACTCCTCCTAAGAGCAAAAAGGACGGTTCTGTTGTGTCCACCGATACCACGACAATGTCTCTATCTCCAGGCAGACCCCGACTGCCATAAGCCAATCCATCTTCTGAACCATCGACATCTCAAAGTATCGCTCCACCATGTATATCCATGAATCTGGGTCCTCCCCATCAAAGACGGGCATCTTCAGGTTCCTAACTCGGTTCTCCGCAGAAAACCAACCATGTGCACCTCTCCCTTGCTAGTAGTCCTAGCATTGCAGAGGATGGGGGAGGTGGTACGTCGTAACCATAGTTCCCTCAATCAGCTTCATTACACGCCATGTCTCCCCAATCTTCTCATCCTCCACGATCAGTCTCGTGGTATCTATTGTAGTCCTCGCAGAACACCATGGGAAGGCCCAGATATCCCCACCAATCTCCAGAAGTTGCGATGTAGGTCTACGAAAACGATTCAGCTCAAAACCCTGCTGTTCGACCCTGTTTGGGGTCAGAAAACCCTCCTGAATGCTGAAAAGTGGCCGGCGACAGATGGAAAATAGCCGTCGGCTGCTGTCCTCTGGTCGACAGGCCCCCGGCCAAGACTGGGGGCCGACAGGCCCCCTGGCCAAGACTGGGGGCCAGTGGGCCACATTGCTGCTGGAACATGGCCGACGGCCTAACCTGTTGCTGAAACAGGGCCGTCGGCCCTCTGGGTTGCTCAAAAGGGGACGACGGCCCCTACAGATGATTCGACAGGGGTTGTCAGCCACCCAAACTGACTGGCGGCCCCTGCAAAGCCATCGACAAGGTCAGCCGACCCTGTCGGGGCCTGCAGGCCCCAGCTGGCCCTGTCGGCAAGTCCAGGGGGCCGACCGAGGGGTCTGTTGATCTAGCCAAACCTGGAGGTTTCCGTTGGGTTCAGCTGGCCTTGTGGATGATCCCCGAGCTTCGTGAGATGATGTTCCTCCCTCGTATGTTTCTCTTCCTCCTCCACGAAGTAGTTGTCGACGTCGAAAAGTAGCCCTTTTTGAAAAAGTTCCTCCTTTTCCTTCCCTTTTGCCAAAGTTCACGCCTTTTGTTCCAGATCTAGGGTTTGGGCCATGGTGGAGTCTACCTTTTGGACGAACGTTGCCGTACTTTGATTGCTGGCTTCCATAAGGTGTGCAACCCTCCGATCCAATTGACAAGCTTGTTCTTCAGTGCCCTTCTTGATCTCTTGGATCTCGCCTTCAAATCTTTCAAATTTGCCTTCCAACTGTGCCAACCTCTCTTCCAACGCATCGATTTTGCCCCTGAATCTCGTCGTCGCCATGGATCAACATGCTCTGAGACCAAATTGATACGATTAGGGCATTTTCTGGGCAAAATGGGGTTTTTTGGTGGAAGAACAAATAAAAATAGGATTTTTATTTGATTTTCAGATCTGAAATAAGCAGTGTTATAAAAGGCGGTTTCATTATGCGCGCGGTCTATGAGCGCATAGCGCATAAGCGGATTATGCGGCCGATTATGCGGTTTACGCGGTTTACGCGAAAATGAATAATTTAGTATATAAATAAGCAATAAGTGTGTATATTAAATTAAAAAAGATAAGAATTATAGGAATAAGGAAAAAATCATATTAGCTTTTAAAATATAGATTAATTCATACTAAAACATCAGCTACATTATGACGATCAATACATAAAATAACTAAAATCTAACGTCTAAAGCAATCTACACACAAATCATAACTATTTAGTTTTACGTCCAAATCAAAAGCATGTCAAACATAAGTATTTTAAATTAAAAAACTGATTTTTATGTTTAACGGGTCGTGTTTCTTAATGGGTTGGGATTTTTTAGTTGCCGACTATGCGCCCGTATATTCGCATATACGGTCGCATAACATTTATGCAATCGATTATGCGGCCGATCGCATAATTCGACCGCATATCTTAATTCTCATGCGGTCAAAGGCCGCATCCTTATATGCGGACGCATATGCGGACGCATATAACTTGTTTTAGAACACTGGAAATAAGAAAATAACACTCCTCAATTTGAGAAGTGACAAACTCCTAACTTTTGATTCAAGATCAAAGCCTAAATCTCCAACTGATGTCTGTATACAAATTAACTGAGAAATAAACTAAGTTTTTTATCAACAAATCAAGCATGAGCCCCATTAGGGCCGGCCCTAGGCTATAAATAGAGGAAAACTACAAAATTGTTGAATTTACGAAAATACCCCTGGGGCCAAAAATCTCAAACGCAACATTCTCATTTCCACGATTCATCATTGAATTAGCGCAGGATGGGTTATGCAGGTGTGTAAAGCCCCAATTTTCTAGATACGACCGTTATGTATGTTGAACATAGATACATTGATAATTTTCCCTATCTTAAATATGTTTGACATTTAACTAAGGCATCCTAGAAAGGCTTCGAAAGGCATCATACCACTAGCCCAAATAAAGGATGTATAATCTAATTCATTTCTCAGGACATTTGATACGATCCGGATGATCGATCAATTAATTTCAGATTTAAAAGAGGAAAAATATAAAAAAGAGGAATTATTATAGAAATTTTAGCGAGAACAATAGATAAATTGGGCCTCTTTCGAGACGAAGCCCTATCTCCTAGCTTTGGATGAACGGACCAAAGCCTAAGAACCTTCACAATTGATACCTAGATGTTCTTCACAAATAAGCATAAGAAAATAAAAATGACGGCTAGCCCTAATAAATAGAAAAGAGTGGATTTACTAATCTAGTCTGAAAAGACTAGAATACCCCTAGATAACTAAATCACCTAAGCCTAAGCACCAAGTGGGACCCGGGTGCGGCGCGCGGCATACGGCGCGGCGGCTAGGAGGCGTCCGCATCAACATCACAGCAATAACTTGTACAAGAAAAGTAGTTCGACTAAATCAGGATCACATATTGCTAGATTTCAATATAAACAAGCATAAATTCAATTTAGATCCGCACTGACACCATTAGTTAGATACATTAGAGGAGTCGGTTCCTTTTTCCAGGTGGTCAGCCTTAAGATTGAGGAAGTTGTAATGTGCAAAATAGAAACTTTTAATTTAGACTTACTGGATTAAATCTAGCTCATAGTCATGTATCATTGTATTAGGTCTAACTCAGGTTGACTAATGGAACATATCTGAATTGTTCTAGATTTTTAAGCATAATCAAACCCATTGGGTTCAGATTTCCAGTGTCAGCTACTGATCAGGTTCTGCACAATTTAATCTTGGACATCCAACCCCCACAAACCAAAATTATTAGCAAGTTAATTTTAGAAGATATAATATAATAAGCTACAGAAACAATTGAAAGTTTCTACTAAAGATAAAAATCATTAATCCGCTAAATGTTCATCGAGTTACATCGCATGTGAATTGACAAATGAGAACGTCACTTGTTTCATTATCACACTTCTGACCAAAATAGTCCACTTTCCCTTTATACTGGGATCACATGATTTTAGTTCATTATTCCCTTTGACTTCGAACTGAAATTGTCTAGAAAAAGCAGCATAGTAGGACACTAAGAATTTAATAGACCTCAAGAAATTTTCATGATAAGAACCCAAAAAAGGGTAGCAACACTTACATTCTGAAACATTCCAAGCAACCCAGGGATACTTGCAGCCTGTAAGGGTCTCGGCTTTGTCACCTGCAAAGGCATCCTTTGAATTGATGAGTTGATAAAAGTGAGAAAGATCAAATGTCAAAATAAAAAATAAAAAAAGCAAATGAAGTACTTGGAAAAAAGTAGCAGTTGTTTATTATAGGGAAAATGAAGCAGCCAATCAAATCATCTAAAAATATTTCAAAAACGAATAAAAGAATGTTGAGCACCTTTCAAGAACTAAGGGATTACTCTATGTATCAGTAATTACCATGCTTGTGAAAATTAAAAGTTATCCAATGTATTCATATGATATATACAAAGAAAAATAGGCATGACAATAGAAAATCGCAAAAATAACCAGCAGTTAGTTTACACTGATTTCAGACCAATCAGTCTCATAG
The DNA here is from genome assembly GCA_030789695.1 of Scilla litardierei. NCBI lineage: Eukaryota > Viridiplantae > Streptophyta > Magnoliopsida > Asparagales > Asparagaceae > Scilla > Scilla litardierei. The sequence goes on along the minus strand of CM061138.1, from coordinate 6,965,190 downwards.
AAAGTTTTGAAAAATCAACACTTTTTAGTAGACTGAAGTTTGTTTTAGGGCAATGCAAGTTACATCTCCCGTTTAACTCTAGTAAGAATGGGGAAATTAATTCCAGATTTTGAAGATGTGACCTTTCTCAAACACCCTTCACATCACAATCACGACCTGCCAGCTATAGGAGATCTAATTAACTCCACTATCTATGCCACTATAAAAAGAGCGAGTTTGTTGATATGAGCCTGTCAATTTTTGTTGGGATCTATTCATAAAATATCTTGACACTTGATTCCTTTTGAAAAATCTTCGCCGTCCAAAAAAAGGTTACATTTATATGCAAATCTGTGATATTTTGGCTCTCTCACTACAAAACTTCAATTAAGATAACACGAACGGTATTTAAAAATAGATTCAAAAGAATCGAATGGTATACAATTTGATAGGTGTTACTTTTCACAATGGTATACAATCGAAGGGTATACAATCGGATGGTATACAATCGAAGGGTTTTCTTGAAAAAATCATAGTACATTGGGGGTTTATGCACAAAAAGTTAATATGGGTTTTCTTAAAATCGGCCAAAGTTCATTAGGTTTTTTAAAATTTATCCATGTTTGCAAAGTATTTGGTTGATTTTATTATATTAAAATTTAAGTCTAACTATCAACTTAAAATTCTTAAATGATTAGGATTTAATAACTAATTGTAAAGTTTTTTATGTAAAATTTCAAAATTAAATTTGATTATAATTTGATTAGGATTGCTAAAAGATATACATTTTCTCTAGCAAACAATGATATCTTTTTTAATTAGATTAGATTAACAATTTATGAATTTCTAATTGGTTCAACACCAATCAAATAAAAATCTAATGTGTAACTATGAATATTTGCCTAAATTTGAATAATTGTATTCTATAACTAAAATAAGAAGAAAATTTCTAGCTACATAAAATTCTTAAACTGTATGAATTGCAAATGGCATAAATTTAAATGTTTTAAAATAATAATTTATTTTTCTTCCGTATTTTTTCTTACTATAAAAAAACTTGTCAAATTATATTTCAATTATAGTTAAGAAATTTTATTTGATTTGAAATATCATAAATGAATGTGATATATTAATAAATTCAAAACCCAATCAAATAGGAATCTAATTGTAAACAAAAGTCACAAATTAAAATCAAATTACTACGCATTATAATAGAAAACGCATCAATTAGAAAGTAAGTGAAAATATGAATCCCTTTTAAGTATTTTTTAAAATAAATAAATTAATTAAGAATTGTTTATTAATTAGGAACTCAAGCTAATTATATTTTTTACAAATATCTTTATTGATGAAACCCTTATTTAATTAAGATTTTGTATTTTTATGAAAAATTCTTATTTAATTTGTATTATTGGTTAATTAAATTTCAATCCTCATATTAAAATTAAATTATCATCATTATTATCACTAGCATTAATAAAGAATGCAGTGAGTTACTCATGTTCTATTTTTGTTGGGAAAAATATGTAAGATATGTCCAAAATACAATATTATTATTGCAAATAATGATAATAATAATTATTGTATTGTTTGTTAAAATTTCACCAAATGCATCGCACGTGCTGTGTGCACTAAAAGACAAGTGAGGCGTCAAAACTCTTTTTCGACATAAAAATAATGGACCTTAATGTCATTAACAGTGTAAATAGAATGTTTGATCAGTTCAACAAGACTCCAGCGTTTGTTAGACATATGGGTTACCATGACCACCACCATAACGACCACCATGACGACCATATTGATATATCTAACATCTTCATTGCGCCAGTGTTTCAAATCACTGCTATGTTGATCAACGGGGTTTTCATATTACAAAAGAAAAAACAGCTTGGTTGGCCACCTAGGCAGGTTGACCTTCAGGCTGCTTCATTTAAGTGAGCAACCTGCCCAAGAACGTTCCATGTCAGACTGATAACTGGTTTACCAAATTTTCCCCCAATGTGTCACATGGTAATTATAGATCAGAGGTTTACTAGTAGATCTGACCAAAAAAGGGCCAACTTGTAAAGTATGCAGGAGCACATCTCAAGGATTCTTTTGCTTGATTAATTAACTCATTCTCTGTAATGTATTCATATTGTTTTAGAATGTTCAATTGTTTGAATGCATTATGCAAACCACATAAGATAAACTGAAAGTGTATTGTTGAGTAAGGTGGCATACTTTTCTGTCATTGTTTAGACAATTAAAGTTGTTTCATGGTCACATCAGAAATAGTTCTTATTGTTGTTTAGTTTGTTGAATCATTTCATATTTCAAGAATCACATATAAAGTTATGGATCTAGAATTAGTGAGAGCATATATATATATATATATATATATATAGAATAATGGGTATCATACTACATATGAGAGGGTCTCTCATACGCACTCTCACATAAAGGGGGAACGTACAAGCTCACATGGGCTAGTACTTGTTGTACTTGCCCCCTTTATGTGAGAGGGCGTATGAGAGAGGCTCTCATATGGCGTATGATAGCCAATATATATATATATATATATATATATATATATATATAGCAAAAAATGTACCTAAGAATGACCTCGGGTAGAGATACCTGAGCACACCCCGTTGTTCGGGGTTTGTGAGTATTTTTTTTCGAAATTTTTTTTGCAGTAGGTAGATATACTTGTTATGTAGCTCCACACAAAATTTCAGCTCAATCCAACACCGTTTGAGCCTCCGTTCATCGATTTCAAAAACGTTGCGCAAAACTGTCCATAATTTGGACAGTTTTGCGCAACGTTTTTGAAATCGATGAACGGAGGCTCAAACGGTGTTGGATTGAGCTGAAATTTTGTGTGGAGCTACATAACAAGTATATCTACCTACTGCAAAAAAAATATCAAAAAAAAATACTCACAACCCCCGAACAGCGGGGGTGTGCTCAGGTATCTCTACCCGAGATCATTCTTAGGCACATTTCCCTCATATATATATATATATATATATATATATATATATATATATATATATATATATATATATAATGGCTATCATACGCCATATGAGAGCCTCTCTCATACGCCCTCTCACATAAAGCACCCAAGTACAAGCCCACAAGTACAAGCCCACATGGGCTTGTACTTGGTTGTACTTGGGCGCTTTATGTGAGAGTGTGTATGAGAGAGGCTCTCATATGGCGTATGATAGCCATTATTCTCATGTGTGTGTGTGTCACATTTAAGATGGGTTCAAGCTCCAAGACCATTAAATGCTGCAAGTGGGATCCAACAAAGAAGTGACAGAGTAAACATCTGCCCAATTACATGCTGCTTTTCTATTTTTAGTCCCCTTAATAAACTTGGATTCAGGCGCTAACTTGTTTGGAGAATTGCTGCAAGCTATACCAACTCTAAACAAGTATTTCAACAGCTGGTTGAAGCCCTAGAACCACAGCTTTCTATGGGTCCTTTACTTGAAAGGCGGCCATCTTATTATTAATTATACACCTTGTTGTGGTATGTGAGATAAAGGGCCATTTCTGCATTGACCTTATTTTTTTTGCCAAGACCAAACTCAATAAAAAGATTTCCAAGCCCGAACAATCAACATAATCCACTCGATTCGGTCAAATTCCTATAGTGCTGTTCTCCAAGAAATAAAAAGGCATTGGCAGGTCATATCCTCATACCAAAGGAAAACAATAAACATAAACTTAAAACCCCATATTATATACCTACATAAGCATGTTCCTGTTAGGAACCCGCATTAAATACACATACAAATATAACCGTGTATTAGATACAATTCTTTATTGACATATGCCAAAATTAAAACGCAAACTCATATTTCAAATAATGATTCAGATCGTTTGTAGCACATTAGATGTCAAAACTACTCAATTTCTCAAATACAGAACTACTTAGTTTGAAATTTACAAACCATTAGAACTCAAATCAACATCCAATCTGTTTTTATCTCATCTTGCAAACCATTAGAACTCAAATCAACATTCAATCTGTTTTTATCTCATCCGAGTCCAATAAAAATAAAGACCCATATTTCAAAACTCATCAATTTTGCAAAAGCAATTAAGCTCAAATTTCAGCCAAAATTAGAAGATTTATTCATATCAACAATCCATGGAAGAGAGACAAGATCCATAAATCAACAACAATTTCTTCATAGGAAACTATAGTTCACGCCATTATACAGTTGTTGTTCCTCTTTCGAGAGGAGAATCACAAGAGTTTGCAATAGGAGATGAGGACAATGTAGTACTCAAAATCACAATGAGAGTTGGACTTGGAGAAAACGGGAAGAGAGAGATGACGGTTTTGAACTTGTATTATAGAGAAGAAAGATGGAAGGCAGGTGTCAACACGAAACCAGAGAGTGTAGATAGACAGAGAAGACGGATTTTGACTTGGAATTATACTGTGGAGAACGAAAGGAGAAAAGCCGGACCCTTATTTTTCTTCACCAGTTCACCCTACCCCACTCCTTAAAGATGATAACAATAAAATAAATTGAAAAAAATGCAATATGTTTGGTTAGGCCAGTTGGCCTGTGGTACTAACAGACCAAAATAAACCGAACCGAACTAAATTAAGTTTGAAACCAACCCAAACTGCTCATTAAACAACAGTTCGGTCAAGTACATTGGATTGACCCCAATTATGCTTGCTGCCAGTACCACATTGTCAGCCAAAAGCTACCCAGCCCAAATGATGTTCAGTTTTCGTTTAGTATTCTTGCATTGAAGCTGGAATTGTGTCAAAATATACGACATCACTTATTCGCAACGGGGTCAAGTTGCATCAAATAACAAGGAGATGTGGTGGCTGCATCCATTATCCCCAACCAAAAGAAGAAAGGTGGAACATTCCCCAGGCGGGTTATAACCTGATCATCTCTGTTTCTTACTTGACCTACAAGAATACTATAATTCCTTTGAAATATTGTCTTTATAATATCCAAACATCTGAACTAAGGTTGCATCTCTTTTCTAGAGTTTATGTAAGATCTTTCTTCAAAGTCATATCCATACCACATTTCATCTACTTGGATCCAACTTTCAAATCTAAGCCATTTCAGGATATGTAATCTTTCCAGTGTCCTTTAATTATCGTTTCCCTATCAACATTGGGTTCACTTAAAAATAAAGATTATACAAGATGCTAAAACTTCTAAGCATGCATTTTGCCTATACAAGTTATAATGCATTCGTTTGGGATTAAGATAATGCATTGTCTATTTTATTTCTAATATTTTGGATTAGCCAATAACTTCTTTATGGTTTGGAGAAGATGGAAACGTGATATTGTTGATATTGATTTTACTAAATAGCATTCTATTTTTACTATGTTATTTGAATGATTACCTGTAAAATTATGTGAAATTATAGGCTAACACATTACTGTAAACGTTCACCTTTCCCAATAAACTTGGATAATTGATAATGTTATTGATGTTCTATATATTCATTTATAATTAATATTTAAATTGCAAGTGTGTATCTTCTCTCTTTTCCAAGAGAAATTTGATAACAACTTCATCAACCACCACCCGCACCAAAAGAAATTTTGCTAGCTGCCCCCACTATATATTCTACCCAAGTTGGACTTATCCTGCCCAATGGATGCAATCATTTTCATTTGATATTTTGAACATAGATTTAGATGCACCACACGCATGAACCCAGCCTATACAAAAATATACATGATATTTTAACTTTTTCAGTTAACAATTATCAAGTTAACTATCGATGCTACCATTCATGTTCAAAGAATAAACCATATGTCTAAATGAGAACCTTTTCTGATTAATCGACTACCAATAACATGTTTCCCAACCTTATGTGATAACTCATGTACAAGTCCATCTATTAATCTCTATCAAGCATTCACACCCGTGCATGTTCATGTAGTTCCCCTGATATTTCTTCGAGATCTATTACTCATATTCCGTTGCAACTGTCCTAAAAAGGACGAACATGAGTCCATATGTGAAACTACTCCAAGCTGTTCCAAGAAATATGCCAATGGATTTATTGGTAACTGCCATAACCAAGCATATCACCCAAGCATGAGACCCCAACTTAACAAGGGTTGCATAGCATTCAGTTTCTAAAATTTAAAACTTGATCATTGCTATCATTGGCCTTCTTTACCAAATACCAACCTGCCAATAATGATATGTCAATATTTTGACCCAGTAAATCACCACTACTTTAAGCTACATTTCCTGATAACATTTGCCAAAAGAGATTTAAAATATATACAAGTTTCACATCCTGCATCCATAGTTAATTCAATTGATTTCACATGGTCGCTCTCTTTTTTCTCCTTGGCTGGCACACAGAAGATTGCTAGTCTTAAATCGGAGCTATCCCCTACAAAGAAAGGCATGCATTACGCTAGCCAAGAGAAGTTTCTCTTTGTACGCAATAAAGGCATTTCTCGGCTCAAGTATATACGTCTATTTTCATCATTAAGGCATAACGAGCCTAACACATAAAATTGGTGCATGTATTTAAAGACATTAGCCTTTACTTCCAGAATTGGGAAACTAAAGCCAGATTCCTTGTAAATTGTGAGAAAACTACAGCTCGAGACCTCTCTTGTGGGCGTTGGGATGAAAACAACATCTAGTGAAGCATCATGGTTGGAATTCATCTCATCAAACCCCTATAAACCCGGAAGACATGCCACAAGATGGTACTTAGTACCATAAAAGAGATTCAAACCAAAATTCACATATTGTTACCTAACATTTTCCAGAGCATTGAAGTTACATAAACCCTCTAGATAAACTTCAGGAAGGCTTTTACACATACACTTGCAAAGAAAGAAACCCCCGACATATAACTAGATATGTACCAAATGAACATGATATGAAACAGTAGAAAGACACTGTTCCCAACAGAAAATAAAGATAATAAACAATAAACAAAACTAATGAATTGGAATGTCAAAATAATTGGCTAGTTGCTCTGCTTGATTAAGAGTGTGCTATACAGGCTACCACCAGAGATGCTAACAAATAAGGACCTTTGTCCGTATCGGGCCACAAAATTTACATAAACATAGTCCTTTGAGATGAATCTTGCTTCTGCATTGGCTAACATTGCACTAAACTTCCTTCTTCGCATCTATTTGTGCAGGCTATTTATGAAAGGTGAATATAATTTCTTTTGGATAAAGCGGTCTGTTGCCATGTTAATGCTTTAAAATGAAAAATAGAACTTGGGTAAAATTAACCCTTTAAATAACAATATGCAATTTTCTGCAATGATTTGTCTTGAATCTTATAGGAAATGCCAAGAGATAAACCATTAAAACATGATAGAAAAGGATGAACACAAAACAGAAAGAAAAACACGCCTTATTTGTCTTCAAGGGCAATATATCGTCCATTGTAAGCTCCTCTTTCGTAACAGGGCATTTCCCATATTCCTACCATCAAAAACAAGCAAAATTGAACTGAAAGAATCATAAAGTTATGATTTTGCTTCAACTTTAGCCCTAATCATGAACAAAAAAAACGAACTTACTGCGATGTGTCGCTCAATTAACCGCCGCTCGAAAAGAAGCCCCGACTTCTTAGAGATCACCGGATCTTCTGGCACTTCCCCGGAGACTGCAAATAGATCAGAAGAAGACATAACGCTAAATACAAGGGATATAGATAGATGTATAAATAGAAATAAGAAATTACGATCCCCGTATAGAGACGGAAATGAGGAACTTACTTGAGCAAATCATGGCGGATGAGATATGGTTTCTTCTCCGCCGCGGTGAGTTCGAGATGTCGTCCAACGGAGTTAGGGTTTTGCGGGGATATGAGAAAGAGGAAGGGTGTTATGGAGAGTGAGCGTGGGGTTTATTTGGATTTTTTAGGCGTCGGTGTTGACCGCTGATATGACTGTGTGCTTCTATTTACACTTAACAATTTGCACTTCTAAACACACTTCATTAAATTTTAAAATTTGCTCAGCACAATACATATTTCTCAAAAAATTCACTTTTGCCATTCGACCTCTTTGTCACCAGCTCTTTTTCTTCCTTGTCTAATTGGCTAACGAACTCCAAGGCCCCATGTGCAGCTGGTTGCACATTCCTTGTTCGTCGTCCTCCACATCTTCATCTTTTCCGTCTAAACCCAATTGTCGCATCTCCATCTCTTCATCTTTATCTTCGTCGTCCTCTATCTCCTCTAATCATCCCGCAAATCAATTAAAATATAAAAAAATGAATCCATCAAGTTCTTCCTCTCCTCTTTCCTCTTCCTCCACCTTAAGCCTAACCGACTCCACACCCCCCCCCAACATCTTCCTCTTCCTCCCCCGCCCCTCCTCGTCCGCTAATCAAAAAATCAATTAAAACCAAAAAATTCAAAAAAGGGGGGGGGCTATTATGCTCCTCCTCCTTGCCCCTCTCATTCTCCACCATCTCCTTTTCATCGGACGATTTGCTCATGTTTTCAAACCTGAGCAAATGAACAAGTGCTCGGTAGTGGTGAAGCCACATAGGGTCAAAGAGGGCAGTTGCCCCCCCCCCCCCCCCCCCCCCCCCCCCCCCCCCCCCACCACCAAATTGTCGCATTCCTTGGTTGTCGTCCTCCACATTCCTTGGGTCAAGGGTCAAGAGATGCGACAATTGGGTCAAGGGTCAAGGGGCGAAGACACATTCCTTGTTCGTCGTCCTCCACATCTTCATCTTTTCCGCCTAAACCCAATTGTCGCATCGCCCTCTCTTCATCTTTATCTTTGTCGTCCTCTATCTCCTCTACATCATCCCGCAAATCAATTAAAATTTAAAAAAATGGATCCACCAAGCTCTTCCTCTCCTATTTCCTCTTCCTCCACCTTAAGACTGACCAACTCCCCACCCCCCCCCCCCCCCCCCAACATCTTCCTCTTCCTCCCCCGCCCCTCCTCTTCCGTCAACCAAAAAATCAATTAAAACAAAAAAAATTCAAAAAAAGGGTCTATTATGCTCCTCCTCCTTGCCCCTCTCATTCTCCACCATCTCCTTTTCATCGGACGATTTCCTCATGTTTTCAAACCCGAGCAAATGAACAAGTGCTCGGCAGTGGCGAAGCCACATAGGGTCAAGGGGGCAGTTGACCCCCCCCCCAACAAATCCCAAGCAAAAAAACAAAAAATTCCTTAAAATAAATAATAGATCTACATTTGGTGGGCATGCTATTGTTTCAAATAGTGATGTGGATCTTTTTTAAGATATAGACTAACTCATCCGCTAATTTGTTGGGCATGATATTGGCGCGGAACAACAACTTAGCGCAAAAAATTTAATGGCGCCTTCGGTGTGTAATGCTATTTAAAAATATGCTAATTTGTTGTTTCGGATAGGGATGCTATTTGGTGGGTTAAAATATATATCCTTTTTAAATTATATATTTCATTATTGTTGCGATTTGTAAGAAGTGTATCTCTGTGCATGGTGGATTCCATAGCTATATATATAATATCAATATGAGAGTTACAAGTCCCTTGCAACACAAGGAACACCCACTAAGAGTGGATTTAATGGTGGATGATACTGGGTGGAGACCAAAGGTCTCCACCATTCATAACACTCCCCCTCATCTATACATTCTTAGCATATGAATTCTTCAGGATCCGATACGCTAATATGTGGTGGATACTGCTGGATCTAGAGTTACCGTGGTTTGCCTCGTTAAAACCTTAGCCTTGAAAACCCCAGTTGGAAAAACCAACAGCTTAAGGAAAAAGAATACAATACACAAGTGACTCCCTCTGATCTGTATAAGCTTCAGGCTTGTAGATCTTTCAGCTGTCGCATCCATATATCGTTTACAAGCTTTCTAAAAGTACAGCTAGGCAATGCCTTAGTGAACAGACCAGCTAAATCATTACAAGACTGAATCTGTCGTAATTCAATCTGCTTCTGCTCCTGCAGTTCATGCGTCCAGAAGAACTTAGGAGAGATGTGCTTCGTCCTGTCGCCCTTGATGTAACCAGCTTGTAGTTGAGCTATACAAGTTGCATTATATTCAAATAATATGGCTGGCTCAAGGTCGTCCGTCTTCAGGCCGGTTGTCACTAGAATGTGATGAATAACTGACCGAAACTAAACACATTCTCTGCTAGCTTCATGGATCGCCAGGAGCTCTAAGTGGTTGGATGAGACTGATGTGGTGGTCTGCTTCACAGATTTTCAAGAGATGGTTGTACCATCGAAGGTGAACACAAAACTAGTCTGTGATTTCTCGGTGTGTTGATCAGACCTGTAACCCTTGGAGGTAGCGCAGAAGTTGCTTCACTCCATTTCAGTGGTGATTTACTTCGAATCGACACCTTTATCTTCGCCACTAATGGTAATTATATCCGCTGTCTACAGATATGACCAACAGCAACCGACGCAGCGGTGAGTCAAGCGTGGAGACACCGGAGGTGGCGGAGACTCTGTCGATGCCCCAGGTCCCCGCGACGCCTCTCGCTGATATGTGGCCGTGGGGAGACATCATGTCGCCCATCCTATTGGGTGGACCAATCCCTGAGGAGTTCGATCGAGCACTCATGCTCAATTGGCTCTCGAATCGGTCTTCAGGATCGACTGAAGGTGTGCTTCATCAGCCGCCCTTCGCTATCGCCAAGGAGAAGTCGGCCCTGATGGATTTCGGGGTGACGGCCAGGGTGGTGGAGAACTCGATCCTTTCCAAAGATTCGGAGTATTTGTAGAAGCTGGATCTCGAGCGGATGGCCAACTTCTTTGTTAGGAGTGGGTACCAAGTATGTCGTCCGTACTTCCGTTTTCTGGCGTCTTAATCGGCCGTTGTTCTTGACCGACCCTCATTTCATTCGCGATGTCTGTTTTTGGGGCTACGCTGCGCCACCGAGCTATCGACTTGATTGACGGAGGTCGGCGGGTGGCGGATGCATAGCGTATAGCTCTTGACGCCAAAGAACGGGCGAGGTAGGCGGAGTGGGCCTTGGAAAAAACCCTCACTGACAAGGCGGGCGGTCGAGTGGGAGGCGACGAAGGCAAAGGACAACCTTTCATCGTTGTCGTCTATCCACCAGTCTGCTGAGCTCCAGTGGCAGACGGAGAAGGCCAAGCTCGAAGAGAAGCTCGATGCCTTCAAGAAGGAGACTGTCGAGCTCTGGACCAAAGTCTTCGATCCTGAGCGGTGGGCGGATGCCAGCAAGGTGGAGAAGACCGAGCTCCAAGCCAGAGTTACAGGGCTCAAGGAGGCCGCCGCGAAGGGGAATGCCTAGCTGACTGCCAAAGTCACAAAAGCGGTGGAGGCCTTTGACCAATGTTTGTTCTCAGGGAGCGCTCCCCCTCCCTCCTAAGTTTTAGGCAGGCCCGTTGTAACCTTTAATTTTGTAATTCTTTCGAAGTTGAAGAAGAAACTCGATGCAGTTTTGTCCCTTTCTCCCCTACATTCAAAAAAAATTATACTTGTTGGGTGTGTATGCCCCCTCGACGACATACCTTGAAAGAACGTAAAAATCTTTAAGCAAGTTATATCATAAATGTGTTGGGTGTCTTCACCATAGGTCCCGCTCCGTTGGTAGCAAAGAGTGTGGCCCTTTCTTCCGAGGTAGGTCGGTCGGTGGTGAGGGGCATGGCACCGCCGATGGAGATCGGTTGAAGGTAGTTCGGTGACAATGTGCATGGCCCATTCGACTTACTGCCGACGGAGATCAATCGAAGGTCGCTCGGTGGCGAGGGACGTGGTCCCTTCGGCTTATAGCCAACGACGATCAAGGGTCGTTCAGCAGCAAGGGCGGCCCCTTGGCTTACGGTTGACGGAGATCGATCGAAGGTGGCGAGTGACGTGGTCCCTTCGGCTTACGGCCGACGATGATCGAGGGTCGTTCAGTGACAAGGGTGGCCCCTTGGCTTACGGCTGACGATCGAGGGCCGAAGGTGGTCCGGTGGTGAGGGATGTGATCCCTTCGACTTATGGCAGACGACGATCGAGGGCCGTTCAGTGGCAAGGGTAGCCCCTTGGCTTACGGCTGATGATCGAGGGCCGAAGGTCGTCCGGTGGCGAGGGATGTGATCTCTTCGACTTATGGCAGACGATGATCGAAGGTTGTTCAGTGGCAAGGGTGCCCCCTTGGCTTACGGCTGACGGGAATGTGACGTTTGATCTCAAAGAAGGATCTATTTTGCATTAATAATGAACATGTATGGGACAAAAAGCTCGATGGACGATTGCACCCCTTTAGCATGATCATTGATAATACTTGCATAGGTGTTCCGTGTTCCATGGATGAGGGAGTGCACTGTCATCCAAATTAGTGGGTCGATAGGTGGCGGGACCGAGTACATCGATCACAGTGTAGGGTCCTTTCCACTTTGCCGCAAGCTTTCCCTGTTTGATGATTTCGGGAGTGAAAGCGGCCTTACATAGCACCAAGTCTCCCACACGGAAGCTGCGCTCGCAGACTTTCGAGTCGAAGTAGCGGGCCATGCATCCATTCTGCTCGATGAGGGTCGCTAGTGCCCGTTCACGGACCTCGTCCACCAATTGCAGGCTGAGCTCGAGCCCTTTTGAGTTCCTTTCTTCATTGTAGTCGGCACGAAATGGTTGCTTCATTGACTTGTTGGCATCTTTGGACATTGTTGGCCAGAAGAATCCCTATCTCATGGCTTTTTAGAGTTGTAGACTTTCCTCTACGAGGGTTCCTGCAGCCGCCTTCGTGAATCTCTCGGGTCGCATGGCGTGCTTCCTGTGGGGCTAAGTATTGAAGATGGGGGATGATCCTTGATTCATTGCCTTTCGCACTACGATCCACCCAACAAAACGTATTGATAGGCCTTCCGCTTGGATTTTGGTGCCTCCACTGGGTTGGTTCAGCGTCGCCACCAGGATGAACTGGTATCCCGTGTTTGGGTAGTGGATCATCGGATCCATCCACGTGACTTCCTGATCGAGGCTTGGTGGATCGGCAGCCAGTTGGGGTGGGGTAGACATCGTATGTACCCACTTCGACCAAGCCTAGTTTGGTGCATGTGAAGGTGGCGGCCTCAGCTTTAGTGACCTCTACGTAACTCTGCATTAGGTTGTCGCGAGACCCGATGGCCTTGTTCAGTCGACGGGCGACGTGGCTGGGATTGCTGAATAGTCGGACTATTCTCGCCCCAAGATTTCGAACCAATCGGAGTTTGGTGATGGCCACCTCATATCCTGCACCATCTTTGGTGGCTCGGAGATCGGAACGGAGAGGGTGTAGTGGATTGGTCGTCCCCAGAGGTTTGGACGACTACTCCGGCCCTGCATCCAGCTTGTGTGATCGAAATGTCGGCTCGTACGATCCAGATCCCCTTCCGCCATTTCGACCCCCAGTGGGCCCGGAATTTTGACCTTCGGGCGTACGGTCGAGACCTCCGCCTCTATGGCGTTCAACAACGATCCTCTGATGATCTTGGTGTATGCCGTGATGACCTTTTCAACATCAAGGTTGGTTAGGTGAGTAATTCGTTAAGGATACATACCGAGGGTTACCAGTAAGGTGACGACTCTTTCTATCGGGGTGGGGCACCCGGTGAACCCTATCGAGGGCCCTGTGTATGGCGTCGGCTCTTCGGACGATAGTTTTATCGTAGTGAAGAAGAGTATGTCGCCCAAGCTACCGGTATTAATGAGTAGCCTTTCCTCGACGATCTCTCTGATCGGGGTCGTGATAATCACGGCGTCATCGCATGGTGACTTCACCCCTTCCAGACCCTCGTCTGAGAAGGGGATAAGAGGTTTCGAGTATCAGAGGCGCTTTCGCCCCCATTGAAACTGTCATCAATCCCCCAGTGTATGCGTTTTGGAGAGAGGTTGATAGCTCCGGGTGCGGGGGGGCCTTCCGTTGTCATGTTGGTGATCCTGAGACTGGGGGATCCCGCAGTAACCTCGGATGATGTTGTTGGGTGAGTCGGCATACTCGAGTAGTTCATTGAGAGAGATGTCGACTCGTGTTTTCCACAGACGGTGCCAAACTGTTAAGGCCAAAATTGATCGACACAGTTGTCCAGCTGACAGGGACGCTACGCGCTGAGCTGGAGCTTAGTTAGCCTTCGAAGTGTGACCCTCGGTTGGGAGAACCGGGGTCGGTCATTGATGGTAGACGATGGTACGACCGATGATCAACCTAAGAACGCTCGTAGGATCGATCGTTCGAGGTCGAAGAGCTTGATAACGACCTTGGGCATTAGATGGTGATCGTCAGTATGCACCACATAGAGTCGTTAGGGGGGTCGGATCTGGGTTCCGACCCAAATACCCTCCGATGCTTAAGTTAGTAATGAACTTACGGGAGAGAGTGAGCTTGGTGTAGTATGGATAGGCCCACGGAGGTTCATCCCTAGACTAACGACGCAAGCTCGAATATGGAATGGAAAAGTAAGGAGATAGCGTTCTATGTATTAGCACTTGTACCTTGAAGATGGATCCATTTTACCTTCGTCTGTCGATCTATTTATATGTGGCTTCCTCTTGGTGATGTGTAACCGTCCCCCTTTGATCGGTGCACGATCTTCTCCGGGATTCGAGCTAACGGCTGCCCATTTACTCGGTCCCATTAACTCCGCCCCATTAATGTCGACGGGAGTCCAACGGTCAGCTGACTCGTTCGACTGACTCGGTCGTGGCCCGCTTAGAGTGTGGGGGTAACGAGTCGCGGGTTAACAATGGGTCGGGTTTGCAGACACCCAAGTCGGGTCGGTATCCGTGTACTAACAGAACTAATTATGTAACATTGAACTAACTTGGCATAGAACATACACAACATAGTGTTACATGGCATGGATTAACATGTCATACTTATCCAATGAAACCATACATGACGCATGGTGCAATATAGCATGAAGAATGATACATGAAACATACTAAACATAAAGCATTGTATGAAATGTAGCATGGGGCCAAACATATATACTAAACATCATAAACATAACTATAAGACAATTTTAAAGATAGTATTACATCATAAGCGGTGAAATCCGTACCCCAGGCGAAGCTTCTCATTCTCTCCAAATCCTTGCATCATTCTCCTTCCAATGTTCATGCTCCACTAATGCAAGAGCTGGGGGATGGCATGGTGGTTCGACCAATGGAGGAATGGAGGGAGGATGGTGTGATGGTGTTGGTGTCGGCCAAGGATGAGGGAGGATGAGAGGGGGCCGACCATGGTGGAACAGAAAGAGAATAGATAAACAGAGGAATGGAGTTCTCCTTTGCCTTTTCCTTTTATATTTAGTCTCTTTTTCCTTTCAGTTTCCCTTTTGTATTTTCTAACCCAAATGAAGCTAATGAGATGATGACATGTATCATGCTAAGTGTACACAACTAGCCAACTCATTGTGGTAATAGGTGGGATTAAGCATGGAGATGACACATGAGATGATGGTGTGGTAAGTGGAGAAAAATTAGAATTTTCTTTTTAGAAAAATATAAATACAAGTATTTAACCATGCAGACATCATGTAGAATACCAAACATATTACATAATATGCTAATTTAGAATGTAGTAAAAATGTTAA
Source organism: Scilla litardierei (assembly GCA_030789695.1). Lineage (NCBI taxonomy): Eukaryota > Viridiplantae > Streptophyta > Magnoliopsida > Asparagales > Asparagaceae > Scilla > Scilla litardierei. Next base: position 6,949,673 of record CM061138.1, on the reverse strand, counting down.
AATAATTTTTAGTATTATTAACATATTTTTAAAATTATGGAAAAATCCCCAGATACAAAAAAGATATATGTTTATGAAATATGATTGAAAATACGTGGTACAATACATGTATATATGAAAACATGGTATTAGAGGATGTGAAAATGTGGTGTTGTATGTAAAGAAAAATGATATACTTAGTATTAAAAACAATGGCAAACATGCAATTAAAAGGGCAATGTGATTATGAATTTGTGTGTGGGTAAATATCAACACCAGGCAGTTGTACTGATAATATTCAAATGGTCTTGTGCCCTTGATGATGTAGACGTGTTTTTCGTCTATGTATACTTCATATATTTAATATTTGGGCAAATTCAACTAACACCTTCAGAAGTAATGCAAATGTATCAGTAAACACCATTGAATCATGAAACTAGCATAAGCACACACAAGTCAATAAGAAAAGTTAAAGGTCGTTAAATCACTTTTTTTTTCTTTTTTTGCATATTCATGTTTCTTCGTTCTTTTTTTTCACGTTGCTATCTCTTTCAATCACTCTATATCTCCTATTTATCTCTCATTATATCGCTCTTCTTTGCATTCATATTCTCTCAAACTTGCATGGATGGATAAAGAAAATGTTGAGAGAAATGTAGGAGACAGAATATAACAATAAAATGGACGATGAATAAACAAAAAGGGGTGATTCGGGATATAAATTGCATATTTCCCCCCCCCCCCATTTCTGGGCATTTTATGTGTATATTGTGTTAATTTTGGCTTGATACGGGCGTATTTGTGATATCTTGGATTATTAACGTCTAATCTCTTTTTATACATAAAATGTGTGTTTTATGAACTAATCTTTACTCCCTTTATTTTTCAGGTACGTTTGGGATTTTTCTATATTTTCTGGAGCTCGGAATCATTTTTTGGGAATTTTTGGAGCTAGAGAGGAGTTTCTGGAATTTTTGTAAACAGAAAATCAAAATATATATAATAAATAGGCCCAAATTTGCGGCCCGCTCTTAGAGCGGGCCGCTGCAGTTGCTAAGATTTTTTAAAAAATTAAAATTAAAAAAAGAAGAAGAACGTTGCTTTGCGGGCCGGCCACTGGGCCGGCCCGCTCCCCGCGATTTGAGAACTGCAGGCGCGCCCGGATTTTATTTTGGGCGGGTCGGGGAGCTTAAAACCCGACACGCAAGCCCAATTATGATGATATACTGCAACTGATGCGAAATTTCAAGGGACTTCTTAGGTTGTTTTGAGTTTTTGGAGAGGTTTTTAGGGTTTTTTTGGGGTCGTCTTCTTCCCCAAAGCTTGAGGTAGGGCTTGGAGGCCATTGATGGTGGAGAAGCTTGGAGGAGGTGCCCAAGTGAGAGGAAAGCCTCATTTCTTGAGAGATTGGTGATCTCTTCCATCTTTTCTTGTGTAATTTTTGATATCTCACTTTTGTATTGAACTTGTGTTAATTTTGAATGCAATTTTCCTATTGTTTGCTATGATTGTGTAGTATTGATTTGGTGTTGGTTGTGATTCATGAAGTTGGTTGTTAATTTTAGTCATAATTTCCTCTTGCCTATTATATTGTTAATCTTGGATGTGTAATTAGGGCACAATTTTATTGGCAAGTCCTAAGAGGGCAATTTGAGAAAAATCAATGTTCGTATATTGATTGGTGCTATGTGATGCATCCATGCTTATTGCAAATTTTCGTGTTCATGAAAGCTAAATATTCCGATTGAGTTTCCTTAGCCGGCTAATCAATTGCGTTATGTAACGACCAGTAAATTTCATCACTTCAATTTACCTATTTTTACGTATTTTAAAAATTAATTTTACTTTATAAATGGTCGTAAAGAGTTTTATAACAAAACTGATTTCAAAAATTCTTATAAAAATATTTTAGAGCACTAGACTTATCATATTGTATTTCAGCATTTTCAGATTTCCGCAAATGCCCAAAACATTCCTGTTAAAATTCATCTCCCAAAATTATCGTTTTGATTCGGTGAATTTATTTCCTATTCAAACGTCTTCAAAACGTTTTCAAACTTCTACAGTAGCATCCTATTATCATTTAGGGCTCCCCACATTAATTTCAGAATTTTCAGATATCGTTTCAGCCTAAAACCCGCACACCCGCTTCCTAAACGTTTTGGCCTAAACTGGTATTTCTGTAGCTCAAATCCCAAAACGGATCTTGTATTCGCGATCCTCGCGTCGATACGATCCCGTGGGTATGTTTTCGTAATTTTTCGAAGTCGTTTGTGAAAACGTGTCTGTATTTCACTGCCCTGCTAATTACATTCACTAATGATCTTTTTACCCTTAACTAGTTACTTTTACCCCTAACCCCCAACTACTCTAATTATCCACTGAATTTCTGGTTGGATCTAAAATCATATCAGATCCAACATCCCTCTCCCCTCTTTTAATCACTTGTCCCCTCTCCCCTAATTACAAGATTGCCATTCTAAATACATATAAATAAACCTCTTCCTTTGTATTATACCCACACAGTAACTCCCCTCCCTCACATTTCATGTTCGAAAACCCAAGCTGCTACATTTTTGCCCGCGTTCTCTCCCACGCTCAAACTCTCGATCACTCTTTCTCTCTCTCACTTCCTCTCCCTCCGCCTCGCCCCGGGGAGCTCCGCCGTCGCCGTCGCCCTCTCTCCGATCGCTGACGAAGCCCCCCGCAGTCGCCGTCGCCTCCGTGCAGCCGCGTCGCCGGCGAGACCCCCCAACAGCCCGCCCCGCGCTGCTCCGCTCAAACGCCGCCACTGCCGCGTCGCCGTCGCCCCCGCCGCCGCCGTCCGCCCCCGGAGACCCCGCCGTCGCCTCGCGCCGCCCCTCCGACCGCCGACCGCCGAAAACGCCCCCCGACAGCGTAAGAACGCTGGGTGCAGCGTAAGCCCCCAATGGCAAAAGCGTAATTACGAGGAAAACTCGTATTTTCAATTTTTAAATGATTAATAATTGGGTTTTAGGGTTTTTAATCCATAACTAATTATACAGAGACCAGAAAAATGTGAAACCAACTCTGAAAAATCAGAAACGATATTTCGGATCCAATGGCGCTAGTCTCACTGTGATCAAACGCCTACTTTTTCCAGAACGATTTTTCAAACCTTAAAATTTAATACGTATAAAACATTCTAAAAATCGTAGCCGCTATTTTTCGCTTACAAAAATATGTGATAAAATTATATGTGATAATAGACTTCGTAACGGTCATTTTGACTACTTACTCAAGTTATTCCGACTTGTATTGATCCCGTAAGAATTTACGGAAAATACGCGTCACTTAGGTATTTTAGGGTTTTAAGCTATTTCTTAGTTTCCAAAAATTATAAAAAAATACAAAAGCTTCTGAAAATTCTCCCCTCTTGCAGTAAAATCAAAATAATTATTTTAGGCTTATATAAAAATTTTGAATAAATTCCGACACCGTCTAAATGAGTTTTAAAAATCAAAACGACCAATTAATTAGATAATATTTAGTGTGGTCGTTAACTGATATCTGCTTGTGTTTGCAGGTGCCAATCCTTGTGCTCTAACTCCATCCTCGTCTTGCTGCGACGATCCCAATAGTGTAAGTCACAATGGATTCTAGATTTAGAAAAGCAGATAGTGTCCTCGTACGAACTTTTAAAACAACAACTTTTGTGTGCCTTGTTTGTTGGACTTGTCTTTATCCTCTAACTTGCTAGCATCCATCTTACTCTGCTTAAAGAAATTAAACCAGTGAACCTAGCTTAGCTATCATCGTAAACAAGGAACTAATGACACCATGTGGAATGTTTTGTGGAATATCTCATGGAATATCTCGTTAAATTGCTAAAGGAATATCTCGTAAGAAAGCATGTAGTCGATACACATGACACTGGGGTTTGGGGTAACTCATTGTAGAGAAAGTGTGGGAGCTATGACCGGAGTCACTCTCTCTCGTCTCGCCTCGTCTCGTTTCCAAAGTATGTTGTGGTTGATGCACATGATTTGCTCCCCGTGGCAATGGAGATGACCCATGGTTGCATATCATACTTTCCTACATGAGTCACGTAGTTCTAGTGGAGCTTGCACGGTTACTTCTTTACATGCATGCACTTTACTTTCTACACTTGTACAGACACTACACCGTACTTTACTTTACTTCCGCTTGTCATACTTGTACAGTACTCCTTTTCTTTGTTTAGAATCGTTGTGACTTACCTTCGGTTCCACTTGTGGCACCGGCAGACGACGACCTGATCGAGGAGATTGCCCCATAGTACGAGGAGCCTGTATACGACCCAGAAGCTGCGGAGTTTTAGCTGTTTTGTGCTTGAGTGTGTGTTGTGAGATGTATTTCCTTTTCCGCATTTCCTTTCCGTATCTCCTTTATGTATTCTGGTGAGAGAATGCTGGTTGTTGTTGTACTTTAATTTGTGGACTGTAATAATGTTGAATGCTGGTTTGAGTGTTGTTGGTACATCTCTGCGTTGTGGCTATGCTGATTTCACTGGTAAACTGTGGAACCTGCGAGTAAATCAAATAAGTAACGGGCCCCCGAGAGCGGGTCGTTACAAGTTATATGTGGATGATTTGGGCTCGATTAACTCTATCATTAGTGAACCCGCAACCCATGCTCCTCTCCTAGCCATCCTAACTCCTACTTTGGTTCTATAACCCTACCCATTTAGGTTAGGATTTTGTTTTCATTACACTTTTTCCCACACTCATCCACCGTTAGCGAGGTAGTTGTTTCACGCTTTATTTTTCTTTATCGATCAATTTTGTGAATGCAGAACGACTTGTCCATGTGATCCGACCTGGTACTCACCAAATATTTATTATTGATTTGACACTCCTACGCTTGGGAGTAGAAGGCGTGCCCCGTGCGCGTCCTTCCGGCACAACTAATTGGGGCCGTTGCCAGTTATAATGGTTTCTATTATTAGCATTTTTTGATTGATTTTGAAAGTTTTAGTGTGATACTTCTATCTCTTAGTGTTGTGTCTTTCCGTTTATTTTTTTCTCCTCTTATTGAGTCTTTTGGTTGTTTATTTCAACACAAAAGCTCGGAATCATTTCAATCCCAATTTTTTCATTTTTGCCTACAGTCAAAATGTTGAAGCTTTTGTGTTGAAATGTTGTGGCTATAGTGTTGATCTCCAACTTATATTGAAAATGAAAACTATTTAAGATCAAAATTTGATAAGAAAATATTTGGAAAAGTTTTTTAAAAATGGTCAACAGAAGAGGATTTTTGCTTAAAAGCTGTTGGACTTGAAAACTATTTTTGCTTGGAAAAAATTAGTCATACAAGCTTGGCGTAAATACTTGAGCAACACTCGGGTTATCGGACTAAAATCAGGTGAAATCTATTTATCAAAAAGCCCGTAAAAATGTCAAAACTGCTAGCAAAAATTTTCTATTTGACCCCAACAACTAGTACTAGTCAATTATAGTTCATGTACTAGTCGATTACTGTGGAGCTAATCGACTATGTCACAAAAAATGTTCTCATAGTACCAGTCAGATTCAGGAACAACGTGCTCTCTGTGATTTTTACTCAATCACATTTCAATATGTAATCGACTATATGTTGGGACCGTTGATACGACTATTTCAATACTAAAATGTGGTTAGTATTGTCAACAGCTATGAGATATACACAGTTACTTGTATATTATTTTAAATATAAATAAATTGCAGTGAAATAATTAACACAATTGATGAGACAAAATAAGCAAACCAGCCCAGCAAACACAAACACCAAGAATTTATCATTGGTCGGATCCTCTTAATCTACGTCCAGGCCTCTGCTCCCCGAATAGATTTTCTATCCACTAATACTATTTTCTCCCTGCAAGTAGACAAACATACAGAGATGCCAACAATCACCGTGTTGCAAACTTGTACAATCTATTCAACAAGAGATACAGCCACCAAGAGAAAAGTAAGAAACAATATTACATATAGTCTTGATAATGTAGGACTTGAATCACAAGGAAGGAGAAGGTATCTCCAAGGGTTCTTGATGAGAAATGTGGTAGAAACTCTCAGAGAAGGACTTTCAATTGTGGCAGTATTTTTGCAGTATGACCCAGCGAAAATCTGAAAACACACTCTCTTTTAGAGTGAGAAAGTGAATTTTCAGAATGAGAGAGTGTGTGTGAAAGATTTTGTGTAAATAGCAGATGGTTTGGGCTCTATTATAGGCCAAAGAGATGCCCAAATAACTGTTGGAATTAATGGCTCCTTTGGCCATTTGTTCACTCCCACTCTCTCCTTTTTTAGTCCCACATTGGATAGGCAAACACCCATGTGTGGGTATATAATAGGCTTCTCTCATATGGACTATTGGACTTGTTAATGGGCTAGAAATTGGGGGTAGATCGCGTGCACATGAGCCCAAGCAAGGGGCCGAGCCCAATCCGGGTTGAGCCGAATGGAAAATCTGGGCGTCGGATCCGGAAACCCTTAGTGTGTGTGCGCTGGCATCGTGCCTGCGTAGGGGGGGTTCACGGGTGCGCGCGCGGAGTGCCCGAGTTTTGACTCGCGGATTAATGCGATTTCCCTCTCTTCCTTCTCCTCCTCCTGGGTATCGATCTATGTGCAAGCTCCACGCTTCTGGCCGCGAGTGGATGCGTCCAGCCGCGACTGCATTAACCTTGGGGAGCAACCGGCATCATCCGATTACCACCACGGTCGGGCCGTAATTGTTTTCAAGGCAGTGGCACAGCCACGTCGCAGTTTTTCTTCTCTGTCTACGATTTTCCGTTTCCTTCGCATTTTGTTTTTCTGATCTTTTAACTCTCTGTTTTGCATCTGCAGTCATAGCTCTTTTCCTTCATGTATAACAATTTGAAAACAATTATTCCTGTTTTATACTGTGCCTACCATTGCATCCAATGAGAAAGAGACTGTGAATGCAAAGTCAATAGCTTTTCTGCTCCGCTCGCTTAATTTTTCCCGCCCGAGAAAGGGAAAGAATAGAAATAAGGGATGGTAGCTTTCAAACCCTTGCTAGCGACGGCGAGCCAGGGCCGGCGGTGCTTCGTCCATCTCTGTAGCGAGAAAAGGTCAGAATGCCGTGATCTGTTTTTTTAATTAATTTGCTTACTGCAGCTTCTGATTTAGCAGAAGTTTAGGACTCTGGATCTTGTTTGAAGATTGAAGAGACAGAATATTTTGGTAGGTGAATTTTGGAAGGAGAAGGATGCTACTTACTGCTTTGATTCAAATTTTATTAATTTAGAAGAATTGTGCATTTTGGAACTTTAGATGCTGACAGTTTTCATGTCATTTGCGACAGAAATTTTGTTGGGTATCTAGGTTTGCTTTCGGCCCTTTTTTTGGTGGAATCTGGTTTTTGTTTTGACAAGGAACTCTAAACATTCACCGAAGAAAAAGGGAGGAAACCTGATGATTTGTAAAGAAAAATTATTCTTTAATATTTCTTTTTGGGTGTTTTACTGTTTTGATTCATATGTCTTAGCAGAGTACAAAGATTTTGATTTATTGGGCCAAAACCTAATTACATTTTATGGGGTTAACTATAATGTAGCTTATTTGGCCGTTCAACCCAGTGCGTGGCCATTTTGCATATTTTTGCTCGGTATTGGGGTCAATTCACGTTGAAAATTTAAAGTTTCTGGGTTGGCGGAAGAATTTAATAATCTTGTCCTGTTGTTTCTTCGTGTCATTTCGTATGTGGATTCCTGCAATTGAGTAAGCTGGAATAATTTCAATTCGTCTTGGTTATTTGATGGTATTTATTGTGTCAGTGCCATTTTTTGTACTATTAAATATAAAAAAATGTGCATTGATATGGTAGTAACCATAACATAATGAAACTTTCAGTTTTTATTTCTCCTCATATCTTGAAGTGTAATGTCTAGTTCGCCTTGACTACAATATGTCTCTTTATCTTGGATTAAAAATTGTAGGTTCATCTTAATCCTTGTTCTTTTTATCCAACATATATTACGTTGAGAACATGAATAATATTTCTGGCATGTTAACCTGTCTATCTGTCATATAAGCATAATAGTGATGTTGCTCATGCAATGGCTGGTGTTTTTGATCCATCTCTATATGATACACGCACATGTTTAGCGTCATATTAAACATTGTTGACTACGTTGTTAATTACCGTAGGCTTAGTAGGTGGTTATTTGAAATTGTTTTCCATTGCCCAATTAGATTAAGTACATAGTGTTGCAACATTATTCACCTCGATGCGTATGATGTTGAATTGTTGTGAGCCATCAGCCTATATACACCATAAGGATGATTAAGCGAAATATTTTGAAGATTCAGGAGAGTAAGTGTTAGTCTTTCAGATATGGAGAATATAGTACCTACATCCAAAAAGATTATTGTGTGAAGAATGGGATTATACATGAGTTTAATGCCCCATACTTACCACAACAAAATGGTATATCTGAGCGTAAGAACAAAACCTTGAAGGAAATGATGAATGCTATGCTTTTGAGTTCTGGGATGTCTGATGACATGTGGGAGGAAGCTATTCTCTCATCTTGTCTTGTTCTTAACAGTGTACCCCATAAGAAAGTAGACAAGACTTCTTATAAGATGTGGAAAAGATTTACTCCAAACTTGAATTTTCTTAGAGTGTGGGGGTGTTTGGTTATGTCTACCTGATTTAAGAAGTTCAACAGTTTTGATGTTGTGCCTGTGAGAACTCCCTATGACCCTAGCATACATATGAAAAAGGATTTGGGTGAGTGTGTTTCCCAATCCGAATATGCTAAAATCATAGGAAGTGTGATGTTCCTCATGAACTGCATTAGACCTGATCTAGCTTATGCAGTTAGTAGGCTAAGTCGATATATACATAACCCTAGTAATAAACATTGGAATGCACTTCATCATTTGCTAAAATATCTGAAAGGAATTATTGATTCATGTTTGCATTTTAGTATATTTCCTGTTATTTTAGAAGGATTTCGTGATGCAAACTGAGTTTCAGGTAATGATGAAATTAGTTCTACTAGTGGTTTTGTTTTTACTTTAGTTGAAGGCGCTATATCATGGAAGCATTTCAAACAGACATGTATAGCACGATCCACCATGGAATCTGAATTTGTTGCTCTTAAGTTGGCAGGGCAAGAGGCTGAATGGCTGAGGAACCTGTTAGCAGACGTGCCTTTGTGGGAAGGGAAAACTGCTCCAATTTCCCTTCATTGTGATTCTCAGGCAGCCATTGGTGTTGCTAAAAAATAGTGTCTACAACGGGAAGAAGAGACACATTCGATTATGCACGGTGTGGTTAAACAACTTCTGAAAAATGGAGTGATTTCTTTGGAATATGTAGGGTCCGAAAGAAATCTTGCAGATCCACTAACCAAAGGATTGCCAAGGAAAGTGGTTCTTGATTCGTCGAGGGGGATGTGGCTAAAACCCATGAGTTAAGGTTATATGGTTGATACCCAGTGTGGTCTAACGAAGCCATATGATCCTTAACAAACACTACATTTCCATCCCTATGGCGTGTGGTAGTGTTCTTTGAATCCATAACCAGGTTTGGTGGTGCTATTGAGAAGCACTTGATGGATTCACTTTGAGACAAGTCCATAACCAGTTTTGGTGGTGCTATTGAGAAGCACTTGATGGACTTAATCAGAGGTTGAGCTGCATGCTCTTAATGGTTTCATAACCAGTTTTGGTGGTGCTATGAGAAGCACTTGATGAACCACCTATGTGGGTGTGAGGGTTTGGCCGCCCTCTATGAAAGACAAGGGCAGTCTTTCTAGAGCACTCACGAGACCCAAGGTGTGCGCAAGGCCTATAGCGCTTGTTATGTATCGCGGAGTTTGCACAAACTCAAGGGAATAATATGTGTTGTGGGGGGTTCTCAATCGAACTCTAATGAGTTCAAGAGCAATTCACTCATTAGAAAGTAAGTTATTGCCTCACTTCACTACGTATCAATTCAATCGAAAGACATTGATACTTAAGTATTCATCCCTCTTTACCCAGGATTTTTTTCTTCTCTTTCTTGAGCCATTAAGTGGGGGATTGTTAGAATTAATGGCTCCTTTGGCCATTTGTTCACTCCCACTCTCTCCTTTTTTAGTCCCACATTGGATAGGCAAACACCCATGTGTGGGTATATAATAGGCTTCTCTCATATGGGCTATTGGACTTGTTAATGGGCTAGAAATTGGGGGTAGCTCGCGTGCACATGAGCCCAAGCAAGGGGCCGAGCCCAATCTGGGTTGAGCCGAATGGAAAATCTGGGCGTCGGATCCGGAAACCCTTAGCGTGTGTGCGCTGGCATCGTGCCTGCGCAGGGGGGGTTCACGGGTGCGCACGCGGAGTGCCCGAGTTTTGGCAACAGCTATTTTTGTTTTAATGGCTGCGTATGGCTGCGTATTCATGGCAGAATTCCAACAGCCATATTTTCCTCTTTATAAACTCTTTTGTCTAGAGTTTCTCCGATTAATGCGATTTCCCTCTCTTCCTTCTCCTCCTCCTGGGTATCGATCTATGTGCAAGCTCCACGCTTTTGGCCGCGAGTGGACGCGTCCAGACGCGACTGCGTTAACCTTGGGGAGAAACCGGCATCATTCGATTACCACCACGGTCGGGCCGTAATTGTTTTCAAGGCAGTGGCACAGCCACAGCGCAATTCTTCTTCTCTGTCTACGATTTTCCGTTTCCTTCGCATTTTGTTTTTCTGATCTTTTAACTCTCTGTTTTGCATCTACAGTCATAGCTCTTTTCCTTCATGTATAACAATAACTACATAATAACTGCCCAACATGATTTGTAAAACGAAACTGTCAGTCCAAAAATTAGTCAACTAAGGAGGCCTATTAGTCGACTACGTCTGAAGATTGAACTAGGAATTGACCATTGTAACTAACTTTAATCGACTACGACACTTGTATTAGTCGACTACAACAGTAAAACGGTTAGAATTGTAGCCGCTTGAAGAAGTTATAACCGACTCTGGTCGACTAGATAGTTTGTTAGTCGACTAAAACTGTAACTAACAAACAGTCAAAAATATGGTTGTTGGAATAACTAACTCTTAGTCGTGTAGGACCAAAAATATACTTGTCAACATTGCTCCTCTAGTAATTATAGCTAAAATTATCAAATTGTTATTATATGTATATTTAATTTTGTTGTGAATTTTTTTGTATTTTAATTAGTCGCCTATGAGATTCCGTTAGTCGACTAATAGGATATATGACTTGGTATTTTTGAGGAAGTCCTAAGTTGCTAAGATATATCATCATCAGGACTTTTACAAATCAAGTATATGCACGAGAAATAAAGATAGCATCATCATTACAACAAGATATAAAATATCGGCTGCGACCTTTGTCATGTCTGTAATGTTTCTTGCACCAAATCTTGATTTGAATATATGTTGTCTTGAATGATGATTGTCTTATATATAATGACGATAAATGTTGAAGCTAATAATTTACATAGAGAGTTATTATACCCAATAATAGATATATGTTTGTGTCATAAAAACTTTATAATAGAGAGAAAATCAAATCTCATTTGTCAACATTATATTGTATACACTAATCAATTAGTCATTAACTAAAATCGACTAGTTTCCTGATATTTCGACACTAAAGATTTTCCCGTCTACAGATATTCTGAAACTGCAATTTTTTAAATATGATATACCAAAAGTTTGCGCTGCACTTATTTTTTTTAATATACCCGTTCACATTGATCTCTATTTTCTTAAATATCAGTGCAAAAAAAAAATATTTTTATTTCCTTTTTTTTCTCAGTTGGACAGATGAGAGAAAAGCTTCTGGCAATTGAAAACTTTAATTATTTATTCAGTCACTCCACAAAAAGATAAAGAATATATAAATCATGATATGTCTGATAATAATACTGATGTAGAAGAGAAAAGAATAAACTTTTCGTATGTTAATATTTAATAATACTGCTCGGTTTGAGAAAAGGATTCGAAGGGACAAAGGTCAAGAACAGGGATCAGACGTTCCAGTCGTCAACTGCTTCCGTAGCATAGTGGTAGTGCGTTCGCTTCGTAAGCGAAAGGTCGCGAGTTCGATCCTCGCCGGGAGCTCTAATTTTTATCCCGCTTTATTCTTTTTATCCCGCACTAATATCGAAGGGCGCTACCCCCGCGCCCCCCCCCCCCCCCCCCCCCCAGTTGCCGAGAATTTAACCTAAGATCTGAATATTATCTTATCTTTTTTCTGGTTTTAGTAGTTTGTTTTCAATTGATCTCAGAATATTTCTGTAGTTATGGGCGTAGTTGTTCCTCTACCCTTGGAGAAACTCTCCATTCTGTCAATCGAGGAAGTTGGCTCCTCCAATGCTCTCAACAGGTGAGAATTTTGATCTTGATCATTGTTTATCTATGTTGACTCAGTTTCCTTTAGTCCATTATGAACTTGATCCATATTTTTTTTTGTAAGTTCTAATTATTTCTTGAGCTATGTTGCTGATTACGAGGAGTAACTTTTAATAACTAATAGGTCAGCACGTAACGAGACCCGTGATTTTTGAGAGCAGGCTAGGAGAGATCTCACAATCTACCGGAAATCAAGAAAATTTATGGAAAGTAGTACGCTAGAAGCTCAAATGGGGCATGCCATGTTAATTGATGGGCTGCAGCATTTCATGTTAGTTGGTAGAATTGAAGCTAAGCTTTGAATGAATACTGAGTGCGTATCGAGAACTAGAAGCAGCAACTGGAAAGCTTTTAGTTTTATAAAACACGATAATTTTAGGGTAAATCGCATCCCGACCTGTAACTAAACACACAATCTCTAATTCTAACACCAAGTCTATCTGGAATTACCTCCACAATTCTAGCTTTAATGGGGGTCTAGGTGCAACTTACTATTTATAGTTGATGAATCCTGACGGGCTTCGTTTCTTTTTCAGTGGAGTCTCAATGTTAGCTTCAAAGACAGGTACCCTGTAGAAAAGGTATCTGAATGCAATTAACCCTAATTTTTAATTATAAGAGAAAAATAAAGAAATCATGATTCCTTCAGTAAATGTTGGAATCACATGGAATAGAAATCTTTAACGTTTGTAAGTATCACAAAAAGATTTTTGAATTATGGTTGTCTTCTCAAAACGAACGCAAAACATGAACTTACTTGTCATTCTGGGCAAATGAGGCCGATCTGACTCTAGATACGGATGTTTGATAGGCTGAAATAAACTATAATTCTCGATTTCTCGGTTCCTTTCATGCCCAACTTCAGCAAAGAATTTCACCCCAAAACTATCCATTGTATGGTAATGATAAGTTTGTTAAGCTCTATCCATCAGATCTCTGTATGATTATTGATTTTCTTTCCTTGTCCCACACTAATGATGTTGCGTTATGGAGTGCAAAGCTCCACCCAGTGTTTCATAAAACTTGCTTTGAATTTGCTTTGATGTGCTTCGAAGATATTAGTGACAATTTGCTGGATAACCTGCACAGTAACGCTCTATACCATGGATGCCACATTACTTATGATAAAGTTTACTCTTCCATGCTATGTTCATTATAGTGTACATTCACTGTCTAGCATTTACATTGGCAACTTCAGTTTCATCACCTAGTCTATTCTGTACTCTCAATAGTAAGACACATCTTCCCTCTTATTTTGTGATCACTATAAATATTAATCACAAAACAAAGTTCTATTTTAAATAATCCTTACTCTTCTCTACCACTGTATTTTTTTTCTCATTTAAATTAAATAAATTACACATATATTGGACCATCTTTAAAATTTTAAATTATTTTTATGTTAATATATACACATTATGATTAATATAGTGATCATCATCACCCTAGCTTTTACCTCCAAGAATTGGGGTCATGGACTCAATAGCAAGAGAGAATACTAAATTAATAACAATGAAGGCGGATTGTTGTATGGTAGGCCTATGACAACTAGCACAATACTTTATCACATTCTTATAATCATTTGTTAGTATGATTATTATTTGTAAAAAAGTCAAAATTCTTAAAGCTTATGCTTCGCTTTGCTTAAAAGTCCAGCGTTTTGCTTTATGCCCTATGGTTTTTCAAACATTCTCGGCATCAAAATGGAAATCTCATAATCAGTATCAACCTGAATCAACTTCAAAGTTCAGGGAATTGAATTTCTATAGTAAAGTTCTTTGACAATCTTGTAACCTCTGATGTTATCAACCACCTTTCGAGAAAAAAGTCGTAGGAATGCCGAAGTTCACATTTAGTTGAGAATCTCAAGATGACTGAATTGACAACCTTTAGCATACCAGATGTGCCATAATTGTTTGCATCCATAAATAAGGATGTTGGTCATGACCTATTGACAAGTGAATCCACATAACTTTGTCAATTTAAACATTTTTTAAAGATGCAATGGTATCAAATATCACAGAGTGTTGCTAGATTTATCTTTCTGACTTGTATAGGTTCTTTGATGAGTGCAGAAGGCTTCATAGTTTCTAAGTATTCTAACAGAACATAAAGGGAGGGAGGGAGGAGAGCTTATTTGAATAAATGGTCATAAATAGATCTAATTACTTGACTTATATCCTTATCAATCAGCAAGGACTCTTACCAATCAACAAGGACTCTATTTAGACTTGAACCGTTTTGGTATCATTTCATGATAATTGGGGAGAAAGTCCTCTCCCAAAAAGGTATGCTAAGATCTTGTAGATAATGATGGCTGATACTTTTCACCTTTTCTAAAATCATATGGTAAGCTTTTACCTAAGCTAAGCATCTTAACATTAGGTTATAAGGCACGCTTAGTTGTCAACTTAAACTAAAAGTAATATTATATGGAGCGTACCAAAGGGCAATGAGGATAACTGAAACAAAAGAATTAGTTATTCACATTACATTGATCTTCAAATTGTACGTGAATATGGGAAGGGGTGGCTGTGAATGTATAAACTTTTTTTGTTGATGGATCCTGTCTTGTTTTTGTTTTTTGTTTTTTATGTGGCTGGTATCTTGTATTGGCCAGTGTTTAGATTGTGGCGAGCTATATGCGCGCACGCGCGCACGGATGCAAACTGGGTATCAGGAGAAATTTTTTCATATTGGTAGCGTGAAACCCACGCCATTATATTTTTCTCTTCGATTCGAGCCGTATATTTTGATCTTTATGTTGTAAAACTCCAAATTGCCAAGTTTCAAGTGAATCCAAAGAGTTTTGCTCGTTCATCCACTTGTTGCAACTTCAACGATTTCAGAACAATAAAACTTTTTTCAACGAGTAGGTTGAGAGTTAAATACATTTAGGGTTCACCTATATTTAGGGTTTTAAGGTTTTAGAATGCCTATAAAACTTATAAAATTTCATAAAAACGGGAGGAAAATGTGGGCCATGAGCTAGCCAAAGCGGAAATTTCCTTCTTGAATTTCCTCCTTGGCAAGCCGACACCCATATTGCTATATATATGAGTCTTCCATTGCAAACATTTCACATTAAATTATGGTGCAAAAATGTTTTACTTTTTTGGAATTTTTTTGATGTTTAATCTATATAATTATATACCCCAAGAAAAATAATGGGTAAAATTGTATTGGTCGAAGTCTTAAAAAAATTGGAATTTTTTTCAAAGAAATAAAAACATTTTCGCACTAAAGAGTTGGCGCAAAATATTTTCAATGGAAAATTTCTATATACATATATAAGAATACTGCGCTGTCAGCGCGTGAAAATTTCTTCCGCTAGCACACATACATTGTTTTTTAGTTTTTTTAATTTTTTTGGATTTGTTCTACATATCATGAATGATCACCAAATTAAAAATCATGAGAATCCAACATTATGTTACTGTCGATCTATTTGTTGCAAATTCAACGGTTTCAGGACAATAGAACTTTTACAATGAATGGATGGATGGTCAAATAATCTCAGTGTTCACCATATTTGGGGTTTTATAATGTGAACAACAACCTAGTTTCAAATTTTTCCATGTTCTCGACACATATCTATTATCTTATATATAGTGCATATGAACATAGTGTGACAAAATTTTATTTTTAGGAATTTTTAAGAATTTTTTCAATGCTTAATCTATACATATATATAACTTAAAAAATACTGGGCGAAACTTTGGGGGATTTGAAAGTTGATCAATCAATTTCAAATTCAATGGTTTCAGGACAATAGAACATCGTCGACTAATCCAATCAAGGGACTAATTGGAGAGACATTCTTGATTTTTAGTATGTTGTGATTAGCATGTGTAGAACATATTCAATGGGTTGGAAATTTGAAAAAACTACAAATTTTTTTCTCACATTTTGCATTACTTTTTGTACATGAAAATTTACACACACACATGTATATACATAGCAATATGGGTAACCAAGGATGAAAGTTCCTCATTGGGTAGCTACATAACTCACCACTCCTTTTTTGACGATTGGATTCATTCAATTTGTTCTTCATGTTCTAAACTACTAAAATACTAATTTTTAGTTGAAACCTAGGTGTTTTGATTCTTCATCTAACTGTCACTAAAAGGTTTGTCATGACAAAACCGTTAAACTTGCGACGGATGGATGAACGAGCAAAACTTATTGGATTCATTTGAAAATTAGGGATTTGAGGTTTAGAACATGGAGATCAAAATGAACAAGTTCAGATTGAAAGAAAAAGGGGGAGGTGAGAAATTGACGTTAACCAAGGATGAATTCCTTCCTGTGTAGCTGATACCCATTTTACTCATATATCCATACTACACACACGTAATGTGTATCATAACTAAGGCCTCATATATGCCTCGAAAACTTCATCATTCACTATTTTTTTGGATGGTAACAATTGTTCATTTTGATCTACATATTTTAAAATCATAAATTACCAAGTATCATATAAACATAATAAGTTTTGATCGTGCAAACATCGTTGAAAAAAAATTCTATTCTTGTATTCTTGTGAAACTGTTAAATTTATGATATCCTTTCCCCCCTTAATGTTTACCTTTTTAATATTTTGTTGAAAATTCTAGGCACTTGTTTTGCTATCACATGGAAGCTTCAATTCTCCAACTTAATGCACTTACACATCTTGGTAAGTTTTAATGCTTAACCTGCTGTAGTCTTTTCTTGTTCTTAAACGTTTGCTTGCGTTTATTGAATATCCAATACATGGCAACTTGATAGGCCAGTGATTAGTTTTGGAGAAATTCTGATAGCTATCCTTCTGCACCTACATCTCTTTCTATATATTCCAATTCCCAAACGATACCTTTTATATGCTATAATCAGTAGCCTTTTAAATTATTATAAAAATTCATAACCACTACTTGCATGTGATAACATTGAAATTTGCAAGCAAATTCATAACCATTTTTATGAGACTTCATTACCACTTTATATTTCTATATTTCCATGTTAATCAGTAAAAAAGAAGTTGCTTGGCCATCTCTGTTTTTCTACAATCCATGTTAAGAAATTCTAGGGTTTAAGGGGAAGATATTTGGGGATTTGGAAAAAAGATGAGATTTTTATAGATAGGAGCACAAAATACAAAGATAGTTGGTTTCAATTAGAGGAAACCTCTTATACACTTTGATTCAAGATAAAGGGCTAAATCTCCAAGATCCACTCTTAATCTACTCCTACTTTCTCTTTTTCTTTCTTCAAATTCCATGTCTTTAGCCCTAACCCACTCTCTCTATATAAAGGGATGATTTGCTCAATATTACAAAACATGCCATTAAGGCCCAAAATAACAAGTTTGCCACTCGTGTCCAAAACTGCCAAAATACCACTAGGTGGATGCACCCCATTTCTAACACTATTCCACCCCCCGAAGCACCACCTTATCCTCAAGGTGGTGCATGAAGTCTGTGGATACGCTACTCCAAATAGGTATATTCGTCCCATCTCGACTCTTCCTCTCCAACATCTGTATCTCATCTTCTTCAACGATGAACACATGCAGTTCACAATCTCGACAATGGTGGCCCGGTCTGACCCTATCGTAATAGCGGCAGCATAACCCTTTGGCACGCCTATCCAGGATTATCTTTTGCGTGAGGTGCTTGTACTTGCTGTCACTTGGAGGCTCGTTGCTTTTTCATGTGCTGCCTAGCATAATCCTTTGGCGTGCCTATCCAGGAACTTCGTTGCTGGAGCTTCTGAGCTTCCTCGGTCACCTGAGCATAGAATGTTACCCACATCTGACTTCTACGTCCCTTTTAACTCTGAGATTTGTTGTGTTATTTGCATGAAGGTTTCATCGATGCATTCATCCTCTCTTCCAATGCTTATACTCTAGATTCGATTAAGACGATTGACGTTCTCATCACCTTCATTGTTTTCTTCGATTTTTCCACTTCTCACTTAAATTTCTCTTTCAAAGCCTCTACCCGCCGTCATCATGATCTATGCTTTGATAGCGCAATGATCCGGATGAGATTTGAGAACAAATTTAGGGGTTTTACTGGATTTGAGAGAAAATAGAATTTTTATTGGATTTCAATAGGGAATACAAGGGGTTTTACTGGATTTGAGGGAAAATAGAATTTTTATTGGATTTCAACAGGGAATACAAGATAGATGACCTCTTTCGAGTGGAGGCCGCTTTTCTAACATTTGATTCGAGAGAAAAGGTCCAACTATCCACAAGCTAGGGATCTACTCAATCTCCTAGTGATTTCTTTTACAAAATTCAGCATGCCCCTAGCCCTAGTCGCCACCTAGTTATAATGGCTATTTTGTCCAGAACTACATAAATTATACAATACGACCGATGCCTAAAATTACAAATTTACCACTGGTTCAGTTCTTTGCATTGCCGCGCCTTGTTCGAGCATCCGTCACTTCCTTTGATAGGTCACGATCGCATCAAGCTATTAGCTTCAAAGCTAGTTAGAGAAGCTTCTAGCTAAGTATTCATTCTATATTTCAAATTTTTTAAAAATATATTGGATTTCAAAGCTCAAGGGCCAAGCTACCGAAGATCTATAAATATCCAATACCCTTTTTCATTCACATAATTCTGCAGCTAAGTAAAGCTATCACATGGGATTGCTTGAGAATAACAAGGAAGAGAATGTAATGAAATTTATATTGGAAGACGAGATTGTCTTAAACTAGTTCGTAAGTGATGAATGCACGTTTTGTAATTATATGTTTTACAATTATTCACCGAATGCTTGTCATGTTTATATTCTTTATGTTGATTCAAACATGTATTTTGATTGACAAAGATTTCATGCATGATGTATGGTTATTTCATGGAAAGAATGCATGCTTGTTAATATAAAAAATGGGATCAACTCTAAAGGTTATACCATTCTAATTAGAATTAGGTGAAGATGTATATGCATGGGTAGAGGTGGTGGTTACTAGTTATGCATTAATATGCATGATTGGAATGTGTTTGGAATGTGTTGAATATATTGTTTTCCGTAGGATTTTCATAGTTATGTTTTGCCTATGCATGTGTATGATTTTTGGTAGTTACATTGAAGCTAAGACAACCATGCCAGATGCTTTCTTGCTTATTTGAAATGAAGAATTTGGAAGAAACATTTAGTCACTCATATTATGATCTTACATAGAAGTAAGACTGTCACGACCCGCTTCCCTAAAATGGAGGCGAGACGTGAAGAGGTCCGCACGAGAGTGGAGCCGTGAAGCCCCAAACCCGATAAGCGTCAATAAAACGTAAACAGGTCCCTGTAACCACAAACGGAGCAACAATAATAATAAAAGGAGAGACAGAAATAAAACTCTCATATCTCATAAATTGTCCAACAAGAAAATAAGTTCAACATCCAGAAAAGCCACCAGGCTAAAAGAAAGAGTCTAAAGGCCCAGAACAAGGCCAACAAAAGCAACGACATAACAAAGTATAGGTGCTACGCACCGACAACAAACAACAGTCTAAACAAGAAGGAAAACACAACGAAAACACTAGGACTGGTCCCCAGTGTCCACGTACTCCCCGTCAAACACAAGCTCGGGCTCGGCGTCAGCAAACACCTCGTCCTCAACAAGGTACTCAGGCTCAGGATCTAACATGTGTCACCCAAAAGAGTAAAGGGGCACATGTCAGCAAGTCTAAAAGACTTGGGCAAGGAAACTGAAAGTAATGCAACTAGCAACCTAGCAGTTTTAGTATGCATGACATGGCAGTTATAACATGAGTGTATAAATTAGACATGGTGAACAGTAAGTACAAGAGAACAAGTATCGGGACAAGACAAGAGTGGCCAAGCTACTAACAATCTCAATCAATTCACTATTCACGTTCACGTTGTTTTGTAGATGTTTACGCCCTTCAGCTGAATGGTACAACATTCACACCGATCGGCACTAAACACTACCCCACCCCAGAGTTTACGCCTTACAACTGCAGTTGCTGATCGGGCAGACTCCCAGTTGAATGGCCGCTTAACCCTTACCCCATACCACACGTAAACAAGCCATGGTCCCTGTACATGAGCCCAGCAAGTGAGCCAGGGTTGCCCCGCACGGGAGCTTGTTTCTTAGTTCACAATTCAATATCGAGCGTTGGGGTTAGCAACTCATTATGCTCGCTTCTGGTCACGAGCCAGAAACACAAGTATTGTAGCGATGCTACGCAATCACGGGATCACTTAAAGAATGCAATGACATGACAATTAATTTGCGTATCGTTAATGGAAAGTAAACATGACATGGTAATTGTGCAACATGATATATGTCGGAACTAGCTTCGTTGTCAAGCTAGTTCCCCAATTTGCGCCTAGGCGAGTATCATTTCGTCGCCCAGCCTCTTTTACGCCTACAACAAGCAAAATGGCCTAAAACATGGCCTAAACCCTAGTGGCAAGTTTCACTTGCCTAGCACCGGGGATGACGATCACGAAGGTTCGTCTCGCGGATGCTAATCTACGGGGGAAATCGCTGTTTTGGGCAAACAATCATCAATCAACATGAAATTTCATTAGGGTTTCATAAAAATACAAATAGGTTATGAAAACATCGAGAGATCGATTTCTTACCGAGAGGAAGCGGAAGAAACACTCCGGAGAACCCTAGGACCAGATCTGGAAACGAATGGAGAAGTTTGGAGAGTTAGGGTTTTTGGGGGATTTTGGGGTAGGGTTTTTGGTGAGATTTTGGGGAAGATGAGAGGTAGAATGAGTTGATGGAGGGTTTAGATGATGGATCTAGGGCTTTGGATGAAGGAATAAGGCTTGGAGGAAGATGGGGGCTCCATGGGGGAGAAACTAGGGTTTTGGGTCGAGTGGAGGAAGAAGAAAACGTTTGGGAGGGGTATAAATAGGTTGGGCTGGCGGCTGCCCAGAAATTAGGGTTTTAACACAGATTAGTCGGTCAAAGAGCAACCACTGACATACTAGTTTGGCAACTAGTCGGTCGGTCGACCAACACAGACCGACTAAGTGTAAACAGTAACTCCTGTACAGAATTAGGATTTAGATTTAGTCGGTCAAAGAACAACTACTGACCGACTAGTTTAACATCTAGTCGGTCGATGTACGTTCTTAGACCGACTAAGAGTAAACAGTAACTAGTGTCAAAATTAGTTAATGAGTTAGTCGGTTAAAAAAGCATTGCTGACCGACTAGTTTGCAACATAGTCGGCAACCAACGTTCTTAGACCGACTAACGATAAACAGTAACTTCTGAACAATTTAGAAAGCCAACTAGTCGGTCCAAGAAGGATTGCCGACCGACTGGATCGTCATCTAGTCGGTCGGTGCCCCTTCTTACACCGGCTAATAAGCACCAAAAGTTCCGATACGGAGCGCGGAGCCCCGAGATCGATTCCTAAGACTCCTAGGCTTGATCCAACAGTAAGATACGACCGTTATGAAACCCGTCATGAATGACATACTTCGAAATCGACGATCCTAAAGAAGAAACGAGAAAACACGACGAAACGATCGAAAATGAAAGTTACGGAGACGAAAATCACACACAGAGGAGAAAATCAACCAAAACATATATTATATTATAATAAATCCAGATACATGAAAAGCAGTCGTTACATCCTCCACAACTTAAGAAAAATTCCGTCCTCGGAATTTCCAAACACTCATGCGTCCGGAAACAAAAGTGGGAAACGCTCTCGCATCTCATCCTCATTCTCCTAAGTAGACTCTCCAGGTGAGCCGTGTCGCCACATCACCCTCACAAGATTGACAATCTTGTTCCGAAGCGATTTCTGACGCCTGTCCAGAATCTGCACTGGATGCTGGTCATACGTCATACCGGGGCGAACGGTAATCTCCGAAAAATCCACAGCATGAGATGGATCGCTAACGTATCGACGAAGCTGCGACACATGGAAAATATTGTGAACTCCTTCCAGAGATGGCGGCAAGGCCAAGCGATAAGCTACCTCGCCAACCCTCTCCAAAATGTCAAACGGTCTAATGTATCGTGGGCTCAACTTCCCTCGCTTCCCAAAACGAATCACACCACGATTCGGGGAAATCTTCAGAAACACATGATCTCCAGGCTGAAACTCCAAAGGACGCCGTTTAGCATCCGCCCAATGCTTAAAACGGTCCTGAGCGATCCTCAACCTCCCCCGAATATTCCTGACGATATCCACGGCCTCCACGATCATCTCAGGTCCCAACAGCTCCCGATCACCAACGTCATCCCAACTCAATGTCGATCGACATTTCCTCCCATAAAGAGCGGCGAAAGGCGCCATGCCAATACTCGCCTGGAAGCTGTTGTTGTAAGAGAACTCTACCAGATGTAGATGGTCCTCCCACGAACCCTTGAAATCCAACATGCACGCCCTCAGCATGTCTTCCAAAATCTGAATCGTCCTCTCGGACTGGCCATCCGTCTGCGGATGGTACGCCGTGCTGAAACTCAGACGCGTACCCAAGCTCTTCTGCAAACTCTGCCAGAACTGAGATGTGAACCTCGTGTCTCTGTCAGACACGATACTCACGGGGACTCCATGAAGTCGCACAACCTCCTGCACGATTCACGTTACATCACTATCCAAACTAGGAAAAAGGAAATAAAACGGAGAGTAAAAGAATTTTACCTCCATATATCTCCTTGCTAGCGCCTCAGTGGACTGTCCCACTCGGAATGGAATAAAGTGCGCGGATTTGGTCAATCGATCCACGATCACCCAAATCGCGTCATTCTGCTTCGGACTCCGAGGTAGTCCAGTCACGAAATCCATATTGACGTGTTGCCATTTCCACTCTGGAATCGGAAGCGGTTGTAGCAACCCGGCCATACGCTGATGCTCCGCCTTCACTTGCTGGCAAACCAAGCACTTGGCTACACTCCGAGCCACACTTCTCTTCATACCATGCCACCAATAATTCAGACGAAGATCCTGGTACATCTTGGTGCCACCAGGATGCACAGAATACGGCGAACTGTGTGCCTCCACCATCAACTCCTCTCTAATGTTCCCAGCTGGCACACACAACCTGGCTCCAAACCTCAGCGAGCCATCCTCATGAATCAAAAAGTCAGTCCGCGGACCGGCTTCCATCTGCTCCCGAATTTTCACCAGCTTCGGATCCTCAGCCTGGCCAGCCTTAATCCGATCCACGATCGTCGACTGTACCTGCATACATCAACGATGAAGCCTCCACTGGAAGGACAATCTCAACACCAGACTCGCAAAAATCCTGCTGCAATCTCCACTGCGAGGTCAAAATCATCACCGCTGGAAGCCTGCTCAGCGCATCAGGGACCACATTCACCTTGCCAGGGTGAAACTGCAAATCGATCTCATAATCCGCCATAAGCTCCAACCATCGACGCTGTCGCATGTTGAGCTCCTTCTGAGTGAAAATGTACTTCAAGCTTTTGTGATCGTTGAAAATCTTCACTTTCTCACTCAGCAGGAAGTGCCTCCAAATCTTAAGAGCAAACACAACGGCAGCCAACTCCAGATCATGCGTCGGGTAATTCTTCTCATGAACCTTAAGCTGACGAGACGCATACGCCACAACATGTCCGTGCTGATGCAACACACAACCGAGACCCTTGCCAGAAGCATCGCAAAAGATCTCAAATCCACCGCTGCGATCAGGCACGACAAGAATAGGGGCAGTCGTCAACCTCTCCTTCAGAATACCAAAAGCACTCTCACAATCACCCGACCAAACAAAAGCAACATCCTTCCGCGTCAACCTGGTCATCGGCTCAGCAATACGAGAAAAGTCCTTAATGAAACGCCGATAGTAACCAGCAAGTCCAAGGAAGCTCCGAATCTCAGATGCAGACGACGGAACAGGCCACTCCCTGATGTCCCTAATCTTCTCGGGATCCACTGAAATACCATCTCCAGTCACCACATGCCCGAGAAAAGCAACTCTATCCAGCCAGAACTCGCACTTCGAAAACTTAGCATACAACCGATGCTTCCTCAAAATCTCCAACACCGTCCTCAAGTGCGAGGCATGCTCTTCCTCCGACTTCGAATAGATCAGAATGTCGTCAATAAAAATAACGACAAACTTATCCAAAAAGTCGTAGAAAATCAGGTTCATCAGATTCATGAAAACTGCGGGCGCGTTAGTTACGCCGAAAGGCATAACCACAAACTCATAGTGTCCATACTTCGTCCTGAACGCTGTCTTCGGAACATCTCCCTTCTTCACCTTCAACTGATGTTAACCACTCCTCAAATCCAATTTAGAAAACACCCTCGAACCTCCAAGCTGATCAAAAATATCATCGATGCGAGGCAACGGGTATTTATTCTTAATGATCACCGCATTCAACTCCCGATAGTCCACGCACATGCGACGCGAACCATCCTTCTTCTTCACCAGCAACACCGGTGCTCCCCACGGAGACATGCTAGGATTGATATAACCCTTCTGCAAAAGCTCATCCAACTGCTTCCACAACTCCTCCAATTCTGCAGGTGCTATACGATACGGCGCCTTCGAAATCGGCTGCGCACCTGGAACAAGATCGATAGAAAATTCTAGGGCTCCATCAGGTGGCAAACCAGACATCTCCTCGGGGAAGACGTCGCCAAAATCACGCACCACAGCTGGCCACTCCAGCTCCATCTGCATAGCCACAACCTCCACCGGCCTGGCCCGAAATCTGACAGGACCAAGCGAACTGCTACCACGACTGAACTCAAATACTGGATGTCCGGGAATCTCGAACACCACCTTCTTCCTCCGACAGTCGATCGTAGCATAGAAGCTCGCAAGCCAGTCCATCCCAAGAACTACATCATAGTTGATGATGTCGTGGACAATGAAATCAGCGAAAAGCTCATGTCCACAGACCACCAACGGGCAAGAATTGCAACCACGATGCACCGAGACCACGCCATTCCCTGTAACGATATTCCAACTCTTGGGGAGAGGGGACGTCGACAAGGAATGCCTCTCCACGAAGCTCCGAGAAATAATGCACATCGATGCACCGGAGTCAAAGAGGACTCGTGCAGGAAATGTGCACACCAAAACCACACCTAATCAAGCAATTAACAATCAAACCCTAGTCTAGCAAACAACCATGTTCAAGCAAACAACACAATCTAACAATCAAAACCAGCTAGGAAAGTAACAGCTAGATTGAGGATTACATGTGATAACCTCATCCACAGCCCCGCTCTCCACAGCGGTCATCAGAAAAGCCTGCTTCCTCGGCGGAACAGCCTGCTGAAAAGCCTGCCTCTGCGGAAAAAGAGCTGCTCCACGACCAGCAGGAACAGACGCTCGCTGCTGCAACGGCTGAGCTGCAACAGGTGCCCTCCGCATCGGATCCGCATGCCGACAATCCCTCGCGACATGGGAAGCATCACCACAAACCAGACACTGGCCCAAAAACTTCCGACACTGCTCCTTGATGTGGCCAGGCTTGCCGCAGAAATGGCAAGTCTTCAGAATAGGCCCTCCTGGCCTCTTAAACTGAGCAGGCTGGTTCGGCCTGAATCCAGGTCTAACCACAGCTCTGGCCTGCTCCATAGGCCTCTTCCCAGCACCAACAACAGACCCCCTCCTCTGGTTCACGAGCAGCTCCTGCCTCTTGGCTGCTACTAGAACCTTCAGATAAGACTCCCGGTCAGAAGAGGTCACGAAACTCTGGAGCTCCGAAGCAAGTCCCTGCAGGAACCTCTGAGCTCTCTCCTCAGCGTCCTGCACCATCTTTGGTGCAAACCGACTCAGCCTCATGAACTCTTGGTGATACAGGTCCACCGACGAGCTTCCTTGCTTCAAATCGATAAAACGCTGCAGCATCTCTTCCCTGGCAGCTTTCGGGAAGAACTCACCCTCAAATCTGGCCTTGAAGGTAGCCCAAGCTATCGGCTCCACCAACATCTTCTCTTCCGCATCCCACCAATTCCGAGCATTATCCTTGAGTTGCCTCTTCGCCAAATCAACCCATCCGGCCGGGGTGATCTTGGCCATCTTCAGATTGTCCTCGATGTTCCGAATCCACTCATCGGCAGCCAGAGGACCCTCAGACCCATCAAAATATGCGGGACCCAGCTCCCGAAATTGCTTCGCTCCTGGCTCAGAGCGAGGGGCATCCGGAAGAGCCCGGGCAGCTCGAGCAAGTGGAGCATTCTGGACTTGCAGGAGCACGCCCTGCTGCACTTGCATCATCTGGAGCATCATCCGCATCATCTCACCGTTGGTGGGCTCCCGCTCAGGCTCCTCATCATGAGGGAGCGCACCACTACCCCCACCACGGGTGAATCGTCTTCCTGCCATCTAGTGACACAGAGAACGAATCAGATTAGACTCATAGCTTATGACTCTGACGTCGAACTCAGTTTATTGGACATTCTAATATTATTATCGCTATTTCAAAAATCGCAGTTACAGAAGGACCTGCATGGGCCACCAACAAAACCTGTCACGACCCGCTTCCCTAAAATGGAGGCGAGACGTGAAGAGGTCCGCACGAGAGTGGAGCCGTGAAGCCCCAAACCCGATAAGCGTCAATAAAACGTAAACAGGTCCCTGTAACCACGAACGGAGCAACAATAATAATAAAAGGAGAGACAGAAATAAAACTCTTATATCTCATAAATTGTCCAACAAGAAAATAAGTTCAACATCCAGAAAAGCCACCAGGCTAAAAGAAAGAGTCTAAAGGCCCAGAACAAGGCCAACAAAAGCAACGACATAACAAAGTATAGGTGCTACGCACCGACAACAAACAGCAGTCTAAACAAGAAGGAAAACACAACGAAAACACTAGGACTGGTCCCCAGTGTCCACGTACTCCCCGTCAAACACAAGCTCGGGCTCGGCGTCAGCAAACACCTCGTCCTCAACAAGGTACTCAGGCTCAGGATCTAACATGTGTCACCCAAAAGAGTAAAGGGGCACATGTCAGCAAGTCTAAAAGACTTGGGCAAGGAAACTGAAAGTAATGCAACTAGCAACCTAGCAGTTTTAGTATGCATGACATGGCAGTTATAACATGAGTGTACAAATTAGACATGGTGAACAGTAAGTACAAGAGAACAAGTATTGGGACAAGACAAGAGTGGCCAAGCTACTAACAATCTCAATCAATTCACTATTCACGTTCACGTTGTTTTGTAGATGTTTACGCCCTTCAGCTGAATGGTATAACATTCACACCGATCGGCACTAAACACTACCCCACCCCAGAGTTTATGCCTTACAACTGCAGTTGCTGATCGGGCAGACTCCCAGTTGAATGGCTGCTTAACCCTTACCCCATACCACACGTAAACAAGCCATGGTCCCTGTACATGAGCCCAGCAAGTGAGCCAGGGTTGCCCCGCACGGGAGCTTGTTTCTTAGTTCACAATTCAATATCGAGCGTTGGGGTTAGCAACTCATTATGCTCGCTTCTGGTCACGAGCCAGGAACACAAGTATTGTAGCGATGCTACGCAATCACGGGATCACTTAAAAAATGCAATGACATGACAATTAATTTGCGTACCGTTAATGGAAAGTAAACATGACATGGTAATTGTGCAACATGATATATGTCGGAACTAGCTTCGGTGTCAAGCTAGTTCCCCAATTTGCGCCTAGGCGAGTATCATTTCGTCGCCCAGCCTCTTTTACCCCTACAACAAGCAAAATGGCCTAAAACATGGCCTAAACCCTAGTGGCAAGTTTCACTTGCCTAGCACCGGGGATGACGATCACGAAGGTTCGTCTCGCGGATGCTAATCTACGGGGGAAATCGCTGTTTTGGGCAAACAATCATCAATCAACATGAAATTTCATTAGGGTTTCATAAAAATACAAATAGGTTATGAAAACATCGAGAGATCGATTTCTTACCGAGAGGAAGAGGAAGAAACACTCCGGAGAACCCTAGGACCAGATCTGAAAACGAATGGAGAAGTTTGGAGAGTTAGGGTTTTTGGGGGATTTTGGGGATTTTGGTGAGATTTTGGGGAAGATGAGAGGTAGAATGAGTTGATGGAGGATTTAGATGATGAATCTAGGGCTTGGGATGAAGGAATAAGGCTTGGAGGAAGATGTGGGCTCCATGGGGGAGAAACTAGGGTTTTGGGTCGAGTGGAGGAAGAAGAAAACGTTTGGGAGGGGTATAAATAGGTTGGGCTGGCGGCTGCCCAGAAATTAGGGTTTTAACACAGATTAGTCGGTCAAAGAGCAACCACTGACCGACTAGTTTGGCAACTAGTCGGTCGGTCGACCAACACAGACCGACTAAGTGTAAACAGTAACTCCTGTACAGAATTAGGATTTAGATTTAGTCGGTCAAAGAACAACTACTGACCGACTAGTTTAACATCTAGTCGGTCGATGTACGTTCTTAGACCGACTAAGAGTAAACAGTAACTAGTGTCAAAATTAGTTAATGAGTTAGTCGGTTAAAGAAGCATTGCTGACCGACTAGTTTGCAACCTAGTCGGTCAACCAACGTTCTTAGACCGACTAACGATAAACAGTAACTTCTGAACAATTTAGAAAGCCAACTAGTCGGTCCAAGAAAGATTGCCGACCGACTGGATCGTCATCTAGTCGGTCGGTGCCCCTTCTTACACCGGCTAATAAGCACCAAAAGTTCTGATACGGAGCGCGGAGCCCCGGGATCGATTCCTAAGACTCCTAGGCTTGATCCAACAGTAAGATACGACCGTTATGAAGCCCGTCATGAATGACATACTTCGAAATCGACGATCCTAAAGAAGAAACGAGAAAACACGACGAAACGATCGAAAATGAAAGTTACGGAGACGAAAACCACACACAGAGGAGAAAATCAACCAAAACATATATTATATTATAATAAATCCAGATACATGAAAAGCAGTCGTTACAAAGATTATAGCCAACGTCATTTTAAAATATAACACGATTACTTTATTTGGGAGGGAAAATGATTAAGCCCTAATAACTTATAAATGGTCTTGATTAAATAATTCTAGTATATTGTTCATGTCTAATAGGGGGTTGCGTCAAGGAGACCCTCTTTCACCTTACCTTTTTGTCATTGTCATGGAAGCATTTTCTCTCCTCATGGCTAAAGCTGAAGCTTCTTTGGCCATTCTCCCAATGAAAAGAAGGGGGTCCATCTCCCACCTATTATTTGCGGCTCTTCCTTCTGTACTTGAGCGAGGACGGCGTCTGGGGTGGCGTCCCTCGTACCCTCTCCCCGCTGCCTGTTTCTTGGCCTCTTCTCGGTCCGGTACCCTTCGGGGCTGCCTCGTCCGCTGTCGCCGCGCTTGGTCCCTCGAGTGGCCTTTCCTGCCTCAATGGCCAAGGTCTCCTCGGTCAACATGAAGAGCTCGGCCCTTGCCATGATCCCTGGGAGGTCCTTCGGGGGTCGTTGTGCAGAGATTTCTTAAGGCCTGTGTGTGTGAAGAATACGGAGGTGTGCTGACTACACACGAAATTTTCCTGTGCATTCAGCATTTTGATACTAAAAAACAGTTTTTAAATTTTTTTTCAAGGTGTTCTACCACTTGTTGGCTATCTCTCCACTAATTTTCAAGTGAATTCAACACTTTTTGAGCATCTATCCATGCATTTAAAAAACACTATTTACATTCTGAAACTGTAGGCGCAAGCGTTTTGAAATGCATGGATTAAGTCTTAAAAAGTGTTGGATTCACTTGAATATTGATGGGAAGATAACCAACAAGTTGTAGTACTCCTTGTAAAAAAATTTATAAAAAAGTTTTTTGGTTGGTCAAAATGCTGACATCACAGGAAAACCGAGTCTGTGCTGTCATCACACCTCCATATTTCTATATACATATATCAGTAAGTAAATATTTTAAGTATATTAGAATAAGACATGAATATCAAAATGTGATGAAGCTGGTGGGAAAAGTATATAGGTTAGTAAGTACTTTAAGTATCTTGGGTTGGTTATCCAAAAGGATGTATGTATTAAGAAAGATATTGATTATAGAATTCAAACATAATAGTTGAAGTGAAGAGTCGTAACATCAGTGGTGTGATCGAAATGCACAGTTATGGTTAAATTTTATAAGAGATGATTAGATTAGTTTTGTTATATGGTACAAAATGTTTGGCTATCATTAAAAAGTATGAATAGAGTTTGAGTGTGGTAAAGATGCGAATGTTATGATAAATGTCTGGAAATACTAGAAAAGATAAGAAATAATGATATCTGAGGGAAGGTAAGTGTGATATATATAGAAGTTCTAGGTTTCACTTCCTCCTCGCAAGAGTTCTCGGGTCAAGGTGGGGCGAGTCTGATGCGATTACACGACCTAGTCTGGGAGTATCACTTATGTCCTAGTCGTTGGTTGGTCTGGTTGTATGAATGGGTAGTAGTTGGATTTAGCTAGCTTTGGGGTGTTAGGGGTCTAGGTTTTTGGGTGTCTTCACTCTTTTCCCCTAGTCCACATGAACCCCAATTTCTGCCTAGCTGATTGTATCTTTTGACTATATTTATGAAATCAATTACCCTTCAAAAAAAGTGTGATATATATAGAGGATAAGATGATAGAACATTTGAAATAGTTTGACTATATCCACCGAAGACATCGATACACATCTTTTACAGATAGAATATATAAATATTGAGATCAAGAGAAAGAGAGGCAGATCAAAGAAGACATTGATGGAAACGATAAGAATGGATATGAAAGATCGTGGTTTGATTGAAGAGAGCTTTGGATTGTAATACACGAAAAACGAGTATCTAACACACGATCTGACATTTTTTCTAAGAGTCCATGAAGCCGATCATAACTTTTTTAGGATGAAGGATAATATGAGATTTCATTACTTAAATATAGATATTCTCATTGTTGATCAAAGTACCTAGACAAAGTTAATGGACCAATGTTACATAAGTAAAAAAGAACAACAACATTGTTTTCTCTCGTGTGAATCTTGGGAGACCAGCCAACAAAACTTGGATTGTTAGTCTAATCATTATTAATATAGAAAATCACATGGTTCTACTTTCAAGTTAGGTTCTCGGTTATGTGAGTATTAATATAGAAATAACCGTGCACATAGTGCATGGAGCCAAACCCCCTAACGAACAAGATGTGCACGCACACAAACGCAAAGTAGTAAGAAGTATATGTGTATGTGTTGGTATCATCGGGGGCTAAAATGATAAATGCAAAAACCTTGGGGGTTCTATGGGAAAAATCAACTAGGGCAAACATGTAAATACGTGAGTTTGGGGGTGATTTTTTTGGGATGAGGATTGAATGACAACCATGTAAATAAGTGAGCTTGGGGTGGTGATTTTTTGGGTTGTGGGTGAGGTGGATGTCCCATGTGGCGCCCATGTGGTGACCACCTGGGACAAACATGCCACATGGCACATGGGACAAACCCCCTCATTTGTATAATAGATGTAAACACATATATCCAAAATTATACCTGATAAGCTATCAGGTAGGATTTTTAAATCAAAACCCGACCCTGAATCCTTATTGGTATGAAATTACAATTAGTAGTTGAAGTTTTTTATTTGATTCGGATTGCCTTAGCAGGTTATCGGCCTTCAATGCCATCCCTTGTTGGGGATGAAAAAGGAAAGTTTTGTTGTGATGTTTTGGCTGTTTTCCAGAACTAGAGGATGATGTTAACCCAAGTTCCGATCTTTAAAATTTTCTTTTGGGATTTTCAAATTCAAGATTGTCCATATTCACAAAACAACATGCACACTAACAATGTTTCTGATCATAAGAAAAGTGAACAATAAACAATGAAATAATTTATTGCTAGAAGCTTCATAATTTTGAAAGGGACGTTTGCATTTGAAATGGATGGTCAAAATATATATATTAAATTTATGTCGTGATTTGCAGCAGCAGTATATCAAAGTTAATGTTGTTGGCAAAATCAAGAATCAATTATATGTTAGACAGTGCTTAATATTGCACGCTACAACATACACGGGAAATATAGGATAAGTATATTCTGTTAAGTCTAAATCTAATTTTAGACCATTCTGTTATATTTAAACTGTAATTTCTTATTCAGGTCCACAGCCATTGTAGAGTTTGGTATTGTCTGTATCCACAGAGAAGGGAAGTACATTGAGAAGATCATTTCCAGGGATGACATGTTATATTAAAGTAAGGTTCCAATCTGATGAAATTTCACTTTTTGTTCATTTTTAACATTTCATGGGCTCTCAGAGCTCACAGCTGCCGAAGCAGATAGATTATTGGTTTTGATATGTCGAATATGATAACGGGCTTGCATATTGGAGCTGCCCAACCTTCTCAAAATGGTTTATTTCCATATTTTATTTCAGAATAACATCAACCCAGTCCAAGTGGTAGTCCCCAACCAAACCATTGTTATTCCAGATTGAAAGCTAACAATGATTTTGCTCTTAATTTAGGGGGTGCATAAAGAAAGGACTCTCAATGAAGTATCTCATCCGTGATGAGGTTTTCGACTGCATAAGAGATCGTAGGCTCCACTTGCAGTCACAAAATGAAGAGCTCTGAGGCTTACGACGATGGTTGGCCAATAAAAGCTTTCCACAAGTAGATAACAGTTGTCCTGTGCAATGTGGAGATTTGATCAGGGTTTTCTTCAGCTAATAGAAATGCGAATCAAGGCGGCTAATTTCTAAAAGTAATTAAGTTGTATCGACTGTCTGAAGCTCGAGGCTGCAGATGAACATATTCCACATCTTTCATTTTTGTTTTTGTTGAATACAACCATGAAAACCACAACGAAGCCTTTTATTTCACTTTCTTGTGCTCGGCTACATGAATTCTTTATTCTTTGCAGGGTCATCGGTTATTACCTATAGACGATAGTGTAATTTCGTGTTTCTTTATTGAATTCATTATGCAAAATAGAAGTCATTGCAAGTGATCTCCGACAATTGACTCAAGTTCTGTCTGCATTTTGCCCTCTCGAATCATGTGAATGATCACACCATTTATTTATCATCGTTTCTGCCATTGTTATTGAGTTGGTGTTTTTTGCTCCCTCTTTTTTGAATATTTTATTGTTCTTTCTAATAGGTGCATTTCTGAAATATGCAAATATTAAGGTTGGAGGTGTGTATGTGTAGGATATAGAGAAAAAAGGTAGGAATAAAAAAGCAACCGTAACTGGTGGGCATGTTCTTAGAAGAGCCCTATAGGATTTGATGAAAATATGCTTGGTTGGGGCACCCACGTAATTGTCTGGATGTTATATCATAAAATTAAAAAAAAAATATTAATATGCAAGCTTTGGATGTCTAATGATAATAAGACTGTCGAACATGTCAAGCATAAAAAAAATATGTAAACTTAATTCTTATAAGGATTTAATGTAGAAAAGGTGCATCTGATCCAATAGATCAGGTGTTAAGACAAAAAAAGGTGGAAAGTATAAGCACTCACATGGGTTGTACTTGTTGTACCCACCTTTTTATGTCTTGTAATGGATCAGGTGCCACATGCTCTACATTAATCCCTTCTTATAAATGGAAAACTATCAGTCTGCTAGTGGATATCATGCCGTAATATGTACAAGTAAATGTGTAGTAGGTCGTATCTGCTAAAGTAGCCAAGTCCATGTTTTATTTAAAAATTAATATGCAGCAAAGTAGTTGGAGTTGGAGTATAAAACTGAGAATTAAAAGGAAGTTTAAAGTTTTAAAATTATAATGGCAAAAAAGATATTAAAATGGCCCATGCAGGTCTCGAACCTGCGACCTTCGCGTTATTAGCACGACGCTCTAACCAACTGAGCTAATGGGCCGATTGATCAATGTTAGCCAGGATAATCTAGTAATGGTTATAGTAGTAGGCCGGTTCAAATGGAGAAACATGATAAACAGTTAGCATTAGCCACCAAAAAAAAAGGTGAAATGACTCAGAAGGGTGAGAACATTCGTGGCACTGCAAATTTGTATCAAATCAAAACACACATTCTAGCTTTGATTTTGTATTTGGGAAAGGAGCGCTAGCAATTCTTATACTTTCATATTCATATACTTTTTATACTGAAGATGGAATTTACAGAGAGCTCCATAGACCGAACACAGTTTCCACATCAAGTGTAGAGAATATTCTACGAAAAACCACTAAATGACAATGTACATAAGTTTCTATATATGAGCAGTAAGCTTCGGAAGTTCCCCCTTAGTTATATGTATCACAATATGAAGACCAGATCAATTCGAGGATATGATCAATTTGGTATAGGCTTGAAACTCGGTTTCGAAAAGGATGGACAGGATCACATCCTACATAGCCATTTGTTTTAACGACAAGCATCCACGGATGAACGACTAGTGCAAGCTAGCATCTTTACCCTTTGAATATTCTCAGAATATCTATGAGTCTATGATTCTCACGTAAGTGAAATAAAGAAATAATATTATCAAGATTGATATAGAAGATTTTGGAATATTGTGATGAATTAATCTGGTTTGTAGCTCACACAATCAAAAAGAATAACTGATACACTCGTGCGTTAACAACCTATGTGCTTTCATGCTAGAAAATCATATATGATTCTATTGATCTTATCTATATTCAGGCTTTGTGATTCTTCACAAACACATGAATGCATGAAGTATACATGAATGGTACCTGTATGTCGTCAAACATCTTAGACCTGGTTATTTTTCAACAGGTTGATCTACTGCTGGTGAATACTCATGTTTGCATAAATCATAAAGCAAACACAATTTTCTTCTAAAAGTTTGGAGGCATTTGTGCAAGATTTTCGTTGTATCAGGCAAGCAGAATTAAAGAAACACATGCCCTTTTGCTTCAGATATTGCACACACAATCCACTCCTAGGAAAAAACAGTATGCGACATGAAAACTCTGAAAAATATCTGCCAACAACCGAAACTATTATGAGAATTATTCAACAATTGTGACATATGAAACCAAAATGAAACTCTAATTTTACAGGAAAGCATGCTCTAGCAAACTTGCAGATGTAGCCCGAAGGACACGCGTTTATGCTTTAAAATTATGAACAGAGAAAGGTGAAGTGGAGCATTATCTCATAGTTATCTTACTCCATTGCTTCATTTCAAAAAACAATTAACATTATGTTATAGCATTTTCAGATGTTCTGGAGCAAATAATCTCTTTGAGGAAATAGTGTGCATTTCAGGGTACCAATGAGCAAGCAACCTCTAATTGATAATAGTTTCATTGTCATGGAGCCATAGGCACCCATATTCATATTACTGATTGTGCTAGGCTTTTCTAACAAATTGGGAGCATAACAAGGAAGGCAGTTTAAGTTGCAATGAAGGGAAATCAAGCATTATGGTTCCTCAAGAAAAGTATCATCTCTTCAATAGAGAATGAACTCCATCTTTGTACTTGATTATCAATTACATAGCATTTAACAAAATGAGCTGGCCAAATCTTGGCGGCCACTCTACGCACTAATTTGTCTTAGTCACACTTTGCCTGTGTGGATATCTGATCATTTGTATAAAGGATATGTGTGCAGATCCAATTCAATAATCTGAATTCGTTTACATCAACTAGTTATACTGTTGGGCTCAGCAAAATTAGCAATTTTAGAATTAAAACAAACGATTAAAGAAATTTAGGATAGCTAAAATGTGCAGAAGAAGCAAGTTTAACGTAACGCACGGATTTAAAATTAAAATAAATGATCAAATAAACAAGCACAGCCGCAACTAGAATGTATAAAAGCTGCAAGTTTGAAGTTAAAATTGGCCCATGCAGGTCTCGAACCTGCGACCTTCGCGTTATTAGCACGACGCTCTAACCAACTGAGCTAATAGGCCGCTTAGTGGTCGTGTGCATTTGTATATATTTATTATGTTTCGTGATACATGCTGATTCGCTTAAGCCCATAACCCTTGTCCAACTCCTATTTGCTTCACAACATCATAACTTTATTGCACGGATTCTTTGCTTCTTAAGGTGTTGGCATAGGTTGCAATGAGCATCTCAAGTTGCCAAGTGATTCATAACCAACACGATACGGTCAAATTTAAGTAAGGCTTTAACCACTGATTACTATCAGTAGATCGAGCACTACTGAATTATAAACGTGAGATTTAGCTCGCTATCCTGAGCTACTGTGCTAGGCTTTTCTAACAAATTTGCAGTTTAAGTTGCAATGAAGGGAAATGAAGCATTATGGTTCCTCAAGGAAAGTATCATCTCTTCAATAGAGAATGAACTCCATTTTTGTAATTGATTATCAATGGCTTACATAGCATTTAGCAACAGGAGCAATAGCAAAGAAAATAGAACATCGTTGTGAATAAATTGTAGCTAAATCTTCGTCGAAAACAATGGCTGCATAAACCGACCATATAAGATGACCAGGCAGATCACAGCATTTGGCCATTCACAGTCAACAATGGATGCATATTTCTGACCAAATTATTACTGATTGTTTCTAAACAAGAACCAAAAAATCATCAAGTTTATTGAAGCAGCAAGCTGAAACTACATCAGTGATACAAAGGCCCTAGCCGAAAGGAAAAAATGTAGTAGTAAGCAACAAGTTGAAACCACATCTGAGGTACAAAGGCCCTAGCCGAAAGCCATATAAGCACGCAGCATGCATCCCAACCAAGTAATCAAGCAACATGAAATGTACTTTAAACACACATCACAAATCCTCGAAATTAATCGCCGAGCAGAGCTGAGACACAACCACAACGAATCACTCAGAACTAGTGACAGCGCAATTAGTCACTCATGTGGTGTCAACGGTCGAAATGACAAAATTCAAAACCAGGACCATCTTGTTTCACAGCAGCATTCTGTCAAGAAGAATAAATTCAGGGCAGAACTCTTAAAATAAGTAACATCACACGGCGTAAAGGAACACAAAATAGAAAATCTAAATAAACGCTCTCAAACAAATATGACCAGTCTATGAGCTCCAAAGCAGGGAATGCACATCCATGATTTGGTGAAGATGAATTCCTGCGAATGCAGCAATCAGCAGCAATCAGCTGGGCTGAATCTATGTGATAATGTCTTGCAAAGTATATGAATCTGTCCTCAAAATGGAATATAATTAATTAAGTGATTTTGCACACCTCAACGCCTCTGAGTCTTTCCAATTGAGCGCTTCCCTGAAAACAGATGCTTAGGCTTCAAGTTAGGGATGACTCTATCTGCCTCACCACGGCGAGCATCTCTGTTCCTGAGCTTCACAGATTTCTTAG
The DNA here is from genome assembly GCA_030789695.1 of Scilla litardierei. Lineage (NCBI taxonomy): Eukaryota > Viridiplantae > Streptophyta > Magnoliopsida > Asparagales > Asparagaceae > Scilla > Scilla litardierei. The sequence goes on along the minus strand of CM061138.1, from coordinate 6,912,120 downwards.
CAATCTTAAGTGCTTTAAGCTTCTGAGCCGAGTCTTTAAATCCTTCACCTGGCACAACTTCACCTGGCGGCCGTGACCGTGATCTGGACCTTAACATGGACATAGACCTAGACCTAAGTCGCATCTTCTTGTTGGACTCCTCACCACCGTCTACATCCATAGCTTCACCACTGTCACCATCTTTAGCCAATGAACGATCTCTCTTTTGTCCTTTCCTATAAAGAGATCTGCCCCGAATACAATCAATGGCAGCAGATGGATCCAACCCAAGAGAAGAAAGCTGCCTTCCCATCCGCTCAGATGTGAATTTCCTATCCTTGTCAAATTTCATTGGGACAATGGGTCTGCTCTCAGCTGTACTCTTCTTCATTCTGTGTTCCTGAATCATTAGGCTCTTCTTTTTTCTGGTTGCAGCCAAAGCCTCTTTCTGATCAGGGGCCAATTCCAACCCATCGATCTCGAAGTCAGCTTCTCCGGCATCCGCTTCCATCCGAAGCCCCTCTTCACGTTCCAACTCCTCCAGTCTGAGTAAAATATCGGGATCAACAAAATCATACACATTGTGCCCATCTAAGATCTCAGGCACTATGTCCTCCTTCCATTCATCATTAGTTAGTAAGTAGTGCTTCTTCAGACTGGCAGAGTAAACACCAGCTCCACCATTCTCTTCCTCCAAATCTTTTTCAAGCTGCTTCCTCTCCTTATCCACAATTTTCTTCGCATGGGCTTCGAGAACTGCCTGAGGAATGCAAGGTGGCCTCTCCTTATTGTCTCGAGGTTTTGGTTCAGCAACATGAAACCGGTTCAAACAGCTGCTCATCCTTTTCGAATTCATCTTTATCTGCACCCTCTGGTCCAAAAGCCTCTCGCAAGCAGCATTTTTCACGGCAATCACTCCATCGTCAGTTAAAGTGCTCATAGAGAGCAAAACCCCATCATCATTTGGCTCCCCTACCTGTGCCGCCATAGTCTTTACTGCCTCAGCCTTCATCTCCATAACCAGCTTCAAATCCTCCTCAGGAAGTGCATCTAGTGGTTGTAGATCAATCTTGTTGCAAACAATGATTAACGGCTTGTTCATGAATAGTGGTCTAATGGTGTCAAAGAGTGCGGCCTGCAGTGCAATGGTGTACCCACAAGAGCCTGAAATGTCCAGGAAGAAGAGTACTGCCGCCCTTAAATGAGCCAGTGCAGAAATGCTGCACATTTCTATGGTGTTCCGCTCATTAAGTGGACCATCTAATAATCCCGGGGTATCGATCACCTGGTAACGAAGGTACTTGTAATCGGCGTGCCCAACAAATAGAGACTTTGTGGTAAAAGCATATGGCTGAACGTCCACATCAGCCCTCGTGATCTTGTTGATAAAGGAGCTCTTGCCTACATTGGGATATTTGGGGTCAATCGAAGGGAGTCTTGCCATGTGTTGCCGTACCCCCTCTAAATAATTCAAGCTAGAACCAACACGCTTTATAACAGTGGCCATCGGCCAAGTGCAGCAACTTTCAAGCACTTGAAACGATAGAGAGAGTCACCGTGTACTTGAGCAGCTTGACATAGTCTTTTGAAATCTTTGTAATTAAATTCTTTGCCGTATTGATTTCGCCAAGTGCAAGCTTATAATGGTCCTTGTTGTAAAGAATATTGAGAAGTTCGCCATAAAAGGGTGAATGTCCTCTATGCGATGGAACTCGTTAATAATGGCCGAAAGCTTCTCGCTGAAGTTCTCTTGCGTGAACCTCACCTTCCTCATGTAAAACTGGCGGATACGGTTGATGGCATATCCCTTGTGAACCACAGTGGGTGTTTGCCTCTGCGTACGAGAGAGAACGATGTCAATAAAGCTCTTGCCTGAAGGGACCACAGTAATCTTCTTGAAGTTGTATTGCACCATCCTTCCAATATATAATTAAGAATAATTGCACCTGTTGCAAGATTTTGTAAACAGAAAAAGTGGTCAAACCCAATATAAAGATTATACAACAATTTTTTTCTCATTTAATTTCACTAATAGCGAGTAAAGAAAGAGGAAATTGATGTGTTGAAATATAGGACAAAAAAAAAGAAATTCTCAATGGTGGGACAATATGTTGCTTGTTAGAGGTAATCATGCCACATAGTGATTCATATTAAATATAAATTAGCATGACAAAAGTATAAGCATGCAAAAGAAGGTGAAAGCAATATTTGGCCAAAAGCAAGGTAACGAGTTTGACTATGTATCATTGATATCAAGGATATGTATGTGTATTGCTTTAGTACTCCTCTAGATGCCCGAGTTCAGAAAGCTTGGTGGCCGAAGGTAATTGCTCTATTTGCTTACTCTTTCTAATGATATTCTAGATTAGACAGGCATCCCTAACAGAATGGAAGGACTCAAAAGCCATGGCATAAAACAAAGCGAGATCTAAAGAAACATAAGTAACCAAAGTGTAATGCAAATTAGGTAATTTTCACATATGAAAATATAATCATCATCATGGTTGACAAAACAGAGAAAATATTCATGAATCTTCAAGCACTACATGCAATATCCAAATTGACAACTATGTCACACGATTATTGCAGCAATACTTCAGCATAAGAAGCTGCAACACAAGAAACTAACATAACAAAGTCAATTACCAGACAAAAAAATGTTAAGTCTAATAAGTTAATTCATAGATCCCTTGTTTTATATTTAACAAAAACATCCAAAATAAACTTTTAAATTATAATCGAACTACGAATGAAGAAAGGCATGAGAGAAAAACATATTGCCCAGTGATTATGAGGCCCCAAGTCCTGACTGTAAGGGATGCCAACGGCCCCATCAGGTCAGAGCTTTTGATTTTTTTCATGTTGTCAAAAAGTTCAACAATGACAATCAATGACAAATGCCTGATCGTATTTATCCTGTCATGTAAGAACAAAGTTCAGGTCGAGACTCTCGATCTTTATACATCGATGCACTTCCATTTCCACAGAACTATCGTAATGATAAACTGCTCGCCTTAATGTGACCTTCTCTAGGAATCTCCATACTTATACAGTAGAAGTTGATGTCAAATCTGATATGTTCCTCATAAGCACCAATCACCTGAAGCCCTCACTTCGACACCACAAAAAAGAAAATAAGTTTTCATCATCTTTTTGTGTGCTGGCTGTGCAGGTGAGCAAGAGGTTCTTACAGCGTGCATGTGGTCAGGTGGGGGTGCGTGTCCCCGTGTTTTTTTCCTTTCTTATTTCTACATATGTTTGTCCGCAGTGGTAGGGTGGCTTCTATCCTTCCAAAATCCACAAGAGGCAAGCTTAATTGGAAAGAGAACGGTTCAACCGTTGCTAGACACTTATATTTATTGGAGTTACTGAAACATCATCACTTATATTTACATACTTCAATTGAGACGCTTACCCCCATCTCTCTCTTCCGCCGCCCGAGCACCCTCGTTGCCTCAGTTAACCGCCTCCCCCCATCCAATCTCTGGCATCATCTACGATCAGCAAGTCACAATTCTCCATCCTTTTTAAATCTAAATCTATATCCATTGTGTGAATTCTTCAGCTGATTTTTTAGTGTTCCCATTAAAGATTGCATTTTTAGATGTTCTTGTTGTACGTGTTCTATTTTTGTGCTACGATCATGAACTTTAGCAAACCCTTTCGAGTGTATGATGAATGATAAACAAGAAATGACTAATTTTGATCAGCAAGATGTTTTTTAGTATTTTGTTTTTGTACGTAGAGATTTGTTAATAGATTAGATTTATGTGCGGGTTTCTAGACTTACGCGGGCTACATATCTATGATTGTGATCTTTTTTAAAATTGAAGTAGTTTGTTTTTAAATTGTTGAATAAATATCAAAGTAAAACTTACTATAGCCAGCTCAGAAGTTAAAACTTAAAAGTTTGGCTCCTTGATTTTACAAATAGTACATTCATAATTACCGTTACATGAAATACTAATCAGATTACGAGTACCCCCTTAGCGCGTACCATCAAAAGTAGCAGATCCAATTCCCGTGCTAGTGCCATGAGCCAAAGCTTACCATGAATTCTGTGACATTATTTCAAACTTTCACCCGAACTTTCTCTTGATACAAAGAAACTCATGGTTTTAAATAAAAATTGCAGAATTATCAGTGTAAAGGATTACCTTCTGCATGTAAACACTAATGTAATAAAGTATGAGTAATTCTAGATATATACCCATGCCCGGCCCTGACCCAGGGCACCCAGGGCAGCCGTCCAGGGCCCAAGGCCAGGTGGCCCATTTTTGTGAATTGATGTGAGATCCAAGGAAAATCCAAATCTATAGTCAGTAACCTGACAGGTTCAAAACATAAGCTTTAGATTCAACTATGAAGCCAAAAGGTTCATGCGTGGTTAATTGTTAGCTAATTTAACCATTAACATAACCTACGCTATAGTTCATCGTTACTATCCTCAAGTGCACTTTTTTCAACTCAGATACCATGGCCAAAACACCAATGCGTTTATTAAATAGGACCGTTTCAACTCTGCTAAGGTATCACGAGAATCGTGATGTTATTTGAAATGAATTTATAGCATATGAAGAGGATCATGGACAGTATCCAAGGCGCCTTTCAGCTACCATTATGGTATCTAATTCTTGCATAGAATACTTGTATTTTGATTCTTCTGTAGGCATCAACAACATTGTACTTAGAACAGAGTACTACACTTCTACAAAGTAGTTACTCGTAAATAAACAACCATGCTCCTATAACATTGTTGCTTGTTAAACAAGTCACATTTTCTTATTTTTCTCAGAAAAATGACCATGAAATGAAATAGTTTTTCAGAATAAGACAGTACACATAATATTGGTGGTCTAAAATGCGCCAAAGTCAAATAAATAAAAAAATGAATTATCTCTGACTCTTCACAATAATGCATTTAGTATTTCAATTTTAAAAAAATATATTTAAAAGGCCCAAAATTTTAACTCGCCCTGGGCCCCAATATCTTCAGGACCGGCCCTGTATATACCCAAATAACTATTGGATTTTAAACTTCTAGTTAGTATCTAGAAGAATCAATCCTGATTTTAGGTGTACGTGTTTCAGTAACTCCAATAAATATGAGTGTCTAGTAACGGTTGAACTGTTCTCTTTCCAATTAAGATCACATGGTATTGCAAGACCTTCCACCTTTTTTAGAAGAAGAAAACCGACAATATATACGTTGCACCACACCGAAAAAAGATAAAGCTCTAGCGCATGAATTAGCCACATCACATAGCACAAGATTAAGATTGTGACAACCACATGATGTATAAAATGATCTAAGATTTATATCCAGAAGCCTCTTTTGCACACCTTGGTGTTTTCCTTTCATGTTAGATCCATTGTCATAGCATTAACCTCTTATGACACTTACATCAAGATTATGCATTTCTAAAGCACCTACAAGTAAATTAAAAGACCTTTTACAGATATCTTGTAGAAACTTTTGTAGGACATGAATTTTCTTCACATGTCTAAAAAAGCTGAAAAGAAAAAACAACCGAGGTATCCTGCTAATGAATTTTGTTCATATGTCAAAAACAACCGAGGTATTATGTCAATCTGCTAATTAATCCAGCTTCACCACTAGGTATCCGTTGCTAATGAATTTTCTTTTGCCTCAAAGACCAACCGCACTAAATTATATCCTTTGCTAATGAATGTCTAAACACTAATTCATGATTGTGACAAAGTCGCATCGACATGCATGCTGTAGGCAATTGCCAATAACTCTAGGAAACAATATGGTGGCATTTTGCACAATCAGGGCTCCTTCAATTCAACAAACTTTTTTGCAGATGAGCTAAAAAATAAATTATCAAAGATATTAAACCTTGATACATTATAACATGAAATCAGACCTACGAACTTAGTTGGCGCCGGCGGTCCGGCACGGCCACCTGCGGCTGCGGGCCTTCAAATCGCCGTCGAACGGTGAAAGACACTGAGTGGTCGACGGCGTGCAGGAATCGGGATGTTCTGACTCGCCGAGGTGCTCAGGTGACGCGAGAGACTCAGAGAGAGAGGGGGGGAGGGGGCTGAGAGCGGCGCCGACTTCTTTTACAATTTTCTCCCCTGGGCCCAACGCTGGGCCTAATGTGGGTGCGGCCCAAGGGCGTAAAGTGTGTAGTCAATCCAAAATTAGAAGGGAATGATTTACTGACCAGGATGCCCTTCAAGTTAATTTCTTATTACCCCTCGAAATTTGTGATTATAATTACAGCAATGCGACCTGCTAATAAACCAGCAACTTAATGGCCCATTAGCAATGATAAAAAGCATGCCCTTTTTAAACAAGAGATTGAGCAAACCCGAGTACAGCATCTTGGGTCTCATCAACCCATGGGAATAAAGTTCCATGATAACGAGGAACACGATCCAAAAATACCTCCATCGATGTGTTGTTCCCAGAGAGTGAGGCTCTGCACTTGCGCTCATGTTCCCTGTGGGGCGAGGCCTGCTCAGACTGTGCAAGGCAATGGCTCAAATCATGCAGGCAAGTGGGTAAAAGGAGCTCTTTGAGGAATTTTCTGGTGTTGATGAGTTGATGAGTTCAGTCGCCCTTGTTTTACATCGCCTCTTTCTGGTGTTTTATATGAATAGTCGGACCTAATCGCAAATGCTATGATTTAGAACACTCTTTTCGAAACAGCCATAATTAAGGAAACCATTTTCTTAAAACCCCTAAGATTTTTCCTAGAACAAGAGAATAATAAACAGATTTTTGATGTGGTGGCAGCAACGTTGGTATGGACGATTTGAAACAAACATCAAAATATAATACTCTGTAATGTGTGAGGAACCACGTGTTTGCTATTTATCTATTAAAAAAACGATACGATGTGCATTCTACATCTAGCATAGTGGTGAATGAAATGTACGATTAAATAAGTTTGGACTGGCCCGAAACCTCCTTTTCCGAGTCAAACTAGGTTCCACGCCTATTAACCCAAGTCAAAGCGCGCTTTCGCCGAATTCCCAACAGTGAGACCAAAGGTGAGGAAGGGTGTTACCATTGAGGGAGGGCATGGAGATGCTAATGTAGGACTAGGAGGTGACAAGAACCATTATTTGGAGATCACTGCAAGGTTCCTTTTCACTTGCCTTCATGTCTTTTGCCTTTGCTTTACCACCTACCATTGGAGAGGGGTGAATGCCCTGAGCTCAAAGGGAATAAGCTTGTTTGATATGGGTGCATAGATTCTGATACCACTGCCTGTGGACTGCTGCAAACACCCAGAGAGCTTTTGGAGGGACTGATGGGCATTAGTTCCTCTCAGGGGCCTCTGAGTTGATGAGAGATCTTTGCTCTTGTGTGCTTGCAGAGAGGAGACTTTGGAAGACAACTGGACAAGGAAAAGGTCTTGGTCTAGTTGGGAGGCCACATTGGCTTCGATTTGACCTCCTCTTGCCTCAGGGCACTGCCCTAGGGGACTAGCCTAGGGCAAGCTAGAGTTTGCCATGCATGTGTTGTTTGTTTGTTGGAGCTGTCAAGTTGTGGAAACAAAGTAGATTTGTTGGTGGAAAGATGGAAAAAACATGGATACGGTTGTAAACACTCTTGAAGACACTTTAGCTTATCTCAAGTGATGCGATATGTTCTTCCTTTATGAGAGGTTACGGGTCGAACGTTTCCATGCATGAGGGTGTTTTCAAACTAAAGCGTCGGTGTCCAAATTCACCCGTCGGTGGCTTGGATTCGAGATGCATAAAGTTTGCAGAAGTACGTAAAAGTATATTTTCAAACCATGTGAGAGGGCATTTTCAAACTAAAATATCGGGATCCAAATTCATCCTTCAGTGACTTGGATTCTAGATGCATAAAGTTTACAACAATATGTGAAAATAACTTTCTTGGACAGGTCTTGTTGCAAGGAAATGGACTTTTTAGGAAATGGAAAAAAAGGTGATATTTTACATGACGTCGGAGCTAAATAAATTTCTAGATTCATGACCCATTTGTAACATAAGTCTATTACTTGTGCCGCCAATATTAAATAGATACAGCGGGGGCCGGAATTTGCATCCGGACTTTAAATGTCACGATAATTTAATTTTCAGTACAATGAGAGCATAGAGCCTTGCAAGTGAAAGCGTTGACGAATGTTGTCGATGCGGTCAAGAAGAAAGTCAACAAGGAGGGGTGAGCAAAAAATACTGAAAAATCGAACCGACAAAAAAAACCAAACCGAATCGCACACCGAACCGAATTGACTAGAAATTATCTGTTTCGGTTTCGAGCTATAAATCAACAGTTTCGGTTTGGTTTCGGTCTGGTTCAGCCAACCGAACCGAAAATGTGCAAGGATTGAATTTATTAGTCGACTAATGCGTAGGCCTACCAGGAAAGTGAAAAATCGGCATTTTGGTTGACTAGTCGATTAGTGCTTAAGTCTATCAATGCTTAAACGTTGTATTAGTCGACTAGTCAATGAAAATTCAGAATGGTCAAATTGCACCGAAACCGAACCGCACTGTTCAATCCGGTTCAGCACATGTGATCGGTTAGGTTCGGTCAGTTTGAACATAGGGTCAGCTCCATTTCGATATTCATAAATTTGTCAGAAACCGAACCGAACCGACAGAACCGACAGGTACTCCCCCCTGTCAAAAAGATAAGATGCCTTTGTAGAATATCAGCGCATAGGCAAAGGTAACACTCACTTTCGGGTCAAGAGAGATCCGTAATGATGGTAACAACATTAAAGACGGTGACAAGAATGATGGAAATTTAAAGAGGAGGTCAAAGCAGCAATGTACGAAAGGAGATCGCATGAACTCTAAACATTGGACCATGCCAATATTTTCAATTGATACTAATATTTAGGGGGGAGCAACGGTCGGTTCAGTTTGGTTTTTGACAAATTTGTCGAAACCGAACCGATCCTATGTTCAACCCAATCGAACTGAACCGATCAAATGTGCTGGACGGAAACCGAGCCGAACCGAGATGATAACAGACTTGTTGGTGTTACAAGCAACCCATCCAGTAACTGCGGGTTTTTGGTTAGATCGAAACGAGAATGAAACTACTGTAGTGTAGCGTTTTCAACAACTTTTTTGTAGCTCCGAAAATACTGATGACACCTTAAAATGAGAAGTTTTTTAATTTGCAAATATTTAGATAACAGACTGTTACCATATCAGATTAATTAGTGAATTTCTTTTATTTCGATTTTTAAGAAACAAATATGTAAGCTATATTTGAATTTGATGGCATACGTCTTTTTCTTCATATATTTCTTTTTTAAAAAAAGTCGCTCACAGCTGGGCTTTCAGCTAATGATTAGGCCTAGAACATAATCCATTTTAGTTACACAGCAAGGTCAATACTGTCATTTCCTCCCTTTCCCGAGAATAACATGCTCTCTGTCCAAAATTCCCGCCGAGATAAACCCGCCACTTGACGCCAAAAATAGTGAGAAAATCCAACTAACGTTGACCCCCAACTCCGTCGTGTTACTAACGGAGGTTTGATTCTGTGGGCCCCGGTGGACGGTTTCGCGGCCCTCCGCTACCCTCGGAGCTTGTAACTGTGACAGCGGGTCTCCCCTGCAAACTTGACGGCCGTTAGCTGTCCCTCCGCTGTAGGAAAATGCTCCATTTTTAGAAATTCTTTCACCTTTTTATAATTTTATTTTGCTCCCTATATATAAGTCATTGGTCGTGTTTTGGCTAAGGTTAAGGATCGATAAAAGCCTTATTTTTCTCTCTTCAAAATCCTTTTCCCTTTTTCTTCTCCTTTATTTCTTCTCCTTTATTTCTTCCTCTTTATTAAATCAAAAGGGGAAGGAGACTTTTCATACAAGAATTAAACACGATCATCTTTGAGGTTTAAAGGAGGGGAGTGATGTTGCAGGATATGATCACTCCTTCAGAGCAGCTCGCCATTGTAATTCATCTCTCCTTCTTGCATGCATTATATAATTGTTTTTTTCCTTCTTCTTCTTCTTCTTCAAATTTCAAAAGAAAAATGGTTCGTTTTTGTTTGCTTTTCTCATTGGGTGCGTTAATATACGTGCGCGTTCAAGCATTTGACCATGCATGCACATTGGCTCTTCTTCTTTCTTTGGCTCTCGAAGCTCATCCTCCAATCATCCTCCTCTTGTGGCAGGCGAAGTTTAGGCCATGGGCATCATGTGCATTTTAAATTGCTTGCTTTTTTGGTTAATTTAAAGATTTGAGAGTATGGCATTCAACATGCAGATTTCTTTCGAGTTTAAAGCTTTCAAAATTACGTTTACAACATGCCTGCACGCATGCAGTCGCAATAACTAAAGTTGCGTTTATCATTTGGTAGCTTTACTGCAAAAAATTAACCGCAGCTTAGGATTTGAATACCATGTACAAATGTTCTCTCACGTGGTGCACAACAGCACAATATGAGCACCACCAATAGAGTACTTGAGAGAGAGAGAGAGAGAGACACCAAAGCCATATCTTTGACAAGACTGAAAACCAACCCAAATTGCAGAATCTCACACTTTAGCTTTTTGTTTGCAAGTACACAGAGGATAGGTGCTCTCTCTAGACATTTGAACAACACAGCTTCTAATTGTTTCTTCTTTTTAGAACAATACCACTTTTACTATTCTCAAATAGAGATCAACGACTTTGATCACCTGTTTCAAATCAACAACTTAATTAGCTACAACAGATACACGGACTACATTATGCTTCGACATACAAATTATTTTCAATTATCAATGATATGCCGGTACATATTATTCAATGCACGTTCAATGTACCAGTGAATCCCAACTTTGTTCTCTGACAACCATTTTGTCGATAAGTTGTTAAGCTTCAGTGTTCTCAGTAACCATAACATATGCATCCTGATGTTACCGAGTCCCTTCTTCTCCGTGATTTTAAGCAGGAGGGCATCTCAAGTCCAATCGCTGCTCAAATCCTCGACTCCAGCGATGAAGATGACATAAACTTCTTCGCAGATGAGCTCCCCATCTCAGATGACTCCGAGTGCTTTCCGGAGACCATAGGACAAGTTGTCAATACAACGGCTGCACCGGTCAACACGGCTGCTGCCAGCTGTGACAGCGAGGGCTTGTACTACTATGCCGGCGACCTCCCAGCTTCAGATAGCTCGACGTGCTGCCCCATGACTGGAAATATTACCACAGCCTCCGCCAGCTGTAACAATGAAAGCATGTGTTGCTATATTGGAGAAGATGCCTCCTTTGATTTTGATCCTGCCACCATCTCCAGTCTCCTTGACGATCAACCCTCTGATTATGAGACGACCGATATCATCCCCACTGATGCTGCCCGCTATCAATTACCTGTAACATCACTATTCGTTGGGGAGCAAAATCAACATGACCTCAACCAATTACTACTTACAGATGCACTCGCCAGTGGAAGCTGGCCACAGGACTCCCCTGACTCGGTGATCCCATCGGACATGGATACAGAAGCCAAACCAGGATGGAGGCCATGGCCATCTTATGCCCCTGACACGGTGGTCTCTCTTCCAGATGAACAACCGATTCAGGTGGTGCCGCCAATGATGGGGTACGCGGGAATGGACACAATACCAACATGCACATTTCTGGACTCCAGCATTATCAGCAGATATCAGACAATCTGCAGCGGAGATGGGCAGATGGGATTCTTTCATGGGAGGATGATGATGAACGCAACAGCAGGACTGGGAGCAGACAGTGGAGGGGTTGGAGGGGTTTATGGTTCAGAATCTACTCAAAGGGCCTACAACTCAATTGACATGCAGGTAAAGAATTGAAAACTTGAAGAGAGAACTAAATCAAACTATGATGTTTATCAGCCTCAACTGCAGCATCAAGTTTCGGTAGCTAAGTCTAGCTCACTATTCCCCTACCCTTTTAGTAATCAGTCTAGCTGTGAAGGCAAAAGAAGATGACGACCATGTCTCTTCCAAGTCTGGAAATGAATTGGTCCAAAACCTTACATAAATAAAGGATATTTTTGCATCCACTTCTAACAAAGGGCAAATTCATAAGTTCATAAAACAATGAGGTTCACCCTGTCATGTGTCTGACAAAATTAATGCTGAACACATCATAAATAATCCAGCATATCTAATCATTAAAAAAGGAGGCATGCAATTTAATTTGTTTTGTTCAATTTTTCTGAAGGTGATGGATAATTATAAAAGTCTGGTGGACGGATGCAACAGTAACCCGTTGGCATTGCCCACATCAGAAATCACACCACCAGATGATTCCAACTTGAAAGTTGTCCGCCTGTCACCGGAAGAGAGAAAAGAGAAGATCCACAGGTACTTGAAGAAAAGGACCGAAAGAAATTTCAACAAGAAGATCAAGGTAAGATGTAATCTCCTTATTTATTGTAGCAACATATATTATCCTGACAATTATCTGAAATTATGGACTTACCTGACACAAACATGATACAACATATATGCTGCACATGTAACATCATATATGCGATCATTCATTTAAACCAAAATTAAAATTAAGGATATAACAAAGATCCAAGAGCTACAAAATAAACAAACAAACAGATAAATAAAATAAATAAGAAAACGGTAGTGAATCTATAATATCCAAGCAATTCAAAGTTATAAATGTATTGTATGAATGTATTTGATGTATGACTGAAAGTATATAAGTTGTTAACTCAAAGTAAAAGAACATGCGCACACCAGTGTTAAAACAAATTAACAATTAACAACAGAATAAATAAATAAACAAACAAAATCTGAGCATGCGAAACAGCTAGAAAGGTCATTGGACGTTGAGAATGTACAATCATGGGAAAGGAGAACCAAAGACTGCATTGTCTGATGGTAATTTTAGCATTGCACACACCATTGTAATTTTAAAATGTATTCATTAACAAAATCTCCTTTTCTAACTAGTGCAAATCAATTGAAAATTTTATTACAGTATGCATGCCGGAAAACTTTGGCTGATAGCCGGCCTCGAGTACGAGGGAGATTCGCGAAGAATGATGAACATGGAGAAGGAACACCCAGAGCAAGTTCTAGCAATCATGACTATTATGATGAGGAAGTAAGTTTTTCCATCTCCCTTCCTTACCCAATATGAGCCCCCTATAGGCATGAATTTTATCTTGAATAATATTATATATGCTTCAAGTTAAGAGAAGTAGCTCACAGTAATTCACCTTAGAATAAACCAAATTTACAGCTCTGAGTACAACAATACTACTTTGTGTGTAGGTAGTGGTGAAGGAAGAAGAAGATATGCTGCACTCCTCAAATATATTCCCGCACATCAGTGGTGTCAATGCGTTCAATTATAACTACACTCTTGAATCTTGGATATAATTTATTAACCTGAAGCTGAAACAAAATGTGGTGTACGATTTTTTTTCCGCTTAATTTCTTGCATCTTCTTCATCAATTTCCACCATTCTCTTTCTCTATTTTGTACAGCCATTCAACCTCAGTTGCAATCCTAATTCCATTCAATAAGATGAATGGCATGAAGATCACTGTTCTTGTGTACTGTGTTACTTTTGTTGGAAATGTGGATATTATTGCCCCCCTAAGTTGTTTATATCCCCTGGTTGATAACAAAGCCGTAAATTGAATCATTTTTGTTGAATTATCAAAAAATATCCTTTAAAATAAAGGGGGAAACCCACCCTTCAGTCTACAGATCGGCAGGAAAAATCAGATACAATAAATGTCGACAACAATATTAAAGAAAAATAAGTTACATCAATCCAGATGCAACAAAATGATGAAGGAAAACACTCATGCAATTAATAGTTAGGAAGGCCTTCACTAAGAAATTTAAAATAATAGTAGAGGTAGCAGCAGTACTACAAGAGTCAAGAAAACTAAGAACTTCTAACAAATGGGTTTATTTTCTATAGCCAACTTGCATACTTTTTCCTATTAAACTGCTTACTGAATAGAATCTCATTATTCATAAGCAACTACCATATCTGCCTATCTTGCAAATCAGGTAACCATATATAACATGTACATCAACTGCTTTGCTTACAGAGATTTTCGACGAAGTATCATTAGCTAATTACAAAATGAGTCACGCCATATGCTGGGCAGAAAAGCTATAGGAGAACGAGTATTGGTACAATCAATGCCAAACTCACATCTCTCTGGTCATAATGCAAATAGTGAAAATCAGACCCTTGGTAATCCCCAGTGACAGATGCCACCAAATTTAATATTGATGAGCATATGTGCCGCATCAGAAACAGATTAGAAGCGAACTTTTGACGGCAGATGGCAGGTTAATCCTTTACGCAACTTGCAGGAAGTGAAACTAAATGATTGGTAGGCAGTCTAGATCTGCCAAGGGAGTTCTGCGAGAATTCAAGGAACTCAAAGTTGACCAACCTTGCAAAGGCAAGCATCCGAGCAATGAGGAGGATGAACTACAAACCCCGTGCTAAGGCATGGTAGCTGGTAGTATACTACCTTCCAGGCTCATTGGCCCAAGTCAACAAAAGGTCCACAGGCCCAAATCAACAAAAAGTCACAGACCCAATTAGACAAAAAGATTAAATGCTCAACTTCAAGACAAGCCCAAAAGATGGCACAACCGTGAAAACACCTACTATGTGAAGTGATTAAAAGGACATTATGTCATTTTTATACAAAATCATCCCATCATGAAAGGTTGTAACTCATTCTATCGATACCTTTATATTACTTAAAATTATATAACTCATCTCTCCGGTTCTAACTTTAACATTGGAAGAACCTAAGATGGGACCCTTATCGCATGTTCGACTTGCTAACGTTCTTATAGGAAATGAACGGTAAATCGTGTGATCATCCAAGCACAAGCCTAGCTCAGCCCATACAGATCGTTCTACCACTATGTCATTTATGTTGTCTGTGAAAACACAAATATAACCACATATAACATCCGAAACGTTCAGAGCAGCGTCAAGGAAATAGGAAGGAAAGCCCAAACCATGAACCTAGGCAACAGTAAGGAGACGAGGGACACAAGGCATCCCTCTGCCAACCTGCCACATCATGATCGAATCGTTCAACGCTCTGCAAGGACAAATGACCTTGATATAGGCAGAGTTAGCTCAAGTTCTGCAACAAGCACATCAATAGGACAATCAAGGCACTCCCCACCAATCACACCAAAATATCCTGAAGCAAAAGCACACTTGCACTGTTTTCTCCCTAGTCAACACCAATCACGTACAATCAACCATAATGCACCAACCACATGCAGCATAATAGTCAGGTGGAGACGTCCACAGAACATCATGTCTCTCACAAAATAGCGGTGTCCTCTATTCCTATAGTAGAAGCAAAATGATATAATGCAGAGTTGAATTAAGGTTGCCTCAAGTCCTCTATTCCTATAGTAGAAGCAAAATGGTATAATGCAGAGGTGAATTAAGATTGCTTAAGGCAACGTTGTAGGAGGTCAAAAGGGGAAAGAAAAGTAAAAACTTGACCACCAAGCTCTGCTACCGTCATTTACAATAGAGGTACATGAGGCCGTGTTACCCAAGGAATTCCGCATACCCAAGCGGCCAAGCTTCAAAAGTATGACAGTAGAGGAGATCCATGGCAACACATTTACAAGGATTATGATGGCATGCAGTTACATGGCTTCAATGATGTCATACAGTATTGGGCCTTTTCAAGCATATTGTTAAAGATAGCACGTGACTGGTTCAAAGCCTTCAAGTCTGGGAGCATTTCCAACTTCTCAAACCTCGCCAACTTATACACTTAGCAATCATAGCAACAAGAAAGATAAAATGGTCCTCCATTCACCTTATGAGTATTCAATAAAGGAAAAGAGAATCCTTACACTAGTACATCAAATGCTTCAGCAACGTGATGTAGAAATGAAAGAAATAAGCCTTAACAATGCAACATCCCCTTCACATGCTTCCAACAGACACTGCAGGTATCTACATGTCAGCTATAGAGCCAACATTCGATATCTATCAAATTATAATCTTTCACATGCAAGGTTCTTTAGCACATCCCCGGTCAAAAAACTACGATGCACCTACTGCCACTAGAGATCTTTTGTTGACATTCAGAGTAACCGTACAGAAATAGTCGTTTTGTGAACTTGTTCTCCCAACAAGCACATGTGCATTATCTAACGATATATTCACACCGAGTGACACTTGAGGCCAGTCACTACCATCCAATGGCATAGAATAATGCACATTGGTCTAACCAAAATATCGATATCCCGTCTTGATATTCCTCCGACCAGGAACATTTTTAGACATGTGATCGACAGACACATTGTCCTCATTATCGTGGTCTCCGTCATGATCTCGATGCTCCTCTCATAAGTCCTGAGAATTTATCCATGCATCATATAATCACAATCAACAACCATAGAAGTGATATAGATGATAACATAGATAAAGATTACCAAATAACTATAATTTAGAACGAGTTGTGTTATTATAATTATAATAATTGTCTTACTGGCATACATACCCCAACATCTCCTATTTGCACTTACAGCCAATTATTACGGAACCTTATTCCGATTTTATCCACTAAACAATCATGTCTGTTTTGTGGAAGGGCTTTTGTGAGCAGGTCTACTACTACTACATTATCGTCTATATTAATTATATGCATCTAAATGCCCAGGGGTCTTTGGATTTCACGAATCAAGTAAAGCTTCCTCAGGATATGTCTAGATTTCTTATAAGATCTAAGTTTCTTGGCCAGTGAAACTGTCGCATTGTTATCACAATACAAATGTATTGGATCAACAATCAAAGGAACACCAAGTTCAGTAATGAACTTCTTCATCTAGACAACCTCCGTTGTTGCATCATTAGCTACGATGTGCTTAGCTTCTATCGTCGAATCAGCTAAAGTGTCTTGCTTGGAACTTTTCCAACTCGATGTCCCTCCACTGAGAGTGAAAATATATCCTAACAGGGATTTGATGTCATCTATGTCACTTTGGAAACGTGAGTTAGTATATCCTTCATCCGAAAGATTACTACTCTCTCACTGTACACTAGGAACATATCTTTAGTCATTCTCAAGTACTTTTGTATGTTTTTCATGACAGTCCAATGCTTTCTTCAGGATTTGATTGATATCGACTAATTACACCAAGTGTGTATGTGACATTAGGTCTAGTACATAACATGGAATACATGATAGATCCTACGGTCGAAGAATAAGAAATTTTACACATGCTTACTTTCTTCTCATCTGTTTTAGGAGACAGTCTTGGAGAGTTATTCCATGACAAGCTAGTACCATACCACGCTTGGAGTTTTCCATGTTAAACTTCTTTAACATGATATCTATATATCTAGACTGGAACAATCTTAGCATCCTATTCGATTTATCCATATATATCTTTATACCGATTATATAGGATGATTATCCTAAATCCTTCATGGAGAAGTTTTGTGACAACTATATTTTGACTAATTCCAAGATAACTATGTTGTTACACATCAACAGTATACCATCCACATACAATACGAGCAATGTGACAGCGCTCCCACTGACCTTTTGATAAATGCATGAATCATCTTTCTTGATGAAGCTAAACCTTTTGACTATCTCATCGAATCGGATGTTCTAAGTCATTGACGCCTGCTTTAATCGATAAATGGAATTAAACAATCTGCAAGCTTTGCTCTCGCTCTCACTTACTACGAAGCCCTTTGGCTGGGTCATGTAAACACTCTTCTAAATCCTCATTTAAAAAAGTTGTTTTACATCCATTTGTTAGATCGTGTAGTCATAGTAGGCCGATATAGCAAGCAGAATCCGAATGGATTTATGCATAGCTACTGGTGAAAATGTTTTGTCATAGTCTACGCCAAGTCTTTGACGATATCCTTTAGCAAATAACCTTACCTTGAAGGTCTCTACCTTTCCATCCGCATCGATCTTCTTCTTAAAGATCCATTCGTTCCCAATAGGTTTGACCCCTTTAGAAACATCCTCCAAAATCTATACCTTGTTGATGTGCATAGAATTCATTTCAGACCTCATCTCGTCAAGCCATCTTGCGCAGAGTCCCCACTCCTTATGACTTAGTGGAAACTGGTAGGTTCATCATCATCCATGATGATATCCTTTATTTCACCATCGACGAGAAAACTGTAGTATCTCTCCGATGGAAGAGAATGTCTACCCGATCTCCTGATTAGCTGAATTTTATCAACGAAAGCATTGATGTCTAGTGTTGTCACTTGGTCCGTTAAAGTTTATGTTTCGAAAACCTCTTCCACATCTATCACTTAACCTAATGTCACTTTATTAAGATACTCCTCAAGAAAGGTGCACGTTAGGCAACAAACACCTTTTGTTCCTTAATGTGATACAACAGATATCCTTGAGAGTTCTTAGAATACCCCCACAAACTTACACATGACAGATCTATCCTCTAGTTTATCTGGATTGTGTCGTTTTATGGACGCATTACAACCACGTATCTTAACAAATTTAAGATTTGGTCTTTTTCTGATCCATATCTCATATAGGGTGGTATGCATGGCTTTGGATGGGACCATGTTTAGTATACGCAGAGCCATTTCTAAGGCATATCCCCCAGAAAGAAGGAGGTAACTCAGCATTACTCGTCATGAATCGCATCATACCCAATAAGGTGCGATTCCTTCTATTTGAAACACCATTGTGTTCATTGTAGTTTCTTAAAGTTAGATGTTCCTTCCAATTATCTTTTTAACTAGTATACATACTCCTTCCATACCATTAGACATGAATTATTTAGTTTATACATATTTTAGAAAGTTTCCAAGATGCTTTCTGAAC
This sequence comes from Scilla litardierei, assembly GCA_030789695.1. Classification (NCBI taxonomy): domain Eukaryota; kingdom Viridiplantae; phylum Streptophyta; class Magnoliopsida; order Asparagales; family Asparagaceae; genus Scilla; species Scilla litardierei. The sequence goes on along the minus strand of CM061138.1, from coordinate 6,893,339 downwards.
TTTCTATTCTTTATGGATACTTTAACATGTGTGTGTAATTTTTCAAGTGTAGATTACACGGTCACCAGAATGTGTTATCTATGCTAGAATGCATGCATGATGCGTGAAAATAGAACAAGATCTGTGCTTCTATTCATTCCGCAACAAAATAGGATTTTTAGAGTATACATGTTTATCTAGAAATAAGTCAATCAAAATATTTTAAGGATAAATGTATAGATTTTAGTTAACCAACTTCAAACCCTCTCCCGACAAATCAGTCATAAATTTCATATCATATAACCAGCAACGTGGCCCAAGCAGTAGTAATTCTACAAGAATATGGAATTTTACAATACAAGAAACAAACTTCATATTGTTCATATAACGGATGGTAGCATTTGATGTAAAAAGAACAAACACCTTTTCTCATAGTAACTTCACCGATCTGTAAATTGCATTTATTAAGTGTTGTGATGGTTGATATGTACTTATGTATTTCTGGAGTTCCTGCATGGATATGGAACTCACAATACAAGAAACAAAATTCATATTGTTCACATAGATATAATGGATGCTAGCATTTGGGGTAAAAAGAACAAACACCTTTGCCTAGAGTAGCTTCACCGATCTGTAATTTGCATATAATATGAACATGTATACACAGATATATTAAGTGTTGCAAAGTTTGTTATGCGTGTATCTGTGGAGTTACTACATGGATAGGAATATACAAGCACTGCAAACATGATAGTATAACCCCTTCATTGCACCAACCAAGCCTCCCTCCAAGCCCAAAAATTTTTATTTTGCAAACCCTAGAATCCGATCTTTTGCACTACAAAAAAATCCCATGGCTTTATTTAATTCAATTACCAACAACAAAAAGCCATTCATACTCTTACAAGTTTTTCAATCCTCTCTTGGACTACCTGAGGCATTAGGCTATATCATTCTTGCTTCTGGTCAAATCTCATTAACAATAATAAATTGAACATGATGTAAACAGAAAGAGCAATAGTAATGAATAAATGAACACTGCTCATAATGGTGACATGTCTTACCAGCTTTTTTAGTTTAGGAAAAATCTAACTAGTCCAAAATGAATCACCTGATGATGTCATGTCAATGCAAGCAATGATAGTTTTGATTGGACATGTCTTGGAGTATGGGTGGGCATTCTATCAGTAAACAAAACCAACACAAATAAGAATGCTTGATACCAGCTTGCAGTATAATAAAATTAAGTTGAACAATCAAACTACATTGAGCCACCGAAAACGAGGAACATGACTTTACAATGTCAATTTTGAAATCCATAAACCAGAAAAGGATAGCTCCATTTTTCTCACACAAGACACCTCTCACATGTGCAGGGAGCATTACCCAAATTGAGATACAAAAATTTACTATATCCATTAGAAAGTTACTTCATGGAAAGGTGACGTGACCATACCTCTCTCTCAAACAGACACCCACAAATGCAAACTCAGACTCACATGGCCAAACGGAAGTTAAAATGTCTCCATGTTTACTATGCACATTACTAACTTATAGCATTGTAAGCCTCATGCATACTTGCACATTTAATAGTTCCCAAGTTTAATATGTGCTAGTAGAGTTACTCCATGGATAGGTCGCAGATACACATTATTCTGAGAGTACCTTATACAAGCTATAGGCAAGCATAAAATTATGCAGCACTACAAGTGAAAGGGTACTACTTGTAACAATGAGGATCCCTGTCTGCTGGGATAATGCAAGCAATTCAAATGAATCACTTGTTGATCATAACTGGTGGGTTAATTTTGGTGTTCCCTGAACACTGAATAAATGTAAATGGGCTCTCTTGCAATACGGATAGGGAAATTCTTGCCAGCAACTTGCACTTAACCAATGGCGTAACCAATATTTTTTTGCCCTGGGCGAAAATAAAGATGATATATATAATAATATTTAAAAATACAATTAACTTTCTACCCCGTACTTCATGTCAAACATAAATCACCATGTTGCAATTTCAGTAATGATGAAAGTTTATCACATCTAATAATATGTTTTTAGGTAATTGTAACTAATTTAAAAAATAATCATACTTATTTTGGGTGTTGCTTTGGAAATTTTTTTCCATGGAAATAACTTGAATACTTATGAGGCTAAACTAAAAATGATAATATTAACGAATGGTAATATTAAAAAATTAAAATGAAAAAATCATTCCTAATAAATGTTCTACTAGGATCAAAATGTAAACAAAGACATGAAATCTCCATTAAAAATCAAAGAAAGATATCGGAAAACAGTAATTCTATATTAAAATAAATAACAAAATCAATGCAAAACCCGGTTTTGCTGCTAAAAAATTAAAATACTAAATTTACACTAAATGGCAACGCAGCCAATCCAAAATCTTAAAGTAATTAGAGCTAAATACGGGATCGAATAAATAAATAAAGACAGATCTTGAAAAATCAATGATATAGCCAAAAAATACACCTGAAAAGGGAAAAAACTATAATCAAGTAAATCAAAATAATCGTAGATTGACGCATATACAGTTATTCATGGAGTCAATTGGATGTAGAACTAGCAGGTGAAAACCCTAAACATATTATCAAATTCAAAACAAATTACAATGTCAAAACTCATCCAGAACTATCGGAAAATTTTTGAAAGAAAAATATTTAAAAGAAATAACCCAAAACAATTTAGTTACCTCAAAATCGCATAGCAACTCCTATAGCTGAAACATACATGTACTGAACAATTAGGTCGGTTTACATAGCAACTCCCAAAACTGAAATTTAAATGGTACGTGGACTGATCAATTATGTCGGTTTGCATAGCAACTCATTATATAATCTAATGAGCAAAGAAAAATTCAGCAAAACCAAAGCATGGTGATATGGCCCCAAGCAGGTTTCGAACGAGCGACCTCGATCCTAACAACATCACGCGTTAACCAAATGAGCTATTAAGCCAATGTGGTGCAATGTATAAATAAGTTTTATTTGTTGTTGCACCCCTGCACTTAACAACAACCTCTCAGTCTATTGTTTCACAGTAAAAAAATTGGATATGGAGCAAATAGCACAATGCACCTTATACATATAATGCCATTTAGATTACAACAACTACAAGCATAACTACATTATAAATGTTACAATCAGTGTCACGAGTATAAGCATGGCGGAATTATGTCATGTATAGGAATAGACAAGCAAAGCAGATCCGATAGACTGACCTCCAAATCCTTTGACGCAAGTACACATCTCTCTCGGAAAGGTGGGTGTTTCACGGTGCACACACCATCAAAATCTAATACTTTGTGCCGCATCTTAAGTCTCCAACGGACTCTCCTACCAAACCCTAACCCATTTCTTCTCTTCTGAAACTTATATACCTCTCTCGCTACGGCCGAAGCCTTGAGTAACAATCCCAACGCATCAATTCCCTGCTTTACGGCAGAATTCAGCTGAAGCCCAATGAATCCTTCGAAAACCCTTACGAAATTCTTGGAGAGCTTGTACCCACCTCCAACAAACCCTAGCTCCACAAACTTGCTGTATCTGATCAAATTAATGGCGCCGATGTACCCCTTCAATCTCTTTATAAAAGCCGGAGAGCTTCTTGAATGTGACCCGAGGGAGATTAAGCTATTTGAGATCTTGAATCCTCCAATTACGGCTTTAAAGGCGACGATTAGGGTTTGAGGGGAAAAGGGGGAGTGTAGAATTTCGATGGCTTTGGGTATTTTGATTGCGCTATGAGCGAGTTTGATGGCAGTCGATAGAGGTTTTAGGGTTCGGGTTTGTGTGGTGAAAAGGAACCCTAACCCTAACCCTAGAGAGCTGATGAAGACGGGCTCTAGGGTTTTTTCATCTTTCTCTTTTGGGCGCCACTGATACATAAGGAAGATTTCGAGGGCGCCTCCAGAAATAAAGGAAGTATTTTGGACTCTTCGTAAATACATAAGATTTTACGAAGTCCGTACGGAGTGGGGAGTTGCTATCTGCACGTACCTAATTGCTCATTGCACAGATCACTTACGTTGAAGTTGGGTTTTTTCCATATCTGTCTCTTACATGTTGTGTACTTTGATATATGTCCCTTAAAAATTCGTATTTGCTCTCATATCCCTCAAATATTAAACGTTAACCTTAATAGCCACTCTTTTTTAACTTTCTGGTAAACTCTAACGGCAGTAGGAATATTTCGTTAGGGCTACCTTTTGGAGCGGTCTGGACGGCTCACGGGGAGTGGGGGCGGAGCCGCCGCCTCCCCGACGTTTGGGTGGGTGGAGCACCGCCCCCTCCCCTGTGTTTTCTGTGATGGAGAGGGCGGCGGCGCCTCCTCCTCCTCGCCGCCTCCCCCCTGGGTTTTCTGGTGGAAGGAGGTGACGCCTCCACCCCTCCGTTTTCTTTGGGGGAGTCCTCCCCTGTGTTTTCTAGGGGGGAGGATGCATCGCCGCCTCCTATCTGGTTTCCGTGGGGGAGGAGGAGCCTCCTCTTCCTCCTCCTTCTCGCTCCCCTGGGTTTTCTTAGTTAATGCAATTTCGTAATTAATTAACTCTAATCGTTAATTACTGTAATTAAGTTTAAATTTTTAACAGAATACATATTGGATGGACTATTAATGATAACGTTTAATATTTGATGAACATGAGAACAAATATGAATTTTTAAAGGACGAATATCAAAATATGCAAGATTTAAAGGATGAATATGCAAAAAAAAACCTTTCAATTTTCCCATTCAAAATTTACATTGAACCTTTTTCCTAACTCTTAATTTCATATAGAGTTTACATGTGTGTCATTGAAAACGCTTTTTTCTCCACCGCGAGCACGATTGACGTCACGATTGCCACCCCACCCCCCCTCTCTCGGCCACCCTTCACTCGCATGCCTCCACCCCTCATCCACCCCTCGTCCCCCTCCCCCCCGACCCAAACCCCTCGTCCACCTCCTCCCCAGCCTCTGCCCCTCGTCCCCCTTTCGTCTGCATCCTCCACATCCCACTTGTCTGCCTCCTCCACATCCACATCCCCTCGTTCGCTGTTCTCATTCCCTGCTCCCATCGTATGCCGTCTCCCCAACCCCTGCATCCGCTCCCCTGCCCCCATCTCCCCCTCGCCTCCATATCCCCTTCGCTCTGTTGGGAAATAGATTCCATATTTTGTCACAGCCCACTTCACGTTGTACTCGGCAAGGATGCGAGCGGTCCCGCTGTGTGCTTAAAGTAAGGATGGATTATTTCTTTTCTTACCTTTTCGTTTCCTCCTTGGTTTAAACGCACTAAGCGCGTGCGATTTAATTTGCAGGTTCTTGCATGCTTAATTAAGAACAACACATATAATTATCATTACAACTCACAATGGCCGAGACAAAGTACATCATATGACCTTTACAACTGTTACGACCTAAAGATCGTAGTAGCCCAACTCCAGCCCGGATCCGCTAACATACCCCTTTAGCTCACCATCTAACAATTAGGGCCGCCGCCCCGAAAACCCGGGGCATCACGGAGATAGGCGCGCCTTACAGCGCTCCCCGAAACGGCCGAGGCGAACAACTGTAGCCGGCCGAGGCGAACAACCGCAGCCGCCCGTCCCACCGGGGGAGCGCGTTAATGGACGCTCGGATAGCTAGGCCAGGCCTATTGGCGGGCGCGGCCGGGCCGGACAACCCCCGATCGGATCGGCCCATCCGATTCCCGTGAACCGCGGCGCCGAAAGCGAGCCAGACCTTTAGTTCGACGCTAACGACAAACAGCCTAGGATAAGGACGTGACTAACCCACACGTCACCCGACCGTCTGACAAAGCACCCCCAGGCGGCTGACCTGACCGGCGGTTAGTGCTTTCGGCCCTGACATCCCGACAAAAGCACCCCTGGGCCGTTGCGCCGCCTGACAGAGGCAGGTCAGAAACTCCTGTTCCCGATGTCCTTGTCCGAAACCTCCACTGACACCCGAGCCAGCTCAGCACGCCTAGTCATCACCCGTCAGGTATAAATACCTCCTCTCCTCTTACGGAGAAGAGTTAGAAAAACTCTCTCATCTTCTATCATTCACACACGAGAGCAAAGGTCATCCATATCTTTGTTCTCCCACCTATAGCTCGTCACGCGAGGTGGACACACAGTTAGTCCGGCCGGCGTGTCCAGCCCCCCATTTAAGCCCTTTTACTGACTTAGGCATCGGAGGGGCTAAGGGTTGGACCCCAACCCCGCCCTTCTGACGAGTTGTTCGTGCTGCAGGAGAGCTCGCCCCTTGGCCAAAGTCAGCGTCAGCCTCCCGCCGTCCGACCTTCCTCAGCTACGTCCGACGAGATACGATCCTGTGAGCTCCACCGGCAACGGATCCAACCTATTCATCCCACTAATCACTTGTAAAACAGCCTACCTAACCCCACATTCCCATATAACCACCGTGCCCTTGGTTCCCCATAATACAAATTCATTGTACGCGAGTTCCACCTCGTAACAATTGGCGCCGTCTGTGGGAACGAAGGGTCACACCCATGTTAGACTCCATGCCGATCTCACGGAACCCTGACCACTGTAAAGATCCCGTGGGTCAGGAACCGCTCTCTCTACAAATCACCCCGGCGTCCGACCCCCTTCTGGGGATGGGCACCGAGACTGAACATACTTCGGCCCCCGTCGTCCTGAAGAGCTTCGAGGCCGCCCCCCTGGCCAGGAAAGGCTATCAGACGGCTGGAACGGAGCCTCCGCCCGGCCCCTCAGAGCCCCTGAACGTGAGGCGGAACCTCCACCCTCAATTCGAGGAGGAGGGGGAGAATAGGGGGCTCGCTGAGGAGATTGCGGCCCAGCAAAGGCTCCTGGAAGAGGAGATGGAAGTTGCGCAGCGGTGGAGGCGCCTGGGGGAGGCGGCCGCCGCGCAAAGGCGTTTGGACGAGGCGGCCGAGACCGCCCGGAGGGCCTACCAGGAAGAAGAGACCGCCCGCCGCCAACTCCGCTTCATCGTCGCGGAGCGCGAAAGGCTGAGGAAGGAAAACAGAAGGAACCAAGAAGTCATGGAAGAAACGACGATGGGACGGCGGCCCGGGAACGGGCGGGACCCGTTGCTGAACAGATCCCCACCTGGAGGAGGTGACCCGCGTCACCAGCACCACCCCTCCGATACCCTGCACGAGGAAGCCGTTTGTCGACAACTACGCTTCCTCGCCGCCGAGCGCGAGAGGCTCCTCCGAGAGAATCAGGAACGGATGGAGGCCCGAGGAGAGCTGGCCGGGAGGCGCAGGCGCTGGGAGAGCCGTAGCCCACAACCCGTCGAGTCCTCGGCCCGAGGAAGGAGCCCCGCCAGACGACCATCGGACTACTCCCCGGGGGCGGAGGACCGTCGACGGCCGCGACGCGACCGAAGCCTGACCCCCGAATGGCGGAGAGGGGATGCCCCGGATCCCCCTACCTATCCGGAGGAGGCCACGCCGCTCGCACGGTGGATCACGTCCGCCCCAAGGCCCAAAAAGTTCAAACCTCCTCACTTGGCAATGTACAATGGGAGGGGCGACCCCCTCACACACGTGCAATAATACCGGGGGGCAATGGAGGCGCAGGATGTGGACGAGGTGTTCCTGTGCCGACATTTCTCCCAAAGCCTAAGGGACACCGCGCTGGACTGGTACTTCGGCTTGCCAGAGAGATCCGTCGGGAGCTTTGGCGAGCTATCCCACAAATTCTGCCAAGAGTTCCGGGCCGGGCGGACGAAGAAGAAGCCCCTGGACTATCTCTGCACGATAGTCCAAGGAGAAGGAGAGACAGCAGGTAGATACCTCCGCCGTTTTCAGGAGGAGAGATGGGCGGTGGTGACATGTGGGGATGAGGTGATTATGCTGGCCTTCAAAACGGGGTTGCGGACTCGGAGTCTCCACAAGTCCCTGCTCCGGGACCCGCCGACCGACTATGAGGCGTTGGTTGCCATGACGGAGAGGCACGCGTTGGCCAAAGAAACTCTTGGTACAAAGGCCTTGTTCCCCCGGGCGAAACCGACTCAAGGCGAACCCCGATCACACCCTCGGCCGAGACAGGAAGAGGGGGACCGAGGTCGCGATCGGCTAGCCCGACCAAGGCGGGAACCGCCCGGGCCTCGCCCCCAAGATCGCCCCGGTCCGGCGCGCGAGTTTGCTCCGGCACAAGGGCTCCCTCGAGTCGCCCCAAGACAAGAGGTCCCCTTGCGGGCGCATTACACGCAACTCAATGCCCCCCTGATCGAGGTGATGGTTGCGGCCACCCGGGCTGGTCTGCTGCCGGAGCCGCCCCGAGAAATGAAGTCGGACCCGGCCCGGAGAGATTTTAAGAAATACTTCCGATACCACCGGGACCACGGCCACGACACCGATGACTGCTTCACCCTCAAAAGGGAAATCGAGCGGCTGATCCAGGCGGGCCACCTGGGGGACTTCGTCGGAGGCCGAAGACCAGACCGAGAAGATGGGAACCACCGAAGGGCGCGGAGGGCAGACCCTCTGGCAAACGGCGAGCGGGAAGAGCTCCACCCACCAAAATCCGTTTTGCGCATAGATACGATATGCGGCGGGCCATCTTCAGGAGGGGCGTCGTCGTCAAGCAAAAAGGCGTATGCAAGGCAAGTGATGACGGCGGGTCTCGGAGGGGACCGGAGAGGGAGAAGGATGGCCTACCCTCCCATTACTTTCAGTGACGGGGATCTAGAGGGGATCGAGCAGCCCCACGACGACGCCATCGTCATCGAGGCCCAGATTGGGACAGCCATCGTCAGCCTCCTCCTGATCGACACAGGGAGCTCTTGCGACATCCTGTTCATGTCCACAATTGAGAAGATGGGGTTACGGGCGACCGACCTGAGACCTTGTACCGGGCCCCTCGTCGGTTTCACCGGTCACTCGACCCCTATCATGGGGGTGATCACCTTGCCAATAACCCTCGGAGAGGAGCCACAGGTCGTCACTCGAATGACGCTGTTCGTTGTGGTCGACATTATGTCGGCGTACAACGGGATTATAGGACGACCATACATGTCGGCCATTGGAGCGCTCCCCAGCCTTCTTCATCAGATGGTCAAGTTCCAAACCCCCTGAGGGGTGGGAATCGTGCGGGGAAGCCAGAAGCTATCAAGGAGCTGCTACGTGGGGTCAACCAAGCACAAAGGACCAGAGGTGAACCTGAAAGTCGACTCCCCCGGGCAAGGTGATGACCCCTACCAGCCGGAGCTAGCTCCCGCCGATGCCACTGCCAGGTCGAAACGGGATCAGCCACCCCCCCATGAAGGACGGACTAATGACTCCAAGGGGCGCGGTGCGCCGGTCGTGGCATAACCGAGAGCTGTAAGTCATGAACGAAACACCTTGTTCCCTCCTTTTTTGTCTTCGAATTTCGCCTTTTCTGCATGACAATTTCAGTTCCCCCCTCTCAAAGACTCCGGGGCAGGACTAGTCCTCGCCACCCAAACCGGAGAGGGGCACGGGCCGAGCTGCGTACTCGCTCCCCCCCCAGGAAGACCTCCGGGGCAAGTTCCCTGAGCTTGGCCACCCAAACCGGAGCGCCATATGCGGGGTAGGCGACGGCCCAATACCCGTCCGACTATAGAGGTTGCGGGGAGGCGACGGCCCTATACCCCCCCTCTCAAAGACTCCGGGGCAGGACTAGTCCTCGCCACCCAAACCGGAGAGGGGCACGGGCCGAGCTGCGTACTCGCTCCCCCCAGGAAGACCTCCGGGGCAAGTTCCCTGAGCTTGGCCACCCAAACCGGAGCGCCATATGCGGGGTAGGCGACGGCCCAATACCCGTCCGACTATAGAGGTTGCGGGGAGGCGACGGCCCTATACCCCCCCTCTCAAAGACTCCGGGGGCAGGACTAGTCCTCGCCACCCAAACCGGAGAGGGACACGGGCCGAGCTGCGTACTCGCTCCCCCCAGGAAGACCTCCAGGGCAAGTTCCCTGAGCTTGGCCACCCAAACCGGAGCGCCATATGCGGGGTAGGCGACGGCCCAATACCCGTCCGACTATAGAGGTTGCGGGCAGGCGACGGCCCTATACCCCCCCTCTCAAAGACTCCGGGGCAGGACTAGTCCTCGCCACCCAAACCGGAGAGGGGCACGGGCCGAGCTGCGTACTCGCTCCCCCCCAGGAAGACCTCCGGGGCAAGTTCCCTGAGCTTGGCCACCCAAACCGGAGCGCCATATGCGGGGTAGGCGACGGCCCAATACCAGTCCGACTATAGAGATTGCGGGGAGGCGACGGCCCTATACCCCCCCTCTCAAAGACTCCGGGGCAGGACTAGTCCTCGCCACCTAAACCGGAGAGGGGCACGGGCCGAGCTGCGTACTCGCTCCCCCCCGGGAAGACCTCCGGGGCAAGTTCACTGAGCTTGGCCACCCAAACCGGAGCGCCATATGCGGGGTAGGCGACGGCCCAATACCCGTCCGACTATAGAGGTTGCGGGGAGGCGACGGCCCTATACCCCCCCCTCTCAAAGACTCCGGGGCAGGACAAGTCCTCGCCACCCAAACCGGAGAGGGGCACGGGCCGAGCTGCGTACTCGCTCCCCCCCAGGAAGACCTCCGGGGCAAGTTCCCTGAGCTTGGCCACCCAAACCGGAGCGCCATATGCGGGGTAGGCGACGGCCCAATACCCGTCCGACTATAGAGGTTGCGGGGAGGCGACGGCCCTATACCCCCCCCCTCAAAGACTCCGGGGCAGGACTAGTCCTCGCCACCCAAACCGGAGAGGGGCACGGGCCGAGCTGCGTACTCGCTCCCCCCCAGGAAGACCTCCGGGGCAAGTTCCCTGAGCTTGGCCACCCAAACCGGAGCGCCATATGCGGGGTAGGCGACGGCCCAATACCCGTCCGACTATAGAGGTTGCGGGGAGGCGACGGCCCCATACCCCCCCTCTCAAAGACTCCGGGGCAGGACTAGTCCTCGCCACCCAAACCGGAGAGGGGCACGGGCCGAGCTGCGTACTCGCTCCTCCCCAGGAAGACCTCCGGGGCAAGTTCCCTGAGCTTGGCCACCCAAACCGGATCGCCATATGCGGGGTAGGCGACGGCCCAATACCCGTCCGACTATAGAGGTTGCGGGGAGGCGACGGCCCTATACCCCCCCTCTCAAAGACTCCGGGGCAGGACTAGTCCTCGCCACCCAAACCGGAGAGGGGCACGGGCCGAGCTGCGTACTCGCTCCCCCCCAGGAAGACCTCCGGGGCAAGTTCCCTGAGCTTGGCCACCCAAACCGGAGCGCCATATGCGGGGTAGGCGACGGCCCAATACCCGTCCGACTATAGAGGTTGCGGGGAGGCGACGGCCCTATACCCCCCCTCTCAAAGACTCCGGGGCAGGACTAGTCCTCGCCACCCAAACCGGAGAGGGGCACGGGCCGAACTGTGTACTCGCTCCCCCCCAGGAAGACCTCCGGGGCAAGTTCCCTGAGCTTGGCCACCCAAACCGGAGCGCCATATGCGGGGTAGGCGACGGCCCAATACCCGTCCGACTATAGAGGTTGCGGGGAGGCGACGGCCCTATACCCCCCCTCTCAAAGACTCCGGGGCAGGACTAGTCCTCGCCACCCAAACCGGAGAGGGGCACGGGCCGAGCTGCGTACTCGCTCCCCCCCCCAGGAAGACCTCCGGGGCAAGTTCCCTGAGCTTGGCCACCCAAACCGGAGCGCCATATGCGGGGTAGGCGACGGCCCAATACCCGTCCGACTATAGAGGTTGCGGGGAGGCGACGGCCCTATACCCCCCCTCTCAAAGACTCCGAGGCAGGACTAGTCCTCGCCACCCAAACCGGAGAGGGGCACGGGCCGAGCTGCGTACTCGCTCCCCCCCAGGAAGACCTCCGGGGCAAGTTCCCTGAGCGTGGCCACCCAAACCGGAGCGCCATATGCGGGGTAGGCGACGGCCCAATACCTGTCCGACTATAGAGGTTGCGGGGAGGCGACGGCCCTATACCCCCCCTCTCAAAGACTCCGGGGCAGGACTAGTCCTCGCCACCCAAACCGGAGAGGGGCACGGGCCGAGCTGCGTCCTCGCTCCCCCCCAGGAAGACCTCCGGGGCAAGTTCCCTGAGCTTGGCCACCCAAACCGGAGCGCCATATGCGGGGTAGGCGACGGCCCAATACCCGTCCGACTATAGAGGTTGCGGGGAGGCGACGGCCCTATACCCCCCCTCTCAAAGACTCCGGGGCAGGACTAGTCCTCGCCACCCAAACCGGAGAGGGGCACGGGCCGAGCTGCGTACTCGCTCCCCCCAGGAAGACCTCCGGGGCAAATTCCCTGAGCTTGGCCACCCAAACCGGAGCGCCATATGCGGGGTAGGCGACGGCCCAATACTCGTCCGACTATAGAGGTTGCGGGGAGGCGACGGCCCTATACCCCCCCTCTCAAAGACTCCGGGGCAGGACTAGTCCTCGCCACCCAAACCGGAGAGGGGCACGGGCCGAGCTGCGTACTCGCTCCCCCCCCAGGAAGACCTCCGGGGCAAGTTCCCTGAGCTTGGCCACCCAAACCAGAGCGCCATATGCGGGGTAGGCGACGGCCCAATACCCGTCCGACTATAGAGGTTGCGGGGAGGCGACGGCCCTATGCCCCCCCTCTCAAAGACTCCGGGGCAGGACTAGTCCTCGCCACCCAAACCGGAGAGGGGCACGGGCCGAGCTGCGTACTCGCTCCCCCCCAGGAAGACCTCCGGGGCAAGTTCCCTGAGCTTGGCCACCCAAACCGGAGCGCCATATGCGGGGTAGGCGACGGCCCAATACCCGTCCGACTATAGAGGTTGCGGGGAGGCGACGGCCCCATACCCCCCCTCTCAAAGACTCCGGGGCAGGACTAGTCCTCGCCACCCAAACCGGAGAGGGGCACGGGCCGAGCTGCGTACTCGCTCCCCCCAGGAAGACCTCCGGGGCAAGTTCCCTGAGCTTGGCCACCCAAACCGGAGCGCCATATGCGGGGTAGGCGACGGCCCAATACCCGTCCGACTATAGAGGTTGCGGGGATGCGACGGCCCCATACCCCCCTCTCAAAGACTCCGGGGCAGGACTAGTCCTCGCCACCCAAACCGGAGAGGGGCACGGGCCGAGCTGCGTACTCGCTCCCCCCCAGGAAGACCTCCGGGGCAAGTTCCCTGAGCTTGGCCACCCAAACCGGAGCGCCATATGCGGGGTAGACGACGGCCACATACCCCCCCTCAAAGACTCCGGGGCAGGACTAGTCCTCGCCACCCAAACCGGAGAGGGGCACGGGCCAAGCTGCGTACTCGCTCCCCCCCAGGAAGACCTCCGGGGCAAGTTCCCTAAGCTTGGCCACCCGAACCGGAGCGCCTTAGGTGAGGTACCCGACAAACCAATACCCTCCCTCCCCCGAAGGGGCCCATCACCCCACCTCTCAAACCTCGGGAAGCTACTCAAGGACCCCGAATCAAGGCGACTCCAACGCAGAGCCACCCCTGAGGAGTAACGCCTGACCCCCCATAAAGCCGGCACCCGAATTGACCTATCCACCCGAAAAGGACACTCGGGACCAACACCACTGACAAATGGCATGCATGCCTGAGGGGTCACATCACCTGTCACCCATCGGGAACGCCCCACCCCCTAAGAACGAAATTCCAAGACGGCCCCGACTCTCACCAAAGAATAAATAAGGGCAGAAATCCACCATTATAAATCCCCCCTACTTCCTTGAGGAGGGAAAGAGAGGCGAGGGGAAGGATGTGCAGAAAGACTAATCGTTTTGACGCCATCTCTCCCTCAACATACGCGAAAAATGCGAGCTTCACCGACCTCCAAAATAAGCGATCCCCCAACAGGATATTCCCCTTACACGACGGTTGCTCAACCAGCTGCTCCCCTCCTTCCGTTAGACAACTTACGGCAGGGGAACTGGAGCTCCAATGACATACCAGTCCTCTCCACGGACGCCCTTCGTACGCAGGCGCGGCTGGCAGACAACCCAATGGAGGGGACAGACCTGCCAAATCACCCCGCCGGGCACCCCGGCAGCCGCCCGCGGCGCCCCAACCGAGGGGAACGTGTCACCGAGCGCCGGCCCAACCCAACTGGCTATTCCACTTACACCTGCAGCACCCCCCTTCCACTCATCGGCCTTCCCCGGGCCGCTTAGGCCAGGAGGCCGCACAGGGGGGCAGCGGCCCACGTCCCTACGCGCCTACCACGCAGAGACTCCAGACGGGGCGATCAACGTGGCCCCTTGGGATAGAACAACCACCAAGGACTCCCTCTCCCCCCAATTCTGGGATCGAAGGCCAAAGCCACTGCCTGGCTCCAACTCGACCACCCGCCCCTCCGCCGAGGCGGAACCCGCTAAATCCACTCCACGCCCCATATCATGGGCATAACACCAGAGAAAGGCGGGACAGCTGCGATGGGAACCTCAACCTACCTAGACCGATACAATGTTACGCCTACGGGCCGATACAATGTTACGCCTTCGGGCCGTTTCAACGTTACGCCCATAGGGCGACCCCGTTTTATTAAACATTCGATAATAGCCGATGAAAAGTCCAAAGACAAATGCCGGTTAACCGCTAGTCGTAACTCGGATAGACCTAAACTCGAACAACCTACGAAAAGGGAGGCGACCCCGCTGTAAATCTCTCGGGCGCCCTACGCGAAATAAAGGGACTCGACACGATTCAGCCCACACCAAGATAGAAACGTCCGCACCAAGGCGTAATTCTAAGAAGTAAATTTATGCATACATAGGCGGAAAGTCCAAAAAAGGCGGGGGCGACTCAGGCGAACCTTTACTTCCTTTCGTTTTTTAAACATACACAAAGGGGGGGAGGGGGGCCTATACAAAACTACTCGGCGCCCCCGCCAATCACGACGCCCTCTCCCTCCATAGAATCCCCCACCGCCCCGCCGCCCTCTGGCTCGTCACCCTCCTCGTCCTCTTGCTCCTCACCCTCCTCGTCTCCATCCCCCTCCTCGCCGCCGCTTGCGGCGAGCCCGTCAAGATCGACCTCTATCGGCGGGACCAGGCCAGCCGCCTTCTCCTTCATCCGAGCCAGGCAGTCATCCCATCCCTCCACGCGGCCCTTCCTTATGCCCTCTACCATCGAATCTGTAAGGGCAGGTATGACAGTTGTCTCCTGATACGTCCTGAATTCCTCGACCCTACGGGCCAACTCCTCCTCGGCGGCCCTGGCACGCCCCGCTAGATCCTCCGAACGAGCCTCCTCCCTCCGAAGGGCCCCCTCCAGCTCCTTCGCTCTCTCTCCAGCCTCGGTCGCCCTCTGCTCATAATCGGACACGACCTTATTCAGGCGCTCTACTTCAGCCTCATATCAGCTGCCCCGCTCCCTCTCCTTCTCCAGGTCCTCGCCGGCTCTCTTACGAACGGCATCGACCTCGGCTACCATTCTAGCCACGGCGTCTTCGGCCTTATGTATGGCCGGCACGTGCCGCATCATCCCGAGCATCAAGTTGAGGATCTGCGTAAAGAAACGCCGAAAAATAAACACATTTAGGACGTCCCCTAAAACCCAACGAAATGTGCCACCCGTCTTACATAACATACCTGGACGCCATGCATCACCGCGGTCCCGCACAGACCCTCAGGCTCCACCGCTTCCAGCGCCACTCTATCGCGAGGCAGGAAGATGTTCTTCGCCAACCTCGCCGCCACGCTCCCATCCTCAAACACGGACTCATTATTCGCCACTTTGTACGGCGCCCGATGAAGCGCCCCGTCGGGATAGCCCTCGACATCGGTCCTCTTGGCCTTAAACTTGGCCAGTGCGGCCTCACAGTGGGGGTCGGTTGGTGCTCTCTCGAGGCCAAACATGGGACAACCATAAGGCCATGGGTCCCATCCTCCTGATCCGGTCGGGCCACTCGACGCCTCGGCCCTATGCGACTGACCGCTAGGATCCGCCCCCTCCCCCCCTGCGGGCGCCATGCGGCTAGGCGATCTCGTTCGGGGCAGTTCCGCCCCTCCCCCGGTCGACCCTTCATCGCCGCCCTCCAGGTCGATGATGGGGTTCACCACGCCACCCCCAGCTCCGCCATCCAACGGACCGCTTTCCCCTGGCGCGTCATGCCCTGACGACTTCGCCGACCTCTTCCTCCTCTTCGTTGGCGCTGGCACACAAGTCGAGCTCCCAGCCCCTCCTTCCGCTCGCGCCCTCTTGGGGCCACCTCTTGCCGACGATCGCCCCGCCTGATCTGCGGACCTCCGCATCATTTCCTCAAGGGATAGACTCATCGTGCCACCTGCCAAAGAGAGAAAGTTCAGCGTAAGCATATCAGGTGCCGAAACACCCAAATCTTTTGTACCTTCGGGCCATATGTAGGCCGTTATCATCTCAGCCCGAGATAGCGTCCGATAATCTCGGCCCTCTGCTGGGATAGCCATTAAAATCTGGGCCACCAACTTCTCCTCGTCCCCCAATTCCACCACCTCTCTCGCCTCGGGATTCAGCTCCGCCCAGTCAGACCTTATCAACACCTCCTCCGGCACCTCCACAAACACATACTGATGGCGCCAAAACTTAATTTTGCTAGGCAACCCCCTGATGAGCGGATGAGTCCTCTTCGCGGGCAGATAGTAGCCCGACCCCAACATCTTGACCGAGAAGAAGTGCCGAAATAAGGACAGCGATGGGCGAACCTGGTTGCTCAAGCACAGCACCAAGAACCCCACAATGGCACGGATGGCATTGGGCATCAGGCGATAGAGAGGCAGCTCCAGGAAGTTCAACACTTCCAGCACGAACGGATGAGGGGGAAAGCACAAACCCTGCTCAAATGAAGAGACATATACTCCAACCTCCCGGTCACCCGCAAAACACACCCTTTCCTGCGGCTCCGGTTCACGAACCGAATATGGCGGCCTGACGTACTTCGTGAAGATCTCCCCAATGGATTTCTTCAGCACCGACTTCACCGCCGCAATCTCGACGGGCACCCTTCCAGTCTCCGCGGCGGAACTTCCTTCCCCAACTACCCCAGAACCCTGACCCCGAATCGGAGACATCGAGGAAGACATTAGTCAAATTGGCGTCTTACCTAACGGGTGCTGTCGCCTCGGCCTCTCGCGTTGCTCCGCCGTCCGCTCCTACGAGAACGACTCGGGAAAGGATTCTTAAACCTCTTACAAGCCCTAGCTCCTCGACATTCAACCTTTCTACCCCCCCCCATAGGCAATATATCTTTAAAGCGCTTCCGCAAAGCATCATCATCGTGACCGTCGAACCCGTGACACGCGTCACCAATCTGGGTCCGGTCCATTGCCAACCCACGTGTTCGGATGCTTCGCGTCCTGTCAAAACCGTCAGTTGCGCCACGCGTCGTCGCCACAGCGGTCGGGCCGCCTCGGTTCCCGCCCGCCGACGATTCGCCAGGATGAGTCAAGTCAGACGACCGCCATCGAATCCCGCCCAAATCCCTGCAAAATGATTACCCTCTTTTGAAATTACCCCTCGATATCGCCGCTAGATCCAAGATTTGGTCCGGCCAACGCCAGTCCGGCCAAAACATGGAATCGACGCCATATACAAGATTTGGTCCGGCCTCCGCCAGTCCGGCCAAAACATGGAATCGACGCCAGATCCAAGATTAGGTCCGGCCTCCGACAGTCCGGCCAAAGCGTGAAATCTGCGCTAAATCCATGATTTGGTCCGGCCTCCAACAGTCCGGCCAAATCACAGTCAGCGTTGGACCCAATATTTGGTCTAACACTCGTCAGTCCGGCCAAAGCACGAGCTTCCGTCGTATCATTGACATTTCCGCTCTCCTTCGGCCCGGCCGGCACAGGAGCCCGCTGCTCACCTCATATGCACCTCAATCCCAACACTTGGCACGGGCTCCCGACCGAACGGACACAGATCGTGACTCATCTCAACTCCCCTCTACCGGAAACCCCAGCAGAGCGAAGTTGGGGGCAATCACATCCCGCACAAATCGTATATTCTACGGGCAAACCGTATACGAATACAGTTTGGCAGTTTGGCACAAAAAAATCATAATTTATTTACTCAAACCGCTAACCCGTACATTGGACATTTGACTTTCCACCCACTACAACAACACATCGTTCATAACCCTATCATGAGAAGGTACGGCCCTCCCCGAACCCACGTTTCTAGCGGTGCCGCTTCTCGACCGACCGATCCCTCACATCCTTAACCACTTGCCGAATCGCCGCCTCCTTAGCCTCTTGCAACATCGGCACAACATGCTCGTCATGATACCGGCGGATAGCGGCTTCGACCAGTTTGCCCTCAGCGTCCCGCTTATCCTCCAGTCGCCGCACCGCTAGACCCTTCTCCCTCTTCTCGGCTGCCAGAGCTACCTTTAGGTCCTCAATCTGCTGCCTCTGTAACCCGATCACAGACTCCTTGCTGACAACTTCCGAGGTATATTTCGCCCGGATATCATCCCTCTCTCACGTTATTTCTTGAAGCTGCTTCTCGATCGCTGCTTTGGACGAATCGAAGTACGCAGCCCGCCCCTTCTCCACGCCGTGGGCCGCCCTAACCCTCTCCAGCTCCGCCTCCGTGTCCCTCAGCTTCTCCCTGACCTCGCCAAGGTTCTCCTTCGCTTCACGCAGGGCCGCCCTGGTGGTGACCGCTGCGGGACGGCCCCGCAGAGCTAGCACGTTCGTAAGCATCTACATAAACCTTGAATCAGTGAGACACGGGCACACAAAGCCGGCGTGCGAGTAAGGAAAGCCGCCTTACCTGTACGACGTGCCATATAGCCGAGCCACACAGCCGCTCCGCCCCCACGCGAGCCAACGACTCACGATCGCGCGGCAACCCGCAGTACTCGGCGAGGCGCGCCGCCACTCCCGCATCTTCGAATACCGACTCGTCGCGGCTGACTCGAAAGGGAAACTTGCGGAGATGGTCATCAGGGTACGCCTCGACCTCTTCTCGGGTCCTCTTAAAGCGAATGAGAGCGCTCTCACAGGCTTGACTCGACGACGCCCCCATTTCCCACGAAGGGATCCCGTATGGCCACTTCTGAGTCACAGGCGCCCGGCGGGGCGCGACCACCTCGGGTACCCGCGGGGGGACGGAGGATCGGGCCCCTCGCGCGGGCACGCCCTCGGGACGATCCTCGCCGGGCCCACCAGCGGAGCGGTCTTGTCCGACTGTCGCCCGTCCCGGGCGCAATCTCTCCCCCGGGGGGGGGCCCCGCCCCCACGATCCGGGGATCCTGCCTCACTAGCCCCCCCTTGCCTTTCCCGCGAGGATCAGTACCCCCCGAGGTCGGGGCACCGGCCGAACCTGACACCTCCTCCGGCTCCCTCATCGTGTCTTCACCTGCAAAAGGAAAAGAGAGACAATCAGGGCGAGCCTAGCCCAAAGTTTACAAAACTTCAAAGATACCTAGGGCCCAAAAGTCCTGGGCGAGCCGACTGCTCTGCGTTAGACTCGCCCAATGACGACACTCCTCGGGCAACTCCCTCAAAATCTGAGCTTTGGCAATATCCTCCCCGGTCAGCTCCACCCCTTCATTTACGAAGGGATTCCGCGCCCCCCAATTCGACGTCAGCGCCACGTCACTTGGCACTGTCACGAAGACGAACTCCCTCATCCAATCGCCGACATCATCAGGCACCTCGAGGATGAGTTCTCGCCCTCTCCTGGCGCAAACGCGATGATACACCCCCCACTTCCGAACCACGAAGAAATGCTGAAACAACGCCAAGGAGGGACTCAAGGAGCAAGCAAGACACAAGACGACAAACCCCACTAGCAAGCCCCAGGAACGGGGCGCTAGGGCGAATATCGGCAGCTCCAGGAAATTCAACAAGTGAAACAAATACGGGTGGATTGGGAAGCGGAGCCCCAACTCAAAGGACCGGACATAGACCCCGACCTCATTATTCCCCGGTGAGCTCACCGCTTCCTCCGACCCGGGAACCCGCACCTCATAAGGTTGTCGCACAAACCGCACGCGAATCTCCCGAATGTTGATCCTATCCAACCTACGTCGGGGGAACTCAATGTCTCTTGGTGCAACGGATAACCATGACCATCTTTCCCTGGTCCGCTGCACCCCCGGCTGCGACGCCCCCTCGAACGCCGACTCTTCCTCCCCGACCCGGCTACTCCCTCCAATCTCAAATCGAGAAGCCATTGATCGGAAAGGAAGGAAATTAATTGTTGTTACCTGTTGCTCCCTTGAACCTGGAAGGCGATCGGAAGAAGATGGCCGGTGACGAAAGGGACAGGTTAGCCAGCAAGCTCCAAATAAAAAAATCGAGCGCCGGAGGAGAATCGGAGAAAGACAAAAATTCCCGCCGACCGCCTCCCAAACCTTTTTAGCGGTACAGGTGGCCCCCGGGCCATCTCGGCCGTCAAACTGTCGCCACGCGGTGCCCATCGAGACATCCCCGACGCCTCGACTGGCGTGAGGGTCACCTCATCCACGTGTCGCAAACTCAATCGCAGAGACGCTTCGTTTTCCTCTGCCTCCTTTTCAAATCGTAATAATGACCACTAAAGCGGGAATTCCGAAGCCGCCGCCGGCACTGCCCGGTGGGTCCAAGGCCCATATTGAGGGTCCGGAATGTTGGATATGGTTCGCCCTCCGAGCCGAGCCGGGCCGCCGCCTCAGACTCGAAGGCCGGGGGCAATTGTTACGACCTAAAGATCGTAGTAGCCCAACTCCAGCCCGGATCCGCTAACATACCCCTTTAGCTCACCATCTAACAATTAGGGCCGCCGCCCCGAAAACCCGGGGCATCACGGAGATAGGCGCGCCTTACAGCGCTCCCCGAAACGACCGAGGCGAACAACTGTAGCCGGCCGAGGCGAACAACCGCAGCCGCCCGTCCCACCGGGGGAGCGCGTTAGGGGACGCTCGGATAGCTAGGCCAGGCCTATTGGCGGGCGCGGCCGGGCCGGACAACCCCCGACCGGATCGGCCCATCCGATTCCCGTGAACCGCGGCGCCGAAAGCGAGCCAGACCTTTAGTTCGACGCTAACGACAAACAGCCTAGGATAAGGACGTGACTAACCCACACGTCACCCGACCGTCTGACAAAGCACCCCCAGGCGGCTGACCTGACCGGCGGTTAGTGCTTTCGGCCCTGACATCCCGACAAAAGCACCCCTGGGCCGTTGCGCCGCCTGACAGAGGCAGGTCAGAAACTCCTGTTCCCGATGTCCTTGTCCGAAGCCTCCACTGACACCCGAGCCAGCTCAGCACGCCTAGTCATCACCCGTCAGGTATAAATACCTCCTCTCCTCTTACGGAGAAGGGGTTAGAAAAACTCTCTCATCTTCTATCATTCACACACGAGAGCAAAGGTCCTCCATATCTTTGTTCTCCCACCTATAGCTTGTCACGCGAGGCGGACACACAGTTAGTCTGGCCGGCGTGTCCAGCCCCCCATTTAAGCCCTTTTACTGACTTAGGCATCGGAGGGGCTAAGGGTTGGACCCCAACCCCGCCCTTCTGACGAGTTGTTCGTGCTGCAGGAGAGCTCGCCCCTTGGCCAAAGTCAGCGTCAGCCTCCCGCCGTCCGACCTTCCTCAGCTACGTTCGACGAGATACGATCCTGTGAGCTCCACCGGCAACGGATCCAACCTCTTCATCCCACTAATCACTTGTAAAACAGCCTACCTAACCCCACATTCCCATATAACCACCGTGCCCTTGGTTCCCCATAATACAAATTCATTGTACGCGAGTTCCACCTCGTAACAACAACAATGTACATAAATGTAGTAAGAAAATAAAATGGCTTATCGACAATACCTTTTATAATTCTTTGTAGTGTATATGTAACGCCCCGCTTCCCAAAAGACGACGGGAGCGAGAGCATTACTAAGGTGTTCATGAACTGAAGCGGTGAAGCTCGAGTTTCATAAGCGTCTGTGGTAAAAACGCAAGGGAGGTCATTTGCATGCATTTCAGATCAATAAAAATTATTCATACATTACAAGCCACAACCAGAATTATAAATGTTCGTACACGAAATTAAACATCAAGCCACAGCTGGGCCAAAATACAACAAGAATAGCGTACACAACAACTGAAAGTAAACTAAGATAAAGTAGTAACGGGATAGTCCTATAGTCCTCTGCAGGGAGAGACTCGACGTGTAACGGTCCGTATTTTTCAATACAACTATTCACGTATTTTCAAATTTTAAACTATTTTATAATGGTTTGTCAAGAGTTTTACGATTTCAAAAATTTCTTATAAAAATATTTTGAAGTATCAGACCAGTTATGAAGTATTTTAGTAAGATCGGATATCATCAAATACCTCTAAAAGATCTGATAAAAATTCATTTTTAGTTATTACCATTTTGGCTTAATAAATTTATTTTCTATTCAAATATCTTCAAAACGTTTTCAAACTTATACGGTAACATTCTATGATCATTTAGGGCCCCCCACATTAATTTCATAATTTTCTGATATCATTTCAACCTAGAACCCGCAGACCCGCTTCTTAAACGTTTTGGCCTAAAACACGTATTTCCGTAGCTCAAACCCCAAATTGGATCTCGTATTCGCAATCCTCGTGACGCTACGATCCCGTGGGTATATTTTCGCAATTTTTCGGACACGTTTACTAGTAGGGACAAAATCCTAATTTTGTTTTTATATTTTACAAAATACTTTCACTAATAGAGTTTTACTTTTTACTTATCACTTACCTTAACCCTCACCTACTCACACGTTGGCAGCCCACGAGGAAAACACCAATTCTTTTTCTAAACTTAGTCAAATTATCTATCTAATATCATAAATATACACCTAATCTTATTAATTGTTATTGACTACTTAACATTATTAATTATATATTTTAACTATAAATTCCCCTAACTCTTTTACCTCTCCTCACAGCCCGGCCCGACCCCCGACGCTGTTCTCTCTCCTACGCTCGACCAAAGACCCCCGCCCTTCCTCCTTCATCCGCATCCTCCACAGTTCCTCCGACGAGAGCTCCGACGCCTCCGAGAGCCCCCCTCGAATCGCCTCAGGCCTTCATCCGCCACTGCCCTTCGCCTGAGTCCATGTTTGTTGGACATGTCTTTATCCTCAAATTTCTTAGCATCCGCTCTGCTTTACTTTCTGGTTTTAAAACCAGTGGTCCTGGTAACTATCATCGTGAACAAGGAATTGATAACATCTTGAGTAACATGTGGAATATCTTGTGGAATATCTCGTGGAACATCATGAAAGGAACATGTACATAGAACACTTGACACTTCACTGGGGGTTTTGGGGTAACTCATAGTTTGAGAGAGTGCGGGAGTGACTGGAGTTCAATATTCACGTCCCGCTGCATGTGTTTCGGCATACCGTCCCGCTGCCTGAGTTTCGGCAAAATACATGTACAGTGCCTGTGTTTCGGCATTCGTCTGGGTCGCGCCCAGGCAAGAGACGAACTCGATGGTCATATATTGTACTCTCCGACTTGAGTCACGTAGTGTAGCCACTTTTGCACAGACACTTTTACTTTACGCATTACAGTCACCTTTACTTTACACGTCTCATGCACGTTACTTACTACGCTTGTGTAATCACAGTACTTACTTGTCGTACTTTTAGCTACAGCAGTAGTGCGTTTCACTTGCTCAGCCTGTTTTACACTCGCACCACCACCGTACAGTTGTTCTCTCCTTTGAGTTCCGTTTACTTTTACTACTCAGCTGTGTATAGTTGTTGCTCAGTACTTTACTTTTCACTCTGGTCTGCTTGTACGTAGTTACTCTTGTCATACTTGTGCACTGCTTCTTTTCTATATTTAGAATTGTTGTGACTTACCTACGGTTCCATCTCCGTGGCACCGCAGACGACGTACATATGGAGGTAGATGCGCCTGAGCTAATAGAGCCAGAATTCGACCGCAGCTTTCAGAGTTATTTTCACTTATGTACTTTTCTTCTTTCATGTATATTTGTTGGGACATCTTGTACATTATGGATTGTAATAATTGGACACTAGTTGAGTATTTTTGTACATCTCTGCATCGTGGCTATCTTGGTTTCACTGGTAACCTGCAGGACCTGCACAAATATCAAATAAGTAACGGGCCCCCGAGAGCGGGTCGTTACAGGTTTGGTGGCCCACGCAGGTCCGCGCTAACTACCTCGTGAACAATATAGCAATATCAGGATGTACAATATAAAATACTCAAATTAACCTCAAGTACGGGATGTCTCGAGTGTTCACCTGTATTGGATATACGGGTGAAGCGTCCTTATTACCATCTTCATTTGGTCTTCCTTGATCCACATCACTTCCTTTGAACTCTTAACTTTTGCTTAGGAACTCGTGTTCCATTCTTGGTTATACCCTCCCTAGTAACCTCTTTTGCTAGCAGTTATAGTGATTTTTCATAGGTTGAACTATCTACCCGCTTCATCACCTTTCCTTCAGTTGATGATGGCACACATATAAATGATAAGCTTCCTTCAATGGACCATGATCCGGTCAATGTGCTTGGCTAAGTTTGTTGGATCACCCTTGCCAGACTTAGGATAAGTGATCCTGGCTTAGTCACTTCCCTGGCCGTGTTCCGCTGGACCGCAAGGACGTGAATCATGATTATGTAATGTCATTGATCTTCTTCACTCTCACCCTTTCTTTAGCTTGATGACCTTTTGATTGACCATCTTAGAATCTTTCTATTTCTAGTTTGCTTGAACTCTAGCTATGTCTATTTTAAGGATGGTAGCATTTGGTTTTCGATCACCAGAAATTCGAGTTCGACAACGGAAGCAAATTGAAGGACACTCAAAGTATTGGAGGATGGTGCTAGAGAAATTGAGACGAACCAAACCGAGACGTGTAAGCTGATGCTGCTACTTCTTCATCTTTCTTGAACTCGTCTTCCTTCTTCTAAGCCGATTTTGACTAGCTATAGAAGCTATGGTAATGTCAATAGTAGATATTCATATTAACATCTCTTGTTTTCTTGATGCTGTGATATCGCATTATGTTTCATG
The DNA here is from genome assembly GCA_030789695.1 of Scilla litardierei. Taxonomy (NCBI): domain Eukaryota; kingdom Viridiplantae; phylum Streptophyta; class Magnoliopsida; order Asparagales; family Asparagaceae; genus Scilla; species Scilla litardierei. The sequence continues at coordinate 6,868,416 of CM061138.1, read as the reverse complement.
TTATTTACAACCTGATTTACTAGATTACTGTCATTTCTATCATTTATTTGCTTAAGCATCTTCATAACATCAATTATTTTTAAAGCTTCTTTATAACATCAATTATTTTTAAATTCCGAGGACGGAATTATTTTAAGGAGGGTAGAATGTAACGGTCCGTATTTTTCAATACAATTATTCACGTATTTTCAAATTTTAAACTATTTTATAATGGTTTGTCAAGAGTTTTACGATTTCAAAAATTTCTTATAAAAATATTTTGAAGTATCAGACCAGTTATGAAGTATTTTAGTAAGATCGGATTTCATCAAATACCTCTAAAAGATCTGATAAAAATTCATTTTTAGTTATTACCGTTTTGGCTTAATAAATTTATTTTCTATTCAAATATCTTCAAAACGTTTTCAAACTTCTACGGTAACATTCTATGATCATTTAGGGCTCCCCACATTAATTTCATAATTTTCTGATATCATTTCAACCTAGAACCCGCAGACCCGCTTCTTAAACGTTTTGGCCTAAAACACGTATTTCCGTAGCTCAAACCCCAAATTGGACCTCGTATTCGCAATCCTCGTGACGCTAAGATCCTGTGGGCATGTTTTCGTAATTTTTCGGACACGTTTACTAGTAGGGACAAAATCGTAATTTTGTTTTTATATTTTACATAATACTTTCACTAATAGAGTTTTACTTTTTACTAATCACTTACCTTAACCCTCACCTACTCACACTTTGGAAGCCCACGAGGAAAACACCAATTCTTTTTCTAAACTTAGTCAAATTATCTATCTAATATCATAAATATACACCTAATCTCATTAATTGTTGTTGACTACTTAACATTATTAATTATATAATTTAACTATAAATTCCCCTAACTCTTTTACCTCTCCTCACAGCCTGGCCCGAACCCCCGACTCTGTTCTCTCTCCTACGCTCGACCAAAGACCCCTGCCCTTCCTCCTTCATCTGCATCCTCCACGGTTCCTCCGACGAGAGCTCCGACGCCTCCGAGAGCCCCCCTCGAATCGCCTCAGGCCTTCATCCGCCACTGCCCTTCACCTGAGCCCGCAACATCTCCGAGCTCACGACCTCCCTCGCCATCACGAAGCCCACCGAAGCGCCTCCGCGCTCCTCCGACGAAGCGCCACCCCAGCACCGCCCGAGCCCCCTCTTCCGCTGTCCGACTGATCCGCCCCGCCTCCACACCGACGTCCCCACGAAGCCCGACCAGCTCCTTCCCGCCTTCGACATATGCACAGCTCCACTGGAGCTTCGCCTCGCCTTCCCGCCACTCTGACGACCGGAGCAGCAGCTCTCGAGCCCGCCACGGTCAACCGAAGCTCCTCCGAGCAACGCCAAGCGCTGTAGTGATCCCCAAAGCTCCTCCGAGCGTTCGCCGCCGTCGGAATCCGCTCCAAGCCTCTTCTCTGTGCTCTCCGACGACGACAGCTCGTTCCCGCTGCCGTGCACCACCAGCCGCCGACTGCCGCCTCCGACACCGCCGCTGTCCTCCGATGAAGCAGCCCCGCCGCTTCCCGCCTTCACCCACACACGGAGACCCGAACCCACCACCGACGAGACCCCAAGGCCTCTTGGCCTAGAACTCCACTGCCTCCGTGTCTTCCCCGCCGCTTCGCCCTCGCCGTCCCCTTCTCCAACGAGGTGCCGCTGCTCCGCCTCCCTCCGACCCGAGCTTCGACGCCGGCGAAGCCCCGTGCATTCGAACGCTACTCCCCTCCCGCTGCATGCGTAAGGAAGTGAAGCGGTGGGTTATTTTTAAACGTATTTTTTAACGTATTAACGTATAAATACGTATTTACATAATTAGATAAATTGGGATTTTGATTAATAATTCATAGTAAATAATATACAAGTCAGAAAAATGTGAGATCACCTCTGGAAAATCAAAAATGACATTCTGGACCCAACGGCACTAGTTTCATCTCAATCTGATGCTTAATTTTTCCAGAATTAATTTTTAACCCTAAAAGTTAAATATGTTATTTTCGTTCAAAAATCCGTAACTTGATATTTTCACGTACACTAATATGTGAGAAAAATATATGCTATAGTACTCTTCGATACGGTCATTTTGACAGCTCATTCGCTACTTTCCGATGCAGATTGCATCCGGAATAAATTGTTGAATAAATACGTTACTTAATTAAAAATAGTTTAAATTATTTTTGAGCTTTTAAAAATTATGAAAAATACCTAGGAGCTTCAGAAAAATATTTTCTCCTAAAGAAAAATTATTTTTATCATATCTAGCCTATAAAAAAATTTAGAACGGTTTTCGATAACGTTTCAACCAGTTTAGAAAATCAGAACGATCAAATTATTTAAGTAGAAAATGTCGTGTTCTTTAACCAAGTGTTCTTGTGTTGCAGGTACCACTTCTTGCGCACCAGCTTCTGTGGAAGCCCTAGATCTAATTCCGGTTTGCTACGACAACCTTGAAATTAGTAAGTCATGACTAATTCTAAAATTAGAAAATTAGATAAGTGTCCCTGTATGAACTTATGAACACCACCTATAGCCTCAGAACGGCTACTTCACTTGATCCGAACTAGAGACCTAATCTAATAGGAAAGTAATCAACTACAGATTACTTTGCCAACTTTCAACTTTGGAGGTTGTGACACACAATCATCAATTTGGGTAAATTGTGTGGTAACGAAACTACCACCCTTAAACCAACAGTTTTTGTATTCCATGTTTGTTGGACTTGTCTTTATCCTCAAATTTCTTAGCATCCGCTCTACTTTACTTTCTGGTTTTAAAACCAGTGGTCCTTGTAATTATCATCGTAAACAATGAATTGATAACATCTTGAGTAACATGTGGAATATCTTGTGGAATATCTTGTGGAACATCTCATGGAACATCATGAAAGGAATATGTACATAGAACACTTGACACTTCACTGGGGTTTTTGGGGTAACTTGATCGCTCCGGGATGTGACCCAAAAGAACGGTTGTAGTTTTACCGCAAGTGCACGGTGTAGCAGCGAGCGGGATATCGAACACAGGGAGGACGAATGACCGTGCTTGTTCCAATCAACCTGGCTATTTAAGAGAGAAATTTGCCTTTGGCGATCCTGTCACAATCGTTAGACAAAAATGCGGAAATATCAAATCAAATAAAGAACGTCTAGGGAATGGGGAATCCCCGCTACTCACCGTATTTCATAAATGCGGTTTAGCGGTATCAAAATTGCTTGAATGAGAATTTGGATGAACTAGTTGCAACTGAATGTAAAACCAAGCTCACGCTCTCGCGCTGTTGCCGGTCTATAGCTATCCTAGGTTTGGGTCCAATCTCTTGCAAACCCTAGCCTAGGAAAGCTAGCATTAGGATCAACATCATCGTCCAATCGCGCACCGAGCCCAATCTCTTGCAAACTCGGTCCACGACCTAGATTGGGATAGTTCCTACCCGTCCAATCTCTTGCAAACGGGTATCGGCATGGAATTGCAACCGGAAATCCTAGTATCGGTCCAATCTCTTGCAAACCGATACTTCGAAAATCCGACTCCAATCCAATTCGGATTTCTAGGGTTTCCTATCAAATTGGGATCCAATCTCTTGCAAATCCCAATTGATATGAATACCTAGCCATCCGTAGTAAATTGATCCCAATCTAATCCCTAATAACAATTCTAGCACAATTTCTACCAATTTATCACAAATATGAAAATGGGCTTGTAGGGTTCATCCCCACGCCCCAAGACGTGGAGACTACTCACAAATCATAGCGAGATCACAAAAATAATCGTTGAAATAAGCAATGGGATTCATCACAATATTGAGATAAGCAATAAAAATAGAATTTTTAAGGAAAAGAGATGCAAACCAATGGAGTTCTTCAATTGAATCCAACAAAATTCCAATCTTTGTCTCCTTTCTAATCACAAGAATAAAGCTAAAAACTAATCTAAAAAGCTGCAAAAAATCTAAGAGAGAGGCTATCAAAACTAGGGTAAAAACAGGGTTTAAATAGCCCTCAAAATCGTCCAAAAACTGTGACCAAAATACCCATGCACAGCCTGTTTTCCGCAGTTTTCGCTACAGGCAGCGCATCGCACTCGGCCGAGTGACAAAAGTCGCTCGGCCGAGTGAAAACCCTGTAATTTTCCAGTAAGTCGGGGCTTTCAGGGGTCTCTACTTCGGGGGCGGCTCGGCCGAGTGAGTTGTCGTCACTCGGCCGATGGCTTCATAGTACTCAGGCGGACGGGATTAACCACTCGGCCGAGTGGGTCTTCTGAAGTTCAGGCAGCCGAAAAACAGTAACTTGGATGTTTTGGAAGGGCTTCGTCTGGGCGCCACTCGGGCGGACGTGATGTCGTCACTCGGCCGATGTGGTCTTCGGTGCTCGGCCGAGTGCACATAGAAATCGTGTCTGAACTGGTCGGCCGAGCAGTGTCTCGCTGGTCGGCCGAGTGGCTTCTCCACTCGGCCGAGTGGGACACAAAAATGCCCAATCTGCTTGTTTTGACCTCCTCGTCGCTCCTGCGACGTCCGTTCTTCTTCCGCTCCTCTCCAACAGCAAAATACCCCTCGGGGAGGTCGTTGGTGACCGTCTAGAGTAAGCGCATCTCGAGATCACTCCAAATCGCGCCAAATCACCTGAAATGCGACAAAAACAACAAATCGTGAAAAGCATCGCAATATCGTCGATATATCGTGAAAAACATGATTTGGGCGGTCTAAATGGCATGCAAACATGCGGGAAAAAGGTGTAAAATAAGGAGTGATCATAACTCATAGTTTGAGAGAGTGCGGGAATGACTGGAGTTCAATCTTCCCGTCCCGCTGCCTGAGTTTCGGCAAAATACATGTACCGTGCCTGTGTTTCGGCATTCGTCTGGGTCGCGCCCTGGCAAGAGACGAACTCGATGGTCACATATTGTACTCTCCGGCTTGAGTCACGTAGTGTAGCCACTTTTGCACAGACACTTTTACTTTACGCATTACAGTCACCTTTACTTTACACGTCTCATGCACGTTACTTACTACGCTTGTGCAGTCACAGTACTTACCTGTCGTACTTTTAGCTACAGCAGTAGTGCGTTTCACTTGCTCAGCCTGTTTTACACTCGCACCACCACCGTACAGTTGTTCTCTCCTTTGAGTTCCGTTTACTTTTACTACTCAGCTGTGTACAGTTGTTGCTCAGTACTTTACTTTTCACTCTGATCTGCTTGTACGTAGTTACTCTTGTCATACTTATGCACTGCTTCTTTTCTATATTTAGAATTGTTGTGACTTACCTACGGTTCCATCTCCGTGGCACCGCAGACGACGTACATATGGAGGTAGATGCTCCTGAGCTAATAGAGCCAGAATTCGACCGCAGCTTTCAGAGTTATTTTCACTTATGTACTTTTCTTCTTTCATGTATATTTGTTGGGACATCTTGTACAGTATGGATTGTAATAATTGGACACTATTTGAGTATTTTTGTACATATCTGCATCGTGGCTATTTTGGTTTCACTGGTAACCTGCAGGACCTGCGCAAATATCAAATAAGTAACGAGCCCCTGAGAACGGGTCATTACACGACGTCTACGGTGAACTCATGACTCTCCAAGTCAGGTGTCTCGTAAGGAACCTCCTGGTACTCAAGCTCAGAATCTGACATACATCCAAACACAAGAATGTATGTCAGCAAGGGTCTGCAAGAAGATGTTAGAACCCAAGACAAGATATATACAAATTTATACTGAATTTAAGAGGCATTAATAAATTAAATGAGATAACGACAACAAGATTAAACATGCAAATGAAATAAAGTAAAATACATCCTATCATGCAGTTCTAAGCAGTTTAACAAGTAAAGTAAAGTAAATCTTTTCTTTAGTTCATTAGCATGTCATTTTAACTGAGATAACAATTTCAAGTTTCATGTTAGCATTTCATGTCTATCATAGGGTTCTCGCCTTTAGGTCGTGATGAGTGAGTCGTTCTTCTCACGGGAGCTTACCGTGATTGGCGCTAACCCACCACATACGGGTGGTGTACTTGAAGAGGGTACCCTTTCATACGCCCAGTGACCGCTCAACCCTAACACCACCCAAGATTTGTGATGGAACACGAGCCAGCCTAGTCAACTCACATGACATCACGAAAATCGCGATTTCGCCTTCGAGGCGCACGATTTCATGATGCCACACACTTGTTAGTTATTTCAAGACATGTAGCAATTAAATAGTATAATCATTTATTTTTATACAGCATTTTTATGTTTACAAGAGCGTCAAAACAGCATTCACAATAATTTAACAAAAGGGGTGAACATAAGAGTTTAACGATTATGACACAGGAAGCTAACTTTTCTTGCTATTGTTCTAAACTAAGATATATCAAGGTATATGCCGTTAGATCACATTTTTAGTCACGGATTTCATGGTAGTAATTTCACGGTTCATTTCACTTGTAGATTTTGAGTTATACAACTCTACGTGCAAAAGACTAAATGAACATCTGACTTCGAAAATTCACTATAAATTGTATACTAGCCTGATTTCAGCGATTTTGGTGTCGTTGGGTTCGTCTTACCAGGTACTACGTATTGGTATGTATGGTTCTCTGTTTTGGTTAAACAATTCACTGAATTAGATTTATCGTGAGAAAAACACAATATTAAAATAATTCCTAATTTGGGTTCGTCTGATTTTATCGGGTTCTCAGGCTAGGGTGATGTTCATATTGTGTTACACTAACATGATACGCCTTATTTTATTCAAATTTTATTAAACTAACATTATTTAATAGATATTTATCATGCTGAAATTAAACTAACTAGTTGCTATTAAACCTATCACTGACAACCTATTAACTAATTATCTAATACCAGCTAATGATAGGATCAACAACATGTTAAAATTACAATCAATACCACTACCTGCTCTACACTTACCCAACACCATTTTAATACCATACCCTTTATTCTCTCTCTCTCCATTTCTATCATGCTTTAATAAGGCTGTCACCCACTTACTCTTTCTTTATTCATTTAAAACCCTTCTTTATCTCTCAGGCTCTCTCTCTCCTTCTCTCTGTCATCTTCTGTTTATTCTTGTTTTCTTTTTTTTGTTTCAAAGTTTGGCAGGCAAGGGAGCTCGTGCGCAAGGAAAAGGGGGAGAGGGGTTCTCACCTACGCACGGAGGAAGAGAATGGGGCGGTCTCCGTTGGCGCTCCGGCTGCTAGGCGACGGCGCGCGGTTCTCAGGCGCTGGAGGCCGGCGACAGCTAGGGCGGCGCGCGTGGGTTGGTGATTGGAGCTCCGGCGATAGCAAGCTCGAGAATAAGGTGTTTTGAAGGATCTGAGGAGGGTTTTGTTTTGATTCCACACTTCAGAACTGAAGTTTGTGTTTCGTTTTTGATTTTGAATCTCATTTTGTTTCTGATTTGGTGAATTGGTTTGGGGATTTGATTTTGGGAGGATGATTGTTTGAGACTCAATTTGGATTTGGGCCGATTTGATTCTGGTTTTGGTTTGGTGATGAAGTGTTTCAGAATTTGGGTCTGCAGAATGATTTAGCAGGTTTGTAGAGAGAAGATGTTGGCTTAAGAAGATGAGCAGGGAGACAACCTTTACATTTTGTCAAACCCAACTTAATTAGATTAGAATGGAAGTAAATGCTAAATTTAGACTAATTTTATGAAACGTGTTTGTAGAGACGTGTTTGTATTGCTTAAACGGAAATGAATGTTAACCTCACTAATTGAGGGGGAGGAACCTGATTATCTAAACGTGTGGGTTGTCCTTAGTGTTTAGGTAATGGGTTAAAGCAATTACGTAATTAAGTTTTGATAGTAATTATTAAAATGAATAAAGTAATTAGTGAAAGTTAAAAGTGATTAAGAAATTGATGATTAGTAAATTGTAATTAGCAAGATAATTAAGTTAAATATTTTAGTTAAACTTGATGGTAAATTAATGACGACACGGTAAAAACGAAAACAGAGACGCGCTCGCATCGACTCGTAGAAGAGAACGTACGGACGAAAAGGTATCTGGATGACTGAAGTAAAATACGGGTACGCACGATCTAAAACACGTCTAAAAATACAGGCCGTTACAGTATAGCTTAATTAGCATAGTACATGGCTATTAGGTCCATTCACTGGTTAAGCATATTAGCTGGATAATCATTATTTAGCACTGATAGGTATTTCATAAGAAATCAACCAAAGAAATGCATGTCAGCGAGGGTTCCTCGGTAGGTATTTTCACATAATAAGACATGGGGGGGTGTGTAATATTGGGTATCATATGGCATATGATGCTAAGCCTCATATACCATGCATAAGAAGTTGGGAAGTACAAGGCCCCCATGTTATTGTACTTGTTGTACTTCCTAACTTTTTTTCTTGGTATATGAGCCTTGGCATCATATGTCATATGATATCCATTATTCTCATATATATGTGTGTGTAAGAATAATGAGTATCATATGACATGGAAGGCATCTCCTCCTTTACTAATACACAAAAAGTGGGGCGGTACAACAAGTACATGCTCATGTGGGCTTGTACAACCCCACTTTGTGTGTCTTGTATACGAGTAGGTGTCTCCCATGTCATATGAAACCCATTATTACACACATGCACGCACGCACGCACGAAATTACCAGTGCACCAAGTTCACGGAGTAAAAACACCCCCCCCCAACGATCAGGCGGTAGTGCACGTGCACGACCGAAAAGGAGCAAAAATTGTTTGGGGGTGTGTCTGCAGCGTCAGGTGGTAAAAGTGGAGCAAGCACGTAAATAAGACGGCTAAAAGGCCTAAAACGCAAAAAACCAAGGACAATTGTGCAGATAAGTGGGATGTTGGGGGGATATTTTCGGGTGTATGGAGCATCTCCCACGAGTCGAAAGGACAAACCCGTGGCAGGTCCCCATCATTTTTAAAAGAGCTGTGTGTGTATATGTATGTGTGTGTGTAAAAGAGTATAAGATAACATGATGTTGAAGGAACATGATAATGATATGAATAAAAGAGCATATGTAAAACTAACTAGCAATTAAACATTGATATGTTAGCTACTGCATCTGTGATGATAATAAGAATGCTGATGAGAATCAAACAACCATCGAAAATCAAATATCATTAACTAATGACACGCGTAGAATTAAACTTCATAACTTCAATATTATCCAATAATATTTATCAACATGCAATTAAAAATGGCTATCATAAAATATTCAAAGACGACATTAGCTTGGAAACACGTTATGTATGAGACAAGCATGATATAGAATGGTAGAATGTGATACCAATTAGCAGTTAGAACATTTTAAGCTGTTTCAATATGTGGTGATGAAGCTACATAAAATGATAAGAAATAAATTACTACACACTTGTTATAGTGCCAAGTCCATGTTCCAAGGGCACATCATGGGACTAAAATGCACACTATCATCGAGAGCTCTCCGTGGCGCTACTTACCGACCCCATCCATTGAGCGACAGTCAAGTTGCTTGTATTCACTTAGTGTGAGTGGGGGAGGTAGCTGTAATGTGGATCTAGTCACACCTGTGTCATATGTGACGCTGGTGTTAGGTTTTCTATCATAGTACAACTAATTTATACGCAGCGGAAAATAGAAACCTACCAAGATCCATGTGATTCTAATTAATTCAAATAGATTACTAACCTTTCTGACGATCTGAATCTGTCGGACTATAGGTGCTGTGACGATCTGAATCTGTCGGACTATAGGTGTTGTTCTACGAACGACCACCCTCAATCGGTATCCACACGCGAACGTCACGAACAGGACTTGCGAGAGTGCTAGCTCCTTTGCCGCAACTAGGGTTTCTCTCGCTCTTTGTTTTTCTCAAAAACGGAGGAGAAAGCTTGAAAAACGTAAAAACTAAAAATCGTGATTCTATATCTTATATAGAATCATACGTTAACCCCTTAACAACATTCAGTTACGCGACGCTATCTTAGGGATAAGAATCCCACGTTAACTCATTAACGTATTTTAGTTAAGCGGCGATATCTTAGGGATAATATCTTAACGAGATACGATATCTGACGGTTAAGATATTTCACCTTATCACGAATTTCAAATCATATTCGAAATCATGTTTAAACCCTATCCTATCCAATTCGTTCTTTGTGTGCGACCCAATAGGCTCATATTAAATTGGCAGTGGGCCTAATCTCATTAGAAGCCCACAAGTCATAATTGGTCTCTAGCAAGACATTTTGACTACCCAATTAATATGAATATCGTTAGTCCGATATTAACCTAACCAATAGAACATGTTATAATCCTTTTGTCACACGATATCTTATTTGAACATAAGTCATGGGCAGTGTCATACTTATATAGTTCAAACATTTAATTTCTCACTTTCTAAGTAGACTGATAAAATCAAATGACATTCATTTGAGCATGGCCATGCATTTCTCAGTCCTACTTATCGAGGGGCCCATTAGATATCTCTCATAGGAAAGGGACAAATTTCATCTTGTTCATTCACTTTCCTCTGCATAATTCACATCATATTCGATCATAACCTTTATGATTATCTGATTAAAGATAACGTTTAATTATGTCAAAATATGATGTTCCTTATGTAGGAAAATGTGATGAGCTCAGGTCTAAGGATTCAATGACATAACTATTATGAGATCATTTATTACACTAATCCATGTAATGATCTCATAGCGAGTCTATCCAGTACATGTTCTCCAACAAGTACCTATAAGTTTGATTTGTATCACCATACATATAATTATCTCATAATTATCTATCAAACTCATACTAGTCTTAATTCTTCATTAAACCTTTAATGATGAATGACTAGGGATGCTTAAAATAGCATAAAACAACTATTCAAACATTATTATAAAGAAACATGCAAGTAATATAATTATAAGAATAATAAGAGAAACATTTTATAAATGAAAATGACATAACATAAAGGTCCAAATATTTGGCCTAGGGCACAACCACTAATAGCTGGACTATCCCAATTACACGTGTTAACTCAAGTGTCTGGTCAGTAATACGTGTTACATCATGAATACATGTTATGCCACTTCTCTAAATACATAGGAAATATGAAAACTTTTCCAAGCGCATGTAGATGATGGAAGGTGACACAGCCGCAACAATATTTAGATTCAATGATTTGACCCATTGGCTCTGAATACACCTAGTGTAATGCAATAACCTATGTACTACCAGCCACAGTGAATGTTGGGACAATACAGACGACATATAATAAAACAAAAAATATACATGCTCCAATACAAAAATATCACAGTCACAATATATATATATATATATATATATACACACACATATATCTGTTACAAAAAGGTACATATGAGAGACACAAAAAATAGATAAGAAAACCGAGAAAACGGCTCATCTTGGCCAGCGGCCTACCCACTGTAGAACGGGCCCATTTTTTAACTCGCATCGGGCCAAAACACCATGGACCGAGCTTGGCGCCACCCAATATGGGTTGGACCGTGATCAACCCGTGTCGATCAATCCATCCGAAACCAGCATACTCATACCGAGTGCAGGAATACAAAGGAACCAAATGCCAATGAGTAGAAGAAAAAGAACAATACCAAGTTACCAACACCTTTTTAAATAGGGTTAATTGCATAAAAATACCCTCATGTTTGGGCCATTTTTACGTAAATACCCTGAGGCTTATTTTGTGACAAATTGATACCCTATAGCGGAAAACGGGCTGGCGGTGTTAAATTGGACCATTTTCCCCTCTATCTCACGTTTGGGCCTTTTTTATGTAAATACCATGAGGTCTCTTCTCTCTATCTCTCTCTCCACCGATTCTATATATATATATATATATATACACACACACACACACACACCTACTGATTCTCTCTCCTCTCTCTCTACAAATTCTCTCTCTCTCTCTCACTCAATATCCGAATCTCTCTCCCCCCAATTCTATCCATCTCTCTCTCTCTCTCTCTCTCTCTCTCTCTCTCTCTACCGATTCTCGCTATATATATCTCTCTCTCTCTACAGATTCTTTCTCCTCTCTCTACAGATTCTCTCTCTTTCTCTTTCTACACCGAATCTCTCTCTACCGATTCTCTTTCTCTCTCCCCCAATTATCTCCCTCTCTCTCTCTCTCTCTCGGGTGGGATGGTGCATGGGGGGTGAGTGGGTGAGTGTGCGTTCATGCGTGGGGTGGGTGGGTTGTGTGTGCATTGGGGGGTGTGTGTGCATGGGGTGTGTGCTGGTGGGTGAGTGGGTTGTGTTCGTGGGGGTGTGTGCTTGGGGCGTGTGTGTGCATGGGTGGGTGGGTGGGTGTGCGTGGGGGGTGTGTGCGTGCGTGGGTGGGTGTGTTTATGGGTGTGGGTGGGTGGGTGCGAGGGGGTGGGGTGGGGTGTGTGCATGGGGAGGGTGTGTGCATGAGGGGTGTGTAGGGGTATGTGTGGTTGGAGGGAGTGTGCGTGGGGTGGGTGGGGTGTGCGTGCTTAAGGGGTGGGTGGGTGGGTGGGTGTGCATGGGTGGGTGGGTGGGTGTGGGCATTGGGGGGTGTGCGTGGGGTGGGTATGTTTGCGTAGGTTGGTGGGTTGTGTGCATGGGGTTTGTGCGCTTAGGGGTGTGTGTGCTTAGCGTGAGTGTGTGCCTGGGTGGGGGTGGGATTGTGTGGGGTGGGCGTGTGTGCGTGGGTTTGTGGGTTGTGCATGGGGTGGGTGTGCGTGCATGGGTGGGTTGTGTGCATGGGGTGTGTTTTCTTGGGGTGGGTGGGTGCATGGGAGTGTGTGACCTGTTGAAGTATTGACTCAATCTGGGTATTATAAGGTAGACAATCACACATGCACTAACACACCCCAATGCACACACCCACCCAATACCCACACCCACCCCATGCCCACACCCACCCCCATTGTAATGACCCGCTCTCGGGGCCCGTTACTGTTTGGAACATGCACAAGTTCTGCTAGGCACCATGAAGTCAATACAGGCTCTGTTGCAGAAATACGCCAAAATACTCATACATGGAAGTGGTATAAACCTTATTACAACCCATCAACGTACATGAAAGGAAATACAACTCGAAGTACAAATACACACCAAGCAAGCCACTCTGATACATTAGATAATAAAAACACACTCACACTCACACTTAGTAACCAGCGTTCTCCTGGTCAAACTTTACAGCAAACTCAGCGTCTGCAATCCCTGTTGCAACTTCTTCAACCTGTACTGTATCTGGCGAGACCACCACAAAAAGAATGGTCGCCAGGATCAGACGTAACCAAAAGTATCTCTATCATGATATTTAAAATAATAAACATGCATGGCAAAACTAGCATGTCAAGCTAAAGAGACAAGAAGTAAAGTGCGTACAATATGGCAGAAAAGTAACATAAAAGATTTACAACTATTTCAATTCTGTCAGCAATAAACAATATTTAAAAATGACCAGTTACGAGGTTATTAGTTGTACCTGATCCTACGTGACTTATAAAAGGAAGTATGTGCGTACAATAGGGCAGAAAAGTAACATAACAGATTTACAACTATTTCAATTCTGTCAGCAATAAACAATATTTAAAAATGACAAGTTACGAGGTTATTAGTTGTACCTGATCCTACGTGACTTATAAAGGGAAGTACGATATGCAACCAAGAGTCCACCTGATATCTCGGGTTACAACAATACGATACGGTACAATCAAAACTGTACTATTCAACAAAACAACACGGTTCAATCAAAACGGTACTATTCACTGTAGATCGGACTGGTCGCTCACGCACTTACACAATTATAAGTTATCCCAAAAAACCCTGTGTGTGTGTGCAGGTTACCGTACTTACCATTTATGAGTCAATTACTATTTTCACTTTTCCAATTACATCTTTCGGTTAAGCATGTCACAGAGTCCAATTCAATTTACGGTACGGTGCAATTACGATACTATGCAACTTATCGAGTTTAGCTAACTGTTCAAGTGAAACACTTTGCTAATAAAAAGAAAAACTAATTTTGACATGCATCAATATTGTTTTTAAACCCCATAGCTAGGGTAAAGATGAGTTACCGATTCGCCCCGTAGTGAGAGGCGCGTTTTGGTCTGCGGTAGGAGTACCTGGTTCATATATATTACAAATGAGTTAGCTACACAAATTGTTAACATGCTAAGAGGGAATGTTATTCTAATATTATTAAACTCATATGCACTAACTTACAAAATAAATTTATGCAATAACTTTTATTTAAAAAAAATCATAGCTTAAACTTATATTAAATAACTTAACTTAATAGCTTAACACATAACCTTAGAAATTAACTTATATTATAAAGTTAACCTATATTAACTTATATAATAAATTAACTTACTATATAAAACTAACAGATTATAACCTGTCTTATATAAAAATATAACTAACTATTATTACTCAATAAACAAAACCCAACCACTCTCACCTTTACTCAACCTCTCTCTGACTCCTCTTATCTTTTTCTTCTTCTCGATTCTCTTTCTTCCTCTTTTTTTCGTTGCCTGCAGGGGGACACGGGACAAGGGGCGGCGGCCAAAGGGGCGCACGGTGGCGGCGCATCGGGCGACACGAGGGGGCGGCCGCCGGTGGTCTGGAGCGGCGCGAGGCAGCACGGGCGGCGGCTGCAGGGGCTCGGGGGCGGCGGCATAGGGGAGCAGCCCGCGGGGGACTCGGAGGCGACGGCCTGCGGCGTATGGGGGTTCCGGCCTTCAACAGAGATGAGAAGAGGGGGAGGTATTTTGGTTGCAAGGGTTTGATTGAAACTGAAGCTTGGTTGATTTTTGAAATCGTAAGAATCTGAAGTTGTTTTCAGATCTGAGCTTTCTTTGTTTTCCAATTTCAGTTTTTGAATTTGTTTGGGAAATAGGTTTGGGAATTTGATTTTGGATGGAAGGATATTGAAGTTGGGGATGGCTGATTGATGAACGGGAGAGGGTGATTTGTCTACAAACAATGGGGAGGGGAGATGCTGATGAATTTCTGATGGAGGGGGGATTTGAATTGTGTGGGGGACTGATGAACGTTGCAGGGGAGCATCTGCTGGGTTATACTTGAAGTGGGAAGGGGCAGGGAGACATGGTTCATTACCTGGGGAAGATTAGTCTGTGGAAAATTTAGACGTGGAAGAGACGTGTTTGAAGGGTTTTCTAGGACCCTTAGGGCACAAAAACTCTAGTCCCGTCCTAAGTCGGACGGAACATAAACAGAAATGCAGCGGAAAAATTTTATGTTAATCTAATTAACATGCAACCCTAAGGAACCAGACCCTATAAGCCAGGATCTCTACCAACTTGGGGTGGATCTGACCACCCCAAGAGGGATCTAACTACTGCGAATAATTAAATGAAAACTTAAACACATACCCGGAATCTCAGCCCTGGGGCAGGCGAGATGTTCCGCGCCGTCTTCCGAGCTGCTCCCGTCCCACGCCGAGCCGCTCCTTGAACCGCTCCCCGCACCGCTCTTCGAACCGCTCCGCATCCCGAGGTGATCAATCCCCGTGTCGCCGAGCCACCCACCGCCGAAGAAAGTTTCACGCGATTGAAACCTCCGCCTAGATTTCGGATCCAGAATCCGAACTCCTTTGCGGCTTTGCTAGAGCCCACAGGAGTAAGGCAGAAATTTATAGGGAGAGGAGGAATATTAATTTAGCTTAGATCCGAGCGTGCTCCAACATTTACGAGAGCCGCTCAGATCTAGAGCTTGGGACGAGTTTTGAGGAGGAGAGCAGACCCCTATTTATATAGGCGGCGGACTCTCCCCTTTTCTCAAAATCTGATGTGGGACTAAAATAGAGTTTAATCAAATTCAATTTAGTTTGCACTTCACAAAGTGCAAACTTCCGTGAATTTTAACTCCCTCACCGTTGAACTTCAGGATTGATACAACCTATCAATACGACGAGCGTTCAACGGTGAACGCATAGGAAAAAACCGTTCGTCAATCGGAGTTCGTTTGACCCTCCAATTGAGTGTCCAAAGATCAGCACAAGGCTTGATTTTCGACTAAAATTAGCCATCAAATCTGTCCAATAGATCTAGGGTTCTGCACCCATTAATGGGGCCCAGCAAGTGGGCCCCACAGCCTCCAAAACATGACTGGGCGCCCAAACCCAGACCTGGGCACGGGCGCCCAAGTCTGGGCGCGGGCGCCCAGGCGCCTGGGCCGGGCCAGGCGCCCGGCCCAGAACGCCTGGGCGCCCAGCGCCCAGGCGTCCTAGGCCGCCTGGGCCCAGGCCCAGGCGCACAGCTCCTGGGCCTGCGCCCAGGCGCCTGGGCCCAGGGCCTGGGCCGGGTGTAACGGCCTGTATTTTTACAATACCGTGCTTAACGTAAATTCATTTTTAAAGCTATTTTATAATGGTTTGTTAGGAGTCTTAAACTGATTTCAAAAATTTCCTATAAAAATATTTTGGAGTACCAGACTAGTTATGGAGTATTTTAGTAAAATCGGATTTCATCAAATACCTCTAAAAGATCTGATAAAAATTCATTTTCAGATATTGCAGTTTTGACTCAATGAATTTATTTTCTATTCAAACGTCTTCAAAACGTTTTCAAACTTCTGCAGTAGCATCCTATCATCATTTGGGGCTTCCCACATTAATTTCGTAATTTTCTGATATCATTTCAATAGAGAACCCGCAAACCCGCTTTCTAAACGTTTTGGCCAAAAACTAGTATTTCCGTAGCTCAAACCCTGGAACGGTCTTCGTATTCACGATCCTCGTGACGATACGATCCCGTGGGTATGTTTTCGTAATTTTTCAGACACGGTTACTAGTAGGGGCATTTTCGTAATTTTCGCTTTTTGTATTTTCACTAATGACTTTCGTTAAGGGAGTTTTACTTCACTAATTACCTTAACTACCCCCCCTAATTACCCTACCTAATCCCGTTACCACCTAACCTAATTACCTACCCACCCACATCCCCATCTGTCTCTCTCATCTACTCTCTCTTTCAGTCAGCCTCTCTCTTTTACTCTCATTTCTCAGACCCTATAAATCTAACCCCTACTCTATCTTTAGACACACAGACCCACCGGAGCTCTCTCTCCCGCTCTCTATCTCTCCACCCTCTCTCCCGCTCTCTCGCCTGAGGACGACCCACACCCGTCGTCCGACGACGTCGACCACCCTCGCCCCCGACCGCCGGCGTCGATGACACGCCAACGCCCACGACGCCCTCGCTGCTCCGCTGCCCCTCACCGACTGCTGCCGCCCGCATCACCGCCTCCCTCCGCCACGCTCTCCGCCATCTCCCCGAGCATCCCCCGCCGCCGACAGCGCCCAATGCCCCGCCTGACGCCTCACCGCCGCTGCGAGCTCCTCCGACGTCGCTCCGCACCCCACGTCGACGCTTCACCGTCAGCTGCTCCGGAGCTCCGCCACAGGCCGCCGCCGTCTTCCACCGCGCCATCGCCCGCTTCCTCCGCCTTCCCCGCCATCGGACGCCGCCGTCGCCGCGACAAACCCCCGCCCCCCCCCACGGCCATGCACGATTCGAAACAACGACGTGCGTAAGTTTTACTCCAATGGCAAACTTGTAAATATGCCGAAAAAACGTATTTTCGTATTTTTAATTATTTAATAATATGTGTTTATGGTTTTAAATCCATAAGTAATTATATAAGACCCAGAAAAATGAGTGACTAGCTCCAGAAAATCAGAAATGACATTCTGGACCTAATGGCGCTAGTTTCATCTCAATCCGACGCTTAGTTTTTCCAGAATTAATTTTTAAGCCTATAAGTTAAATCCGTTATTTTCATTTAAAAATCCGTATCTTCTTATTTTCACGTAAACAAATATGTGATAAAAATATATGCTAAAGTACTCTTCGAGACGGTCGTTTTGACACCTCACTTGCAACATTCCGATGTGGATTGCATCCGGAATAAATTCCTGAATAAATGCGTCGCTAATTGAAAAATAGTTTTTAAATAGTTTTTGAGCTTTTAAAAATCCTAAAAATTACTATAAGCCTCAGAAAAATATTCCCTCTTGCAGGAAAACTATCTTCATCTTATATAGTCTATATAAAATTTTAGACCCGTTTTCGACACCGTTTTAATCAGTTATAAAAATCAAAACGATCAGATTATTTGAATAGAAAATAGGGTGCGCTTTAACCAATTGTTTCTTGTGATTGCAGGTACCATTTCTCGTGCACCAGCTCTTCCAGCTCCAATCTCGTCTTGCCACGACGAGCTCTAAAATCGTAAGTCACGACATATTCTAACTTTAGAAAACTAGTCTACTGTGCTTGCATGAACTTGTGACACTTCACTTATAGCCTCAGAACGGCTATTCAAGTTAAACCAAACTAGAGAACTAAATGAAAGTAATCTACCAAAGATTACTTTGCCAACTTTCAACTTGGGTAAATTGTGTGCTAGCCACACTACCACGTGCTCAAAGCACGGAAGTAGCAACTTTTGGTGTTGGACTTGTCTTTATCCTACTTGCTGGTTTTCAATGAGGAAGTCAACCAGTTAACCTGGTGTGACTAACATGCGGAACATCGTGTGGAATATCATGTGTGGAACATCTTGTGGAACAATCCTGTCTAGAACTTGTACTTGACACGTCACTGGGGTATTGGGGTAACTCATAGTTTGCGAGAGTACGGGAGTGACTAGAGTTCGATCTACATGTCAAGCTGCCTGAGTTTTTGGCATACCGTCCAGCTGCCTGAGTTTTGGCAAAATAAAAGTAACCTGTCTAGCTGCCTGAGTTTCGGCAAACCATCATGCTGCCTGGGTACCGGCATTCGTCTGGGTAGCACCCAGGCAAGAGATGAACTGAACGGTCACATATTGTACTCTCCGACTTGAGTCACGTAGTTCTAGTATAGCTTGCACAATTACTTTCTTTACAGTACTTGCACTTTACTTTCCTTACCAGCACAGTTACCATGCTTGCCTCACTTTACTTGCCAGTACAGTCACATTTACTTTACGCATTCCATGCACGTTACTTTCTACACTTGTATAGACACTGCACCGTACTTTACTTTACTTTCACTTTGGTCTGCTTTGTCATACTTGTACAGTACCTCTCTTTCTTTATTTAGAATTGTTGTGACTTACCTACGGTTCCATCTCCGTGGCACCGCAGACGACGTACATATGGAGGCAGATGCTCTTGAGCTAATAGCGCCAGACTTCGACTATGAGACCGCAGCTTCCAGGGCTATTTTAGTTGTGTACTTTCTTTCTTCATGTATCATTGTTGGAACAATTTGTACATGACGGATTGTAATAATTGGACACTATTTGGGTATTTTTGTACATCTCTGCATCGTGGCTATTTTGACTTCACTGGTTAACTGCAGAACCTGCGCAATTATCAAATAAGTAACGGGCCCCCGAGAGCGGGTCGTTACACCGGGCGCCCAGGCCCAGGCGGGTCTGGGTGCCCAGGCCCAGGCCGGTTTGGCCTTATTGGGTCTGGTCATCAGGCCAGACCAGGTCCAGCCTTAGCTGGTCTGGCCTGATCTGACCCTTTGGGCTGTTTTGGACATAACTTGATCATCTGGCGTCCGATTTAGACGTCGTTCGAACCTGGGTCTAGACCGGGACATTCCCGTCTTACCCGTGAACTTTTCCTTACGTTTATTTTATTAAATATTGTATTAAACAATTTAATACACATTTAATCGCTTTTGCATCAAATGCAAAATAGTCCCTATCTAAGCTTAAATAATCATTTGCATCAAATACAAATGATCCGAGGGCATATTCCTCTACATCTCCCACTTGCACTCAGGATCATTTATCCCGAATGCTGGAGATTTTTGCAAACATCTTTTGCAATACTTTATCCCTTGCATCAAATGCAAATTATTCTCTCTAACTAATTTCTACCCATTACTAGACGAAGAATCGCACTCTGTGTGAGACCCTACAGCCTGACCCTTACAACAGGTTGGGCTCGAAGCCCTATACGGCAGTGACCACGAGCAGTGGCTGCCGTCCCTGCTTCAGGAATCATCATTATGTGGTTAACTCATTGACATGAGTATTGTCGGGACCACCCTGACTGTTTCCGTGATGAATTCCGCAGTTATAGTCTCTTCGTCTAAACTATGTCGTGTAGATCAAGTCTAGGGTATGGTCAAACTGTCAACCCCAATAACTTGACTCCGGTTAGTTTCTATCGATCTTTAGTCAAAAAAAATGTTGGACTTCTTCCAACATACTCTGGCCAGAGTTTTTACTAAAGACCGAACTAACCCTACGACACTAACTCCCATTGACCGGGAGAGACGAATCCTCTCTTGGTCATTACTCTCCTCATACGCTTCAAGTGTCACCCAATCAAAGACCTTTCGACGGGGCTTGCCTCGAAGCTAGGTCATTTGATCTAAGTGGCACCGTTCACGCACAGGTTCGTCAAAATGACCTCAAGTCAAAAGACCAACTAGCCTATCATTACTCAGAGTCATCATTGACAGATTGGTCAATATAACCATATGATAACTCTTGTGGATCGTTCAGTGAACTCATTCTCTAATGAGCACATGTGTCTCATCTACGACTTCGCCAAGTCAAGCGATCATGAGATCATCGCCACCGCTAAACGGTGAAGACTAAGACACAATGGTCTATCCGATGTTTCGATATCCTTGTCTCGAAACATCTACGACCACGAACCCTTTTAGACTTATGCTACAGACGGTCAAACATTTCTCCATGATCGAGATACTCATCTCGATACCTGTTTGACCTTGCATAAAGTCTCAGGACTTTACCTAAGTTAATGTCTAATGTTAACTACATTATAAAATAACTTAGATAAATTATTACCAAACAGCTTACTGTTATTTCGAACAAGATGTTTGTGCTATTCACACATGAAGATAGATAGCCTCGAGGGTATCATCTCTCAACATCTCCCACTTGCACTCAGGCCCATTTATCACGGTATCTCATACCGTTTTTACACATACGTTTTCCCGACTTCATGTGGTAGAGCCTTCATGAGTGGATCTGCTAAAACCGTCTACACTATAGACTTAATGGTTTCTATGTTTAGACCAACCATTTGAATCTCATTCAAATAATTCATTTGGTCTTTCGGAATCCATAATATTTTAATTTACTTGGATCTTATCCAATTCATCGTACCTTACGATAATCATTTAAATTAGTTACTGGTCATTTCAAATGGCTCATATTTATTTCTAATAAAGTATCAAACTCTTTTGATCACTTTGTCAAAATATATGTTCCATCTCTTTGATGCCTTGCATGTAATTTATACGCTCCCACTGACCTTGAAAACTCTCTGGCTAATTCATATAAGTTGGTCCGTCTAAATCATATTTAGAAAAACGAACTTGTAAGTGAATGCTCCAATTTTCATGGTCAACTTAAGCGTTTACATCGAGTTTGGTCCGAGTAGTTCTGTACACATCTGCTGGTGGAAAACGGTTTCATTATAATCCGTTTTATAGGAATTAATATGGAAAAACCGTTCTCGACTAACATGATTGCACTTCACTATTATCCTTTCTGCACCAATCTTTCAACTTAAAGATTTACTTACAGAAAGTGAGGAAACATTTTCCTTGTGCACGTAAACTAAATTCCAAAATTTATTTACGCACACGGACCTATTCTGATTGCATCAAAATTTAAATCGGAGTTACTTCTCCGAATTTCATCCCGGAAGTTGACTAAGTCATCATCAGTTATGATGTCTAACTCGACTCTTCGTCTCACGAGATTCGAGTAATTATACAACTTCCTAATGTTTGATTTAATGAATATCTTATTGATAATGTCCTCATAGAACATTATCAAACCTAGGCATTACTATCTGGGACTTAACCCAGAGGAAGGACTTAACTCAGAGTCACTTGTTATGAATCGTACCGAGTCTAACTAAGTGTGATTCATACCATTCAACACACTGATGTGTTAACAGACTTGACCTGAGAGAAAATCACATTTTCTTTTAATTACACAAGATTTTATGTAGCTAAGTATTTAACCATTCGATCTAATCGAATCAGTTTAAATACTTTTGTCTTTTCGTTCTTTATTTTTCAGACTTGTGTTTCATCAAGAACACATGTCTTAATAAAATATACGAATAACTTATTTTGGTTGATCTAGACTCGGGTACATCAGTATGTATCAGACTGAGTTCGACAACTCATTTTCCCACTGTCTTACAGATGGGTTTCAGCCAATTTTATCTAAGAGGATAAGACTCACAAGTGTCCGTAGACTTCATAATACGAGAGGTCAGACCCCTCTTTATGTGACTTGTGAAGCTTAGTCTCTCGATACGGCCTAGTCTATTTTACCATATAAGTTTGCTACCATCTTGTGTATTTATATATTAACATTTAATATATATATATATAGTTATTACAAATTACTTAACACAAAACATTGCTTCCGAAGCAAGGTGACGACATTCGTCCAAAAATGTGTTAGACGTTTTTGTATAACTATTTATTCTGAAATCGTGACATCAAAATATATCACATTTTCATTTCCTCCTACTTATGCCTTTACTAATGATAAATTAAACTAACTTTCTCAATTGACTTTCTGGAGTGCCTTCTTCCTTTTCTAAATCACATTTAGATATTAATTAACCCAACATAAATAGCTATGCAAGCATCTTATGTATCCAAACGCTTGAGCTTTGCAATCTCGAGTTTAGCTCAAGAAGTTGCTTGTCTCAAGATCCGGTTGGGATACATAGTCTTGCACCGCTCATGCACTCGTATTCGACTCAAACGGTTTGATCGAATTTTCGAACTTTGCGGATCGGAATTGTTTGTCCATACAACCTTGAGGGTAGCTCGACAAGTTGTAGGGAGAAACATACTTCGAATATCCTATATGTTCAAGCTGCCTCATATAGAGAAGAGTGACATGTAGCTTTAATTTATTTGTTGGACCCAGAACTTAATGAAGTCATATTTCTTAAGTCTGTTCTTTAGAAGGTCATTTAATGTCAACTAGAATATAGTTTACTTCCTTCAATTAGAATTTAACTTGATATTCAATCAATCAACTATTTGACCAGTTAACTTATTCCAATATTATATTTTGATTCCTTCGGTAAACATAGTCTTGCCCTAGTTTTTGCATATGTTCAATATTAAATATAGGTAGATTGGCTTTCATCTATCTATATCCTCCCACTATTTTTACGATCGTTTTAAAGCTTAATAACGAACGATTTAATCGAATTTAAAAATTAGTGAAAGAGGGATCCAATCATCCCGAACCTCACAACCTTGAGGAGACTCAACAAGTTGATTGGTTCCATGACTGGTAGACTAACTCTTGGTCAATCACATCACATGTGATTCCCTGTCGATTTTTACCCACAGTCACTTATGATCTTGAGGAGACTCAACAAATCATAATGACTGGTCTAGTCAGACCCTTGATTTCATGTCCAGATTTGACTTAAATCGATACTCGAGGAGACCCGGCGCATCGATTTAGGTCAAGTCTAGACTACATCACATGTATGTTGGAGTTTGTTCCTTAAAGAAAAAACAAGTCACAGCTTGAGGAGACTCAACAACTATAATTGTCTTCTTTGAGTTACCAAGCTCCAAAATCAAGGAGGGATACGAATTTATCTTTAATAAGATTTATAACGCATTGACTAGATATAGTCCAGGGTGTCATACAATCATGATTCGCGACATTGCGGTCCAGCGGAACATAGCCAGGGAATTGACTAAGCCAGGATCACTGCCCCTTGTACTAGCAAGGGTTGACCCAGAACTCTTAGCCAAGCACATTGACTGGATCATGGTCCATTGAATGAAGCTTGTCATTTTTGTATGTGTGCCATAGACTAAACAACTTTTATTAACAACTAATTAATCCTATCAACTAGTTGCATCCTTAAATTCAAAATTTTAGGATTTGTTTAATAACTTTTATTAAGTCCTTATCAACTATAAGGTTCACGTGCTATCCTAATTATTATTAGGATTTTAATAAATTTTATTAACAACGCTAAAAGCGAAGTCCTTTAATGAAAATTAATTATAACAATTAGAATTACAAATTCATTAAAGGGACTACCCTAATCAGGAATTAGGTCTTGAAGTGTTGTTAATGTTTTATTAAAACACAGCATGTCATTAAAATTCAAGTAATAAATTTTAATCATTATTTAATGGCTAAACTAAAGGGTTGTCTTGTGTTATCAAATAAGGGACAAGAAGACATAGACATTAAAAAATTTACACGAATTTTATCGCATAAAAAGTGTACAATTATTTAACAATTTAAATAGACTAAATTTTATCGCATAAACAATTTTAGCATGCATACTTAAATTCAACATTTAAATTTAAAAATACGATTTCTAAAACATTTTATTTTATCTCATAAAGTAAAAGCGTGTTTAAAAAATCATAACATTTGCATGCTACTTTAAAATATTTATCGCATAAAAAGTTTAAACTTTTAAAATCAGTTTTTAAAAATATCTTATAAATTTAAAACATCATTTAAAAATTCCATGTTTAAAATTTATCACATAAAATTTTAAACAACATTTTAAACTTATCGCATAAAGTTTTAAAGCTTTAAAACAATTTAAAATTTATCACATAAATTTAAAAAATTCCATTTTAAAACTTTCATGTTTAAAATTTATCATATAAAAATTTTAAACAAAAAAAATTTAAATTTATCGCATAAATTTAAAGAAAACATTTTTCTGTAAAAGCATTCAAATAATAAATTCGCAGTCCTAGATCAGCATACAGAGATGGCTCTGATACCAATGAAGGGTTTTCTAGGACCCTTAGGGCACAAAAACTCTAGTCCCGTCCTAAGTCGGACTGAACATAAACAGAAATGCAGCGGAAAAATTTTATGTTAATCTAATTAACATGCAATCCTAAGGAACCAGACCCTATAAGCCAGGATCTCTGCCAACTTGGGGTGGATCTGACCAACCCAAGAGGGATCTAACTACTGCGAATAATTAAATGAAAACTTAAACACATACCCGGAATCTCAGCCCTGGGGCAGGCGAGATGTTCCGCGCCGTCTTCCGAGTTGCTCCCGTCCCACGCCGAGCCGCTCCTTGAACCGCTCCCCGCACCGCTCTTCGAACCGCTCCGCATCCCGAGGCGATCAATCCCCGTGTCGCCGAGCCACCCACCGCCGAAGAAAGTTTCACGCGAGTGAAACCTCCGCCTAGATTTCGGATCCAGAATCCGAACTCCTTTGCGGCTTTGCTAGAGCCCGCAGGAGTAAGGCAGAAATTTATAGGGAGAGGAGGAATATTAATTTAGCTTAGATCCGAGCGTGCTCCACCATTTACGAGAGCCGCTCAGATCTAGAGCTTGGGACGAGTTTTGAGGAGGAGAGCAGACCCCTATTTATATAGGCGGCGGACTCTTCCCTTTTCTTAAAATCCGATGTGGGACTAAAATAGAGTTTAATCAAATTCAATTTAGTTTGCACTTCACAAAGTGCAAACTTCCGTGAATTTTAACTCCCTCACAGTTGAACTTCAGGATTGATACAACCTATCAATACGACGAGCGTTCAACGGTGAACGCATAGGAAAAAACCGTTCGTCAATCGGAGTTCGTTTGACCCTCCAATTGAGTGTCCAAAGATCAGCCCAAGGCTTGATTTTCGACTAAAATCAGCCGTCAAATCTGTCCAATAGATCTAGGATTCTGCACCCATTAATGGGGCCCAGCAAGTGGGCCCCACAGCCTCCAAAACATGACTGGACGCCCAAACCCAGACCTGGGCACGGGCGCCCAAGTCTGGGCGCGGGCGCCCAGGCGCCAGCCTGGCGCCTGGCGCCCGGCCCAGAACGCCTGGGCGCCCAGCGCCCAGGCGTCCTGGGCCGCCTGGGCCTGCGCCCAGGCGCCTGGGGCCAGGGCCTGGGCCGGGCACCCAGGCCCAGGCGGGTCTGGGTGCCCAGGCCCAGGCCGGTTTGGCCTTATTGGGTCTGGTCATCAGGCCAGACCAGGTCCAGCCTTAGCTGGTCTGGCCTGATCTGACCCTTTGGGCTGTTTTGGACATAACTTGATCATCTGGCGTCCGATTTAGACGCCGTTCGAACCTGGGTCTAGACCGGGACATTCCCGTCTTACCCGTGAACTTTTCCTTGCGTTTATTTTATTAAATATTGTATTAAACAATTTAATACACATTTAATCGCTTTTGCATCAAATGGAAAATAGTCCCTATCTAAGCTTAAATAATCATTTGCATCAAATACAAATGATCCGAGGGCATATTCCTCTGCAGTGTTAACCGAAATATTTAAAAATCAATCTTGGTATTAATGAAGGAAGACTAAAATTTTAGGGGAATGAATTGAACGTGTTTTGGGGAAGGTACTCGGCTCGGAATGAGAAAAACGTGGATGTGTTTGTTAGAAATTAGGTTGGTAATTAATACGAGGTAATTATTAATTAACTAAAATAATTAGTAAGCGTATTTCGTAATTAGTAAAATAAATTAGCTAAATTAATTAGTAAATTAAATTAACTATAGTAACTATTAAACTACGGTGAAAAATTTAGACGCGCTCGCGTTGACTCTACGGATAAAAATACTCGGACAATCGGAAGTAAAAAAACAAGCACACACGTAATTAAACATACCTAAAAATACCGGCCATTACACTCATGCACCAACCCACCGCAATGCACACACCCATACACCCAATGCACACACCCACCCCCATGCACCAACCCACACCAATGCATAAACCCACACACCGATGCACACACACGCACCCAATGCACACACTTACCCCACCCCATGGACACACTTACCCATGCCCACACCCACCCCCATGCCCACACACCCATGCCCACATCCACCCCCATGCACACACACCCACCCTCCCACACAAACCTATGCACCAACCCACCCCAATGCACACCCACCCACCCCATGCCCACACACCCCATGCCCACACCCACCCACCCATGCACACATCCACACATGCACACACTCACCCACCCCATGCACACACACCCCATGCACACACACACACACCCACGCACACCCACCCACCTCATGCACGCACACACACCCACCCCAATGCGCGCACACACACCCCACACCCATGCACCCAGCCACACACCCCCACACCCATGCACCGACCCACCCCAATAGACACACACCCAATTTAGGGTATTAACTTATAAAAGGCCCAAACGTGAGAGTATCTATTATACATTTGACAACGTTTTTTGAATTCAATGGCCGACTAGGACAAGATAAAGAGTGGCTGTGATTTGATCTTGGGAAATCAATGGTTGTGATTGGATTTTGTGAAATTTTAGTGGGAAAACTTAAATTTTGGTGGGAAAGGTGTTTTGGAAACAAAACATTGAAATTAGAAGTGTCTTGGAAAAGATTGTGGAGATTAAATTGGGTGGGGGGGAAGTGCCGTGAGAACCTAAACTTTGAAATTAGAATTGACCTGTGAAAGATTGTGGATATTAAATTTGGGGGGAGAAGTGCATTAGGAACCTAAACTTTGAAATTAAAAGTGTTTTGAGAAAGATTGTGGAGAAACATGATCCATTAAATTAAACAAAATAAAAAAATTAGCGTAAAACAATTTAGCAGAACAACAAATTAGCGTAAAAATAACCCGAGGTTTGCGTCGAAGGCGCCCGCTAAATTTTTTAAGCTGATTTGTTGTTTCACGCCGAAGGCTCGGGCGCCAAATTTGTTGTTCGACATCGAATTTGTTATTTCGCGCCGAAGGTGCCCGTGCCGCTAAATATTTTTACACTAATTTATTGTTCTTTTAAATGTTGGTTGTGGATATAATTTTTCGGAGAACATAGATTTCGCGGGGGAAATCTTAAATGAACCGTGCCCGCGGACACGGGTTATGACTATCTATTATACATTTGACAACATTTTTTTGAATTCTAGGGCTAACTAGGACAAGATAAGAGTGGCTGCGATTTGATCTTGTGAAATCAATGGTTGTGATTGGATTTTGTGAAAATTTTAGTGGGAAAACTTAAATTTTGGTGGGAAAGTTGTTTTGGAAACCAAAACATTGAAATTAGAAGTGTCTTGGAAAAGATTATGGAGATTAAATTTGGGGTGTGGGGAAAGTGCCTTGGGAACCTATACTTTGAAATTAGAAGTGCCTTTTGAAAGATTGTGGATATTAAATTTGGGGGGAAAGTGTCTTATGAACCTAAAATTTGAAATTAAAAGTGATTTGGGAAAGATTGTGAAGAAGAATGATCCATTAAATTAAACAAAATAAAAAAATTAGCGTAAAATAATTTAGCAGAACAACAAATTAGCGTAAAAATACCCTGAGGTGTGCGCCAAAGGCGCCCGCTAAATTTTTTACGCTAATTTGTTGTTTCGCGCCGAAGGCTCGGGCGCCGAATTTGTTGTTCGCTGCCGAATTTGTTGTTTTGCGCCGAAGGTGCCAGTGCCGCTAAATATTTTTACGCTAATTTATTGTTCTTTTAAATTTTGGCTGTGGAAATAATTTTTCGGGGAACAAAGATTTCACGGGGGAAATCTTAAATGAACCGTGCCCGCAGGCACGGGTTATGACTATTTATTATACATCTGACAACATTTTTTGAATTATAGGGCTGACTAGGACAAGATAAAGAGTGGCTGTGATTTGATCTTGTGAAATGGAAGGTTGAGATGAAGCTTTAAAATCATGAATGTGAGCCTTGAAATTTGGTCCAGCTTTGAAATGAAGGGAGCTTTGAAATCATGAATGTGAGCTTTGAAACTTGGTCCAGCTTTGAAATTTGGTCCAGCTTTGAAAGTAGCCAGTGAACATGTTTCAAGATGAGGCGCCCGCTAAATTTTCTTACGCTGATTTGTTGTTCCGAACCGAATTTGTTGTTCTACGCGAATTTGTTGTTCCACGACGAAGGCGCCTGCGCTGAATTTGTTGTTCCGCGCGAAAGGCACCCGGGCCGTTAAATATTTTTTACTCTAATTTTTTGCTCTTTTAAATTTTAATTATTTTTTGGGGAACAAAGATTTCGTGAGGGCAAATCTTAAATGATCCGTGTCCACGGGCACCGATTTTTTGCGCTAATTTGTTGTTCCGCGCTGGATTTGTTGTTCTACGCTAATGCACTTTAATTAGCAAAATGTGTGCGGTGACTAGTAGCACTGCCCGCGCCGAAGGCACGACATCGAATTTGTTGTTCTACGCTAATGCACTTTGGTTATTAAAATGTCTGCGATGACTAGCGGCCAAAGGCGCCCGCGCCGAAGGCGCGCCCGCTAAATTTTTGTTCGTTTAAATTTTGGAAGGGGGGAATAATTCTCGGGGAGAACAAAGATTTTGAGGGGATATCTTAAATGAATCGTGCCCGAGGGCGCCCGCGCCGAAGCTACATTTTTGTTCGCTTGAATTTTGGAGGGAGAAATAATTTTTGGGGAGAACAAAGATTTTGAGGGAAAATCTTAAATGAACCGTGTCCGCGGG
Source organism: Scilla litardierei (assembly GCA_030789695.1). Lineage (NCBI taxonomy): Eukaryota > Viridiplantae > Streptophyta > Magnoliopsida > Asparagales > Asparagaceae > Scilla > Scilla litardierei. The sequence goes on along the minus strand of CM061138.1, from coordinate 6,838,898 downwards.
CACGTGTTATGACTAGTTAACTTATAAAAGGCCCATTCACGGGTAAATTTGTTCAAATTTCTGTCTTTTGGACGAAAAATTAAAAAAAGGTATATTCAACTTAAAAACATCGGAAAACGTTTGTGTATATATTTTGATGAAAATAAATGTTAGATTATTTACGTAAAAATGACTCAAACATAAAGATATTTTTCTGCCATTTACCCTTTTAAACAGAGTCTATATCGTTTTTTGCCCCAAGTGGGCTCATGGTCATGCGATCCGCATGCATATTTGTAGTTTTATTCAAATAATTCAGATAACATCAGCTACATTTTAGGTGTCTGCAGTAACTAGAAGAAAAAGCAAATGTTTCTTTGTTTGGAATCAAAAGCCATCATTGTTCATAATTTAAAAGGTTTTATTGTTGTATAATAAATTTTACTATTTCAAGGACCTTCTCACGAACGAAACGAAGCGACGTTCCCGTATCAGAGCGAAGCCAAATCGCCTAAGGAACACCCTACTTAACCTATTCCCATCATCTGAGCCACCCATTGCGCGAATGAGAGTTGTGATTTGCAAGAAATAAATGGCACGTTTTGCAAAAAGCGAACACGTTTTGGAGCAATCTAAAAACCAACAACCTTCCTTCTTCTCAAGCTCTTCCCTCGCTCTCTCTGCACCCCCTTCATATTAAAAAGAAAAAAAAAACAAATCCGCATAAATTCTGAATCTATTCGGAGCCCTAAAATTTTCATCTCAAATCCCAATCATAAATTTTTATAGGGGTTGAGACGATCGGCGCTGCTTCTATAAGGTATGAAACTACGAGTCCGTTCTTTTTCTTTTTTTAGAAATAACAAAGCTTTGTTCATAATCATCATTCAATCAAATGTGGGGGTTCGTGAAATAAACCCTTTTTATTTTGTAGAATGGCTCCATCAGCCAAAAAGGTGGAAGCTGCAGTGAGTGCAATGGAGAAGCTCGGAATCCATCGGTCGACGACGAGACCTGTGCTAAACAAGCTGCTAAAAAAGCACAATAACAAGTGGAAGCCCATTGAAGATGGCAATTACCATCTTCTTGTTGACTCGATATTTGAGATGCAGGAAGAAAGGCAGAGAAGAGCTGCTGCAAATAGTATGGCACTCGTCACTGCAGGAGTGAATTTGAGCAGAGCAAGGGGAAGACCAAGAAAGACCGAGATTGGCCAAAGCTCGAATTTTGTTGCAAAATCTGCTGTTGAGGTCCCAAGTAAGCTTATTCCCTTGGACGAGGACGAAGCTACAATTTCCGAGCTTTGCACACCTGAACTCTGCACTGCACCTGGAGGTATTTCTGTTCTTATGTCATATAATGTAGAACTAATTACTAGTTTATACCATTTTGGCAGCGAGAATCATTAATTCAGGCGATGTTTACAGGGGAAACAAGTGCTTCCCGTACCAAAGAAGGACGGTATTATCAAAGAAGGCTCCGGCCTGGGACAGAAATGGCAGCGCTTGCTGCGTGCATCAAGGAGACAAGTTCCCAATTTGTTGATGTTGGGGTCGGATCTTGTAACAATCCTAAGAATGCTTGGTTAAGTAAAAATGATATTGAGTTCACTCCAGCTTGTACGAGGAAAGTTGATCGTGAGGACATAGCAAATGGGAATGAGATGCTGACGATCTCGGTAGCAAATGGCGTCGAGGTTGACATTCCATATTTTAAGTACATTCCAGTGAATGTTGTTTATAAGAATGCCCTCATGAAGACTTCACTTGCTCAAATTGGCGATGATAGATGCTGCAGAGGTTGCTACGGTGATTGCATGGATGCGTTGTCACTTTGTGCGTGCAGACAAATTAATGGGGGCGAATATGCGTATACATCCGAGGGGTTAGTTAGAAAAGAGATTCTGAATTTTTGTATCTTTAGGAGGCGCAACCCGCAAGCTGATTTACACTTTTGTGAAACATGTCCTATGGAGAGGGCAAAAGATGAGATCAACCGAGGTGCATGCAAGGGACATCTAAGGAGAATATTCATCAAAGAGTGTTGGAAGAAATGTGGTTGCGTTGCTTACTGTGGCAATCGAGTGGTGCAGCGCAGAATGTATCCCAAAATGGAGGTCTGATCATCTTTTTAGATTGAAATACATATTTTTTTGAAGCTTAAGCTTTTAGCAATGCCATTTGTCACACGTTTCTGGACTTGAATTTGGTCTTATTTTTTCATTTTGTGATCTGGACTTTTTCTTTGTATTCAGTTGTTTTACAGTGGTAAAAAGAAGGGATGGGGATTGCGTACACTTGAGGAACTTCCTAGAGGAGCATTTGTTTGTGAGTATGTTGGGGAGGTGTTGACAATCAAGGAGCATTATGAAAGGACAACACATGCCAATGCCAATGGAAAACAAATCCGCCCAATGATATTGGATGCTAATTGGGTTTTGAAAGATTCTCTTAATGATGAAGAGGCACTTTGCCTAGATGCAACGGTTTATGGTAACGTAGCTAGATTTATCAATCACAGGTGAACACTTCTTCTTATATTTCCCGAATATTGTTCGTTTATTGGGAATGCAATTTGCTTTTTTTGGTAGGTATGCTTCTGATTGTTTTCTTTGGGGGGGGGGGGGGGGGGGGGGGGGGGGGGGGGGTAAAACAAACCTTTCTTATATCTGTTGCTGTGAATGTTCAAGAGTTACATACAGATTGCTTTGATGGCTTGGCGCTGGGTGTTAAGGACAGCCCTATATGTACTGGTTGGCAAATATTTCTAGTCTAATGACAATAGTTTTGCATGTTGAATGAGTCTAGATTACACTTATTATCTCATCATTATTATTTCAATTCATGTTTCTTTTTTAGAATTTGCAAATTGCCATCCAAATTATATTGTCATTTTATCTAATAAATAAATTGATTAAAGATGATATCTATTGAGTTACTGCTTCTTGCCCCACCTTTTACCTACATTCTATTTTTGTATGCTTGTTGATTGTGCAAATTATTTCTTCTCCTTTTATTTAGCAAAGTTTAAACAAACTCATTGTCTGTGACATATAAAATAATTTTATTCAAAACTCATTCTGTATAATGTGTTAGACTCTTAACCTTCCTTGATATGGTGGTGTAAGTTTGTTGTTGTACACTGATATGTAATAAAAACACGTGTGTCTTCATGTCTGGATACAGAGAACTGCTATGTATGATCTGTTGGCGCAATAATACGAGTCAATTATGTCTCGGTTCATAATTAATGAATTAATGTACTGGTTGGCAAATATTTCTAGTCTAATGACAATAGTTTTGCATGTTGAATGAGTCTAGATTACATTTATTATCTCATCATTATTATTTCAATTCATGTATCTTTTTTAGAATTTGTAAATTGCCATCCAAATTATATTGTCATTTTATCTAATAAATAAATTGATTAAAGATGATATCTATTGAGTTACCGCTTCTTGTCCTACCTTTTACCTACATTCTATTTTTGTATGCTTGTTGATTGTGCAAATTATTTCTTCTCCTTTTATTTAGCAAAGTTTAAACAAACTCAATGTCTGTGACATATAAAATAATTTTATTCAAAACTCATTCTGTATAATGTGTTGGACTCTTAACTGTAACGCCCCGCCTCCCGGCGGGCGCCGCTACTTGTGAAACGAGAGGTTGCAGGTCCCGCAGGTGTCAGTGAAGTCAATGTGGAGCAGTGCAGAAAGTAATGGGACACTCTAGACATGACCAGCTACACAGTTTCAAATGAGGAAAAGACAGTAAGATAAGTAACACAAACTGAAAAGAAAAGAGACAAGTAAAAAGCTGCACTACTGTTGAAACGTAAAGGGAACTCGTACCTCCGCTATGTCAACGCTCAAACCGTTCTGCTCTGAAAGTTCTGACTCCTCTCAAGTCCTGTACTGAAGCTCCAACTCCTCGTGCTCAGACACCTCTGGATGATCGTGTGCTTCGTACCTGGTGGGCAACAAAGGGCGCACCGCGCTCAATAGAGTAGACAATATCTAAACAAGAGACAAGGAAGGTAAGTGTGCACAAAAGGAAGCAAGACGACCACAGATATGATGGCACTACCCAAAGAAGTAATCTGACCTGGTAATCTACGAGCACGCGCTACTGAAGAGTAAGGGAGTACAAAGGACGATGTGACAGTAGCAGAAAGGGTACAGAAGAGAGACATGTCGAAAACGAGCAAAAGTACTGTAATGAGGGTACTAACTAAAGTGAACCAATTCTAGGCCGTGACTTATGAGGGGGAGTACAATAAGCATCTGAGAGCTACCTTGACCGCGAGGGTGCGACCCCGGGCAGAGTCCAAAAGTGTAAAGTACTGTAATGTAAGCTGCAAAACCTGTAAGAACTGTGGCGCTGTGGCCAGCGGTGGGGCTCCAGGACCCATCAAGATGGCCGTCCTTGTCTGCCCCCAGGACTCAGGACCCATCAGCTGATGGAGTCCCCCCTAAACTCGGGGAAAATAACAACCAAAACGATTGGTTGCTAAAGATCAGGTCCCAGTCGCCCACGTACTCCCCAATCATAAGTTTTCCCAAACCCGGTGAGTCAAGCAGAAAGTAATCATGTTATTAGTTATTAGTGTCGTGGGGTTCAATATTGATTAAACTACGTAGCCAAGGGGAATCTATTACCGTACCGGTAATAGCAACCTGTCAAGTCAAGAGCCAACCTCAGGATAGTCCACTAATCATCCAGTACCAACATAGTAACGTGCCATCACAAGAACATCCCAAGGCTACGCAATTTAATAATATTAAACTAGCAAGATACCAATAAGCTTATGAAACAACAAGAGCAACAAACTAGCAAGTGACAGATAGCATGGATGTTCCTCATGGCAAGATATTCCAAACTGAGTAGAAAGGAAGCATCACCAACTCAAGAACAACAAGGAAACCCAAGGCAGCAATCAAAGGAAGCTATCAAACCCAACAACAAGCAAAAGGAACCACCCAACTCAATTACCAACAAGGGAAGCTTGAACCACAAGCAAGGGAATCCCAAACCCCAACACAAGCAAATGAATCTAAATTGGAGTATGGGGGATAGAGTCTACCTGAAACCGAGGCCGAAGAACCAAGATAATTAAGAACTAGAGCCCAGCATCTGCAGAAAGCCTACGCCGCAACTATCAGCAACAAGAAGCCCAAAACCTGCAAGCAATAGAGAAAGGGCGAAAGAAACCTGCAATCAAGTGAGAAAGAACGTGCTGATATATAAAAGAAACAATACTAACTGAATCTTGGTACGAACAAGTAACAAGAAAACAACACAATTGCATTAAATAATGAAGGACCAAGAGACAACCCGGATGGCGCTAGAGAGTCTAGGCCAGAGGGATCAGATTGGGGGGGGTCTTCTCATCACGCAGTGGGGGGTACCCGTGCCTACGGCAAAGTCCACGGGGTTCTTAGTAAGGAACTAGGGGCTAACGACCAAAACCGTCGGGAAACGGGGCTCACAACCCAAGCAGTACCACACCGAAACTCAAAGCAGCGAGCAAGGGACCCAACTGAACCCAAACAGCAAGTGGAAGAACCCACCCGAGCACAAACAGCAGCCCACAAAGCCAAGTCAGCAAGCAAGGGCCAAGCCGCAGCAAGGGGAAGCCCAAACAGCAAGTAGAGGAACCCGACCAGCAAGCAAAGCGTCAACGAAAACCAAACAAACGAGGGAGGAGCCACCGAATCCCCTAAACATCTCCAACGGAAACCCCGGGACCCCACGCAAGTAGGCGAGGGTGTCCAACCCCACGGAATAGCAATAGGGACGATAAAACCCTCGTCATACCCCCAATTCATCCTTTCCCCAAAAGAAATCGAAATCAACGCAGAAGGAAAGAGGATCGGGTCTACCTGAAACCAAACTCAAAGCCGGCATCGACGAAGCCGAGGAAATCAGTCGAAATCAGCTTCGAAAAATAAAGGAAAAACACTCACCGAGCCTGCAGCAGGAAGGAGGAGAAGAGGGGTGAAATAGAGAGGCAAACCGCCACAGTCGCACTCGCAGCGAAGGGACAAGGCGATGAGAGCCTCGTCGAGGGACCCACACCACGCGCGAGGGAGACGAGGGTGACGCCGTGAGCGTGACGCGTCGAAGGACCCAGCGAGGGACCCACATCACACGCGAGCCATCGACGAAGAGAGAGGGGTGACGTCGAAGCCCTAGGGGCCCAGGCTGCCGCGAGATGACGAAGGAGAGATGGCGAGAAGACGAAGAAGCCCATGCGATGCTCGTGCTGCAGTTGCGAGTGCGAGAGAGGGAGAACGAGAGGCGTCGAAGCCCACGGGGCGCCGAATCGAGAGGGAGAGAGGAAGGGCGAACGAAAAAAAAAGCCCTAAGGGGATCGCTGCGGGAAAATGAGAAGGTGAGGGAGGGAAATAGAGGGAGAAGCCCTCTGGGCTTGGGCCTTGGGGACGGGCCGTTACATTAACCTTCCTTGATATGGTGGTGTAAGTTTGTTGTTGTACACTGATATGTAATAAAAACACATATGTGTCTTCATGTCTGGATACAGAGAACTGCTATGTATTATCTGTCGGCGCAATAATACGAGTCAATTATGTCTCGGTTCATAATTAATGAATTAGGAAAGCAAAGATATATATGGACTTAATTTCTGTCTGATAACTATTATTAGGATATTACCCATTAGTGTAGTTCTTATAATGGAAGTAGAGTAAATAAACTTGCATGAGACTATAACAGGTGTCCTGCATGGTTTAAAAGATGGTGATTTGATTTAGTGTTCTTTTCTTCTTTTGCCACACCCCCAAATGCTTGACAGTGTGACACTTCACATCTGTTTGAAATCATTTATGAGTAATATCTCATCATGTTCTGTTCATACAACTCTGTTATTTTTCCTTTTTTCCCTTTTTGCTGGCCATTCTCTAAATACGCAGAATATAGAAAGAAAGGTTAAGCTAAATATTTTACAGCAATGGGTTTATAGTTGTTACAAACCGTGATAATTGCAAGAGAATGATAAGAGTATTACTTCAAGGGTTTTGGGAGGTTAGGGTTCAATGTAAGTCAACTTCGGTGAATGTTCCATTTTAAGCTACGAGTGAAAATATTTACATGTGATGATATAACATGAACAGTCTAGATACCCTTTTCAAGATGAATCAGGGCACCATTTGGTTGGCAATGAATGTAGTGGTTGAATAGTAGAGCTTGGTCTAGTTCTTTTGCATTTGATATTGCATTTTCTTTCTTTATTCAGTTTGTTTATGTATTAAACCTATCATCTGTTTGATTCTTTTTAGATTGCACTCTTCATTTTTCATTTATCATGGTCTCTTCCAGTTCTATTTTATAATAATTTTATTCTCTCACTGATAAATTTGCTTGTTAACTTATTTATTTTTTATCCTCCCAATCTCATATTTAGATGTTATGATGCAAATTTGGTGGACATTCCAGTGGAAATTGAAACTCCAGAGCATCATTACTATCATGTATGCTAGTTACCCGAAGTTATTATTTTTCTTGGTTTGCATATCTACCTGACCTAAAAATATCGTGCTAATACGACACTATTGGCACCTATCTTTTCAGGTTGCATTTTTCACTACAAGAAATATTAAAATAAATGAGGAACTTAATTGGGTGAGTAGTTTCAAAATAGCAGTTTACTTTCTTTTCATAAAATCATCAAGATTTTTGTCATTTGTTACGCAGTCCCGCCCAAGTTTTTGGAATCTTATGTACATGTGGCTAGGTATTCAAGACATGCACACAAACACACGTACATACTACACACACATGCATATATCAATAATAAACACAAGCATATATCAAAAATAAAATTTTTAGATCTTTTCCTAGAGAACTAGATTCTTTAATCAATCTAGAGAATAGGTTACATACAGTAATCACATAATAAAATACCAAGGCAACTTGCCTTTTGAATTGGTAGTACTGGAATAACATATTTGTGAGAAATACCAGCAATCACCCAGAGAAAGAGAGATGCACAGGGATAACGAGAGATGAGACGGCAGTGAGATATATATTTAGGAATAATAAGACTTGAAGTAGGATCTGTCATAAATTGTTTACATGCAATGTCACGGTATCAAGCATTCTAAGATTGGAAACACGTAGCTGAGAGAATATGTTTTCAGTTTCTCATATTGGTACATAACTGCAAGAAATATATGCACTAACCTATGGTTGGGGAGGTGATACATATGGATAGTGGAAGTTAATGAGATTGTGGGAGCTGGATGGAGAAATAGATCGGTAAAAGTGAGAGAGATGGATGGCAGTGGAAGTGGGTGGAGTTGAGGTTGATGTGGGAAGGTGATTATGTAGATTTCGATTGGGGCTGTTGGAGGAAAAATGTTTGGATTGTTGCACTAAATTCTAACTACAAGAGCATTTCCCATCTCGATGGGAACAACCTTGCAGTCATGATGCCATGGTTAACCTACTGGAAACTCTAAATTTTGAACAAATGTGTCTTTTCACACATTGTGTACTTATCAGCAAATTCTATGAAGCATGGACAAGGACATGAACATGGGACATGATATCGCAAGGGCACGACGAAATGGGAAATTCTTAAAGAGTTGGATGCGTGGACACAATGATTTAAAATTTTAAACATGTGTGTCTATGGGTATCTTTTCAAATTTCCATAATTATTAGATTAACTTTTATTAAAAAGAATAAACAATATAAATTTCAATGTTAGAAATTCGTAACTTCTAATCAAGTAACAAAATCAAAACAAAAAAATAAAAAAAATTCTAATCGATTTCTAAAGTAGTTTGGTGATGTTTACATTTTGTCGTCATGATATCCACTTAGTTAAAGAGATCTTTTTATATTTGTTGAAGCAATACATCATTTTAATGTTAGGGGTTATGTATGCTTGAGAATAGTCTCATATCGGATAAATTAAAGAAAAGTGATGTACACAAATAAATGGTTAGGTCTCGACCTATTAGCTTAACCTTTTGAGCTAGATAAAGCTCCAACTTATTTTATATCCTCAACAATTTGACTTCCCATAGAGCTTGGTCTTGTCATAACAACGTATGGGTATCTCAACTACAGCTATTGAAGAATCCAACCATTCAAAGTCTAGAATTTCTAGCATCAAAGGCAAATTTATGGAGTTTGAATCTGAAGATGATTTTAATATCATTAGAAAGTTATGTTCATTATCTTTCCAATGAGTCTAAAATTTCTCAAAACAGACATTGGATGAAGAAGTTGCATGCAAAACAATTTAAAGGTATCATGCTGTAAATCCAGGCTAAATTCATGTTGGCCCCTTTTAGCTATTCATGTTGGCCCCTTTTAGTTATTTGAATAAGATTGGAATAAAGGAAATGAATCAGGAAAGGATTAGACATCCTAATACTTCATTGTTTTGGCCATTTAGGACTTATATAAACATATGCATGTTGTGTGTTTAATTAACTGTAAGCGTACGGGTAGTCGTAGCAAACGGGTCGATCGTAGGGAGACGATGGACTAATGTACCAAGCAATTATGGATCACAGTTAGCTACGCAATTTTCTAACAGATGGTGATCATTATACTTAGAATTTACCAAGATGAGAAGATGCTAGGACTAAGTATTTCCATTATCACGAATCAATCATAAGATTGATCTCAAATATCAATTTATCAAATTAATGGCTTGGGTGAGATTTCCGAACTAATCTCCAACCATCGTTGTTGTCTACTCTCGTGGAAGAACTCGGATCAAAGTCAAGGATATCTAAACCAGGGTTCCAATTTCTCGTTGGTAACCCTAATTAAGTTGCTTTAATTGATTCGGGTCCAATTTCTCGTTGATAATCGTAAATCAATAGAAAATTAATCTACCTATCGAAGTGCATCAAACCAAAATCTCAATTTTTCGTCGACGATTCGGGTTGTATAACAAATCAGTGGATAAATTAATATTAAGTGCATCCAAGACTAAACCATAACAATTAATTCAATCCATATAATAATTCACAACAGGATTCAACTTAACCCTAAGCAAAGGAAACTACTCACGAGCCATAGAAAAAGCAATCACATAATTTAATATATAGATGATGGAATTAATGGAGTAAAGGAAGATAAATTAGTTTACTCAATTGATGGAAGCGCAAAAGTTCACGCCTTTAATCCAAATCGTGCAACAAAAGTCTTACAAAATTCTTCAACAGTAAAGAGAGAAGCTGCCCAAAATTCAAGAGAAAAGGCCTAGGAAAAAACATCTACCAATCAATTACAAGGATATGCTTAAATGCCTGCTCAAAAAGAACTAGCAAATTCGGGTTCGAAATAAGAAATAGTCGGGCACACGGTCGTGCAGCAGGTTGCTGCTGCACGACCGTGTTGCAACTGGAAGAATTTTGACATGGATTTGGTTTTGATACCAATTAGGATGCATGATGGAAAAAGAAAATTATGACGTGTGAAATTCAGTACGTAGCGATTAATCAATTAAGCATAATGATTAAGCAAAAAAACCAAGTAACGACAAGCAAAAATTTGGTAACGCAGTTCAGTGCACACACATACATCTGCGGGGCCACGCCTAGAAATATCAGATTACTCCACTATAATAAAAATAAATACAATCACTAATACAGATTTCTATTAGGAGGAGCAAACTCACCCTTAATACAAACCACGGTGGGTGGTCTCTACCAAACCTATGAAGTAATCTAGGCACGTTCCTCTTGCATGCAAGATCCCATTGCACAGAAGTAATCTAAGCAAGCTCCTCTTGCATGCAAGATCCCCTTGCACAACTGACCGTCAGCCTCCCTCCAGTAGATTAGCAATCACAATCTTCCCGAAAGCGATGTTTTACCCTAGCCGCAATCTGCACGACCTTTATGTGATCCGATTCCCTTCAATCTCGGAGTATTTAATGTAGGTCGCTCAATAGAATCACATGCAGATTGGCAACCCACAAATCTGGGAATCACTTAGGGCACATGATCCCATCCATATCAGAAAACGTTAGATATTTGCAGAAAATTTCCTTCAATCAAATATTCAGGAAATCTTATACAAAAGGCATATAACAGAAACGTTATAGGATAACTAAATACGAGTATAAGATCTGTGGGTGTTGCAAATTAAAGATCTGATCCCATCACAAGCATCTCACCAATCTGAACTTCTCGACACTAAGTTAGACAATATGTTGCAACTTATGTTGCAACATAACTTACAACATGACTATCGGCATGAAAATTTATGTGAACTATCTCTTCAAGAAAACCAAGATCCCGAAGAATATAAGATAGTGCCACTAATGACAAGACAACCACACCATATGTGACCCAACAAACTCAGCTTTTGGCATTTAGTGGCACAATCACCATTAGAGAGTCATGTAGAAAATGAATATAGAAATTCAGAGGCAGAGGAGCAATTACCAGACTAGACCAATAGATGGGCTGATTCTCAGAACATACCAGCAGGAGAAAAACTAGGATTATGCAGAATCAGAGAACAGTACTAAGTATATCTGAGACAAGTATAGCAAAAGAACCAGACATATATCTCCACATAAGTTTTTCATCCAACCATCTTAACAACACCAGTCATTAACAACAAACTAAAAAATTCTCCCCCTTTGTGTCATAAAATCCCAAAGGGTACATCATTTAGAAATACTTCCAGTAGCATCATCCAGATTCTCTAAAGAGGGAGAAGGCAGCTTGGACTTTAGAAGATAAATTCTGTCCTCAAACATGATCTTTTGGGCTTGAAGAATCCTCATCTGATTGTTCACATCCTTCAAGGCAGCCTCATAGATGGAGATGTCTTCAAGAATCAGAGAGTGTGGTCGAGCAGGGCACATAGGATCTGATGAAGGGGAGACAATAGTAGGTTGCCTAGTAGGAGAAGTAGGAGATGAAGAAATATCACCAATTTCAGGTGATGATGAAGGAATAGTGGAAATGTCATCAGTCTTCCCCAAAACAGACCTAACGGTATAGCAAATGCTCTCAGAAGGATTAGACAGTTCAGTTGTAGAGGGAAAAGTCTTCTGAGATTGTAACAGCAGGGTGATAATACATGGATGAGGCAATGAGGGAGAAGCTACAAATGACTCTGACAGAGATAAGATTGAATCAAAGATGAGTCTTCCCAAGTTGAGAGGCTGCTTAGTGCTAGCAGAATATAACAGTTTGCACATTTCTTTGGTAACCACAGAAACATTAGAGGTGTGTAGCTAATTCCTTGTAGCAAGTCTATACAGCAGAAAATACTTGGCAGTCAAGGAGGAAGATGGAAATGAGGTGGACTTGGGTCAACAATGCAACTTTTCTGCAGTGACAACCTTTATGAAGGTGTCATGATTATTACCTACAGAGGCCACAAAGGTAGAAAGAGAGGTTGGGCAAGATCACATTAGAAGTTTGTTAATTACAGAGGGTGAAAAAAAAGATAATTTTCCCCCTAACAAAAGAATGAAAGGCCAACCTGGATGAAGAGTCTTCTGCAGATTTAGACAGATTACAATAAAATTCCCTGACCAACACAAGGTTGTATGACTTGAAACAGGTGGTAGCATGAAATAAATTGAGCTCCTTCAAGATAGAAATGAACTTGGTCTTAGAGAAGGAGGCAATAGTAGATGTTTCTCAGATAGGATTGCCCTGTCAGAGTATACGTGCCATCTCTTCTTGCTTGCCAGGTCAAAGAACTGCATACTCATAGCATCTAAAACTGAAAATAAGGAGGAGATGCAGAACATGTTGCAGCATGGTCTTTGGCCCTATTGGAAGGAGAAGGAGAGGTAGAGCTAGAGGGGGCAGATCTCTTCTTTGATGAAAGTCCTTAGCTTGCGAGCATGAGAAGGAGCAGCCAAATCATCCTCAGACTGGACATGATGAGATGAAGAAACAGGCATATCTGGAGCAGTTGTGGTGCATGTTGCATCTTGTGTTGCAACATCATGTGCAACATCAGAAGAAAAACCAGCAGAAGCAGTAGCCTGTTACATTTGGATCAACATAAGAAACATCCTCAGCACCAACATGAGGTGATGTTGCACCATCAGGTGCAACATCTGTCTGTGTTGCAACATTGGAAGTGTCACTTGCCCCCAGAGATTGATCAGCCTCAGAGATAGCAGGGACATGAATGTCAGAGGGGATATCAGAAACATCCACCTTAACAGTGTCCTCCATATGATGGACATCTTCAACAATAGGAGGAACATCAGGTACGTGGCTGCAGTCTTGATCATCAACAGAGGTAGGAGGATTTGGAGATTGTTGTTAGATCCACGGACCAGAAGGGGGGACCAGCAAGCCGACGCGCGCGCAAGGGAAGCCGCCTCAACCTAGGGGCGTTTTCGACTTTCCTTGATTTTGTTAATTTTAATGGCAAACTTGTAATTGATTAGGAGAGGGGTTTTATTCTTAAACTAGGGCTAGCTGTCATTTTATCTGTATGCTTATTTTGATAAATTGAGAGAGTTCTTAGAGAATTCTTCGAGGGATCTTAGGATAGTGCGGACATCCTCGCTTATCGGCGTCTTGGGAGGGTGATTGCCCTATATTGTAGCCAAAATTATCTTTTATTCGTTGTTTTATTCAATTTATGTTCAGATTTAGGTGATTCGTATCAATTTGGTATCAGAGCATGTGACGATCCATGGCGGCTTTGACAAGATCGCAAGACAAAATTGTGGCTTTGGAGGCTAAATTTACAAGTGAGATCGCCGTGATCAAGAAATCGTTGGCAGAAAACGATGAATCCATGGCAAAGTTGACGGCTTCCATCGAAAAATTGACGGCGAGGCAAGAGAAACACGACGAACAATTCGTACAATTAATTTTTCAATTGACGGCAAACGCGTGAAAGGATGGAAAGGGAGAGAGAAACCCTAAATCAGCGGGAAAGGCGCCACCTTTAGGCAAGGTGAAGGAAAAAGTTGAGATTTTTGATGCGGAAAACGTCCACGTGGTGGAGGAATTCGTTGAGGATGAGAAAGGGGAGCCGTGGAAGGTCGATTATCACGAGGAAGTGCGACAGAGGCAGTGGAAGCGCGAAAGGGGGCGGTGGCCCTAGCCAAACCCCCATGGGGCACTGACAGGTGCGGGGGCCGCGAGAATCATTTTCGGGCCCCGCTGCCTCCCAGGATCACCGCCAGGCAGGCGGTGGCCTCCCTTAGGTTCGCCCAGGGGCGGCAAATGCCCCAGGGGGGTCGGCGAACCCCCCGACCAGCGTGGGGGGGGGGCACTGGGGCCCCCCGGAGCAACAGGCGGGGCCGGCGGCCCTGCCCAAGGCAGGCCACGGCCCCTTAGGCTACAGAGGGCCTGCGAGGGGTGTTTTCGAGACCCGGGGAGCGGAATTTCAGCAGTTACATGACGACCAGCACCATCGGGAGGTGCAGACGCGCGATTTTGAGGAGGAATTGGACCCCCGTGGAATTCCAGGAGTACAAAGACTACGACGATGGGTATCAAGACCCTCCCGACCCTCGATTTGGCGACGACAGGTGGCAGCCTCTACCACACCACCAGGAGGGATGCACCGTAGGCGTGGGAGGAGGTTACAGAGACTTCCAAGAGAGGCCGGAGGGCAGGTTTGGATGTGACGACGGGGGTGGATATGGGGACCAAGCAGGGGCCCCCTATGGGGGTACGAGCGACACCATGAGAGATGTAAGCACTACCACCAACCAAGGTACAGTGGAGCATGCGGGGACCAGGGGGATTTAATATGGACAGACTGCGGAAGTTGAAGATGCTCGTATTCGATGGGGTGGACCCGGTGTCATGGATCTACAGGGCGGAAAGATTCTTTAGAGTTTCTTGCATAACGGAAGAGCAGAAGCTGGAGGCAGCAGGTATCTGTCTGGATGGGAAGGCCCTCGCCTGGTTTTAGTGGAAGGATACAAGGCGTCCTTTTCGCTTGTGGGAGGAGATCGGGGATCAGATGGTGGAGAGGTTTAGGGATCCCCATCTGGGGAACGTACGGGAGCAACTGCTATCACTCAGGCGGGAGGGCACCGTGAGGGATTATCTAGAGAGGTTTGAGGCCATATCAGGTCAGGTGCACGGGGTGTCAGACAAGACGATAAAGAGCACCTCCATGAAGGGGCTGAAGGCCACGGTTTGAGCAGCGGTTCGCATGCAGAAGCCTCAGAGCTTGATGGGGGCCATGGAGTACGCTCAGATGGTGGAGGACCGGCAGATGGAGGAGAGAAAGGCAAGGGGTGGTTGGAGTGGACCGGTTTCGTGGAGTGTCCCGACCGCGACAGGAGAACAGAAGGCAGCTACAGGGGCATATCAAGCGAGTATTGAGAAGACTGGAGAGCAGAGCAGCGCACCGCCAGCGGGGAGGGGTCAGTTTTAGAGGATGACTGACGCCGAGATGAAGAAAAAGAGGCAGAAGGGGCTTTGTTTCAGATGCGATGAGAGGTTCAGCCCAGAACACCACTGTGGGGTTCGCAAGCTGCAAGTGCTGATATGTGGAGCAGACGTGGAGGATGACGTGGAGGATGAAAATGTCGGAGTGGAAGGCGACTCCCACCTGGAGTAGCACTGCCAGAAGCCTCATGCACCACCTTGAGGACAAGTTGGATTTTCGGGGGCGGATTAATGTTAGATCCACGAACCAGAAGGGGGGACCAGCAAGCCGACGCGCGCGCAAGGGAAGACGCCTCAACCATTTGGCGTTTTCGACTTTCCTTGATTTAATTAATTTTAATGGCAAACTTGTAATTGATTAGGAGAGGGGTTTTATTCTTAAACTAGGACTAGCCGTCATTTTATCTCTATGCTTATTTTGATAAATTGAGAGAGTTTTTCGAGGGATCTTAGGAGAGTGCGGACGTCCTCGCTTGTCGGCGTCTTGGGAGGGTGGTTGCCCCTATATTGTAGCCAAAATTATCTTTTATTCGCTGTTTTTTTCAATTTAAGTTCAGATTTGGGTGATTCCTATCAGTTGTTCATCTGCAACAGCAGGATCAGAATTCACTTCAGCACCAGCATCAACATTAGTACCCTCAGCAGAGATGGACATATCAGAATCAGAAATCTCCAGAACAACGATTTCAGTTAATTTTAGAGTAGACCACGTCGTCGAGTGGTGGTTAAAATAATTTCATCATCATCAACCACTTGGACACTCATTAACTTTCCTCATAATTTGTCCAATCGAAAAGGACCAAGGCGAACTCCTTTGAAATCCATATAAGGCAGGTCGAATTTCTTTCCAGTCTTCCGGAGATACCAGAACCAATCTTGAATAGTGACAGGAGCAGGAGATGCTGTAAAAAGATGGTTTCTCACATCAGACCAAATTGGGAAAAATGGAACCATTCCCAAATTCACATGGCGGCGGAATGCATAGGGCCGGAAGACGTCTGGGATGGAGTGAGAGGAGAGGAACTTCGAGAGGAGACACGTGCGGATCGAGATACTACCCCTTTTCGCTTAACAGGAGGCGGAGATGAGGGAGATACTGCCGCTTTTGATGAGGAGGAACGGCGAGAATAACGGCGAGGCCATTCTGTTGATTTTTGATCTTGATCGCGAGCCATAGCAGCGGAGAAGAGGGAGAATCGATTAAGGAACCGCCAAGAAACCCTAGAAGAGCTACCCTCCTTTTCTATGAAAAAAATTGGAAGTTGGAAAGAGCGCCGAAAAAGAGACTTGATAATAAAGACCCGATCCAAGAAGAATACTTAACAACACATCGCCCCTTATGTTGCAACATGAGATGAACCCTTGTGTTGCAGCATGAGATGTAACATGGTCTTTAACATTAGATACGACAAAGCCCAAGTGCTTGTCGTAGCTCTTCAAATCTGCCTGAATCAAGGGGTTTTGTAAAAATATCAGCCAATTGACTAGAAGTTGCGACGTAGTCTATGACAAGTACTTTCTTCTCTATCAATTCTCTAATGAAGTGGTGCCGGATATCTATATGCTTTGTTCTTGAGTGTTGAACCGGATTCTTAGAAATATTGATCGCACTCTGGTTGTCATATAGGCTAGTAAACACAGCTTGCTCCACCCCATAGTCAGTCAATATCTGCTTCATCCTTAATAGTTGTATACAACAACTTCCAGCTGCTATCTATTCAGCCTCTGCCGTGGATATGGAAATAGAGTTCTGCTTCTTGCTGTACCACGAGACAAGATTGTTTCCAACATAAAAACAGCCAACTGTAGTACTCTTCCTATCATCAACATTGTCTGCCCAATCAGCATCACTGTAACCTGACAGAAGAGTGTTAGTATCTTTGGTATACCATATATCATAATCAGTTGTACCACTCACGTATCTGATAATTCTTTTTACTGCCGTGAGATGAGACTCATTGGGAGATGCTTAATAACGAGCACACACTCCCACACTGAAACTGATGTCGGGTTTGCTGGCAGTGAGATAAATGAGGCTTCCTATCATGCTCCTTTACAATGTTAGCTCCACAAACTTTTCACTATCATCTTTAGAGAGTTTGTCACTTGTAGACATAGGAGTATGAACCTGTCTGGCATTCTCGAGCCCAAATATCTTCACCAGATTCCTTGCATACTTGCTTTGAGAGATAAACAACCATTCATTTGATTGCTTTACTTGAAGACCAAGGACCATATTCAGTTCTCCAACTATACACATCTCAAACTCCTTCTGCATGAGAGTTATGAACTCACATACTAACAGTCGAGAGGTAAATCCGAACACTATATCATCAATGTAGATCTGAACTACAATCAAGGCGGACTTAGTTCTCTGAACAAACAAAGTCTTGTCAGCTCCACCTCTCGCATATCCCTTCTGAAGAAGATATTTAGTTAGTCTCTCATACCAGGCCCTTGGAGTTTGTTTGAAGCCATAGAGGGCCTTTTTCAGCTGATACACATGATTAGGGAGGAAGGAGTCTTCAAACACTTTGGGCTGCTCCACATAAACTTCCTCGTTCAGAATGCCATTTAGTAAAGCGCTCTTCACATCCATCTGATGAAGTTTGAAATTGAAGCTGCATCATACGACAAGCAAGAGTCTGATAGACTCCAGTCGGGCAACAAGAGCAAAAGTCTCGTCAAAGTCTACACCTTCTGCCAGAGTATACACTTGAGCCGCAAGACGAGCTTTGTTGCGAGTGGTGTTACATTTCTCATCAGTTTTATTTTTAAAAATCAATTCGTACCAATGACGTTCATCCCCTTTGGGCTTTCAACAAGTGTCCAGACATCATTTTGCTGAAACTGATTCAGTTCTTCTTGCATGGCAAACACCCAGTATTCATCAATAATGGCATCCTTCACATTTTTAGGTTCAGCTAAGGAGATGAATCAGACATAACCTGCAAGGTCTCGATAGTTGACATGACTCGTTCCTCTCATACGACAACCGTCAAGAACATCACCTATAACCAGCTCAGGAGGGTGGTTTCGTATAACTCTGGTAATCCCTGGCCCATCTTGAGGTTCCTCAGCTGAAGTTGTATCCTGTGTTGCAACATCAGGTGCAACATGATCATGTGTTGTATCTGGTGTTGCAACATCAGTTTCAACACGATCTTCTTCTTCTGTGCAGTCTTCCTGTAAAGAGCTTCCTTCAACTGTGGCAGTCTCATTTTGATCAAAATCATCTACAACAACATTGATAGACTCCATCATGGTATTAGTACGCTTATTGTACACTCTAAAAGCACGACTAGATGTAGAATAACCAAGAAATATTCCTTCATCATTTTTTGCATCAAACTTCCCTCTTGGAGCACGATCATGTAAAATATAGCACTTGCTTCCAAAGATATGAAAGTCGGAGACGTTTGGCTTCCTTCCTTTCCAGATTTCATACGAAGTTTTCTTAGTTCTAGGACGAAGATAAACTCTGTTAATTGTATAGCACACCGTGTTGATTGCTTCAGCCCACCACCTTACATTGACCTCTCTAGCATTTAGCATCATATGAGCCATCTCTTGCAAGGTGCGGTTCTTCCTCTCGACAATTCCATTTTGTTGAGGAGTCTTAGGAGTCGAGAATTCAGAAGTAATTCATCGGGACTCACAGAAATCAGCAAATGATCGGTTTTCAAACTCTTTCCCATGATTACTTCTGATTCTAACAATTTTGCAGATAATGCTTCCCTTCTCAATTTGCAGATGAATACATAATGTCTTAAATGCTTCAAAAGTGTCTGATTTTTCCTTAAGGAAGTCTATCCAGGTAAACCTAGAAAAATCATCAACGCAGACAAAAATGTATTTCTTACCTCCAACACTAGTTTCAGATGTTGGCCCAATCAGATCCATATGCAGAAGTTCCAGAATCTTGGACGTAGTAATGGTCTGTAGTTGTTTGTGGCTGGTCTTCTGTTGCTTTCCCAGTTGGCATGGACCACAAACACCCTCCTTTTTGTTCAGAACAGGTATTCCTCTGACAGCTCCCACTTTTGAGATCTTCATAAGAGTCTTAAAGTTCAGATGCCCTAATTTTTGATGCCACTGTTCAGACACATCAGCAACAGTATTGAGGCAAGTATTAGCCTCTTGGAGAAGATAACAGTTGTCAGTCGATCTTTTCCCAGTAAGGATACATTTTTCATTTGTGTTGAACACTAAACATTTGTGTTTAGTAAACCTTACTAATAGCTCTTGATCACATAATTGACTTATACTGATAAGATTAGCTTTCAGATCTTTGACATGCATAACATCCTTCAGTTTGGAAAGACCGGCCACATTCAGATCTCCCTTTCCAACAACCTTGCTTCTTCTTCCATCACCAAAAGTCATGTGACCCTTGTTAGAGGTTCTGTAATCAGTAAGTAGATTCTTGTTGCCGGTCATATGATGAGAGCACACACTGTCGAAATACCACATGTTCTCAGAGAAGGCAATTAAAGATGTGTAGACCACCATGCTGTACAGTTCAGATTTCCTTACCCATTTCTTCTTCATCTTCATGTCAGGGTGTCTATCATTTCTTCCTTCTCTACAATGTCGCATGCGACTGAAGCAGTTTCTTTCAGTATGTCCTATGAACTTGCAGTAGCCACACACAGGTTGACCACTTTTTATGCCTCTAGTCAGCTTCTTCTTCTGATCATGCCACTTGAGCTGACCCATTCTTTCAAGTTCTTTGGTCACAAGGATTCGTCTCTCCGTAGGTATATGATAATAGGCTCCTCTGTTGTACCCCACACCAGTGCGATCTCCTGTAGTCTTCCCCATATTTAGAATATCATCTAGTTTTGACTTCCCAGAGTTCCACTTATTTAGAGTACTCTCAGCCTTCTCAGCCTTGAGCAGAGTTTTTCTGAGGGTACCCTCTAAATTTCTGAGACTGAGCTCAGGCTTCAAGAGTCTAGCTTCGACTTCTTCCTTTTCTTCCTTTAATCTGACATTCTCATCTTTCAATGTTTTGTTTATTTCACAGTTCTTCATCCATTTTCAAACATGATTTGATAGGCTGTTCGAATATCATCTTCACTCACATCCTCATCACTTTCAACTTCAGAATCAGATTCACTGTTATATGTTGTAGTTGATGTTACAACATTGGGACTGGCATTGTCCAGATTATTGACAGATGTAACTGATGTTGCAACATCAGATCCTACATGACTGTGAGTGTCACAGTCAGATTGACTTTTCATGACAGCTGTAAAAGCAACATAGTTGCTGGTGATATCCTCATCTCCAGCACTCCCTTCAGATTCATCATCACTTCAGGTACCTACTAAGGACTTCCCCTTTTGCTTCTTTAGGGTGTTAGCACATTCAGTTTGTATGTGACCAAAACCCTTACATTCTCTACACTGTATCCCTTTACCTTTATTTTTCTGATCAATACCTCTGAGTAGGGCAACTGACACTTTTACCTACAATGGGATTATTTGGACGAGCCACATTGTTACCAGATCTTAAGTTCTGTCCCTTACAACTGATCTTTTTCAGCATTCTGCTGAAGTTCTTGGTCAACAAGACAATGTCATTTTCAATTTCAGACTCAATATCTGCTTTAGAGACCTCACCACCTTCTTCCTTCTGGGCTACTCATTTATCCCTTTTATTCTGCTTCATATTCATTTCATAGGTCCGTAGAGATCCCATAAGTTCATCCAGTCTCATGGTGGAAGTATTTCGAGCTTCTCAATGGCAGCAACTTTTGCAGAGAATCTGTCTGGAAGAGACCTTAAGGTTTTTCGAACTAATTTCACTTGTGAGTACTTTTTCCCAAGTTGAAAAGCTTAATTGGTTATGTCTTTCAACCTCCCATTAAATTCAGCTATGGTCTCATCATCATTCATCTTTAGTTCTTCAAACTGAGATGCAAGCAGTTGAAGTTTAGATATTTTTATCGCATTTGTGCCTTCATGGACGTTTTGAAGTATATCACATGCTTCTTTGGCATACTCACATGTAGAGATCAGTTTAAACTGTTCTTTATCAACTGCTGTGAAGATAGCATTCACAGCTTTAGAATTTCCGTGAGCCGCACGATCTTCATCTTGACTCCAATCTCTTGCCGGCTTGAGGTGTTCCTTGCCATCTTTATCTACTTTGATCGGCGGAGTCCATCATTCAATGGTAGCAATCCATGCCTTCTCGTCAAGAGACTTAATGAATGCACGCATCCGAGACTTCCAGTAAGTGTAGTTTGTACCAATGAGCAACGGATGACGAGTAACGGAAGCACCTTCTTTTGTATTCATGACTCACGTACTGGCAAACCAAGATCACACCCGCTTTAACAACAACAACGCAGCATGAATGACCTGCTTTGATACCAATTGAAATTCAGTACATAGTGATTAGTCAATTAAGTATAATGATTAAGCATAAAAACTAAGTAACGACAAGCAAAAACTTGGTAACGCAGTTCGGTGCGTACAACTACATCTGCGGGCCACGTCCAGAAAGATCAGATTACTCTACTATAATAAAAATGAATACAATCACTAATATCGGATTTCTATTCGGAGGAACAAACTCCCCCTCAATACAAACCGCGGTGGGTGGTGTCTACCAAATCCATGGAGTAATATATGCAAGCTCACCTTGCATGCAAGATTCCATTGCACAACTGACTCGAATCAACTCCTTTGATTCCTATCTCGTAGCCGTCAGCCTCCATCTCGGAGATTAGCAATCACAATCTTCCCGAAAGCAATGTTTTACCCTAGCCGCAATCTGCACGACCTTATGCGATCCGATCCCCTTCAATCTCGGAGCAGTTAAGGTAGGTCGCTCAATAGAATCCAATGTAGATTGGCAACCCGCAAATCTGGGAATCACTTAGGGCACGTGATCACATCCATATCAGAAAACGTTAGATATTTGCGGAAAATTTCATTCAATCAAATCTTAAAGAAATCTTATACAAAAGGCATATAATAGAAACATTATAGGATAACTAAATACAAGTATTAGATATGTGGCTGTTGCAAATCAAAGATCTGATCCCATCACAAATATCTCACCAATCTGAACTTCTCGACACTAAGTCAGACAGCATGTTGTAACTTATGTTGCAACATAACTTACAACATGACTATCAACATGAATATTTAAGTGAACTCTTCAAGAAAACCAAGATCCCAGAGAATATAAGCTAGTGCCATTAATGACAAGACAACCACACCACGTGTGACCCAACAATGTGGATTTGGGGAAGAATACAACATAAGAATTTTGGAAAAATATTTGG
The DNA here is from genome assembly GCA_030789695.1 of Scilla litardierei. Lineage (NCBI taxonomy): Eukaryota > Viridiplantae > Streptophyta > Magnoliopsida > Asparagales > Asparagaceae > Scilla > Scilla litardierei. Next base: position 6,816,228 of record CM061138.1, on the reverse strand, counting down.
GGAATTAATAAAATTTTGGACCTTGCATCCCGAAAATCGCATATCACTGACTTTAATGCATCGCCCGCAGAAATATTTCGGAACTCACATACAGATAACCAAGCCCACTCTCGCATAATGCAAAAATTTAATTTTAAGAAAACATAAATTTACACCAAATTTCTCAAATTCTATTCAACTTTATCGCATACAAAATTATATTTATGGGCTAATACAAAGACTAATTTGACTCATTAAAATCCTAAATAAACTCAAATAAAGATTTGTAAGTAAAATAAAAAATTCCTTAGAACAGGAAACTTAAAAAGACTCAAAACTTTTTTAAAGGGACCTTTAAAAAGAATCCAATTCTTTTAAAAAGGAAACTCTTAAAAGTCCACATTCTTTTAAAATAAAGAAATTCCTTAAGAACTCAAATAACTAAATGTAAAAGTAATCAAATAAACTGAGATAATTAAATCTAAAAAAGACTCAAATATTGAAATACTAGGTTGAATCTAAATTGAAAGTGGATCCCAATCAGTAACTATATCTTGAGAAGGATCCAAAGCTTTTAGGATTATTATGAGTCCTTTTATTTTGATGGGCTTACACTATGGTATGTAACGTATTCAAAAATTGTTTTGGTTGAAGTATAATAATTTAATACAGAGACAATTTTTTTTAATTCTATGACTTCATTTTTAGGAGGATCCATTTTATTTATTTTAAATATTTAGGAAATGGGCCCTTGTCCCCAATTCATTAATGATATAATAAAAGAGGACAACAGCAAAGCAGGATATTATGCGAGCAAGAGAGGAAATGGGATGTAAGTGTAAATTAGTGTGTTGGACATTTTGGTATCTTGATGTGCTTTGTCTGTAGTTCACGAAGGGAATGCAGGTCAATATAGATGATTTTTAATGAATATTGTTTGAAGTTGAGCATTTTGTTGTTTTGTTTGAGGCTTTGAGTTAGCATAAACAGAGTGCAACAGTGACTGTTCAGTCTTATAAGCTGCACCAATTATGTGGGATATGCTACAAATACCAGGCACTCCATAGGTCAGGTATTGATGACTCCATAGGTCAGGTATCGATGACAGTGTTGATGGGAGAGCAGAGAGGTTGTGCGCCTGTGTCCAGGCGCAGAAGCTTAATGGGCAACTGGATGTCGAGGTGAGCTGCTCATTTTAAGTTATTTTTGTAGAAATCACGAGAGAAGTCAGTATCATTGCTTGTGTTTGAGGGTTATTACCAAATTCAATTTATTTTACTTTGAAAAATGCTGAGAAATTGTCTTGAGCTCACTAGCTTTTCTTTCTTCAAACTTCCCCCATAACCTGGTGGAAGCAAAAAGACCTTCAATTTTTTCCACGTGTAATGTTGCTTACAATCTAAACCAGGGATTGAGGTCTCGCCCGATACCAATTGGTATCGGGAGTTTCGGACCGGTACCGCCCAGTACCGGTCCGAAACCGACCGACGAAATCGGTATCGGCCGGAACCCTAGGGTTCCGGCCAGTATCGCCCGATACTGGGCGATACTGGCCGGAACCCTAGGGTTCCGGCTAAAAAATGTAGCGAAAAATGCAAAAAAAAACCAAGAAGCCCCGTGACCTAACATGAATCCCACGTTGGGGAACAGGACCCCTAACCCTAACCCTACACCCTAATCCAAACAAGACGACAAAGACCCGTGATTTCCCCCACCCTCGTGAGTGAACAGCAGCCCCTGTGAGTGAACAATAGCCCCCGTGAGTGAACAACAACGAAAAATGAAGCATGTGATTCAATAGGAAGGCGAAGATCTTTAAAAGGGGGAGAAGTCACGGTCTTACCTTTGCATCGAGCAAAAAAAGCGAAAATTTCTCGCAGAGGAACGGAGCAACCCTCGCCATCGGAGATTCTAGCGGAGGACCGGAGCAACCCAAGCGAAGAAACCCTCGGCGAAGCTTGCGGACTGGAGCTGATCAATCGGCGAAGGCTCGAGGAGGAGATTCGAAACGAAGAAGAAGGCAACAGCAGCTAGGGCTCGCCATTCTCGCGGGCGAAATCGAAGAGGGGATTCGAAACGAAGGGGCAGCGCAATCGACGGGTAAGGGTATTTTTATAACTTAATTTAGCTAATTACAATATAGCCCTCAGTGAGTTACGTATTTACAAGAATGACATCAACCCAAAACCTAATTACTAACTGCAATGGCACGATCATAAATAAATCAAACTAGATGAGCAAAGAATTAACCCAGAAATCTTAGTTGTGGGTGACGGGCAATTAATCAGCCCAAAATGTCGTAGTATTTACAATATTGCCATTAACTTCATTAATACTAGAATAAGGCAATGGTAAACCTGTAAATAATGTAATAGATTTGGCCAAATGATGAAAATGGTTAAGTGTGCTATCCACACTATAGTTATTGCTAAATTTATTTACAAGTTTGCCATTGTGTGTCTGAGGGGGGGTATTTTTACGGAAAATGTGTGATGTGAATAGCAACAGTAATTATAAATATACAAATAAATATGGAAAAATACTGTAAAATACAAATAAATATATATAAATATGGGAAAATACTGTAAAATACAAATAAATATATATAAATACGGAAAAATACTGTAAAATACAAATAAATATATATAAATACGGAAAAATACTGTAAAATACGTAAGAAATACGGAAAATAAGTAAAAATACGGAAAATCCATAATAAATAAGGAAAAATACTTTAAAATACATAATAAATACGGGAAAATTATTTTAAATACAAAATAAATATAGAAAAATATGGAAAACACGTAATAAATATAGAAAAATACTTAAAATACATAATAAATCCTAAAAATACTACATGGACTCCTAAAGATACTATTTAAAATACATAATAAATACAAAAAAATTAGTTAAACTACAAAATAAATACTGAAAAATACGGAAAACGCATAACAAATATAGAAAAATACTAAAAATACATAATAAATCCTAAAAATCCTACATGTACTCCTAAAGAAACTATTTAAAATACATAATAAATTCAAAAAAAATTAGTTAAAATACCAAATAAATACTGGAAAATACGGAAAAACGCATAACAAATAAAGAAAAATACTAAAAATACATAATAAATCCTAAAAATACTACATGGACTCCTAAAGATACTATTTAAAATACATAATAAATACAAAAAAATTAGTTAAAATACCATATAAATACTGAAAAATACGAAAAATGCATAACAAATATAGAAAAATACTAAAAATACATAATAAATCCTAAAAATCCTACATGGACTCCTAAAGATACTATTTAAAATACAAAAAAATACAAAAAAATTAGTTAAAATACCAAATAAATACTGAAAAATACGGAAAACGCATAACAAATATAGAAAAATACTTAAAAAATTAAAATACATAATAAATCCTAAAATGCTATTTGGACTCCTTAAAAATACTTTTTGTCTACCATCAATTTAAGTACCATATAATACGTGATCAGAGGAAAAAATACTAAAAATAAAAGAGAAGCTACATTAATTATTGATCAATTAACTACTTAAAATACTAAAAATTTGTTAGAGCTTAAAATACTAAATTTTTTAATAATAGTACTTATGGGATTGGGTTAGCCATTAAAATACTAAAATTTTCTAACAAAATTTTCTAAAATTTTCTAACAATAGATATACTACAACTTGCATGTTATTATTTATGTGATATTTAAGTTGCTTATCTGCATGCTAAATTTTATGAGATAAAATTTAGTTGACATGTTTTAGTGGTAATTCTATTTTCTTGCATATTATATGATAATTCAAGAAAGCCTCTTAGGTTAGCTTTTAAAATTCTTCTAAATTGTTGTACTGTGAATCTATTAAAATCCAAATACATGATTAGGATAGCACGTTGAAACAAATAAAACTTTATAGTTGATAAGGACTCTAATAAAAGTTATTAACGAATCATAATAAATTCGAATTTTAGGATTCAACTAGTTGATAGGATTAACTAGTTTTAATAAAAGTCTTTTAGTTGATGGCAAACATATGAATGATAAGTTTCCTTCAATGGACCATGATCCGGCTCAATGTGCTTGGCTAAGTTTGCTGGATCAACCTAGCTAGACTGGGTATAAATGATCCTGGCTTAGTCAATTCCCTGACCGTGTTCCGCTGGACCGCAAGGATGCAAATCATGATTATGTGACACTGTCGACTATATGTAAGTCTAATACGTTAATAATCTTTTCAAGATTAATCGTAACCCTTGGTTTATGGTGCAGTAATTAACATGTCTCGAAGAACTCCAAAGGAGAAGACGGTGGATATTGGGTGGGCTCACTGTAAAATGATCGCAGATAACCATAGACAAGTAAGGTGCAACTATTGCCGGAAAGAAATGCATGGAGGCGTGTCTCGCCTTAAGGAACACTTGGCGGGAATTACCGGGGATGTGCTGACATGCTCCGAGGCACCTAAAGAAGTGCGTGAAGAGATGAGAGCGCACGTTTTTCAGAAGAAGGCCGAAAAGGTACATGCCAGATTTGAGAAGAAGAGGATAGAGGAGGAGATAAGGGCAAAGCAGACGGAGGCAATATCAGATGACTCAGATGAGGATGAGGATGAGACCGAGGAGGCGAGGGACCTTAGAAGAGCTCTTAGAAGAAGTAGGCAAGAACTCGTCGAAGAAGAGATTAGAAGTGAGGGCAGAAGGATGGGAGCAGGATCGTCTGGGTCTGGAGCTCCTGGGCTAGCCAGATCGGGTAGTCGTGCCACCCGAATGGCCGGTATGTTCGCGTGCGGTTCTGCTCGCGATGTTCAGCCAACCGGTAGACCATCCGGCACTCTCAGACCCGGTGCCGACCCTTTTTCTCAAACGAAGAAGGGTAAATCCCAATCAACCATAAAGAATACCTTCATGAAGAATGCCAAGGCCTATGTCGGCCGAGCTATGGCCAAATTTTTCTACTTCAACCACATTCCATACAATGTGACCAATAGCCCATATTACAGGCCCATGGTGGATGCTATTGCGGAATCGGGACGTGGCGTTGCTCCACCCACTGCTTGGGAGCTGTCACACACATACTTGGACATGGAGTATGAAGAGATCAAAAATTAAGTAGAAACTTTTCGTGTTCAGTGGGATGAGTATGGTTGCACACTGATGTGCGATGGCTGGACAACACAAAACAGAAGGAAGATAATTAACTTCCTTGTGTATTCGACCCATGTGACAGTGTTCCTGGACTCTGTGGATGCAACCGACCAATTCCAGAATGGTCCTTACATATTTGATCTTATGGACAAATATGTAGAACTAATTGGGGAGCATAGAGTAGTCCAGGTAGTTACCGACAACGGGGCAAACTACAAGTCAGCTGGGCAGCTACTGATGCGCAAGAGACATCATCTGTATTGGACCCCGTGTGCGGCGCATTGTATCGACTTGATATTTTCTGACATGGCAAAAGAAGAAGTAATCAAAAATATCGTCGCACAAAGTCAGATGGTAACAGGATTCATATACAACAAAGGATGGGTGCTCAGCTTGATGAGAAGAGAGACGGGTGGAAAAGAGTTGATCCGGCCCGCGATAACAAGATTTGCGACCCACTTCATTGCTTTGGACTCTCTGTATGCTCACCGAGATGACCTGCGGAGAATGATCACATCCTGGGATTGGTCCGATAACTTTCCAAGGCTTAAACCAAAAGACAGGGAGGTTGGAAACAACGTGTATGATCTGATTCACGGCGATGAATTCTGGCAGACTATCTTTAATGTCATCGCCGTATTTGAGCCCCTGGTGAAGGTTCTTCGAATGGTCGACAGCGATGATAAGGCCGAGATGGGGTATCTCTACGAGGCCATGGACCGTGTAAAAGAGGAAATTCGGAAGAATGTTGGTAGGGGATACAGAAAATGGTGGGACATGATAGACAAGAGATGGGATAGGCAGCTACATCAAGATATTCATGTTGCAGGCTATTTTCTAAATCCTCGCTTTCAATACTCCTCCAATGCAACAAACGACAACGAGGTGCTGGTTGGACTCAGACGCGTGATCGATAGGCTTGAACCAGACATCTCGAAGCAAATTGAGATTGACAGAGAGGTAAATGAAATTCGGATATCCTTATTTTGATATATGATTTGATGTAGCAGTTCACATTCTAAAATTATGATTGATAATTGTAGCTGGATGCCTATAAGATGAGAGTTGGTTATTTCGGCTCCGCTAAGGCGGAAATGGCGATAACAAGGGTCACTCCAGGTATCTATATGGATCTTAGATTTCTATATGTTCCCCATAAAACGGTCCATCTTTTCTGACCACTGAAACTTGTTGCAGCTCAATGGTGGAATAGTGTTGGGTTAGAGCAAGCTCCAACGCTTACACGATTAGCTGTGCGTGTGTTGAGCCAAACTGTCTCGTCGTCCAACTGTGAACGAAACTGGACCACCTTCTCCCTCATTCACACAAAGACCAGGAACAGGCTAACAATGGAACACTTTAAAAGGCTGGTCTATGTGCATTATAATATGAGACTGCGACATAGACATGCGAGAAGGAGCGAGAAGGTCGATCACCAGCTGATCGATTTGGATCAGATTTTTCACGAGGATGATCCATTGGAGGAATGGACCAGAGAGACAGAAGACAGGGTGCTCGATGACAGAGACAATCCTTGGTTGGACGAGGCACTTGCGGAAGCAGAACGTACACGAAGCAACCAGCTGCGGCCAAGTCACGCCCATGCGAATATCACGTACAAGCGAAAGAAGGCACCCACTCGGGCTAGGCACGATAGCGATGATGGTTCGTCTCCCGATGACCAAGGTCCTACAGACGGAGGTTGTGGTGCGTCGGCATCCGTTCGCCCTGCTGAGAGACGTGGAGACCATACTTATGATACGCATGGGTATAGAGAGCATGATAGGCAGCACAGTGAAGAACGGGGGGACGATGTCTACGGTAGACACTCTGAATATCAAGGGTATCAACGTGCTTCTGATTATTATGGAGGTTATGAATATTATTCCGGTGGATACTCAGGAAGCCAAGGCGATTATTGCGCACCGTATAGACACTCTGATGTCTATGCTGATTATGATAGTCAATACAGGTACGGTCCGAACGTGACTGAGCAGTCCAGCAGTCAAGGCAGTCATGACACGCCTTTCATCGAGCAGAGCCGGCCCTCAGCATATGTTAACATGATGATATCTTTTTTGGGCCCGGAACAGATGCAGTATTCATATCCTCCATACTACCATGCACAGCAGCCGGATGATGAGAACTACGAATGAGATTTTTGTATCTTTTTATTTATTTTCTTCATTTTTGTATCTTTTGATGTATTTTATTCAGCTTTTGTATTATGAAGGCAGATTTATGGTTCATCAATATTTATTGTTCTTTTATATCTATTAATTAGTCAATTGTTGTTACAAATGAGTAATGTGAACAGAAAAATACATAAAAAATACAGAAAAATACAGAAAAGTATCTCCGATACCGAAATACATGAAAATACAGGAAAATATAGCATATTATAAAATACATGAAAATACATGAAAATACATGAAAATACAACAAAGTATCAAATACAAGAAAATATCGAAATACAGGAAAATACAGGAAAATATCTCCGATGCCGATACCGATACCGATACCGAAACGAAACTACCGATACGGACGATACGGACGATACCGAAACTGGCTTCCGAAACCCGCCGAAACGGGCGATACCGATACCGAAACCTAAATTTTGGGCGGAGCGATACCCTCTCCGAAACCGATACCTTAAACCTTGATCTAAACCATTATTTGTGTCCTTATATCTGTTGAAACACACCCAGATGAACTAACATCAATAGTAGGGTTACTAAATTACACAGTTCATTTTAAGAAGGATGCATTCAGTTCATTTTAATGCATTCTGTTGCTGCTCTTTAAGTTTAAGATATTAATCCTAATCTAGGCTTAATTATCGTTAGGATTTTAATCAAAAACCGTGTTCCTATCACAGTGCCAATGCCAAGTACAAGTTCTGAGCGTTAGTATGACTCAACCTGGCTTGACTAATTTTGGGAGCCATAGTTTCTAGGCATATTCTAGTTTTTTTTCATCTAATCATTTTGGATATTTTCTCAAAAATCCAATTTCATAATCTGTTCACTTGTAACAACTTGCTTGCAGGACTATGGTATAGACTTTGATGACAAAAGTCTCCAAACAGAAGCTTTTAAGTGCTACTGTGGAAGCAGGCATTGCCGCAGCAAAAATACTAGCAGCAAGTGCGTTTTAAGTCCCTACCCCTACCTATAGACGTATTTGATACACTCTAGTAGTAATGAGTTATCCTACAATTACAGTTTAAATTTGTGGAAGTCTAGACTCATAGAACCATGTTAATATAGTTTTTTTTCAAAAATATGGTAATGATGCCCTATAGACAAGCAGTATTATGAACTACCATTTTCTGGCATGGTAGGTAGCCAACATTTTTTTTTGTCCATCTAGAGATCTTCCTAGCATGCTTTTTAGAAGTACAAAGTTGTCCTCTTTGCATCATGCTTTTAGCAATCCAATGGATCGATTTCACTAAAAAAATTTTAGGATGAACATTTGATCTCTAAATCAATCATCCTTTGGTAGAAGCAATCAAAGACAGAAAAGAATGGAGACACTTTTTGAGATATAAGAACTCAATTTATTTAAGAAATTTCTGGTTTTGAATAGTTGGGACACTTTTTGAGATATAAGACCGTTTCCCTGGCCTATTTTCACCTTATTGCCAATTTGAGGAGGCATATTATTTATACTCCCTTTATTGAGCAAGATAAACTCTCTCTTATCCCATTCTGTTGTCACCTATGCATTCATGTCTTATTATCACTCCAGCAGTGCTCACTCATCTTAACTATAAGTTAATTGGTCTTCAGTTTATGTCCCTTTGAAACTGAAATTAAGGAGGTGCTGTGGCCAAGGAGTGTAAGATGCCTCGAGACGTGATGATTCTATATCTCTTTTACCAAGTGTTATGTGGCATTATTATTTTTTACCAAATGTTTAAACATTGGGCCACGTTGGCCTAGGCATGGACCTTGTTGGATCCCCGTGCACCTCCCCAACACTTATGCTAGGTACACAACGCCACCTACAATGCGCGGAAACGGTGGCCAAACAATCTCAAGCCCTAATTCCACTGAGATGTCACCTAGGTACAAAACCAAACACCTCACGGGCACAAGAGAGAGTTGTCACCAACTACCAACTCCCTCGACGATCTTGCGATAGATAATGTAAGCACGCAAAAATAATACGAAATTAAGAGCAACACAAAAGAGACGGAGATTTACACTGGTTCGGTTGCGAACAACCTACATCCAGCATCCAATGCACCCGGTTCCACTACTGATCAAGCAAGGCATACATCGACCACATCATCTTCTTCGTCCACAATGAGAGAATAACTCTAAGCAACAAGACCTAATCCTAGATCTCTCACCAAGCTCACCCACACTCAACCAAGTGGGAATCCTTGATAACAAAGCCTCTACAACATGTAGAGCTTCTCAAGGGACCAATCCCACAACTAGCTAAGTCACTCCTTGGTAATATAGCTCCAAACTATGAAAGCTACTCAATGGACTCAAGATCTACAAGCTAGAGGAAGAACAACACTCACCATGGATCTCACACGAGAAGAAGCTCTCTTGGTTCCCCAAAACCTAGCTTCCTCTCCTCCAAAACTATGATCCAAGCCCAGAAAAATGGCAGTACGCAGCTCCAAGAACGGCAACACCTTTCCTCCTACCGCTCTCTGGAAAATGCTCTCTGGAAATGCAAGAGTGGCTGCCTCAATTTTCTGTCGGTTGCCTGCAAGAAACAAAGGCAAATGAAGCCTTTATTTCCCAACAACCCCAATAACATGGGGCCCACAGGAGTTAGGAAGGTGGCAATTATCAGCAAAAAGCAACACTTTACCCGCCTGATAAATCCACACACTCTTCAGCACAGCTCCAACTCCATCGTATATGAACTCTACTTGCCTTGACCATCAGACATGTGAACCTCCATCATGTGCATTGGAAATCGCGCCCTCTTGCGCCTCAATCCTCCGAGAGACATGCCAGGCTCAGAAGCCGTCTGAGCCTAGCCTCACGCATCTCCACCTCGTCCATCGTCATGTCTGCGATGAAGTCATCTGTCTCTGAGGATAACCCTGCGAGCTCGGACTCCATGAACGAATCAAATGATTCTGTGCCAGCGTCCAATAAGCCCTCTGTCAATCCATGAACATCCCTATCATCACCCCACGGGTCTGCGAGCAACTCATGCTCGTCATGGCCATCATCTATGAGAAACACGTCGTCATCCCCACTGCTCTGCAGACTGACCCCAGCTGGATCACATCGATACGCTGTTTGTATCTGTAACGACCCGCTCTCGGGGGGCCCGTTACTTATTCGGTTTACTTGCAGGTCCCGCAGTTCACCAGTGAAATTAGCATAGCCACAACGCAGAGATATACCAACAACACTCAAACCAGCATTCAACGTTATTACAGTCCAAATTAAAGTACAACAACACCAGCACACTCTCACACACATGAATACATAAAAGGAAAAGTACGGAAAAGAAATACAGAAAAGAAATACATCTCACAACACATACCAGCACAGATAACTAAAACTCCGTAGCTTCTGGGTCGTACGCAGGCTCCTCGTACTCTGGGGCAATCTCCTCGTTCAGGTCGTCGTCTGCCGGTGCCACAAGTGGAACCGAAGGTAAGTCACAACGATTCTAAACAAAGAAAAGGAGTACTGTACAAGTATGACAAGCGGAAGTAAAGTAAAGTACGGTGTAGTGTCTGTACAAGTGTAGAAAGTAAAGTGCATGACTGTAAAGAAGTAATCGTGCAAGCTCAACTAGAACTACGTGAATCAAGTCGGAGAGTACAATATGTGACCGTTCAGTTCGTCTCTTGCCTGGGTGCTACCCAGACGAATGCCGGTACCCAGGCAGCAGGATGGTTTGCCGAAACGCAGGCAGCTAGACAGGACGCCGAAACACAGGCAGCTTGACATGTAGATCGAACTCTAGTCACTCTCGTACTCTCGCAAACTGTGAGTTACCCCAAAACCCCAGTGATGTGTCAATTACAAGTTCTATACAGGATTGTTCCACAGGATGTTCCACGGGATGTTCCACATGTTAGTCACACCAGGTCAACTGGTTGACTTTCTTATCGAGAACCAGAAAGTAGGGATCTCGTTCCAAGTAGACTGTGCCAAGTACGGGGGATAAGTCCAACACAAGGTGGTGTTGCATGCTTCCGTGCTTCGAGCATGTAGTAGTGTGGTGTTACAAGTTCGTACAAGCACAGTGGACTAGATTTCTATATTTAGAACCTGTCGTGACTTACCATCTTCGAGGTGGTGGTAGTGATCCGGGACTGGATCTAGTGTCGATGCACGAGATTTGCTACCTGTAAACACAAGAGATAACTAGTTAGAGAATACCCTATTTTCTTATTTATTTAAGTTGAGTATCTGATTTTAAAATTGGTTAAAACGGCGATGAAAAGGGTCCTAAATTTTTATATAGACTATATATGATAAAAATAGTTTTACTGCAAGAGGGAATGTTTTTCTGAAGTCTATAGTAATTTTTATAATTTTTAGAAACTCAAAACTAGTTTAAAAAACAATTTATTTAAGTGGCGTGTATCTTCCGTAAATTGTTCCGGGAGCAATCCTAGTCGGAATTACTCGAATGAACAGTCAAAATGACCGTCTCGAAGTTTATCATCACATATAATTTTATCACATATTATTGTGAGTGAAAACAGCGAGTTACGGATTTTATAATGAATTATACGTATTTAATTTTAAGGTTTGAAAAATTATTCTGGAAAAAGTAGGCGTCTGATCACAGTGTGACTAGTGCCATTGGATCCGAAATATCGTTTCTGATTTTCTGGAGCTATCTCCATATTTTTCTGGGTCCTATATTTCAAGTTATGGATTTTAAACCATAAAACCCTATTTAATAATTAATTAAAAACGTAAATACGTATTAAAAATATTACAATAAACTTTGAAAAATCATAACTTGAAAAATAAGCATCGGATTGAGACAAAACTGGGCCTACACGTTCGTGACGAAAGCGCGGGTCTTCTGGTGGTATCCGTTCATCATTCCGATACCTGTATCAAAAAGACACTATTCAAATATTATAATATCAATTTATATATAATTATTAAAACGAAAGGGGGCATTAAAAATGAAGGCTGTGCCTTCATCCTGATTTGTGATTTGTGGGAATTAAAAATCAGAACGAATCACAAACCGAAGGCATTAAAATCAGAGTCAGAATGAAAGCTATGAGGCGTGGATTTGTGGGAGTCCGCTGCCTTGATGTTTTGCGCAGATCGAAGGAGATGAAATTGGCTCTGTTGGGTGAGGAAGGGAGCCTCGGGGAGTTCGGCTGGGGGGCTTCGTCGGGGTTGCTTGCTCGGGTGCAGTGGTGGCAGCAGAGCAGGGTGGTGGAGCGACAGCAGCCAAGGGGCGGCGCCGGAGGGGCATGGGGTGGCGCCGTCCGGGGAGGGCCGGGGGAGACATGGGGAGGTCAATGGGGCTTGGGTGTTGCACGGGGAAGAGGGAGATGGAAACGGCGACGACGGCGTTGGGCGATCCGGGCTCGGGGGTCGGCGGCGATCCGGGGGTTCGGGGTTCCGAAGGCGGCGGCGGCGACGGATCTGTGCGGGGGCTCAGCTGAGCGGAGGGACGCTGACGGCGAGACCGTCGGGGCGGTGGACGTCGGCCTGCGTCGGAGCACCACCGGGGGAGGGCGGAGCGTTTGTACGGGCTTGAGTGCGAGGGGAGAAGAGAGAGCAGAGTGAGAGCGCGGGCTGAGTGAATTTCGAAGGCTTGGGTTCGAAAAACATAGAGGGAGAGAGAGCTAGTGTAATGGGTTTCTTAAACAATAGAGGGAGAGATAGAACTGAGAGCGAGTAAACCTGGGGTGTTTGATTTAAATGAAAGCTAGAGGGAGAGAGATAGGGGAGCTGTGGGGTTTCGAGAGAATGGGAGAAGCGAGCCTGGTTGATCGAAGAGGCTGGGTTGTTTCGAAACGAAGGGGGGAGATGAAGTTTTATAGGGTTAGAAACTTAGAGGCAGTAGAGATAATATGATAAAAAAATTGTGTACTGAATTCGGGGGGTTGGATCTGAATCAATTCAGATCCAACAACAAATACAGTGGGAGTGGGGTTAGGGATAGTAATTAGGGGTAGATCTAGGTTTAATAGGGGTAAATGTAATTAGGTAAAAGTAATTAGTAATGGTAAAAAGGTCATTAGTGAATGTAATTAGCAAAAGCGGATTATTACAAGCCCGTTTTCGTAAATGACTCCGAAAAATTACGAAAACATACCCACGGGATCGTATCGTCGCGAGGATCGCGAATACAACATCCGTTTTGGGATTTGAGCTACGAAAAAAAAGTTTTAGGCCAAAACGTTTAGAAAGCGGGTTTGCGGGTTCTAGGCTGAAATGATATCAGAAAATTATGAAATTAATGTGGGAAGCCCTAAATGATCATAGGATGCTACTTTAGAAGTTTGAAAACGTTTTGAAAATGTTTGAATAGAAAATAAATTCATCGACCCAAAACGGTAATCATTGAAAATGAATTTTTATCGAAACGACTTTGAGTATTTGAGGAAATCTGAAATTGCTGAAATACAATATAATAAGTCTAGTGTCTCAAAATATTTTTATAAGAATTTTTGAAATCAGCTTTGTTATAAAACTCTTGACTAACATTTATAAAGTAAAATTTATTTTTAAAATACGTAAAAATAAGTAAATTGAAGTGTTGAAAATTACAGGTCGTTACAGTATCCACTCTGTCTGCTGATGTATGTCATCAAGACTAGCCGTCCACCGGCTCTGCACCTCAACTGACTGTGCCGACGACTCAAGACACGAATGCGCACACACAAACGCCAAACTGTCTGCCACACCAACATCTAGCCTCTGAAGATCATCCTCACATGCCATGCCCTGTGATGAACTCGTCGAAGGTGAGAGATGAGCGCACACAGAAGAAGCCCCACTCGGCTCTGCCTCCTCCCTATATCGAGCGAGAACGCACTCGATACGTGGCCTCATAACTCTCAGCTCCATGTCCCTAGTGGCAACCCCACATGGGACCACCATCGCAGTCTCCACATTGTCGTGAGAGTCTCCATGCTCCACCACGCTATCAGATTCCATGCTCCTCTGCATCTCTACCGGGCTGGTCTCTGAAGTATCAGAAGATGCGCCTGATAAATTACCCCTAGCCAAACGAGAGCCATATCGCATGTGTCCATACTGTGAAGACTGCTCTATCATGCACATCGAATGCTCTACCCTGATGTCAAGCTCCTTAGAAGACCTCCTGCATATCTCAACACGCTGGTCCTCCTCGGAAGCAACCAACTCATATGTGCTAGAAACATGAGAGACCTCCGTCTCCTCACCTACTGCAACCTCTGGCATCGACGCGGAAACCAACTGTCCTACTCCTCCGTAGATCGACGGCTCTACCTCGAAGCTAAAGCTGCACATCGAATGCACGTCGAATGCTCTACCCTGATGTCAAGCTCCTTAGAAGACCTCCTGCACATCTCAACACGCTGGTCCTCCTCGGAAGCAACCAACTCATATGTGCTAGAAACGTGAGAGACATCCGTCTCCTCACCTACTGCAACCTCTGGCATCGACGCGGAAACCAACTGTCCTACTCCTCCGTAGATCGACGGCTCTACCTCGAAGCTAAAGCTGCACACCTCAGTATACTGGGTCTCCTCAAGAGCACCCACAACATGCACGTTGGAACTGTGAGAGACCTCTGTCTCCTCACACACTGCAACTGACTGCATCGATACGACGGCCGACTGCAATGCCTCCTCGTAGACCGCTGTCCTCTGCACCTCCAAATGAGCTGAATCTGGAGCTACATCGTGGGATACTTGCTAATCACTTACACTGACCACATTGGATGAACTCTGCACCCTGTCCGTCTGCACATGTGTCTGCTCATCTGCCTGAGTCTGAATCTGCACCACCTCATCCTCTCTATGGACCGGGCTGTCCTCTGTTTTCTGCACACCATCATGAGTCTGCTCCGTCCTAAGCACTGCAGACTCGTTAATAATGACGTGTCGTCTGACAATCATCTCGCGGGTACCAGGACACCATAACCTGTACCCTCTCGCACCTCCACCAGCGTACCCGAGTAGGACACAATCATGTGCACATTGTCCTACCTCGACATCGTCCCTCTCGTGTGGCCACACAGGACATCCAAACGTATGCAAGTGCGAGAAGTCAACGACTCTGTCCGTCCATAACTCCTCGGGAATAGAACTACATGCGGCTAGTGACGATGTTCGGTTGATAAGGTATGCCGCAGTAGCAAGGGTCTCCGCCCATAATTCCCTAAGAAGGCCTGATGGTCTCAATAGCCCCCCGTGTCTTCTCTACCAACATCCTGATCATGCTGTCTGCTACGCCACAGTGAGGGTCTCCATCAGGAATGGTGTAACGGCACGCGATTCCCTCTGACGTGCAAACATCCAGTATGCCTACGTCGTTGGTACGGATCTCTCCTACGGGTCTACCCATCTGCCTCTCGACTATGCTCTTCCATAGCCGCACCTTCTCATGGATCTCCTCTCGAGGTCCCATGAGAGTAACCATGACTCTCCTTGAGAAGTCATCTATGAAGGCCGTAAAGTACATCGCGCCTTCCAGGGAAGGAACTGGACATGGACCCCATACGTCGGCGTAGACGCACTCTTGGGGCTCCCTACTGTGTCTGACAGCTGTCACAAACTGCACTTGCCTCGGCCGTGTTGAATATTGGACTCCCCGGATTTGGTTTTGGATGATGAGCAAACATAAATAATTCATGAACTAACAATTTGTGAGCGCAGTATTGGAGATCGTCGCCAATTTCACGAGAATATTCAAAGCGACATCTCAACACTTCCAAAAGCTCGTATTCAAGCCTAAAGCTTCGTTGAAGCTCCTGCAACGCTTTGGAAGTAATGAAGATTCAATCGAAGCTCTCAAAGACCGTTTATTAAGGTTTTATTTATAGTCTTTTAGTTTCGATTGATAGAATGTTAAGCCTTGAGTATATCTTACGTTTCTATCTTCAGTTCGCTCATTTCGTAGCTCTAGGATTCTTGCACAAGTTCACTCTAACTTCCTCGAAGCGTCGCGCTTCGATTAGGACCTTGTTGTGCATGTTAGTTGGTACAAGAACAAGTACTGACCGACTAGATGGTGATCTAGTCGGTCGGCCACTGTTCTTGGACCGACTAGTTTCTGTCAGTTAATTTCTTGGACTTTACTGTTTACAGTTAGTCGGTCTACGTTGACTCACCGACCGACTAGTTTGTGAACTAGTCGGTCAGTGATGCTTCTTTGACCGACTAGTTGTGACTTACTGTTCACTCTAAAATTCTCCTAAGCTACTGTTTACCGTTAGTCGGTCTAAGAACGTTTGATGACCGACTAGTTGACAATCTAGTCGGTCAACTTTTGTTCTTGGACCGACTAAGTCAACTTGCCTTCAGACTATGTTGTTTTGCCTCTTAGTCGGTCTACGTTCATTGGATGACCGACTAGTTGTGAAACTAGTCGGTCAGAAAGTGTTCTTGGACCGACTAGTTTTCTAGGTCTGAAATTCTATCTCTTCTCAGATCTGCTCTTAGTCGGTCCATGCTGTTTGACTGACCGACTAGTTGATGAACTAGTCGGTCAGTGATTGTTCTTTGACCGACTAATTCTCACAGATTTCTATCCGTTGGAGAATGACCTAACTTGTCTTTATGGGACCCTATAAATACGAACCTAGGTCATTTCTATCTTCAAGAGAGCTGCCATTAAGAGATTCATTGAGTTCTAAAGAGATAGCTATTCTCCCTCAAATCTAAAGCTCTCTTCCTCACAAGAAACCGATTCTCTTGCGGCTCTTCGTCACGTTCAGAGGACGACACCTTCAGCGTCTGTCCCTGCCTCTGCCTGTGCCTCTGCTACTCCCGTTGCCACCCTTGATGACGTCGTCCGGATACTTCTTCGTTACGAGTCCCGCTTGGCTCGTACCGAGGAAGTGGTCTGCCGTATGGCACGTCAGATGGGTGTTGAGCTTCCTCCTTCCGTGTCTGAGGGAGAGGAGATGGATGAGATGGATGAGGAGGACGTTGAGGAGATCTGTCGTGCTTCGACTCGTGCCCCCAAGGGCACTTCTGCTGCTGCTGGTTCTTCCTCTTCTGCTCCTGGAGCTGCCACCTCTTCAGGTGTTCCAGAGCCATCTGCTGCTGACCCTGTTTCCGAGCCTGCTCATGTATCTGCTGCTGCTGCTTCTGTCGAGACTCCTGCTGCTGTTGAGCCTGTTGCTGAGATCTCGACTCCTGCACCGTCGATTCCATCTGTTGAGACGCCTCTACTCCCTGCAGATCCTGAGTCCACTCCGTCGACTGGACCCACGGAAGGAGGAAGCTCTGATACCACCGTCGAATAGGATCCGGGGTCAGTACGATCAGACCCACTCTGTTGAGACGACCGTTTTGGGGACTCCTATAGTCCTCACTGCGGAAATCTTAGGAGAGATTTTGGGTATCTCTTCGTCTGGCCTTCTTCCGTCTGATATTTCGATAGATGATATTTCTTCTCTTGATCAGGATATGCTTTCAGAGATTTTCCATCAGATCCCTCCTGCCATGATTGGCGTGCCTTCTAAATCTTTCAAGCCTAATGCGTGGGTCCTCAATCTGATTCTGAAGTCGTGCTTGCTTCCCAAGTACGGCTCCTCATCTTTACCTTCCCAGCCATTTTTGAAGCTTATCTATGCGATCTTCATGGGGAGCTCGATTAATTGGGCTCGAATTATACTCGATAAGATTGACTCTTTCGAGTGTTTTCGAAAGTCCAATAAATCAGCTCATATCCCATTCCCATGCATGTTGACCCTCGTGTTTCGTCATTTTCGTGTCACGTTGCCTCGTGACGATGAGCGTCCCCTCGGTCCTCCCCTGAATGCGACGGCCGTCAAGAAATCTCTTGCGGCTCTTCGTCACGTTCAGAGGACGACACCTTCAGCGTCTGTCCCTGCCTCTGCCTGTGCCTCTGCTACTCCCGTTGCCACCCTTGATGACGTCGTCCGGATACTTCTTCGTTACGAGTCCCGCTTGGCTCGTACCGAGGAAGTGGTCTGCCGTATGGCACGTCAGATGGGTGTTGAGCTTCCTCCTTCCGTGTCTGAGGGAGAGGAGATGGATGAGATGGATGAGGAGGATGTTGAGGAGATCTGTCGTGCTTCGACTCGTGCCCCCAAGGGCACTTCTGCTGCTGCTGGTTCTTCCTCTTCTGCTCCTGGAGCTGCCACCTCTTCAGGTGTTCCAGAGCCATCTGCTGCTGACCCTGTTTCCGAGCCTGCTCATGTATCTGCTGCTGCTGCTTCTGTCGAGACTCCTGCTGCTGTTGAGCCTGTTGCTGAGATCTCGACTCCTGCACCGTCGATTCCATCTGTTGAGACGCCTCTACTCACTGCAGATCCTGAGTCCACTCCGTCGACTGGACCCACGGACGCTGCAGATCCTGCCTCCTCCTCGTGATCGTTGTTCCGAGGACTCTCCATATACGCTTTGGATGATATATCTCTGCGAGAGTATTTTGGGTTAGGATAGGGTATGAGGGTTATTATGTTTTGATGTATTTTGGATGACGTCGCTGCTGTTGTATTTATTTTTGATGAGAATGATGATGATGATGATGTATTTCCTTTTGATGGGTATATTGTATCGATGATGTTGATGTATTCCTTTTTTTTATGATATGTAGCGCTTGATATGATGTATCTCATATATTCGATGTGATATCTTTTTGGATTTACTCATGTTGTCTCTGCATATATATATATGTTCATCATCGTTCACTTTGTCTTTTATTCGTCGTGCAAATTTTAATATTCGTTGAATATATTTGAAATGAGATTTCGTCGCTCGACGCATGAAAACTTGGTTAAATAGATTTAAATTCTATAATTGTATAGAATTGTTTTCCATGCACAAATTTAACCAAGAATATTGAATATTGAAGAGTATGTTTCTTTATTCAAGACATGAATAAACATTTGGTATTTTGGATGATTTTGATTATCGTTGATTTCTTTTTATTGATAATGGAAAATTTGACACACCTTGTTTTGATTTCCACATTTTTCCCTTGGTGTCAAGTTGGTCCATTGTCTTCGTCTACGACTCCCGATGTTGGATTTTACATTTCCTAATTGTTGTCGTTGTATGCCCCCCATTTTTGGGATAATGCCAAAGGGGGAGAGATAATGATAATAAATAGCGCAAATGAAAAATTTAACTCAATTTCCAAGAATCTAGTTTGATATGTTAGATTCAGGGGGAGTTAAGATACATATAAGGATTTTCAAAATCCGATATTTCAAAAATCAATTCATTTTATTTATCTTACTCGTCTGCTTGATGCAATTCATTTGTATTCATTTTGGAATTAACGTGTCATCAATGCAGGGGGAGTAAGTATTTTACATTTGAATTATTATTTTCGATTATTATTTATGTTGGTTTGTCATCACCAAAAAGGGGGAGAATGTTGAATATTGGACTCCCCGGATTTGGTTTTGGATGATGAGCAAACATAAATAATTCATGAACTAACAATTTGTGAGCGCAGTATTGGAGATCGTCGCCAATTTCACGAGAATATTCAAAGCGACATCTCAACACTTCCAAAAGCTCGTATTCAAGCCTAAAGCTTCGTTGAAGCTCCTGCAACGCTTTGGAAGTAATGAAGATTCAATCGAAGCTCTCAAAGACCGTTTATTAAGGTTTTATTTATAGTCTTTTAGTTTCGATTGATAGAATGTTAAGCCTTGAGTATATCTTACGTTTCTATCTTCAGTTCGCTCATTTCGTAGCTCTAGGATTCTTGCACAAGTTCACTCTAACTTCCTCGAAGCGTCGCGCTTCGATTAGGACCTTGTTGTGCATGTTAGTTGGTACAAGAACAAGTACTGACCGACTAGATGGTGATCTAGTCGGTCGGCCACTGTTCTTGGACCGACTAGTTTCTGTCAGTTAATTTCTTGGACTTTACTGTTTACAGTTAGTCGGTCTACGTTGACTCACCGACCGACTAGTTTGTGAACTAGTCGGTCAGTGATGCTTCTTTGACCGACTAGTTGTGACTTACTGTTCACTCTAAAATTCTCCTAAGCTACTGTTTACCGTTAGTCGGTCTAAGAACGTTTGATGACCGACTAGTTGACAATCTAGTCGGTCAACTTTTGTTCTTGGACCGACTAAGTCAACTTGCCTTCAGACTATGTTGTTTTGCCTCTTAGTCGGTCTACGTTCATTGGATGACCGACTAGTTGTGAAACTAGTCGGTCAGAAAGTGTTCTTGGACCGACTAGTTTTCTAGGTCTGAAATTCTATCTCTTCTCAGATCTGCTCTTAGTCGGTCCATGCTGTTTGACTGACCGACTAGTTGATGAACTAGTCGGTCAGTGATTGTTCTTTGACCGACTAATTCTCACAGATTTCTATCCGTTGGAGAATGACCTAACTTGTCTTTATGGGACCCTATAAATACGAACCTAGGTCATTTCTATCTTCAAGAGAGCTGCCATTAAGAGATTCATTGAGTTCTAAAGAGATAGCTATTCTCCCTCAAATCTAAAGCTCTCTTCCTCACAAGAAACCGATTCTCTCTCATTTCTAGATCTAGAGAGAAGCTTTTTCTTGGTGAGCTCTTCAAGCTATTGCTTGATCCAAGTCTCCAACTCTTCCCTAGGCACCCATTGCTGCTCATTTCCTTGGTGCTAGGGCTTGGTGACTTCATCTTCCTCAAATCCTTCATTCCACCTATTGGGTAAGAAAAACTCAAGGTATAGGATTTTGTGGTAAGAGTATTTATTTCATTTAAACTCTTTATATTGCTTATTGGCTCTCTCGGTTGTGAGAGAAGTTTGTGATCCCGGGTTGTGGGATTCACTTTGCCATTGCATGTATGATTTGATCTTGTGAAGGTTTTTCACAAGATATTCATAGTGGAAATCTTGAGTTAGGGTTTCTAACTCAAGTATCCGGAGGGGATCCGGGTGGTTGGGACGTAGGATCACCGGGAACAAGTCGGGGAGACTTGGGTGGATCCGAACCCATTAACATCGTTTGTTTGCTTTGTTAATTTCATTGTTGTCATTCAATTTAAGCTTCCGCAAATTGATTTGGTGGTTGTTTGCAATTTAATTTGGAATTATACGCCTTATTATTTTAAAGTACTATTCACCCCCCCTCTAGTACTTGTGCAGTAGCTGGTAGGGCATTACAGGCCGCTCTGCACCACAGTCACTGCAAGACTCAAGCCCACGATCACCTTCGAACACACTCCTCTTCTGAAGAATGTCAAGGCTCTGCTCATCAGCATGCCCCAATCTAAGATACCACAGTCTCGCTGGATCTCCACTCTCGGACTCCTATGATCTGCCAGTCTCGCCCACTACTGTGTGCCCATCGAGCGCATACAAGTTTCCATGCTTCTTCTCCCTCATGACAACCAGGCATCCTCGGGAAATACGCAGTCGATCCTCCTCGATCACTGCCCTGTAGCCCATCCCGGTCAAAGCTTCTATCGATATCAGGCCGCTGCAAAGATCAGGAACATGTCTGACGCCATCAAACACATGGACGATGCCATCGTGCATCCTGACTCTGACGGTGCCACTCCCAACCTGCTCTCACTCTATACCATTCCCTACGAGAATTCTCTCTCCAATGCATGGAATGTATGAGTCGAACGCACTTCGATCCGTAGTCATATGGAATGAACACCCCTAGTCCAATAGCCACGAACATTGCGCTTCTCCCACGGAGTATGCCGCAAACACCGAGCAATCATCCTCGTCAGAAAACATCCTGTCTCGTGCTCCAACATCAGTCGAACTCTGAGCAACATCTTCCACAATGCCAATCGACGTCATCGCTTTCAACCTCAGACAATCCCTCTTCCAATGCCCGCTTTCCTTACATAGAAAGTATTTGTTGTCACCGTGGCCCCTTGACTTGGACCGCTGCTGCCGCCGCCGATTTCGACTCTTGGAACGGTCCGTCTTGGATCTTGGAGTGGGTCCGCCCTCTTGGCGACCCATGATGACATTGGATACCTCGCAACCATCGGTGTCACTAACCACCAAACTTTGGAAATCATCCGTGTGCAATGCGAACTTCACCTCATCCAATGTGAGTGAGTTTCGGCCATTCAACATCGAGCCTACAAACTTGGAATACACCGGAGCAAGAGAACACAGTAGCACCATAGCATGTTGCTCGTCCTCTATCACACTCCCCAATTTCCGTAGGTCTATTACTATACGGTCCATCTCCCCAACATGGTTCCACAACGAGGTTCCCCTTTTCATCCTGTTAGTATAGAAGCGTTGCCACAATTGCAACCTTTGTCCAATTGGTGTCTTGGTCGAGTACTGAGCTTCAAGCATCCTCCATAGGTCGCTCACGACCTCCACGTCGGCAAATTGCCGAAGAATCTCATCCTCCAAGGATTGCAATATTTCACCGAGGGCTTTAAGCTCCATCCTTCGCTTATCATACACTGTTGCCTTACATGGCATGCCTGTATCACATAAGGCATCGTAAACTCCATGGTGCTTCAACAAAGCCACCATCTTTTGTCGCCACGGACCATAGTTGTCCCGGCCTTTAAGTCTCTCTACTTCGTATAAACACCCGGTCATCTCCTCACATGAGCAAGACGCCATCGCGGCACTACACTTCTTCGCAAACCGAAAGCTCTGATACTATCTTCCTATTCTTGGTATGCTCTAGAGTGGAAATATAGACATCCGACCCACGACCATAAAACCTAGCGAGAATGAAGTTCAAAAACCTAGTTTTTTTGTTTCAATAAAAAAAGAAAGAAAAAAGAGGAAAAATTAAAAAGAGGAAACAAGTCAAAAAAGAGAGGAAAAATTGGAAAAGAAGAAAAAAATCAAAAAAGAAAAGAAAAATCAAAATAAAGTCAGAAGAATTTCAGTCTACAATGTTACGTGCGCTTTTTTGGGGAATTTTTAGGATTATTCATGTGATACAGTAACATCCAAAATTTTCAGAGAATTTTTCAGAAACTTCCAAAATTTTCAGAGAGTTTTTTGGGAATTTAAATTGACATGCTGATATGTTGGGGTGAGCGGATGATAGCTTGGGCGAGAGAATCTTAACATCCATTATCTATTTAGAATTCCTATTTTTTTATTTAGAACCATAGATGTATTAGTTTTTTTTCCATTTTTCCTGTTTAGATCTTCCATTCTGCATGATGATTCATCGGTAAATCATTACATAGTTTTTGAAGAAAAAGATAACCTAATCAACAATGCCACTAAATAGAGTATTAGGAGAAGACACTGTAACCCGACTAATACGTGAATGACCATCATCCGGATAGCAGACTCTACTTGCATGACCCCCATCAATCATCCCAGTCTGAAGTTCCTAAAACACATTATTAAGCGAAGAATATCACTAAACAATTTTTCTATATTGTAAGCTGACTAATCTGTAGAAGATTAATATGAAATTTAGGAATATATATGATGTAAGATAATGATAACGTAGCAGTATGTCGAATTATTCCCGGATCGGAAGCTACCGATGATGTACCATCAGATATACAAACATGGTGTATGGAAGTAGAAAATGACATGGAATGAAACCAAAACTTCTCAGATGCAGCAATGAAAGTAGTAGTATCAGATGCATGAGTATGAGTAGTAGATTATTGTTGGTTCCTCGTGCACCTCAATAACACTTAGGCTAGGTACATAACGCCATCTACAATGTGTGGAAACGGTGGCCCAACAATACCAATCCCAAATTCCACTGAGATGTCACCTAGACACAAAACCAAACATCTCACAGGCACAAGAGAGAGTTGTCACCAACACCCAACCCACTCAACGATCTTGTGACAAAAAATGTAGGCGTACAAACAATCATATGAAAGTAAGAGCAACACAAAAAAGACTGAGATTTACCGTGGTTCGGTTGCAAACAACATATATCCATCATCCAATGCATCCGGTTCCACTAATGATCAAGCAAGTTATATACCGACCTCATCATCATTATCTTCCTCCAGAATGAGAGAAAAGCTCATGGCAACAAGACCTAAATCTAGATCTCTCACTAAGCTCACGCACACTCTCAACCAAGTGAGAATCCTTGATAACAAAGTCCCTACAACATGTAGAGCTCTTCAAAGGACTAATCCCACACTTAGCTAGATCATTCCTTGGTAATATAGCTCAAAACTAGAAAAACTACCCAATGGACTCAAGATCTACAAGCTCACTCATGGATTTCAAACTAGAAGAAGCTTTCTTGGCTCTCCAACAAAGCCCTCCAACTGAACTCTGCAATCCCCCCCCCAAATATTTGTTGCTGGTCCTCCAACTGAACCCTGCAATGCCCCCCCCCCGAAATATTTGCAGCACCAGCAGCCTTTGCTTTTTCTGCTGTCTGAAAATGCAGCTGGCCTCATAATGCTGTCTGTCACTCTCAGTTTGAGAGTTGGCTGTCAAAAACAATGGCAATAAAGACCCACCAACTAACACTAGTGATCGGGCGCATGAGGGCTGTTTAATGGGATTTTTCAGCACATTTAAAAAACAACAATTATGACGCATGTGACTGAGATGATTGAAGCTGAAGAAGTCTCGCATATCGAGCATGTGAAATCTGTAATGTAATGGTGGAAGTGAGAACCGAATCTGAAGTAGAAGGCACAAAAGATGAGATAGTGTAAGTCGTCTCTGAAGTATCTATCTGTATCTAATTAGGTTTTCTAAAATTGAACTAGCATTTTAGACACATGATTTCTCTAGACACAATGAGTACAATACCATTGACGTCCTTTATTAAATGCAGGCTTTTAACCACGTGAGTTTCATTGCATGCCTCTAAATTCATGTTGGGAGTCACAGTTGGGACTCTCTAGAGAACGGCAAACACAGAGTCACACCCAAGTATCTGATCACAACCAGTGACAGCTAATGAGTGTAATCTAGAAAAAAACTTTGTGGCAATTGATATCTGCACCGCAAGAGACTTGCGGTGCATGTACTTGGTAACCAAAAAAAGCTAAAAAACATCAGATCAAAAGATCAGCCTTGTACTTTGAGGTGATGTTTATGCTTGTTTGGGGGAAAAAAATCAAAGTCCTGCACCGCACAATGCGTTGCATTTAGTCTATCGCAACTTTATTGCAACATGCTCCTCATGATACCCTTGGAGAATCTTTAGATCTAACACTAAATGCTAATATAAAATGATCTATCCAAAAGACCTTTCAGCTCCAAGTAGTAGTCAGATAAAGGCTTCCCAAGCTGCTTCAGTGCAAATAATCTTTCATACTAGGCAATAACTTGAGAGAGATTTTGCTCATAGGAGTACGTCTCCTTCAGGGTTTTCTATATATCCTCTGCAATTTTCAAAACGCTTTCTTCTCCATGTTCAAAAGCTACATCTTGACGTAACTGTAAGATTTATAT
Source organism: Scilla litardierei (assembly GCA_030789695.1). Taxonomy (NCBI): domain Eukaryota; kingdom Viridiplantae; phylum Streptophyta; class Magnoliopsida; order Asparagales; family Asparagaceae; genus Scilla; species Scilla litardierei. Next base: position 6,790,570 of record CM061138.1, on the reverse strand, counting down.
GGGAAGTACTATGGCAGAAAAGCAAAAATCACTTTGAAAATCGGGAAGGAAGACAGAGAACAGAGATTGCGAAGAAGAGCAGAGACTGAGATACTTATCAGATTAAAAACAGAAGCTGTGGCGTGGGAAGACCACTGCCTTGAAAGCAATTACGACGCGACCTCGGTGGTAATCGTTGTTGCCGGTTGCTCCCCAAGGTTAACACAGCTGCAACTTCTGAACGCGTCCACTCGCGGTCAGAAACAGTGGAGTTTGCACAAAGGAACACATGAACTCGTGAGATGAATTCTGTAAGAAGGTAAGAGAAGATTGGAGAGTTTTTTTGTCTATTGCAAGAGAAGAAGTCTCTGCAATTTATAGGAAAACAAAAAAGGTGTTGAAGAATTCAAACGAGCAAAATGATAAATGCCGTGTTTGAATGCTGTATTAATTGCATCAATAAAATGACGTGTTTGAATGCGCTATTAACTACAGCAATAAAAGGAAAATAGCCGTTGAAAATTAACAGCCTCGAATTAAAGCAGTAATTAAATGGCCTCTAATTAAAGGAGCAATTAAATAGCCATTAGAGGGTTTAAATCTGAGACATAAAGGGGTCAGGTCCAAAAAAGGAAAGGTACGCTGTCCAAAAAAGGAAAGGCGCGCGCGACACGACACAGTGGGCGGTCGGCGCACGCATGTCACGGCCGGCCAGAGGACTGACGACGGCGGCAGCTCGCGCGTGTGGTGGACCCATGACCATGTAGGTCCTCTCCCCTTTACAAAAGTGTCATACCCCTTGGGGCACGTCCCATGTCTCTACAACTCCCCTAATAAACACCTCCAATTCTCCAAAGTAAGTTGCCCAAGCAATGTGGGACAAAGAAAGTGGAAATGAAATAAGGCTTTTGAGAGCCTATTATTTCCAACAATAACAGTCACAGTCTGAACCCATCAATACGTAGGTCAGAAGAAACATATTTGTGTTTCATGCTATAAAAACTAATTAAGTATTTTTATTTATTTCAAATCTAAATTTTTTTCCTGTCCCAAAGTATAAAAACAGAAATATAAATACCAGATAATATTATATTAGTCCTAGTTAATATTTGGACACCTCATGCGTCAAAATTATAAAAGTATGTTGCTTGATATTTAATTTTTTAAATATTATTATCTATTTTTAATTTATAAAAATAAATTATCTTTGTCGCAATTGAAGCGCAAACGTATGCTATGATTCTACTCGCTAAGAGGAATGTTTCAGTATCTTGTGCATCATAATCCGACATGTAGATTTCTAGATTTTAAATTTATTATCCTAATTTTATTTGCCTATAATTCATTTTAAATTAGAAAATTAGTTAAAAGTTGGTTAAATAAATGTGAAAACTATTGGTAGGTGTGGAAAATTATATTATGCTTGAATAAATTAGTTAAAGTTGGTGAAATAAATGTCAATCGCTCGAGGCTGGGGGGCTCGGTAACGACCCTCGACGCTGGGTGATGATCGTCGATCTGCACCACATGGACACGTTAAGGGGGTCGGATCTGGGTTCCGACCCAAATCCCTCCCGATGCTTAAGTTATTGTAGGAACTTATGGAAGGGAGTGAACTTGATGCAGCTGAGATCAACCCACGGAGATTCGTCTGAGGGCTGACTAAGAAATATCAGCTGAGAAAGTAGAGTTTTATGTCTTAGAACTCGTACCTTGGAAATGGGACCCGTTGCTCTATTTATAGGCGTTCAGAGTCCCTTTGGAGTCGTTGGGGTGATAACGACCACCCATAATAGGGCCACGATCTTCACCCTTTAATAGGAATAAATGTTGTGCACGTCCCCGCGATTTACGAGCCCGCTTTTAATCCCACGTTCGAGTGAGGTGGACTTAACAGTCAACTGGCAATTGTACTTTGACTGCGTCGATATTGGGCTTCTTTGGTGGGCCTTGTGGGCCTTAGTCATATGTCGATCGAATTTTCCCGAATGCTGGCCCAATGGTTCAACAAACATAATCTTCCATTAGACAATCTATTATACATTTGATGACTTTTTTTCAATTTTATCGTACCTGGACACCAACGTATGATTAAGACAAACATGATTGACTAGGATGCTGACTAGGACAATGATAATAGGAAAAATGATTTGAATTTGAATTCTGTGGGTACATATATATATATATATATATATATATATATATATATATATATATATATATATATATATATATGGATGAAGATTAAAACCTTTTTTTGGGGGGGGGGGATTTAAAGAAGGTTTAAATATTTTACTTTGAATTCACTTTTTTTTTTGTTTTTTGTTTTGTTTTGTTTTTTTTTTTTGGGGGGGGGGGGGGGGTGATTAAATAAACCGTGTCCTACGAGCTCGGGTTATGACTAATAGTATTCTAGTCAACACTAAAGTTATGCATGAATAATAGAAGCGAAGGTAGAGAGAAAAAGTACTACATAATCTGGTCTCTGTTGTTTCATTTCCCCCTCATAATTATTTATGTGTAAGGTTTTTGCATGAATAAGAGAAGCAAAGGTAGAGAGAAAAAGTCCTACATAGTCAGGTCTCTGTTTTTTGCAACCAATGCTACGTGAGTATATTATCATACTGATACTGGTAGTCCCACATACTCTACGACTATTTGAGAGCGGGGGGTTAGTCATTTTATTACAAAAATACTTCAAACTTTACTGCTACAAGAGTGCCGGACGCTTTTGAAAATTGGATGGATTTGATGATAAAGGGCAATTACAATGAGCATGTCCATCAATTTATCTTGCATATCTGATTAATGCGATTTTCGTTTGATTTTTGATCAGGTAAGCCCTTCAACGTGATTTTTGAAGTTTTGAGACATCAGCAAGATGTTCAGAATATCTACGAAGCGTATGGAACAATACTGACAGCAATGTGTATTTCTTTTCTTTTTATAATGTGGCAGTCGATTATCAGTGAAGATGATACTGGCTTTCATCGGGAGGAGTTCATGTTCATGAAACCTGCATAGAAAATCATGATTGCCCAACATTTCTTTTCGATGTAGGCTGAGGTTTTCTTTTTACAACATCTTCACATGCCAGCTTGAATTTTTTTGCTTGTTGTTATGTTGACGTTGTGGCTCTATTCCGGTTCAAGAGATTGGAGTTTAGTGCCGCATTGGAAAAAATGAGATGTATGTGTGGTTATACATAGTTGGACCCATGGTACTAAAGAGAATTCCCCGTTCGGGTTTAAATGAGTTTTGTGGTTGAGTCATCTATCTTACATATGACAGACCTAGCCCACTAGGACATATGGGTTGATGCAAAAGTGGTACACATCTGGCCATGTCAGCTGATGGGGCCAGCAGACAGCTGGGTGGATGTAAGGGCTCAAATTGTTTGCCACATTCATCTCTCCACATTCACGGGCACTCTTTTTCACACTTTACCCTACTTTTTCTTCCTTTAGATTTTGCCTTCGTGCACATTGTGCAAGGGTTATTTACTAGTATATCGATAAAACTGGTATGCCTTAAACGGGGTTCATAAAATATGATTAATAAGTATAAAGTGGCAATTAGGATTATTTATTATATATAGGTATAGTTTCATTAATAAGTTTTAGGAACAGATGCGAATCCTCATGTAACTATGATTAGAGGCATCGGGTAATTAGGATAAATCTTGCCTTCGTGACGCTGCTGGAGAAACATATCATTGGAGGTTGTTTTAACTTGGAGTTCAAACAAGTAGTCCGAAGGTACACTTTTGCATTAATGAGTTTATGCTCCTAGTCACATGAGATAGGGTTTAATACGAGTTAAATTATACTAAACTCCATAGGATTGGTTTTACCTTTGCCAAAGTTTGGTAAGAACAATATCTTTCCATATCTAGATCTAACGGTAAAACTTATAGGAATATATTACACGCATGAGTGATGTTTTTGCTAACTAGAACAAACCCAGTTGATAGGGTTTGTCCTAGATGGTTGGTGGAGGGGGATGCCCGACCATCCTGCTACATGGGGGGTGAGGAGGTGGATGCAATTGGGGGTATGGACGTGGAGAACCCAAACAAAGGCCCCAATCATTCCCATTATTTGCAAGATTGCTTTTTCATAAAAGCCAAATGCCACTTTTTTCCACATAGTTACGAGTTTGTTATCGGTCTTTTTTCATTTTGACCCTTGCATTTTTTGCACTTTAACGTTTGTTTTTCCATATTTTCCCACTTGTGGTCTGGGTGTGATTTATGTTTTTTGGCCCCAGAGTTTTTTTTTTGCGCAATTTTACCTCTTTTACTCGACGATATCCGCGCACACACCCACTCTTCTTGCTCCTTTGTTGGTTGTGCACGTACACCGCATTCTATATGAATTTTTATTTGATCACCGTAGATTATTGCCAAAGTTATTTCTAGTTATTAAATAGTTTGTAAGTTCAGATTTTAAAACATGTAAGTCAACGCGAAGAATGCCAATCATGTGAAGAGTCAAAAGCTTCGTGTTGGAGATAGACACTGCTCTCCTGCAATTTTCTTATCGACAAGGGTTGTATGCAAAAGAGCAACACGCGTTTTACTCCGCGGAGAACCACACCGTACCGACGGCAGTGTTCCCTCACCTTCCCTCGTTTGAACATTCCCGAAGCGGGGCATACAAAAAAAAACTTAGCGGAAAAAATGAGAAAACAAAAATCCATAAACCCTAAACCGAGATTTTCCCCCGAATTACGCATTCTAACGCCATGAAATCACCTAAAGGTATCAAATCTTTTTTTCATCTCGCATCCTCGTTTCCTTTTCTTGAAAGAAGGGGCGCGAAATTTCATCCTCTGGCAAATCTCAGGTCTCTTTTTTGTGCCTTTTTTAACGTATAACAAATTGATATCTTTTTGTTAGAAAAATCTAAGAGTAAGATGGAACAAAGAGCAATTTCGGCGATCGACGCGATGGAAGCCATCGGCATTACTCCTCAAGTGACCAGATCCGTTCTCAAGAGTCTTCTCAAAGCCTACGGTAACAAATGGGAGTTTATCGAAGAAGAAAATTACAGACTTCTAGCTGATGCAATTTTCGAGTCAGATATCGCTAAGGTTTTTCTTTCAAAATTTGCCAACATATGGGTATAATATGGCGTATGAGCACAAGCGTGGTGTCGAAAAAGTTCATCCTTCGATATTTTTTTCGAAAGATAAGCTCCGATAATTTTGATGTTCATAGCCTAAAAAACTAACACACAGAATATCGAGAACCTACCTTTTTTGATTGTCTTTTTGGGGGTGACAAAAGTTCTATTATTAATGTAAAATTGCATATGAGTAGATTTACAAGCAAAAAGCTTTGTGTTCACTAGATATTTGATGGGTTGGGTTTTAGAATACAAATATCAAAATGAAGGAGGCTTATCGTCCAAAAAATAGTGAAGAGTGGATTTTTCTAGTGTGCCATGATCAAAGTGCTCATATGACATATGATACCCAATTTTATCTATGAATTAATTCACTTTTTTGTTGCTGACATTCTTTTTTTAGGGTGGGAATTCGAAGACGAGGAAAGATGAAGAGGCGGATGCAAGTGACAACGGTGAAACTAATGTAAGCTAGAGTTTTGATCAATGTTATCAATGGCGAATGGCAGCCTATAGCGGTGAGCCATAAATCCGCCATAAAGGGGCCATGCCATTCCGCCACGGCGGCCGTGGCGGCGCCATTTGCTATTAGACCAAATTGATGGCGAATTGTGATTAGGCCAAAAGGGGCCACGCCATTCCGCCATGGCGGCGCCATTTGATAACAATGGTTTTGATCTATATATTTTTAATTTTGTAATGTTGCATGATCTTATAATTGTTAGCCATTTTCCCTAGTTGGACAGAGGTGTGAGCAATAGGGAGAGACCCGGAAAAGAAATTGTATCCATGTCCTCTGGAGCTGAAGCTGAAGCCGAAGATCATCGTGACTGCAAAAATACTGTAAACAACAAAAAGTGTAATTACAAATTCTGCATTTATAGTGTTATAATTGATACTAATTGGTATCCATACTTTTTTACTAGCTGGATAGTGGTCAGAGCAATAGGAAGAGGTCCGGAAAAGACATTGTTGAGACATCTACTGGGGATGAGCCTTCTAGAGATGTTCCCTTAGCATCATCAGCAAAGGGGGAGGTGAATCTCTCATTGATTCGCATGAAGAAAGTTGATGAACAGAAGCTAATTCCTAAACAAGAGGACTGTCTTTGTTTGAACAAAAGGGTTGGCGAGAACAGCGGGAATGGTAAAAGTAAGAAGAAACTAAAACCTACTGTCCCAGGGCCTCCTAGTACCAACTCGAACAGCTTAGTGGTGTTTCAAGAGCCCCAGGTTGTCGTTGACACTGTAAAGCGACTGGTCAACCCCAGAGACGTAACCAATGGGCAAGAAAGGCACAACATCCCATTAGTATGTGATGATGATGATGCTAGCAATGACTTCCCAAATTTCCACTACATTCGACATAATATTATATATCAGAAAGCATCGGTACATATCTCCCTTGCTCGAATTGGGGATGAATACTGCTGTAAAGATTGCTATGGGGATTGCTTGAAGGCGTCTGTACCTTGTGCTTGCGCAGGGGAAACTGGAGGGGAGTTTGCTTATACATCCGAAGGGTTGCTTAGGGATAATTTCTTGGATTCCTATCTTAAGAAGTATCGGCATACACAAGAACATCATCTTCACTATTGCAAGATTTGTCCTCTTGAGAGGATAAAGAATGAGCTTAGGCCTGAAAAATGCAAGGGGCATCTAATTGGCACATTTATCAAGGAGTGCTGGATTAAATGCGGATGCAATAGGCAATGTAGAAATCGGGTAGTGCAACATGGCATACGTTGCCATTTAGAGGTCTGGAAAATCTCTTTGTTTTGCATTTTATGAAATTGCTAAGTAGCGATTCTTTTGATCCATGTTGCTATAAAGTTCTTGAAAATTCTAGTTATCGACACCATTCTACTTTAAAGTAAACATTGGCAAAGTCATGGCTTATCATAAGTGGTGTTTTTTTTAAATCCATTAAATTGTAAGATTATAGTAATATCTATAAATTAAACTTTGACAAGGTCATAGTCCTCTGTTGTGGTTATATTTCTCATAATCTGTTTATCCGTAGGGTTTTACTATTCTATCTTATATTGTAAACCACAATATTTTTCTCCTTCTCCCCTGCTTTAGGTGTTTTATACCGGTAAAAGAAAAGGATGGGGATTGCGTTCCCCAAATGAGCTTCCTAGAGGAACTTTTGTGTGTGAATATGCTGGTGAGATATTAACAAACATGGAACTTCATGAAAGGACAGTCTGTGCCACTGGCAACGAGAAACACACGTACCCAGTAATGCTTGATGCTGATTGGGCGTCAGAAGGCATTCTCAAGGATGAAGAAGCACTTTGTCTTGATGCAACAAATTATGGTAATGTTGCGAGGTTTATGAACCATAGGTAACCTAATTCATGCGATCTTTTGATATCATGTGGTGTATATTGCTTGGGAATATATGTCATTTCTTTCTTGATAGGTATTTTGACAAGTGGTTTTCTTTTTCTTCAGTCACTGATATAGTTTCCCTTATTTGCATACTTGAGTGTTTGTATGAGGTGCAAATGATTTTAGGATTGCAGGGCCAATGGTTTTCCCTTGTCACTTGCATTTTTCAGCTTGAGTGTTTCTAATCGGTGCAAATGATTTTAGGATTGCATGGCCAAAAGTTATTCCTTGTCCCTTGCATTTTTCAAATCTACTTGTACTGTTGTCCAGATAACTTCAGTCACTGATATAGTTTCCCTTATTTGCTTACTTGAGTGTTTGTAAGAGGTGCAACTGATTTTAGGATTGCAGGGCCAATGGTATTCCCTTGTCCCTTGCATTTTTCAGCTTGAGTGTTTGTAATTGGTGCAAATGATTTTAGGATTGCATGGCCAAAAGTTATTCCTTGTCCCTTGCATTTTTCAAATCTACTTGTACTGTGGTCCAGACAATGATATCCGATCTTTATTGTTTACTTAGGTTTAGTGCCACACTCTGCCTTACACTCCCTAACCTTTTACTCATGAATTTTTTGTCATTACCTAATAAAGCAGCAATTATTCTGAGTTGAATTGGAACCATTTGACCACTATCCTTTTAGCTTCATCACGCGCAAATGAAAAATAAAAGAAAACACCTAAAAATAAATAAACAAATGCACACAACACGTGCAAATGAAAATCAAATAAAGATGAAATAAAACTAAGTTGCCAAAAATAAAGATAAAGTAGTTGGGTCTCCATCAACTTGCCATCCTTCTTTTTGTTGTTCATATTGAAATATCTGTTTACTATCTATTTCGCTTGCTCATGTGTGGGTTTCAAATATGATATGTTCCCTCCTTTTCTACCTTTTTAATTTAGAACTACTATTATCTCATTATTCTGCTCCGCATCTCTGTTTTTTGCTTTCAGATGCTGTGATCCAAATACGGTGGAGATTCCTGTGGAAATTGAAACTCCCGATCATCACTATTATCATGTATTATGCACATCACTAAATGCATTTGAGTTTTTTGAACTTGTACTTTCGTGCAAATATGACACATTTGCATGAAAATGAATCTATTTTAATTTGCCAAATTTGCAGGTAGCCTTCTTCACGACAAGAAAAGTTGAACCTTACGAGGAACTATGCTGGGTGAGTACCAATTTGCTGACCATATGTTAGGTGATTTTCCATTTATTCTGTGTATTTGTTGTTTAATGTCATTATTGCAATATACACACATACATTACAGAGATGAGTATCATATGCCAGATGAGCATAATCATTATTTGGCACCAAAAAAGTTTACACTTTTTTGATGATTGGCTCGGTTCATTTTGATGATCAGAATTTAAAACATTTACATACTAAATGTCAAGTGAACCCAAAGCTTTTTTGCTTGTCGATCAAGGGCTGACGAAAGTTCTATTGCTATAAAACCATTAATTTTTCAACGAGTAGATCGACAATCAAATTTTTTGACAATCAAATTTTTTTAAGTTCACTCGATATTTAGTGTGTTGGGTTTTAGAATATGAGGATCAAAATTAACTGATTTTTTTTAAAAAAATAGTGAAGAGTGGACTTTTTATGGGTGTCATAGCAGCCAAATTCTTATATGGAATATGATATCTGTTTTTCTTAAACATAAACATACACACACATATACATCTATATTACATTTGATGACTTTTTTGAATTACCTTGCTGATTAGGACTGGCTGATGTCATGTTGATGTATAAAGAGATTGATAGAAGATTGTCTAGGATTTAATCTTGGTAAAAAAGGGTTGAGATTAGTGTTTGGAAATGTGGAATTACTTATGAGAAAGAATTAATTATGTGGAATGAAGAAGAATGACTAGGATTTAATCTTGGTAAAAGAAGGGTTGAGATGAGTGTTTGGGAATGTAGAATTACTTATGTGAAAGAATTAATTATGTGTGATGAGTTAATTACATGGAATTAATTAATTATGCGTCCACACCGAAGGTGCTTGCTAAATTGTTCTCTGCTAATTTGTTGTTTTGCATCGAAGGCGCTCGCGTCGAATTTGTTGTTCCGTGCCGAAGGCATCAGTACCGCTAATTTTTTACGCTAATTTGTTCTTTTAAATTTTGGTTCTGGAAAAAAAATTTTGGGAACAAAGATTTCGCGAGGAAAATTTTTAAATGAACTGTGCCCGCGGGCACTGGTTATGACTATACATATATATAGAGTAATGAGCATTATGTGACATGAACATATGTATCATTTGGAACCCGAAAAGTTCACTCTTCAGTTTTTAGAAATTTTGACTATGTTTACCCAAGCACACCAAAGATATATTGAACTCAAAAACTTTTACTTATTGATCTAGTGGTGAAAAAAGTTCTTTTGATGTAAAACCAATAATTTTCTACCAAGTAGATTAACGATGGGTGCACTAGATCTTTGGTGTCTTTAGGTTTTATAAAATGAAGATTAGAATGTATGTCATTGGGCTTTATAATATGAAGACAATAATGAATGGTGCCGATTGTAAAAAATAATAGAGTGAACTTTTCGGAGGCATCATATGACACAAGTGCTCATATGACATACCCGTTATTCTCATATATACACATACACCTAATGAGAAAACTTGGTCCATTCTGTCAGCTTTGGAAAATTACATCCGTTGTAGCACAAAAAAAATTCTAATTTCTACCTTATGATTTGATGCCTCAATGTTGATATACACATACTAAAACTACAACACCAAAAATCTAGAGAATCATAGGCTATTTGTTTTTTGATTGGATCATTAAAAATTCTACTATAGTATAATCGTTGAATTCTAATGATATGATCAACAAGCAAATATCTGCTTAAGGGTTACTAGATTATTAATGTGTTAGGTTTTAACATGTGTAGATCTACCTCACGGCATCCAATCATCAAAAATAGGGGGGAAATTGGACTTTTATGCTACAATGTAGGATATTTTCCCACGTTGACAACACAAATCTAGCGCCATATGTGTGTGTGTTGACTAGGATCCATTCGGATGGATCAAACATGCGGATCCATCCAAGTGTAATTTAAATTTAGACAATGTAAATAGAAAATTCGACCGTTGGATGTGATCTAACCTGTCTAAACTACATCCAAACAAAATTTCAACTAATTTGGACATGTTTTGCTCATATATCAAGTGGTTGCAAAATCAATATTTTTGAATAGTCATAAAATCAGCTAATTTGCAACCACTTGATGCATGAGCAAAACATGTCCCAATTAGTTGAAATTTTGTTTGGAGGTAGTTTAGACATGTTAGATCACATTCAATGGTCGGATTTTCTATTTACATTGTCTATTTTTAAATTCCACTTGGATGGATCCGCATGTTTGATCCATCCGAATGGATCCTAGTGTATGTATGTATATATATATATGTATATATATATATATATGTATATATATATATATATATGTATATATATATATATATATGTATATATATATATATATAGATAGGAAAATGCTATTGTGAGAAGGTGACATGAGATATGTATATTTTTAGCTAGCCAAATCTATTTTCCAAATCAATAATCGGAACCGTTCATCTTGTTCTATCTATCAAGTGATCTTTATGTATAAATTTTTTTGTTATTTGGAGATTTCTATCAAATCCATCAAGTGTTCATAAGATGGACGACTTACAAGCTACCTGCAAATGTAACAAAATTGGAACGGGTTGATCCATATGATTTTGGGGTTTATAATCTCCAATTTTTTTAGAGTATAGATTTATCAACATGTTCTTCAAGATGAACGGTGCCGATTGTTGATTGGTGTTACCGATTGGTCCTTCTCACGATAGGAGTCTCTTCTCACTTTCTCACAGTAGCATTACCACACACACACACACACACACACACACACACACACACACGTATGAGCTTATGTCATATGACGGACCGAAGAGTTTGCCTCACAATTTTTGAACCATCGGCACAGTTAATTTTGAGGTTCACAATTTTTTGACCATTGGCACGGTTAATTATTAGCCTCATATTCTAAACCCCGAATATACTAAAGATTTAGTTAACCCAATGCATTTTCCTGATTGATCTATGGGAACAAAATTCATTGCTGCAAAACTGTAAATTTTCCCACAATGTCTACTGAGTGCTGATACCCATTTTTGTCATATAACATGAAACCTAAATTCTTTCTGCTCCTTTGTTACTTGTTTGAGCAATACTTACAAGATGTAGCCTTCTGGTCTATTGAAATTGGAATATGGCCTAGTTTTGCCATACGTGGGTCACACCTTGAGCTGGATGAAATAAATTCCATGTCCTTGAAAAGAATCTCCCTGAGACAAAATTATTGCTTGAGGCTGTTGAAACTTTCTGAATCTATTACTATTGTTATCTCTTTTATCTCTTTTTGCAATCTAACCATGCTGAAGTCCCCATAGATACAAAAATTTCCAGTTTTGTCATATATCTCTATTTTCATCGTATACCAAAGGTTTTGGCTCCGAGTACGATGATTACGAACTACATACACTGTTTATCACTAACCATTCCTTTGTAAATACATTGCTATTGTATCTGTATTTTATACGGTATTTGATTGGTTTGTATGAAATATGAGTACACGAGCATTTTGGTAATTATGTAAGAGTCTATAAATACTCTTGTAAGGTGTGTATATGTTGAGACAGAAGGAAAACGGAGGGTAAGAGGATTCCTACTCCGCTCTTTTAGACGGAGGGCTTGGCGGCTGGTTTGCAGCTGAGGGGAGAGGGGAGGGTGTAAGGTTCTTGACTCTTGAGTGATAGAGACCTGTTTTACCCAAATCTTTTCTTCGTGTATGGTTAATCTTCTCATGATAATTATGTGTGGATGAGTGCTGTGTGAACCAGTTGTCACCCTTCAAAATTCTAACAATTGTTATTAGAGCCATGGTGGAATGAACAGTGGTCTGACAAGGGTGGTGCAAGATTCAAAGATTAAGGAGCTGTTTGCGGAATTTTGTTGAGCACATGGCGTGTGTAGTTGTACAAGCAGCACAAGAGCAGCTGTCGTAGGTCGCAATGATGCTTGAGTACATGGATGTTGCTCAATGGTTATGATACGCCAGTGGAGGCATATCGGCATCGGCAGGATCCAGTACACACTACGGTAAGGAGATGCCGTTCGTGGGTGTTTTGCGTGGTGGATGAAGATTTACCACAATCAAGTAATGTGCACAAGCTCTGGTTAGACCCAACTTTTTCCATAACACATGGCTTGTGATGATCATGTGGGAGTACCCGCAGTGATTTTTACTTGTCAGTTGTGTGGCAAGATAAGCGTATTCACGGTGATTGTGCGTTGTAGTGGTTCATTGTGCTAAGCAAGGAGAGGCCAACAAAGAGCAAGTCGAGTGAAACACCTCGATGGTTAAGGAGTAATAACTTTAGTCTTTTTTTCATATGGGAGGTGGCTTTAGTGTTGGTGATGTTGGCTTTACAAAATGAAAAAATAATTAGAGGGGTAGGCTGTCTTGCTGGAAGAGAGAAAATAAGGAGCAAAGGCTCATTATTTTTGTCCGCAACCATTCTTGTGAGAAGAAGTCAAAATTGGTGTCTCAGGTGGGGTCCGTGTGAGGAAGGGAAAAAAAAGGAAAATCCACATGTGGGCATCATGTAGAAGTTGGTTCGTTGGTAGCTGAAGGAATTAAAGGTAGTGGGGCTCGACGTTTGGTAGAGAATTATTGAAAGCATCGGATGCTTAAGATTATTTTGGCTGTAGATAGGAAAATTCAGAGTTCAATTTTGGTGATCCAGGAGTCAGTTTCTACATTTTAAAGCATGCTGGACATGGCAGAAGGTGTTGTTTGGGCAAATTTTAGTTCTTTTGTGTCTTTTTGCATAAGTCAAAATGAGAATTGATATCAATCAAGGTAATGAGGGAAGATTGAGTTTGATTATGACAATAAATGCTGATGGCAGACGTCAAGGGTGCAAGCATGGGGATTGAAATAGACATCATTGTTTATATAAATCTTCAATGGTCCTAATAACTTTACTTTATGGCATGAGCAAATGACGAATATTCTGACTTATGTTACTGACGATAGACACGATGATAGAAGACGTATGTACGCAATTACGGGATATGTCACGTAGCACTATCAAGTTGTATTTGGCAAATAATACTCATATGGAAAATTCGGTAAAAATTTGGGAGAAACTAAGGAGCCGGCACTAGTTAAAAGTCTGACAAATTGCTGTTTCTAAAGAAGCATTTGTATAGTCTGAAATTAGAGGAGGGAGAAAGCTTGAGGTGCATCTAGATGAGTTTAATATGATCTTGATAGAGCTGTCCGTTATTGATACGAAGATCGAGGAGGAAGATGACAGTGCTGGTGAAGTTGCCTGCATCATACGGTTACATTGTGATCATGTTGAAATGTGGTAAGGACACTTTCAAGCTTAACACAATGATTGCTTCATTGTTATTGAACGAATCTCGAAGGAGGCAAGGTAGTGATCAAGTATTTTTAGAGAGTATTAGAAGAAGAGGAGGAGAAATGCAGTAGTTTTTATAAAAAGAAGATAAGAAGAAAAAGCAGCAGTAGTGCACATAGAAGTAGAAGCAGAAATGTAGAAGTACCAGTAAAGTAGTTGCATTAACAAAATAAGAGAATCTGAATGAGATGAAGAAGCAGATGTAGCAGACATAAAAGTAGAAGGAATTGAAGCAACAATAGAAGCAGAGGCAAAGTAGTCGCAGTAGCAGAGGCAGCATCATTAAAAGTAGAAGAAGCTTGAAGAAGAAGAGAAGTATCAGTCCAAATTACATCAAATTCAATTTGAATTTCCCAAATTTCTCATCAATCTATATATTATACCATAAACCATGAACAAAATATCTCATCTCTCAAATTTAGTGCCAATTTTAGAAATGATCAAGCAAACAATAAGGACTTCAGAGAGGATGGGATTCTTATGAGATCCACTAATATGCAAGTATACTTCTCTTTGTTACTATGAACAGTTTTCATTGGATTTTCCTTACGATTTGGCCAGTCCTTTCAATCTCCTCGATGACGACAACTATTACTCCCACTCAATCAATCCAAACACTAGCATTTCGGCATTTTCCCCTTATTTTTCTCTCTCGACGACAAAACATTAAATTCTTTTTTCTTCACTATGAACAGTGTTGATTGGATTTTCCTTACAATTTGGCCAGTCCTCCTTTCAATCTCCTCGATGACGACAGCTACTACTCTCAGTCAATCAATCCAAACACTATCATTTTGGGGTTCTTTCCCTTGTTTTCTCTCTCTCGATGAAGATACACCAAATTTTTTTTTCTCCGCCATCAGGCAAACAAAAGGGTAAAAGAAGCAGGGTTGGGCTGATTTCAAGCCAAGCCAAACCTACTGTTCACAAAAAGCCATATTGTTTTATAACGGCCCAGCATATATTGGGCCGATATATCAGGTGATATGGTCGATACGGTGCATTATTTGTACAAAAAATGAGAAAATTCATCATATAGTATCACTGGGCATCCTATACTGATCGACCAATATTTAAAACACTGATATTGTTGACATTGCAATATGGATGGTTATATTCAGAGGAATGATACAAGTAGAAATGAAAATTTGAAGTAATCAGAGAAGGAAGATACATCATAGGATGCAACACTAGTAGAGAACGACGACATTTTATTAGTAACAACTTCTAATTATATTTTAGATTGGATGTTAGACTCCAAATGTTCGTTTCATATGCATGTAGTCATGAAGCACTTCAACAATTATCAATCATATAAAGGTGGCATCAGAAGGTTTGTAAATGATGTTGAGTGCGTGATTATTGGAGTTGGATCAAGATAGATGTGCTTGTCTGATGGTGTTTTGTGGATGTTGACTAGAGTGAGGCATGTTCAGGGTTGAGACAGCCTGATCTCTCTTGGTTCCTTGAATTTGAGGGGATACATGTGCTTGATTCAAGATGTAGTTCTAAAAGTGTTCAGAGATGCAAAGGTTA
The DNA here is from genome assembly GCA_030789695.1 of Scilla litardierei. NCBI lineage: Eukaryota > Viridiplantae > Streptophyta > Magnoliopsida > Asparagales > Asparagaceae > Scilla > Scilla litardierei. The sequence continues at coordinate 6,775,016 of CM061138.1, read as the reverse complement.
AGTTATGAGAAAGGATAGTGGGTGGCTTAAATATAACTGCAGGAAGGGTTAATAGATTTGGAGTATCTCTGATGGTCCCAAGCATATAATACAGTCTATATTGATCAACCGCAGATGGACGATTAGATTATGAAAGAAGTGGGTGATATGCAATGTAATGTCATAACCTTGAATTTTTTTTGTCTTGGACGAAAATAAAGATTACATAAAGAATATTTTTTCTAAAAATACCAAAACAAAAAAATTAAATGTTAATATGTAACATGCAACAAAAATTAAACGTTAAATAATACTCAACTTGTGAAAAAATGTTTTGCTCTTGTTTCCCTTTCACCCTCGTAATAAGTCTAGCATAGGTTTACAAAAAAGTCTAACAAAAAATAAACATTAAATAATGCCCAATATGTACAAAAATGATAATAAGTAACAAATAATAATGGAAAAAGGGATAGGCATCGTCAGCATGTCCTTGATCCCTACAAAGAGCTGCTTATTAATGATTATAAAATCCGACCCCTCAAAGTTGAGCCAATCATCATTGCTGGTCATCTCATGATCCATCATTGATGGTTACAATAGCCGTTAATGCTATCTCACTCTCTTCTTCATCTAACAATGTATCATTCAATGTAGTAAATGATGCTTTGACATCCCATTCTTCTTCATCGTCTTCTAGATGTCTACGTGATGTTTCAATATTACCTACAATTAGCCTTCTTTTGTAGCGATAATCTCTTGCAAAATACCATTTCTTGCCATGACACGTTTTGTCACATTGTATTGCTTGATGATCATCTTGCGTTGTCTGCCAAAAGTTGTATGAGCCTTTGCCATAAGTTGTACGAGCCTTCACCTGGATATCTTCATAGTAGCCCCATTCACACTGCATTCTTGTGCCCTTTGTTTGTTCCTTTGTTATTGAAAAGCTCGTTGTCTGGCTCCTTGCCTTCATGCTTGATGGGAACATCAACTGTTTGTTGGACTGGTGTTTCTTAACTGATTAATAAACTTTCCAGCTCCACGAGGGTTGCTTGAGTTTGCCAACCATGAATATCAGTAATATGTCCACTGTACATCGTGACCTGGCTATAATTGATAATTCTTCTCATTCAGATTTCACTAATTTTAAAGTCATGTATTGGTTTTCTAACCTGCACAAAGTACACATTAAACGACATCTCCTTGTTAGATGTTCATTAATTGGTTTTCTAAAGCTGGGCTCGTGCATCATTCTTTCTCGAGAAGAGCATAGACAACACATCCAAAACTTCTTTGGGAGTGTCTACATCTCGAATATTCTCAAGAAGATCTTCATCCACTGTTACATGGAGCATGGCATTGATCTTCCATTTCCTTGAGGCTTCTCATATCTTTAAGGTGTGGTATTGGTGCTGCGGATGATACCAGAGATGTTGACCTTGTAAGCTTCTATGCACAACATCTAATTGTAATAGTTATGTCCATTGAACTTCTTTATCAAACTCGTGATGTTACCAAATATGCCATCGTGATGCGCTATATTCTATCTTTTCACGTAAGCTTCGTCTCCGACCAACCAACTGCGAAGTAACGCTACACTTTAACTTGGTGATGATGATCCATTCAGTTTGAATTTAAGCGACATTTTTATATTTAATTTATGATAGAGTTTGAGTCTTTTAAATCTTTTAGTTTTTTTATTTCAGATAGTGTTTGAGTCCTTCTGAGTATTTTAGTTATTTTAACATTTTAGTCTCACATTTGGATGTTTTTGTTGAAATTCAAGTTATAAGCCTATATAAAGGCCTCAAAATTATTTTGTTTTAATGAAGAGTTTAGAAATTTATAATTTTGATGTAAAGTTCAGTTGAAAATTAAATCTTTTGGATTGGATTGCAAGAGTAAACTTGGTAGCCTGGTCGACAGGTCTGCAAAATCTTCACGAGCACGAGTCGGTGATCGTTAGATTTTCGGAACGCAAGACTTGAAAGTTATTAAATCCGTACCTTCTTCCTTATTTTCCTTATAATTTTCTTTTTCTGTTCTGCGTTAAATTTGTATTAGAGCTAAAGCTTGGTTTTTTTCTTTTTTTCATCCTCATCATTTTTTCTTTTCTAATTATGTTTTAGATAAAAAAATTAAAAAGGAGAGAAAAGAATAGAAAAAAGAGCGATAAAAAGTTTCAAAAGAGTGAAAATTTTTAGAAGAAATGCTAGGAAGAGAGAAAGAAATTAAAAGAGAGAAAACTTTGCATGTTCACTCCCGCCCCACATCAACCCTCATTTCAAACTAACTATAACCATAGGTTGATGCATTTATCTACCGTCACCTTTGCCATCCTTGGTCTACCTCTGCCTCCATATCCTTCATAGGCAGCCAGCACCACTATCACCACATCTAGTGATTAGAACTGTCACGGCAACCATCGGTAATCATTGCTAGTAACATCACTGGCAGCCTTTGTCGACCCTACCATAAGGTGCGTTGCCTCAAGGCAAATGATGGTGACATTAAGGTCTACACGCAAATATGGCGATGCAGGTACTAGTCCACTTTGTTGTGGTTGGATTCGAGCCCAATTGGAATCTGATTTAGCCATGACTTTTGTTTTGATTTGTGCTTAATTTTTGAGTTTGATTAGGGTTTGGTTTTTGAATTTTATTTTATTTTATTTTTAAGTGAAACCGAATTGGATCAGGAAAAGTTGTAAGCTTATATAAATGCCCTTGTTGGTTTGTTTTAATCAATGAAATATCGAGAACTAAAATTTCCACCAAACCTAAGAAATGTCCACTCGTTGAGAAGTCGTGGAATCCTTGGCAAGAAGACTTGAAACCCTAATTTCTACTGTTATTCACCAAATTTCCGCTTAAATCCCTAAATTTGTTAGTGTTTTACATCAATTTGGTATCAGAGTCGAAGTTCCTATTTTCGCTCTTTTCGAAATCCAGATCTAAAAAATCATCAAAATCTCAAAAAAACCCTAACCCTAACCCTAGGTTCTGCCTTATGCCATCGCCTCACGCGTCCTCCTTGATGGACACCTCTGCCTCCACGGGATCCCCACACCCTCGCTGACCCCGTTGGAGCTCGAAAATCCCGTCGCCATCGAGCAACAACACCGGAGTCATCCCCTTCCACATTAATGAACCTCGATGGCACCACCATTGACGACGGTTGGGGCCATCGACCCCACCAGCAGACACGCCTTCCTCAGGCGGCTCTCTAGAAAAAAGTTGGCGGTGAATCGCTATCAAAATCATCAGAAAAACTAACCCGCGATGTTGAAGCCGACAGTGCTAAGTTCTGGCTCAATCGAGCTGATCCTGAGACTGCGCCGAGCCGACTTGCCACGCTGAGCTGCTCCATCAGTGTGCTGACTAAAGCCGGCTCAGTCGAGCCTCTGACCGAGCTGCGATTGCATAGTGCGGCTTGTCAATTTTATGGGGTTTTCCAGCCGAATTTCTGAGCTTTTTTGCAGTTCCAATATTTTGGCGATTTCGGATTCGTTTAGAGTCTAAATTCAATGCAGTTCACGCCAGTGCCTACACAACTCAACCACGAACATACCACTGTCTTTCTTGGACCTGTTCATCTTTCGTATGAGAAGATCTGTTTTGAGTTTTCCCTAGCCTTTTGCTTTCAATTGCTGCTGGCTTTCTTTCGCAACCAAACAAAATAAGGGCCTTATTTTCAAAACCAATGCACACTTTTAAAATTCCATATAGCCCTAAGAGCTCATTATTAAAAGAAGAGATATTACTATAATCACAATTGTAAGAGAACTTAATTTTATTAAGAATTTGAATTGTCACATTGCATGCTTGTAGCACATCAATTACAGTACACATTACTGAATTAAATTTTTTGAAACTGCTATAGATACTGCAACTAGTTCCAATTTGATTGCTAATTGATTTCTGTAAGTTGATCTCATCATATTGTACTGCATCATATATGAAACTGTTTTAGTTATCAGCATCTCATTTATATTAAAAAAGTGCACTATCATATTGTCATACATTTGGAGTTAGTCACATTGTATGACCATACATAGTGGTAGAGCATATCAGACATCAGATACATTGATCCTTATGGATTCTGACACACCAATGATGAGAGATTTCCTTAGCCGGTTGGTTGACTTAGAAACTGCTATTCGTAAGAGTAGGTCAGAGTCTCGTGAGTTTATAGACCGTGTGTTACACCTAGAAAATACTATATAGAGGTAGTCATGTGAGGGTTCACACACGAATAGGACTCTTAGACCACCTATACGATCTAGAGAGAGACCACATCATGAGAGACGTGACCCAGACAAGAGTATGAGTAAGGGTATTAAGGTAGACACCTCCACTTTCGATGTCCGCCTAAATCCCTAGGTTTTTATTGATTAGATGGCTGATATGGACCATTACTTTGGATTGTACAATATGTTAGATGAGACAAACGTGAGATTCGTTAAGATGAAGCTTATTGAGTCAGCTAAATTATATTGACAGAATATTGAGCGAATGTTGGCACATGAAGATAAGCACCTATAGGTATGTGGGTGAGGTGAAGGAGAAGCCGAATGAGAAATACTTGCCCATATTATACCATCAGTGACTCCTTGATCAGTGACAGTTTGACCCAGGATAGTGGATTTGTCTGTGCATACATCGATAATTTTGGTGAATATATGATGGGATGTGGTGTTATGAAAGATGTATGACTCTATCTAGGTTTAGAGCTGGTCTTGGACATGACATCCGAAAAGAGCTTTTCCGTGATGTCCACACATTGGAGCAATATTATGGATCGTGCAAGATATTGACAGTTTTTATTGACTTCTTAATGCTAGACATTTTGACCCACGTGAGCCGTCTAGCCGCCCAGCTCAAGGTGGTATTAAGCCACCACATGGCCAGTTTCAGTCTAGATCGATCCCAAAACCCCCACCAACACGATTGACAAAGGAAAAGAAGCTAGCGGTGGGTCTTTTAGAGTTGGTTTGCGCACACAATGTTACAATTATCAGGGTTATGGTCACTTTGCAGGTCAGTGCCCATCTAGGACTTTATTAGTACACGACCACGAGGGATGACCTAGGAGAAGATGAGGAGAAAGTTTATGAGCCAGGAGAGGACTGTTATGGGGCCGATAAGAATCAACTAGACTAGGGTATATTCAGAGCATATCCACTCGAGTACATCTTTCAAATATTTGCTTTGAGAACCCTAGACTTAGGATTATGCATTGTGCCCTGGCTCAAGCCAAAGTGAGCGATGACGGGTGTATGACTGTGATCTTTCACACCTTTGTGAAGCATATGCATAAATATAGTAAGGTGATTATTCATAGTAGGAGTTGCATTAATATTGTATCATCTAACCTTATTACATGCATAGGATTGCAACTAGTCCCCCACCCTAGTCCCTATAAGGTGTCATGGGTGGATGCCTCATCCATTAATAAATATTAAGGCGATATGTCTTCTCCCAATTCAGTTCAGATCATATAAGGACAAAATTTGGTGTGGTGTGCTACCTATGGATGTTGGCCATATCATCTTGGAAAGGCCTTGGCTTTTTTATATGGGTTTTACAATTTTTGGTCGCTCGAATTCGTGTTCATTCACTCATGATGGCAAGAAAATCAAGCTAAAACTTATACAACCTAAGATGACCGCTCCATAGGAGTCAACGAAAGGCAAGAGCTTGCATATTATAAGTCCTATAGAGCATAAGAGACGTAAAAGAGGACTCAGTTGTGTGTGCCTTAGTTGCGAGAGAGATTAGGGAGACTAGTTGGGAGGAGGTATCTGAAGAGGTAACACCGATCTTGAAGGAATTCCGTGATGTTATTCTTGGTAACATCCCAGATTGCCTTCCACCTATGCGTGATATCCATTTCGCTATAGACTTGGTACTGGGAGCTACACTTCTCATTTGTTACATTACCATATGAATCCCACTGAGTATGCTGAGCTAAAGTGGTAAGTTGACGAGTTGTTAGCTAATGGTTTTATCATGGAAAGCTTGAGTCCATGTGTTGTGTCAGCTTTCCTCACACCTAAGAAGGATGGATCATGGAGAATGTGTATGGATAACAGTAGCATTAATAAGATTGCAACTAAGTACTGTTTCCCTTTCTCTGGGTTAGACGACAAGTTTGATATGATGACCTGTGCCACTATATTTTCAAAGTTTGATTTTAAGAGTGGTTACCATCAGATTCGAGTCCACCTGGAGATGAGTAAAAAATGACCTTCATGACGACGGACGGTTTGTAAGAGAGGATAGTCATGCCTTTTGGCCTATCCAACACTCTTAGCACATTCATATGATTGATGACTCAAGTACTCCGGCCATTCATGGGAAATTTTTTAGTCATATACTTTGATAACATCCTTATATATAGTTGATCTAAGAAACAACATATAGACCACATGCAGTATGTATGCATTATCCTGAGAAAAGAGAGCCTTAATGCAAATCTTAAGAAGTGTTCTTCCATGACAGATCACGTCATCTTTTTAAGTTTTGTTGTTTCCTCAGAAGGAGTGTTCCTAACCCAGTTCGTTGTGGTTAGATTCGAACCCAATTAGAATCAGATCTGGACTTCATTTTTGTATTTGATTTGGGATTAATTTTTTTGTTTGATTAGGATTTGGTTTTTGTATTTTTATTTTATTTTATTTTCTTTTCTTGAGTGAAACCGAATCGGGTTAGGAAAATTTGTAAGCTTATATAAAGGATCTAGGTTGGTTGGTTTTAATCAATGAAATCTTGAGAATTAAAATTCCCCTCAAACCAGAGAAATGTCTACTCGGAATCCTTGGCGAGAAGCCTTAGAACCCTAATTTCTACTAATATTTTCCTTCAAATCCCTAAATTCGTTAGGGTTCTACATTAGCAAACATGTAGCAATTTTGAATCGAGGAAGAATGCTAGTGAACTTGGTTGGATAATTTATCGGGACTGAAAAGATATAGTAGCAATTCTGACAAGCTGTTTCTATCGTCATGCTGTGCTAACGAGCCGAGCCGAGCTGATTGCTAATTTTCGATACTATTCATTGGCTTAGCTGAGTCGATACTATTCATCAGCTAAGCTAAGCTGATCGAGCTAAGCTAAGCTGATCGAGCTGAAGCTAAGCCAACTCGAGCCAATCCGAGTTGACAGAGCCGACGCGAGCCCATTGGAGTTGGAGTTGATTGAGTTATTGACCAGTCAATGGCTCACCATTGATTGAGCCGAGCCGATCTGCTGCTACAATGCGGATTCACATTTTCCTGGGATTTTCTTTGATTTTTAGTATTTTCAGCATATTGTGACGATTGTTCAGCTATTTTTCAAGCATTTCGTGTAAAAAAATTTGATCCTAATCTTCTGGATTAAATCTGTAAAAGTGTTAGAGACCTTACATGTTGCTTGAAAGCTGATTTTCAATTCAGATAAGTTTTAATTTTATTAAATCTTTAATTGGTAAATTTCGAAAAATTCTCAGTTTAGTTTAGTTTAGATTTGTTGACATCTCTAATAACCGTATCAGTTTATAGTCTCAATCCGTGTGTTACATCATCATATTTAGGATTGTATTTTACTATAAAGATTTAGACCCTAAGATTTTATTTTATTTATTTACATAATTAGTGCACATATCTAGTTTGTGTTTAGGATCTTGTATCTGTATTTGTGACTAATTGTTATTACCGGTATCGATCTTCATCCAATGTTATCTGGAGCATGAACATCACATTATCGGTATTGATCTTCTATTTCCTTAAGGCTTCTCATATCTTTGTGGTGTAGTATTGGTGCCTCCAATGATCCCAGAAATGTTGGCCTTGTAAGTAGGCTTATGTGCACAACTTTTTATTATTGCAGTTTTGCCTATTGAGCTTCTTTATCAAACTTGTGATCACTAAATATGCCATCATCATATGATATATTCTGTCTTTTCACGTGAGTTTGGTCCCCGAGCAATCAACTTCGAAGTCATGTACTTTTAAAACCGGAAAACAACTTAATCGACCAAATTATAATATGATTAAATCTAAAACTAATATAGCTAAAGAGACAAATGGAGAGGTTAAGGTCGGAGAAACCTTATAATAAAAATCTAAAGGGGTCTAATGTTTTAAATATCATGGGTTTGACCATTTTGCTCGGGTCCCAATAAGATCGACTTAAAGGACATGTTAATAATGAGCACAGATTAATAGAAAAAGAATACATTCCACCTTATGACATGTTAAGGAAAATAATGATCTAAATGAATCTAGCACCCGCTTATAAGTCACTAGGTGTCTAACTATCACACTTAGGAGTAAAGAAAATTGGCGAATGATTAATGTTTTATTTACTTGCGTTAAAATTGGAGATATGGCTTTCAAAGTGATGATTGAGGGATATAGTTGTCAAATTAAATCGTCAATTCAGTTATAGGCAAGATAAATCTAAAAGTTAAATCTCATTCTTAGTCTTACAGTATTACATGGGTTGATGATAACTGACATTTTGTTACCAGGTATTGTCTAATGCATATCCAGTTTTCAAGCTATCATGATAGCATCCAATATGATGTTAACCAATAGATGCTATGCATATTCTGTTAGGCAGGTGTTGATTGTATGACTTAAATGTAACGCATTCGGGGGGAGCCAGCACATACATATTCATATTTAGAGGAAAAAATTATGTTGACCACTTATAGACTAAGTGTACAGTTGAAAATTAAACGGATGGATTGATCCGTAGCAACCCACTAGGTCCGAATTCATTAGAATTAGACTTTGACCTTATCCCTAATGTATTCCCTGAGAATTTTACATATGATTTGAGTGCTCTGCGTCTCGAAGCTTATGAAATTCTTGTAATTAATAATTATACTTACAAGTTACATAATTAAATAAAAATTTACGAGAATTTACAGTTAGGAATGACGAGATGATTAGCGTTTGTCCTGAGATGTTCATTTGTAGAACCAATAAGGAGACTTTGCATGCATCATACAAGTTTTTGACAAGCTTTACCGAGTGATGATTCTGATGTGATTGAATCAGGTATTTTATGATAGCTTAATGATAGATATTAATCGGTGGCATTCATTATTCGTCCTTCACCTGTATCATCATGTAGCTGATTGTGTTGTTTTATTCGGTTTGTTATTCCTGTCGCGATTCATCATGTGATGAAGTTTTTAAGGTGTGAAGAATGATGAGAATCCATTCAGTTTGGATTTGAGATAGTCTTTTTTTAAGATATTAATATTATTTGAGACAGAGTTTGATTCTTTTAGTTATATTATTTGAGTCAGAGTTTGAGTCCTTTTGAATTTTTTAGTTACTTTGGGTCTTTTAGTTATTTTAGTTATTTTAGAGTTTTAGTCGTACATTAAATGTAGTTTATGAAAGTCAAGTTTTAAGCATATATAAAGGCCAGAAACTTATTTTCTTTTCTTGAAGAGTTGAATACAAATTGAGAATTTTGGTTTAAACTTTAAGTTTTTTCAAACTTTAAATCTTTTGCATTAAAGGGCGAGAGTGGGCTTAGTTGCCTCGGTGAGAGATTCGAAAAATCTTTGCATAGGAGGCGTGTGAGTTAATTGGTGATCGTTAGATCTTTAGCGTGTGAGGCTCGGAAAGTTATCAAATCCCTAGATTCTTCTTTCCTGAGTTCCCCACCACAAATTTTGTTCCCTTTCGTTGTGCGTCATTAGGCCTCAATGAACAATGCTAAAAAACAACAGTGCGGGAGGAGTCGGTTGCGGATTGCATGCTTAGATACCACTTGCTGAATGAGTAAAGTTTGGCCACACTAATAATAAATAGAAGTAACAAGGAGATTAGACCAAGGACACTGTATTCATTAATACACGTACCAACTTATTATAAAACCACACTTGCTCCCTCTCTCTTTTCCAGCACACCACACCACACCACACTTCTTACTTGCAGTTTCTCACGTCTCTTCCTTTCTTCTTCTACTCGCATTCCTCAACACTCCACACTTCAATTTATACGTCTCCCAAGCCTGTCATCTACCCATGTGCCATCTACCCATACACTTACCACTCCCTAAATCTCGCTCCTCAAGCTCTCCATGACTTCATTCACCAAACACTTCCAGGTTTGTGCTAAAATCTCAATACATGCCACCTCAACTTTACTTTATGATGGGTTATATACATCGATTTATAAAATTTAGTTTACACATAAGACTTGTGTGTGCTACATCCATCAAGATTTCTGGGAAGCGTGTAAGCAGTTACGTCCAAAATTTTGTCATTGAACTAATCATGTCTAAATATGAGTAACCTGGATTAGAATAGATCAGATGAAAGCTACAGTGTTTTTCATTATTTCTTTGTAGTTGTTCCTGTGGATGTATATACTTATCAGTGTATGCCAAAGCAAACTTCGTAAATAAGGGTTTAAGGGAAATCAATGTCTATCTCATCTCACACATGAATATTATCACTTATAAATTCTATGGCGAGTTCTACATGGGTTTGGACGAGAACAAATTAAGTTATGTATATGAACTAGAAATAACCCGTGCACACAATGAATGGAGCCAAAAAACCCCCACAAACAGATGCGATGCATGCGCGCAAACGGAAAGGAGTGAGAAGTATGGGTGTATGTGTCGGTATCGTCGGGGGTGTAAAGGGTAAATGCAAAAAACCTGGGAGTTATAGTGGAAAACTCCTCTTGGGAAAAACGTAAATAAGTGAGATGTGGTTGATTTTTTGGGATGAGGAGGTAATGGCAACCATGTAAATAAGTGGGGGGATGTGTTTTTTTGTCCTAGGTGGCATTCCATGTGGCGATGTGACATTGCCACATGAGACAAACATGCCACCTAGGACAAATGTCCTCGTTTGTAATATAGATATGATTGTAAAATTCTAGGTATTTAAAATCAAATAGACATGGTTGAATAAAGGCTAGTATATGTCGCCATATTTTCACCTGTTTGATACATGTCTGCCTTATGTTTGTGTCGTTCTATTTAAGAAATTTCTACAAAATACTATCATGCCTAACATTAAGCTACTGTGAACGTGGATCGCTTCGATATGTGGTATGAAAATGAGCGTTTTTAGTTCAAAACATGGTACGCTAGGTAAGCTATATTGATGCTTATTAGGATTGAAATACATTTAATGGGAAGTTGAAATAAACTTTCCAAGATTACTAAAGCGTTCTGGTATATCTTTACATATTACACACATGTAGGTATGCATAATAGTTTATACTACAGAAGCAAAGAAGCATATCATCTTAGTTACAATGATCTTTTATTTAGTTTAAAAGGTTATTAAAAATTTACGGCATTAATTTTGACGCTCCAAATTTCCAAAGCACCACAATTCAGAAGCGGATCAAGAAATCAATCCCATCCTTATCTTCATCTTTTCGCTTTAGAGATTAGAAAAAGAATTCAAAAACATTAGTTGTCATCCCTAATACTTCCAGTTTTAGAACCTAGTTTGAAAAAAATATATAAGAATTCAACCGCTTCACTGTTTATCTTCTGCAAAATTGTCAACCGAACCCAATCCTCCATCACAAACCTTGTCAACTTCATCAATCTACAATCTTTTAGCCCCTTCTTGTGGTCATCTTTATCAACAAACCCCACCCCCATCTTTTGTCATTGTGCATTTCCTGGATTCATCAATTCCACGACTTCGTTCCACGGGCTCCTTTCAGAGCTATAACTGAATGTCACCACAATGTCGAATTTTTTCAGATATGAGGTCATCGTCAACACCAATGGACCTAAAGTCTGTCATCGCCAATATCTTCAATACCACCACATTAGTCAATGTCGGGAACAAAGATGACGAAGTACGATGGCGGTGATTTTTGTGTTCGGCTAGATCTAAGCTAAATTTGAAAATTATGGCTCAGATTTAACGACTTGACCTGATTCAACCGAGCCAAGCTGACAAAATATCAGCTCATGGAAGCTGACGAGAGCAGACTTCAGCCTATTTGAGCTGACCAAAACTGATCATCTCTTAGCAAATTTTAGCTGCACACATTGTAGATTGTCTAGGAAGTAGTTTTATTTCTGTGTTTGATTTTGCATTTAATAAAACCTGACTAGTTGTGCATGTTATGTATAGGAAAAATTATAAGACATGCATGGTTGACAATTAGGAACAATGCAACATAATGGACAAATATTGAATTTGCCAAAATGCTCTGAACCCTAAGACATGATCAAGACCAGTAGTATAGGTGCACTAACAGATGCTTTGGAGACACTCTATAGAAGGAACATACACTTCGTTGACACATGTAGTAGCTTTGTAGGGAGCTAACATGACCAAAACATCGAGATGAATAATGCATCGAGATATAGATCGCAGATGTTGAGGTACAGATCCTGGCCATGTCTTGATTATGCGGATAATATAAAAATAGTGATAGGCATGGTTGAAAGTACACTTCATTAGGGGTGCTAAACGTGGTTGAACAGTTTGAACCCAAATTTCTAAGTATATGTGATGTCTTATCTGTCAGATCTGGGTCAACCCGCTTGCCTCAGTTCCTAACCAGGCCTGGTTCGTGTTGATGATTGATAGGGATACACTTACGAATATTATTTGTATTTGTGAGTCTTTAAGTATTTTGGAGTCACATTGGATGGGTTAGGAGAAGTGTTAGTTTGTGCCCAAAAACTTGTATCTAGAATAGATGATTGAATAAATGAATATAAAAGAATTGCTTTGAGGAAAAGGATTATCTTTTAAATCTTTCTTGTGAGATGCGAGTGAGTGAGCACGAGAGAGCCTTGACGAGAAGTCTAGATCTCTGAATCTTTGGCATGCTGATTTGTCGGAGTGGACAGAGGATGGCATATGTGAGAAACTCTCAACATCCTTTATCTATTTAAAATCCATATTCATTTTTTATTTTTCCTCTTTAGATCTTCCGTTCTGTATCAATTTGGTATCAGAGCCAAGATCATATCTTCGCTCTTCTATTTCCAGATCTACAAAAAAATTCCAATTCATCGATTTCCTTCACACACACAAAACCACAAAATTTCCCAAACCCTAATCCAGCCGACACCCTCTTCTGCCACTCAAACCCTAATCATGTTTTCCAGCTGCCCCATTTCTTAAAAAAATCAAAATCTCAAAACCCTAGCCCTAATTGATGCCGTTGTCACAATCTCTGTCGCCTGGGTCCCCCATGACCGACGTCGCGCCCTCCTTGAGCCCCTTGAAGCATCGGCGACCCCACCCACAACTGAAAAATCCACAGTCGACGAGTATTCGTGTCAAAATCATCATCATTCGAGTGATCGAAGCTTGTCGACACCGCCTCTGGCAATGGCCGTGGCCACCGACCCCACCACACAATTTGCCTCCCTTAGGCGACCCTACAGACGAAGACTGTCAGCGAACCGCCATCAAGACTCACTGATTCGCTATCTCTGTCGGCTTCCAGCCCTTGTCGGTGTTGCCTCTGGCGATGGCTTGGGGGGCCGACCCCATCTAGACGTTCCTCAGCCCCTGGCGACTCCCCAGACAGAAGAGTGTCTACGAAACGCCGATGAAAATTGCCGGAGTTCAATGTCAGCACTGATTGAGCCGACGTTGCTACAGTGTTGGCTTGGGCGAGCCGATCCTGAGCTCCTGTCGAGCCGGGCCGCCGGTTCAGTCATTACTGTTTATTGGCTTGGGCGAGCCGACTAGGCCGCGAGCTGGCTCAGTCAAGTCGGTTGACTTGGTCAGCGGCTCAGCCGAGCCTGTTGACCTGGTCAATGGCTCAACAGTAAGCCGTCTCAATTTTCGGATTTTCTGGGCCATTTTCAGAGGAATTTTTGCGCAGCTTCCATATTTTGACGATTCCGGACATATTTGAAGTCTAAATTTAGTACCATTCACGCCAGTGGGTAGCTGACTCAGCTAACTACACGTCGGTATCATTCGTACAAGAAGATCAACTCTAGATTATGGGATACCACACTGATTACTACGATGAAGACTACACTGGTTATTCTCCTTAGAAAATGTATGATCGGGTCTCATATTTTTATGGCTTTGAAAGACAGGTATGGATATGATGATTGACAATCACATCTAGAATATATCTTCGTCATTTTGATTTTTCAGAAGAAAAGAAATATATATATATATATATATATATATATATATATATATATATATATATATATATATATATGCACATCACACGTTCAAAGGAGAAGTGCGATCCTGGTATAGACGACTTACACGTCATAGTCGTCGATGGTCAATGTTCAAATTTTGTCTTCAAGATCACTATTCTTCCAATCATCAATATACTCCACAAGCACCCCAACAATCTTCAAGCCCAACGATAAAGGTGTGGTCAGAAAAAGAGTTAAGTGAGAGCAACAAACGAATTCTTCAAGCGATTGAACAATGGGAAAGGAAAAAACATAGTAAACTCAAATCAGATCCTGACCTAAAGATTGAGACGCAGCTTGAGCATGAAACTGAATTGAAGCCTGAGTCATAATTAGAGCCCGAACTATAGATTGAGCTTGTACGACAGTCAAAACCAGAACCAGAGTTTGATCGGGTGCCTCATTTCGAACCTCAGCTAGAGCCTTATCCCAAGCCATCAGTTGAGCCTGTTCCAGAATTGTCAAAAGAAGCGTCACTGGATCCGATTGAGCACATTGAGTTTGTGATCTCAGATCCTCCTCCCCTAACCATAAACATGTGCTTGTTGAATGTTTTTTTATCTTTCATCAATTTTGAGAAATTATCAGAGGACGTGTTTTACCAATCTCATCATGATACATTTTAAAGTTCATGGACGCGTCTTTTCCAACTGCAGAGGACTATTGATTTTTGGCCAGCTCTGCTACTTTTGTCGTTCTTCACTAGGATGTGAAGTTCTCAAGCCGGGAAGAATGATAGGGACATGATTACGAATTTTAGTTGTATTTGTATTTTATTTTTGAGTTTGAGTTTTTAAGTATTTTGGAGTCTTTTTAGTATTTAAGTCTTTTAAAAGTTTAGTCCCACATCGGACAGGTTGGGAGAAGTGTTAGTTTGTAAGCCTATATAAAGGCCCCTAGACTTGTATCTTTAATCGATGATTGAATAAATGAATACAGAAGAATCGCTTTGAGAAAAAGGGATCTCTTTTCATTTTTTCTTGAGAGATGCGAGTGAGTGGGCACGAGAGAGCCTTGACGAGAAGTCTAGATCTCTGAAACTCTGGTATGCTGATTTGTCGGAGTGGGCAGATGATGGCCTGGGTGAGAAACTCTCAACATCCTTTATCTATTTAAAATCCATATCCGTTTTTATTTCCCTCTTTAGATCTTCCGTTTGGCATCAATGACCTAACCCGTGACCCAACCCGAGTTGACTCGAGTCTCCCACTTAAGTTTGTGTGTGTACTTAACATTAATAACAAAAGATAGCCATTGGTTAGTGTGAGGACTTTTTAACTTTGTAGTTAGGACGTTCAAGGTTTATGTCTTGCAATGAACTTGTTAATATTTTGTTGAATATTATTATTATAAACTAATAAATACATGCAAATGTTTACTTTTATCACCAATATTCATGTGGTGAATTAGGTAGCTTCTTAAAATTCTATTTGGAGGTCATAAGTTCAAGGCTTTATTATAGAGTATATTTTTTGTTCAATAAAAATAGAAAAAACTTAGACATGAACCGTACCTAAACCCAACCCAAATGTGACCTGAACCGATTTTTGTTATTAAGTTAGGTACAGGCACCCCAAATTTATTCTAGGTTAGGTAGGGTATACAATATTAGACCCAGATTAAATCCGGATTGGGTTAGGGTATACCCTAGTGCGGGTAGGCGCAAACTTGACTTAACCCGAGCTCAACCCTACCTGACCCGTTTTCCACCTTTATTCTTCTTGAAGAGTTTATGTAGGTGCCTCGTTTTTGATGGCTCACATGGCTCACATGCTTTCTTTTATTGTCTAGTCGTCATGGATCATTTCTTTGATTGGTATGACATGTTTGAGACCTATAGGATGTGACTTGGTTGAAAGAAATTATAAAGGCCTGTCAAGATGTTTTGGATTTCTGATCTGAGACATTAAAAGAGATTTGGACAGGAACCCCTAGATTTATAGGTGGAAATGAAGGAGAAGTATTTGCTCTCGTCGTATAGAAATCATCTGTTGGACCCGCCGAGAAACCTATATCAAGATAGTATGTTAGTTGTAATATATTTGAATAGGTTTCGACGATATGTTCGTTAAGTGTGATATTCAAGAGGACCTATGGCATACATTTTTAGGTTCTACATTGGATTGAGGATTGAGTTCCAGGACAAGATGCTTTGGTATTCAATCGTGTCTGATAACGAGCATGTTACTTGACATTAGACTATGGAATTTATTTGAACACACCTCTTGATAAATAGTCCACATTTAAAGCCGAGGAGCCACATAAGTGGCAAATAGCGAACACAAACAAATCTGAACCCATTATCACTAAGGATTTTAAAAAATAAAATCGTAATAGTGATGTCTTCATAGTTTAGAGACTAGGGGATCTAGTGTTTTAGATTCTGTGTATGGTTACCTTGCATATCAGTGTCTTCCGAGCAATCTATTTATTGAGATTCGCGGCGATGACCAAGACGATCATAGGCTTGTTGAGATATACCATTCTGCAAATGACATTGGCAATGCAGATGAGGATTTTTCAGTCTAGCATATGTTTACAAGTTGTTAGGTGTATGCTAGCTTAAACTTGGAATAAGGCAGTCTGGTGAAGAACTACTACTACCTTTTATACATGCATCATGACAGGAGACCAATCTTTTTGTTTGATGATTGATGTAGAGGTAGTAGTATTTATACATCTTCAATGTTGAGCAGACTGACCTGGTTGCGTGAGAACCTTGCATGGTCACCATTCACAGGAGATGAATGTTCTAAAGCCAGGAGGAGGAGGATGATTTGATTCATGCTCAGCTTGTTTTGGATTTTAGGCTTTATATGTTTCATGTATGCTTTGTAGTTTTTCTAAAGCTTTTATTTATTTTAATTGGCAACTCCACCATGGCTCAGGTTATAAATAAGTCAAATCAGTAATGTTGAGATCTCAACCAATTTAAAGCTCATCTAGAATGTACAACGGGCAAGCTCAGGGCATGTCCTTAAGGCTCGAGACACATCGATGCGTCAGACATGCCGCTCTTTCGTAGTTCCAAAAGGAAACCTCTAAGAGCAATCTTCAAACATATCTTTCATTCCAAAGGCAAATTCTTTTCTGTAATTTTGCAATAGACTTAAGATAATCGTAAGGAGTTGCATCCTTGCTAATCTCACAATGCAACTCAAATGATGCCTTAGGAATTATGCTAGATATGTTATCAGCGCTTAACTCAAGAGCATTTTGAACTACCAAGTGCAGTCTCAAGAGCATTTTGAACTACTTAGTGCGGCGACTTTGTGTCTGCTGTTCTAGTGACCAATCTATTATTTTGATCTTCAATCACACTTTTGGATTGGAAATGGGCTAGTACAATTTCTTTCCTATTATGAACAAAACATATTTGAATGATCTAAACCTTGCTACATCTGTGCCATGCTATCATGGTCTACTCAGCGCAACACGTGCAACATCCATAGATTGGAATATCACACCGGATGCGATTAACATAACTTAATAGCGAGATATGCACTAAACTATGTTGGGTAACAATATGAGCTGTTTTGTTGACCCAAGTACCGTCGTATGATCATGGATGAGGTTTATCTTCTTTTCCTATATATTCTAAAGTTGATTTAGTGATAACTTTCATGCAACTATCTCTATTAATCATGAATAATTTTTTTTGTCTTTTTATCTTCAGGATAAAAGACAATAGTTCTTAGCCAGTCTTCCTCATTCATATACATGGTTAGCATATACCTAATAACTTGTAACCAAGCACTAAACTGACATTAATCATCATTTGAATTGCAGGTGGCGTCTGCATGGTCGTAGACCTCAATAAGCTTAAGATGTTTAGATCAACATCGTGAATCTCAATAAGTAGACTCTTCGTAGGTTACTGATATGCAAGGTGACCATATCCATAGAATCTAAAATATTAGGTCCTCTCGACTATAGACTGTGAAGACTCACCGAACATAACCTTACCGTAAGATTGCCATCTGAGCAATGCCATCTGAGCAATTGCTCGTTGGCAATCATGTTGTTTATTTTCCACTTATTTAACTCCCTTGCTTTAAAAGTGGACTATCTATCAAGAGCATTTTAGATACGTCTTATTTCCTTAAGGCCAAGCGATACACTCATTAAAAGAATTGATCAAATCTGGAAGCATCTCACCTTAGAACTTAGTCCACAGTCTAGTGCAGAACCTAAAGGGTAAATCAGGGGTTCTACTGATTATTACACCTGACAAACAAATTGTTAAGTCATTCATATACTCCACACACTAACACACTACGTTGTCGTAGGTTACCCAACTGGTTTAATAGACGATCTATTAGATGGAGCAAATACTTCACCTTCAGCTTCTATATTTCTACCCAATAATCTATTGGTGGTCATCCTAATAGTTTTAAATGTTTCTTTATGGATTTTTTATACACCTTGGAATACTTCTACAATTTTATTCTTATACAGATCTTAGATATGACATACCAATCGAAGAAATGGTTTGTTTCATATAGCCAGTTAGAGAAGGCATGTGGATTATGTGAGCCATCAAAAGCGTATGCTTACCTTTACCCTTCGTGAAGGGTCAACTCAGACATCCTTATCAGTGTTTTGTATGTTATCATCAGAATCATCATGTCGCGCATGGCCTGGATCTCAAATCTTCTTCTATTTCTATCTCGGTGTGCCCTATTCATCTCAATGCGCGTGTCTTGTCGATTCTTGCTAGACTATTACTTATGCCATCAAATTGTCAGTTCTTTCTGGAGTGAATCTCAGAAACTTCTACTCATGCACCTAAATCTGCAAACTGAATCTTGATCATGGTTTAAGGCTCAGAGCATTTGGGCTAATTTATTAATTTTGTCCATGACAGGGTCATATTCCTAATTGTTAGCCATTTGTGTCTTATAATTGTTTCCACTATGTAGCATGTAAAGATAGCTGGGTTAGTGAAATGCATACTTAACAAACATATAGATGAGACATAACTTCCTAGCACAATCTGCAATGCAGTCAGCTAAAATAACAAATAAATAAAACTCAAAGCTAAATTTCTAATGCAATCCTATATGAATAAATACTGGCACACAAGTCAGAATATTAGAAAATACAAACTAAACAATAAATGCAGTTTGTAGCAAAATACCAATGCTTAGGAATCTAAAACAAGAGTTCAGAGAGTTTAAAAACCCAAACCACTAAAGTCAGAAGCTGAAAAATCGGCCCAAAAATCAGCCCAATTCTAAGCTGGCTGTTGATGCAGCTTAGAATTGAGCCGATTAACATTTTTGGTTCGGTCTCAAGCCAAAGAACATTAGCGACTCAAGTGGTTCGGTTGTTGCGTCAGCTCGATCGGATGAAGTCAGCTTAGGGTGACTCGCTTGAGCCGATTTACTATCAGCATGGCACGACCAAACTAAGTCAAGTCGACTTGAATCTAAGTCGAGATTTTCAAACTTGGCTCAAATCAAGCCGAGCCCAAAAATCACTATAAGCAAACAATTGGCAATGATGGATGCATTGGCGATGCTTAGGGCTTGGTGACGATGATGAAGTTGGGAAGGCGCAGTAAACTTCGGGAAGGGATGAAGAAGAAGAGGGTGAAGCAGAAGGAAAAAAAGCTGATGATGGTAGCGAAAACTGGTGGTGGCGACAAACTTTGAGTTTGAGGGTGATGATGATGACCTCAGTTTTGAATGAAGATGACAATGTTAATGGCATCTTTTGGTTGCAGGTGTGGAAACGAGGTGGCGGAACAAAGTTTGCAGTGGTGTAGGCAGTAGATTCTGGTGACTGTATATGATAAAGAAGATACATGCTTTTTTTATTGAAGATGACAATGAAATATGGCTGTAAGATTGCAAGTTGAAGAAGTTGCTGAGGTCAGTGTTACTTGGATATGGGACACACGCGTTAAGTGTCTGAATGTCCTAAAGTGTCCAACATGGCAAATCTTTAATTAGGATATGGGAACACTACTGCAATATAATGTATATTTCTACATTGTATGCCGTCTTTAGAGTAACTGTAGCTCTAGCTCTCTTCAATCTTTTTGTCTAACTACACTCATATTGAATTAATTATATAAAAAGAGCATGTCCTGAACCTGGGTGAACATGGGAGTAAAAGAAACACAAGACTCAAAAAAATTGTTTTTATTTCTTAATCATTTCCTTATGTATTCTTTTTCACATTTTCTTTCTATCCCTTCATTCTTTTTAAAGGATAACCATTCCCTCATGAATTTTTTGAGACGTGTCCAACTGTCTTGAAATGCCCAAGTGTCCAACATGACAAATTTGCGAAGTAATGAAGAGTATTGGTAACAATGGTTGAGCTTGGTGACGATGAAGAATGGGTTCACTCAATAGTTTTTGGCAAGATGAATAATGCAGTTCTGGAATTTTTGATGATGTCTAAAACGTAGATTATAAATTTGAGAGTGGAAGGGTTTACGGCTAGCGTTTTGAGATTTTTTTGCTTTTTTCTAAATTCTAAAGGAAACAAGGTGAAGATGACATGGGGATTGGCTCTGATAACTAATATGATGTAGTACAAAGTAGACATCGGATTTAGATATATATCTAGGGTCCTAAGGCCTTGGGAATTCAAGAAATTAAGATTTGGGTATATGTTTAAAAATTTGATAAAGAGATAGAATTCGAATCTCGTGCCCATATGCCTCAAACATTCATTCTTAACTCATCACAAGCAAAGAGATTCAAAAGCATCATAGAGTTCCTTATGAACCAAAATTAAGATTTTTCGCACAAAAACAATTCTTCTAATTCAATCATTTTGAAAGTGTTCAGCACATCATTATTATTTAAACCAACTACATGAACAACACGTGCAAATCATAAAATCAACTGAAATAATAGAAAATTTTAGAAAAAAATGATAGAACACATGGGCAACTCGTGAATTCTAAAATCAAATAAAATTTCAATCAAGCTTTGGCTGGATCAGATCGTCATTATTAGTATTTTTGGTTAACATCTAACACAAACATCTAAAAATTAATATGGCCATGCAATTAATTCTAAGGGAACAAATTATATGTACAAATGTGTTTTTACCATTGTGCAAAAGAAAAACTTTTAATTTCTAATTTTAAGTGTGTTTTCTCTATGTTTTATGATGTGGATGTACCAAGTATTGCTTTTCTTACAAATCATTAATTTCAAATGAAATTTGTTTGAGGTCATATTTAACCATGTTAAGTGGTTCTGTGTTGAATTGTCTTCAATCATGACCACCTATCCATCTTGGAAGTCTTAGTTTGGCTATATTCATTTTGACTGCTTTGACTTACATTTTAGTTATGATCATCTTGTTTGTTTTGACTTGCATATTCCTTAACCTTTTGAAGAGTTTGCCGTAGTTGGTCGTATTTTTATTTTCATAGAATTTTCCGTTAGTGATAACACATGGATCTGTTCTAGTTGGTTGTATTGTTTGTAAGATATAGGGTTTTCTATGTCCCTTTTGGGCCAATCTTCAGCTGCATATTGGCTCTTCATCTAGCTATATCTTTATTTCTTCTTGCATTCTCTGGGTTATAGTGCTAATAAAACTAAATTATTTACTCTGTTTATTTTCATGAGGGCTTCAGGTTATCATACTAGTGCACCCAAAATTGGTGTTAGTCCATCCATCCCTCCATCTTCCCCCATCATCCTTCATAACCTGCTAACCTAGATTATTAGGTTGATGTGCGCACAGCTGGTTGTAAAACTAAGTTCACACACTGATGCATGTCTCGAATTAATATTATGTGTACCATTTTAATTATTTAAAATTTAGTTAGTTACATGTTGAACGTTCGGTGTACAATTTTGAAACCTACATTTTTGGTTGAAAATTATGCAACCCACTACTACCCTGTAATGTCTATTAAACTCAAGGGGAGTGCATTGTTTATCATTAAATATAAGTAGGATATGTTGGTTGTAATATGCTGGCATATCATTAGTTAATCGTTCTTGGCAAATGTTCTAGGCTGATTTTGGTATAATCTTTTTCTCTCATACTACATTTTTGTTTAAAATTTTAAATGCCGTTTCCTTGCAGGACTATGGTATCGATTTCTTTGATCATAACCATCCAATTAAAGCATTTAGGTGTTCGTGTGGAAGCAAGCAATGCCGTGACAAGACTCGTAGAAGTATGTGCAATCAACTTAAACCGAAAGGAATTTAATCATGTGGCCATATAGCTATAATGCTTTTTTTTTCAGCATCGAGTTAATAGTCTATTTCACACACACACTCACTCACTCACTCACTCACAAAATAACTGATGCTATGCTAGCATATTCGTATTGTTCGTAGTAGTTTCTTTGGCAGTAAAAGAGATTCAAACAGACAGTGTCGATCATATTATTATCCCTTATATACAGAATATTATAACTTGATCTTTTGCATCAGTTGCTTTTTTGTGTGTGCATGTTTTACATCTTCTCCATATTGACGTCTATATTTCTAACTATTCGAGTCAACCATTTTGATATATCTTATCTGTAGAAAACTTGTCGGTGGGTACCATTGGGAAGAAAGATAATATTGGCGGGTGTGTGATGGGTGCATAAGCTTTGAGATTCATGCTAGATGGGTACTTGGCACCCATTTGACACCCACCTATATACTTTTCCGTGGGTGCCAGAAACTCAAGTGTTGTCCATCTTATTTCTAGACATTAGATAAAATGCACTTCAAATTCAATCAGTCAAATGAGAGACTGAGAAATGAAGACGTCATATTAAACATGTGAATGGTGAGTCAGTGCATGAAAGCAAAATTCCGAGAAACATGCACTCATTTCCTCAGGAAGAACTCATAGGAAGAACTCATAGATGTAGGCATCAAGATCTGTTCCTTACGTTTGAGGATTCAGTTCATTGGTTTGCGGAATATGATGATCCCCCCCCCCCCCCCCCCCCCCCCCCCAAAAAAAAAAAAAAAAAAAAAAAAAAACACGCACATGCGCAAAACAACAAAAACAAAGCGGTAGCAGCCTCCGCAACAACAATACTTAACCTGAAAAAAATGCATCCTTTACGACCTGGCTAAATTTGCTAATGATTTTTAAATGTACAAATTTAAGAGAAATTACTTCTGTGATTCAATTTTGCTAATCCAGTATCCTCTTTTTGGACCACCATCCTGAGTTCCTCACCTGACTTTTCTTTCAGAAGCTTAGGCAGATGTATTAGTTGTGAGGTGAAGCAGCAAAGCCTGTGATGAGCTGCGTTGCTTGGATGAAATTGCTGGTGAGAAGAATCTTTGTTCTAATGCGTGTCATTCCTTTTCTTCTGGCGGAATGCTCATTGCTGAGTTGTTGCTGATAAGAGAAAGAAATGGGAAATTCTCTCTTTGGGGGACTTAACACTGTTGATCATGATAATGGACGAACTGGCGTTGGTTTATACCATTTGAGGAACTTTGGGTGGATTGTTTGAGGGTTTCTCGAGGATGTAATCATACAGATGCGACAAGTTGCCCTTGGATTTTGAAATACTTGTTCCTGAGAAGTTTTGTTGCATAGGAGCTTAGTTCCCGCACAATAGGAAATTGGATTTTTGTTCCATGCATTTATGGCCTTTTCAAGAGTTTCAAAGACTTGCGGGTGTTATGCCAATAGAAGTTTGGATTTCATTTCTATAATCCACCTCTATTTACATTGAAAATTTCCTGTGTTGACAGCATACATATATTATTTTGATAGAAGGAAACCTGTTAGTTACATTGTAAACTTCAAAAAAAAGAAGGCCCAAAATACCTCTAGTAGGAAAAAGTTCAGCAACAGGCAACCAACAAGATCAAATAGGAGTAGCAAGAGCAGCTTCTTCCTTGTGAGATGTGGAGTCATGTTGGGAGTAATCAGTCTGCAGACCCGGGTTATCTTTTGGCTCCGTCATTGCTCCGATCTTGCAACTCGATTACTTTTTGGGAGCCTTTACAACTCGGGTTGCTTGGAATTACTGGCTCTGTGATTGTCCCGGGTTACTCTCGAAGGCATCACTTATCATTAAATACAAGTTGTTGCTGGTGAGTGGTGAGAGCTAACAAAATGGGGCACAAAATGTGGGCCCATGGACGGCGGAAGATGCCTTCAATTCATCGAGAGCTCTGCCCAAAAAGCAATCGATGCTCTGGGCCCATTGAAAACGACATGCCCTGCGGAATTTTCTCTGGTGCTTATTGCACATGAGCTTCAATAATCGAAGCCTTGTGATGACGCTCCGACATTAAACGAAGAGGACTACATGCACCGAAGGGTTGAGGTGTAGACAATGATTGCTATTCACTTTCGGGTAAAAAACAAATGAGAGAGAGTCTGAGTTAACAATTTGATTTGATCAATTTACCAAAAATAGGAATTTATCATTCTATACACCGAACGGTTCGGTGTTAATAGTCTTCCTCAAAACTTAAAAGAGGGTTTGGGGAAGAGCTCAATCGTGGTGATGCGTCTGAGCATTTGCAGCAAGAAGAAGATCCACGCAACGAACTGCGCCGCCAAGCATCGGATGCCAGAAGGCGGCGCGAGTTCAGCTCAGGCACGGGCGCAGCCCGTAAGGCAAATGATGCGGAGGCTAAGGTCTCAATGGAGGCTGATCGTCACGAGGTCGAGGCAGAGCAGGACGCGATTTGGATACGATCCCGATAGCTACTCTCAGAACTTTGACGATAGCTACTGAATCTCTCTCTTTTCTTTCTTTCTTTCTTTTGCTTGAAGCTATATGAATGCATCTGTTAATGTTGCTGTTTGATCATTTGCACAAAAGCCAGTTCATTTCCATTCACAATACACCCATTCACATGGTAGTTGTTAACAAAAGCAGAGCTTTTTAGGATATACAACTCGATTTATTCGCCAACTCGATTTATTCGCCAAAGCGAGGCTATGGCGCCTACCACATCTTTTTCTCGTACGAAATCCTCTGCTGCTCGCAGTACTCGAACAAGCTCCCATCAAAGCAGCGCCTGACGGCCTCCCTCGACAGGAAGCCCTCCTCGTCTCTAGCAAGCAGGTACAGGATCGACCACTCCAGCTTCGCCGCAATCCTGCAACACTTCCAAATCCCTCGTTAACAAGACATCGACCGTTCATCCTCCCAAGATCAACGATGTCTTACCATCCAAAGAAATCGAAACCCACTCGGTTGCCCTCTGTCATCGCCCACATCTCAGAAAAGGTTAGCTTGTCGGGCGTTGTCCGCGCGTACTTGCTGAAGATGTTGTCGAAGTTCGCTGGAAGGAATCTGATTACGAAGACATCAACGAAAGTTCTAATCATCAAACGACCACATACATTGCCTTTTTTTGAAAATACCTGCCCTCGGTGTCGTATGTTGCAGAGTCGCTCCCGTGCTTGTCCTTGTGTATGTTGGGTAGCTCATAGCCCCGTTGATGACAACGGCCATGACCAAAGAGAGAATCCAACCGAATCCAATAGCTCGACATCCTGAAAATTCAATCTCGATTGTAAGGACGGTCCTATTTGTTCGTTGAGTAGTGATGCTCGGATCGAGGGTTAAACCTGCGTAGGTTTCCCAGGGATATATGATGCCGTCGTCGTTTCGGTCGAAGAAGGCAACATGCTGCTGAAGAACGCTCATGTTACGAGGATCGTGGTCCGTGGATCCTTCCGGATGATAAATGTCTGGTGCTGTCAATGCTCTAGCCATGTCTGCACAGAGAGAGAAAATATTTCTGCTTGAATAATTTAATTATTTCAATAACAATCCAAAATTCACAGTTCACAAGCTAAAAGTATGAGGCCCACCTCACATTAATCCGAAGTATCAGAAGGAGAAAGGGGCATTAATAATTAGTTAAGAACTCACAGGGCTTAGGGATTGAATCTTCGAGGTTTCTTCTAACCAGCCTTTGCCCCGTCACCGGAGCCTCCTCCGCCGCCGTCGCCATCGACACCATCCTCTCCGACATCTTCCTCCCCCTCTCGAAAACACCTCTCTCTCTGCTCTCTTTGCTTTCTTTGACGTGGCTCAGAGCACAGCGAATGCTTTGGGCTCAGAGCACAGTTCACTGTATAATATATAGAACATTCAAGGTCATTTGGTCGGCTTCTTTTCTGAGTGCACGGAGATTTGAGGTGGCGAGCTGTAGGGATTGAAACGTGACACGTGCTATATGCTACCGCAACACGTGTAGGCTTGCATGGTCCGGACGGTGCACGTAGCACGGTGGCTTTGATCGGCATTATTTGTCGGCTGCACGCGGCCGGCTTCCTCTTCGGGCCTGTCGTTAATGAAAATATGAAAAGATTAGGGAATTAAGATTTCCTCATTTTTAGTAATTGGTAACTCAAAAACATTATCCTATACTTAATTGGAAAGAATTTGAAGCCCAGCCATCTTTGACTGTTTTGGGTATAGAACACATAAGAGGTGAAAGGAATTTTAAAAATGATTATGAATTCTTATTGTTATTGTACTTTGAGGGAGAGTTTGTTTTGGGTGATCTAGTATCCCCGACAATTTTGTATTGGGAAAAATCATTTCCCCTTTCAAGTATGCCAAAAAGGCTGAGCCACATGAATTTCGATGTTTTCTTCTTTAATGTTTTACTCAAACTTTGGAGCCGGTGTGCTTGATCGATAATTGATTTAATGGATTATATCAACAGGCTGGTATCAGAGCATAAGATTCATCGGTTACACATGAAATGTCATCTAGTCCAAGGGTTGAAATTCAAAAGCTTGATGAAAGCATCATGTCAGCTTATGGCAAGTTCATGGCTTCAGATGCTTGCTTTCCTTGTTGACTAGGAGTGGGAAAAAAAACCCCCAAGGAATGATTCTTGCTTTCCTTGTTAACTCGCGACTAGGAGTGGGCAAAAAACCCGGTTCCGATTCCGAATCCGGTTTCGAACCCGAATTTTGTTCCGAATATTCGAACAGTTTGAATTCGGGCAAAAAAAATGAATCAAATTATTTCGGAATCGAAAACCAGAATGAACTCTCAGAATACAAATCCGATCGGTTCCGAAACGCAGTTAGGATAGTGCACTGCACGTTAGCACTTTTGTGAAGATGCTCCAAAAAAACCTATTTAAAGCACACTATATTTTGAAATCTGACAAATGTGGGACTATTTCATGCCCTTCTTCCTCTCAAACCTCCCTCCTGTGCGTGTCAGCTGCTCCGATGTGGGACCGGGACCTTCTGCTGCTAGTACGGCGTTAGTTGTGACCGCACCACTACATGCGTCGCTGACCTCTCCATCCGTAGAGAGTCCACCGACCCGGTCATCACCCGCTCCGACCGCTCTGGCATCATGACCGGTCATAACTCCTCCGTCATCAACCTCCCCCGCCTCTCCTTCCTCATCCTCCTCGACTGGAAGCAGATCTCCGGCGACATCCCCCTGCATCAACACCCTCGCTGGCCTCTGCCTACTCGACCTCCTCGACGGAGATGTCGTCACCCTCAAGATGCTGAGCCGAGCTCTGGTGGCAAAGAACCAAATCCGGTTCGATACATGAGCTCTCATTTTGTCCCACATCGGTCGCATTAACTAATTAAAACTAGTTTATGTTAGTGTTTTGAGCCCGGCTCAACGAAATTATTGAATACGAGGCCCTTCGCGGAGTCGGAATCGTTGAGGCATTGCTTCTGGCCTAATCGGAGTCGGATTTCGGATCCAACGTCTTCATCCGATTTCAAACCAGAACCCGAATTTCTGAGTCCGGTTTATTAGAACTGGATGCCGACTAATTTTTTCTCGTCCGGATTAAATCGGATCAGAATCAGATTTTTCAAAAAAAAAAGGGGTATATGTGAAGAAGTTGGCTCGATTCCCCGCAAGAGAAGTAGTTGTTTGGCAAACGAGTTATCTTGTGCAGAGCTAACTCACTCGACTGTGCCTGGATTCGACCTATCTGACTCTGCACAAGTCAGATACAAGGATGCTGGGCAAGTGGCTTCGTCAGCGCAGTTGGGTCGTTCGGTCGTCAGTTCGATTCTGAAGGTCGAACACTCGGCGTTGGGTCGATGGGTCGTAACGTGGTTAGAGTTCGTGTTCGGTCGATCGGCCGTTTGAAGGCTCATATGCGAGGCTTGGCACTTGGGTTGTTCGACACAGAAGGAAGGTCAATTGGTCGAGCCCACTGGGATGCGGCGGAGGCCCATTAGGGCACGGTAGCATTAATTGCGTAGAGCGGCGATTGGATCGGATAACATAATTGTCGGGATCCGTATTAGGAATTCCTAGCCAATGATGACACCTAATGTAATCTAGGATTATATATAAGGGGGTTTTAAGTTAAGGTTTCGTGTGGAACACTTTTGTATCCTTTGTGAGAGCCGCCATTTGTGAGAGTCAACTTTGAGAGATTGTATTATGAGCTTTTGGAGAGATTTTGTGTGCTTCTCCTTCGTTGGACAAAGAGAAGATTTGTATTGTTCTCTTCTTTCGTAATAAAGCTCATCAGTGTTCCCCCTTGGCCGTCCACGACCTAAAAGCAATATTGTCTGTGCTCTGTTGTTTGCTGCTGATCTTTCGTTCTAGGTCGTAACGTGCTTAGAATCTCAGTGGTATGAGTGGTTTTAGTTAGTGTAGGGTGTTTGTTCGTGTTAGGTTAGTGAAATTCTCACGTTTAATGTTTTCAGGTTTTGGTCTGTGTTTTCAGGTTTAGATGTTGTCGATAGTTGTTATATATTTTGGAATATTTTGGAATGAAATCTACTTTTTTGTTTAAGTCGATTTATATTTGTGTTGACTAATTTGGGCTTGATGATTATTCTTCTCAATTTGATCTATACATTACGCGAAAATATTAGGAAATGTGGCAGAGCGTTATGGGATTTTTTTCCATTTTTAAATTTTGTATAATATATTGCAAATAATACAAATTGACGAGGCCTGATTTCCAAAAAAATAAATTATTAATTTATTGGGAAATTATCAAAATGCGTCAATTCCTCTCTTTCTCCCATTTGTGCGTTCTGCTTATTTCCACTGATGAGAAGGGATGCAACAGCTGTAAGAACGAACATAATCAAACATTTTATTCATTCATCACGAAGGCTCAGCTTTGGCGCCCGCGCCGACCCCGGTTCGGCGTCTGCCCCCGCTAATTTTTTTACGCTAATTTGTTATTCCGCGTCGAACACGTCCGCTAAATTTATTTACGCTAATTTGTTATTCCGCGCCAAAGACGCCGAATTTGTTGTTCTACGTTAATATCTCGAATTTGTTGTTCCACGTCGAAGGCGCTTGCTAAATTTTTCCGCTAATTTGTTATTCCGCGCCGAAGGCACCCACGTCGAGTTTGTTGTTCTACGCTAATGCACTTTTGTTAGCAAAATGTGTGCGGTGACTAGCGGCACTACCTGGCACGACGACGAGTTTGTTGTTATACGCTAATGCACTTTGGTTAGCAAAATGTGTGCAGTGTCGCTTGGCGCGACGCTGATTTTGTTGTTCTACGCTAATGCACTTTGGTTTGCAAAATGTGTGCAGTGACTAGCGGTCCTGCCCGCGCCGGAGGTGCCGGCTAAATTTTTTTTCGATTAAATTTTGGAGGGTGAAATAATTTTTGGGGAGAACAAAGATTTTTAGAGGATATCTTAAATGAACCGTGCCCTAGGACGCCCTCGTCGAAGGTACATTTTTATTCGTTTAAATTTTGGAGGGGGTTGTTCGATTAAATTTTGGCGGGGGATTGTTCGATTAAATTTTGGCGGTGGAAATAATTCTTGGGGAGAACAAAGATTTTGAGAGGATATCTTAAATGAACTGTGCCAAAGGGCGCCCCCGCGCCGAAGGCGCCCGCTAAATTTTTGTTCGATTAAATTTTGGAGGGGAAAATAATTCTAGGGGAGAACAGATATTTTGAGATGATATCTTAAATGAACCGTGCCCTAAGGCGCCCGCGTCGAAGCTACATTTTTGTTAGTTTAAATTTTGGAGGGAGAAATAATTCTTGGGAAGAACAAAGATTTTGAGGGAAAATCTTAAATGAACCGTGCCCGCGGGCACGGGTTATGACTAGTATGATTACAAAGGAGACACAAGAATATGGACATTCAGTCCTTGTTTCTTCATATAAAAAAGTTATATGAAAAGCAATCATGAATCAATAGATTCAATATTTCGAGACAATTATTTCCAAACTGAAATTCAGTACGCAGTAAAGAATCTAGCGAACAGCGTAAAAGCACACAACATGCAAGGACACACAAGAATTGGTATCGCAGTTCGGTGCGCACACCTACATCTGCGGGGCCACGCCCAGAAAACTGAATACTTCACTAAAAAGATTGGAGAATACAACTTCTACAATTCACGCTTTAATAAGGAAGAACACCCTCATCCTTAAAACAAAACAAACCGTGAGGGGATGATCGCAATCAACCCCGTGAAGTATTCTTGGCAAGCTCCCCTTGCCTGCAAGCTCCCCTTGCACCACCGACTCGATCAACTCCCTTGATCCTGCGTAACGCAGCCGTCGGCCTCCCTCCCGGAGAATATCCTTGAACTTCTTAAACTCAAGCGTCAACCCTAGCCGCCAATCAACCCATTGCTTAAAAGGCAACGGCCCTGCCATCTTTGGTTCAATTTCTACGCAGGTAATCAAACCTAGATTCGGTTCCATCTTCAGCAACAACTGCACCATCTTCAACACGAAGGAGATCCCGAAAGATCCTAAAGTGGCGGTTACGAGATCCCGATAGATCCGAACGTGGCAGCGGCAAGAGTATTGATTTGCCGAAAATCTCTCTTCAACCGATTCGCAAGAGATAACGCACAATCAACAATAAATCATTTAATAACCACCATACGAGCAGAAACAACAAGATAGAAAATAGCGGAATACGCTGGCTCCAGTTACGCATACTATTGAGCACCACGGCACCAGATATGCAAGTAAGCATATTTTGTTGAACATCCTGGTCCAACAATCTGTTCAACAAAATGTCCAACATTCTCTTCTACATATGGCAGGGATATCAACCTATCCAACATTCTCCAGTGCCACATATGACAAGACGCATACTAGAATGACCACAGAATAAATCCTAACAATCTCCCCTTTTGTCAATTGGTGGCACAACATACGGTATGATAGAAGAGAAGGTCATTGATAACTTTTCAAACTCCTGAAGCCACATTTAATCAGTAGACGCTCAACACCCAGCACAACGACATTCAACAATATGTTCAACAAAACGACCAACGAGGTCCAACAAGACTTCCAGCATAGACTTCCAACATAATAGCCAACTATGTCCAACAAAACTTGCAACATAGTATCCAACAAAACTTCCAACAAACCACCCAGCAAAATATCAGAGAGAGAGAGAAAACAAAGCATACCACATAAATTCTCCCCTTTTGCGCCACCAAAGGACAAATACTTCAGAGACCTGCGGAGGGACCACCCCGGAGAGAAGACAGCTTGCTCTGCAATAGCTCCTTGTGGCGATTCAGAAGAACTCGCTGGCTTTCAAGAACCAGAATTTGATCATCAATATTTTGAAGGGCAGTTTCGAGAAACTGAATGTCAACCGTACTTGCGGAGGAAGTAGTAGCATTAGCAGAACCGAGTGGAGGAGACTGAGATGCAGGAGGCACAGAGCCAGAAGGTTCAGCATTTGGAGGTGGAGACAGATTATCAGGAAAAGAGGGCACCACCTCAGAGATATCA
This sequence comes from Scilla litardierei, assembly GCA_030789695.1. Lineage (NCBI taxonomy): Eukaryota > Viridiplantae > Streptophyta > Magnoliopsida > Asparagales > Asparagaceae > Scilla > Scilla litardierei. The sequence continues at coordinate 6,743,185 of CM061138.1, read as the reverse complement.
TTGAGTTTACCAGCCACTGACTTAACTGTATATGAGATACTATCACAGGTAGAGGGAAGATCCGAAGGAGACAAGGGCACCTTTTGAGCCAATAGCAACATGGAGATGAGAGCTCCATGAGGTAAAGAGGTCCCGGAGGAAGAGAGTTCAGCATAAGATATGATAGAATCGAAGATGATTCTTCCCAAATTGAACACCTGAGACGTGCCAGCAGAAAACAATAGTTTGCACATGTCCCTAGTGACTACTGAAACATTGGAGGTGGGCAACCAGTTTCGAGTAGCAACTTTGAATAGAATAAAATACTTTGCAGTCAGTGCTGAAGAGGGAAACACAGAAGACTTAGTAGGCCAGCGTGACAACTTCCCAGCAGTCACGACTTCAATCAGACGATCAAAACTCACTCCAGAGGTGTCACCAAACGCAGGAACAGATTGAGAACATTTCCATTCTAACAATTTGTTCAGAGATGCAGGAGAGAATGTGACAATCTTTCCTCGGACATAGTTTCTGAAATTCCAACGAGAGGATCCATCACTAGCAGATTTGGAGAGATTACAGTAAAACTCTCGCACCAAGGTAGGATAATAGACGCTGAAGCATGTGGCAGCATGGATAAGACCAAGATCTTTCAGAATAGATTCCAACTGAGTTTTGTCAAAAGACGAAAGATTGAGGATTTTTTCAGATATAAGAGGTTTCTCGGAGTAAGCTGGCCATCTGTTCTTACGAGATTTGTCAAAAAAAGTTTTGCTCAGAGCATCTGAGGATGTAAACGAGGGAGGGCGACAAGGAGTAGACGCTGAAAGTTTAGGTCGCTTGGAAGGAGAGGACTCAGCACTCCTGGATGGTGGAGGAATAGGACGCTTCTTGGACACAGATCTACTCTTGCGCATATAAGAGGACAGGGGAGGATCATTTTCATCAGGTGACTCACATGTTGAAGGATTTGTTGCAACATTTTGTGCAACAAAATCTTCATCACCATCCTCCATACGGGGAATAGCATCAGTAATTGACCCAGAAATATCACCATCAGCAACAAAAGAGTCTTGAGTCACGCCACAACGATCAGCAGAACCTGTCAGAGTCTCAGCAGCAACAACAACATCATCTTGACCAACTTGCATAGCATCAGTTTCTGGCAGCACTGAGGGAAGATCCACATCTTGGCCAGTCAGAGGTTCTCCTGAAATGTCTAGATTCATAGGACCAGGGACCAACCCCACAGCATCTTTGGGAGACTGCCTATTTTCAGAAACACCACCGGCAGGCTCCGCAACTCCACTCGACACAGTTTGACCCACAGAAGAGTAGTCAAGGCATGCTCCTTGGACACAAACATCATCTTTGGGTTCTCTTTCAGACTCAGGCACTTGCTGAGAGAAGACAGAAGATACAGGCTGAGCACCTTCATTTGAATCAAGATTATTGACATTAGCCACATTTTGAGCGGTCACATCATCTTCACATCTGGGAGACAGAGGGACAGGGACCTCTTCCTGAGATGGAATAGTAGGCACAGTATCAGCATCAACATCAGCTTCCATTTCAACATCCTTGTTCATCTTTTCATCACTTTGCACAAAAGAGTTCTCAGAGAACATATTAGCCGATGACGCTCCTGAAGTCCCTCTCGACTTAGGCAAATCAGCAAACACAGGGGAATCTTCAGAATCAGAGATGTCTATCACATCAATTTCGGAGATTTTGACAAAAGATGTCGGATTCCAGGTGCGAATGACAACTTTTCTATCTCGAGGAACTCTCACGCTCATAACTTTTCCCAAAATCTTCTTACGCATCAGACTTTTAAAATGAATATGAGATACATCCACATAAGAGAGATCCAATTCTTTTCCTGTTCTTCTCAAATACCAGAACCAGTCTTGGATAGTAACCGGATCAGGATAGCATTCATCATCATCATATACATCATCATCCTCGGGAATTTTGGGAAGGGGGAATTCAAGAATTGGGGAAAAGTTCACCAACTCAAAATTCGAGACTTTGGAAGGATGCATGCTCCCAAACGAGGAAGAAGAGAGAGATGGAGAGGGATTACCACTGGAGGTTCTTTGCACAGGACGAGGAAACACCCCTTTACGTTTAACCGAAGAAGACGAGGACGGCGGAGCACTTTTCCGAGCAGAAGATCGTCGAGAAGACCGACGAGGGGGCAGAGATGATTCTCCCGACTGATTTCTAGTCATGGTAGACAAACTGGGAGAAGCATCAACCAAGCCAATTTCAAGAACCCTAGAAGCGGGTGAAGGAGAATCTTGGAGAAAGATTTGAGTTGAGGAAAAAGCAAAAATGCGCCTTGGGAATGAAAAGAGGTAGAGGGTAATAATAACGGGTAATAAAATAAACGAGAACAGAAACCGACCCGTCAGCAGAGATTGAAAGACCCTCATAGTGTTGCAACAAACTGTTGCAACAAAATGCACAACACAGGGGGCGACATTAGATACGACACAGCCCTAGGGCTTGCCGCAATTCCTCAAATCTGGCTGAATCAAGAGGCTTTGTAAAAATGTCTGCTAGTTGATTAACTGTAGCAACATACTCCATAACTAGGGATTTCTTCTCAACCAGCTCTCTAATAAAGTGATGTCGGATGTCAATGTGTTTCGTTCTAGAATGCTGAACAGGATTCTTGGAGATATTTATAGCACTCTGATTGTCGCATAAAATAGTCATGGCTCCTTGTTCCAGACCATAGTCTATCAACATTTGCTTTAACCAAAGCAATTGTGTACAACAACTTCCTGCAGCAATATACTCAGCCTCTGCTGTAGATAACGATATAGAGTTCTGTTTTTTACTATACCACGACACCAGATTGTTCCCCACATAAAAACACCCTCCGGTGGTGCTTTTCCGATCATCTGTATTTCCTGCCCAGTCAGCATCACTATATCCTGAGACAAGAGTATTCGTATCCTTTGTATACCATATACCATAGTCTGCAGTTCCGCTGATATACCTGATAATCCTTTTTACGGCAACAATATGAGATTCCTTAGGGCTTGCTTGATAACGAGCACAGACTCCAACACTAAAGCTGATATCTGGTCGGCTAGCTGTTAGATATAACAGGCTACCTATCATGCTTCTGTAAAGAGTAACTTCAACATCTCTTCCTCCTTCATCCTTAGAGAGTTTTTCAGATGTGCTCATGGGAGTCCTAACATGTCTGGCACTTTCTAAACCAAATCTCTTGACAAGATTTCTAGCATACTTGCTCTGCGAGATGAATAGACCATCCTGACACTGTTTAACCTGGAGCCCAAGAAATACATTCAACTCACCTACCATGCTCATTTCAAACTCCCTTTGCATGAGGTTGATAAACTCATGCACAAGTTGTTGTGATGTTGAGCCGAAGACTATGTCGTCAACATAGATCTGGGCAATCATCACACTTGATCTTGTCCTTTGAACAAATAGGGTCTTATCAGCTCCTCCTCTTTCATATCCCTTTTTGAGAAGATACGTGGTCAATCTCTCATACCAGGCCCTTGGAGCTTGCTTCAGCCCATACAAAGCCTTCTTCAGCTTGTACACATGATTCGGAAGAAACGGATCAGCAAAGCCTTTGGGTTGTTCAACATACACTTCTTCATTCAACAACCCGTTTAGAAAGGCACTTTTCACGTCCATTTGATGTAGTTTGAAGTTTAAGCTACAGGCAACCGCAAGTAACAGTCTAACAGATTCCAACCGTGCTACAGGGGCGAATGTCTCATCGAAGTCAATGCCTTCCACTTGGGTATACCCTTGAGCAACAAGCCGGGCTTTATTCCGGGTGACATTTCCCTTCTCATCTGTCTTATGTTTGAATATCCACTTTGTCCCGATGACATTAGTTTCTTTTGGTCTCTCCACAAGACTCCAAACGTCATTTCGTTGGAATTGGCTTAGTTCCTCTTGCATAGCCGAGACCCAGAAATCATCACCAATTGCTTCCTTCACATTTTTGGGTTCGATAGTAGATAGAAAGCAAGCATACCCAGCCAGATCTCTGTAATTAACACGACTAGTACCTCTGGTGCGACGACTGTCGTGAACGTCACCAATGATTAGCTCCGGCGGATGATCTCGTATGATCTTTGTAATTCCCTCAGCATCTTGAGCATTTTCAGCTTTTACTTGGGTTGACTCCATGTTGGCAGTATCCTGTGTTGCAACAATTTGTTCAACATGGTTCTGTTTGGTCTTGTTTGTTGCAACATCACTTTCAACACGAACATCATCTTCATTTATGTCTTCTTGGACTCCTTTCTCACCGGTCAGAATAGATTCTCCCTGATCAAAATCATCAACCACAACGTTAATGGATTCCATCATGACATCTGTTCGTTCATTCAGCACTCGGAACGCACGACTCCGTGTAGAATACCCCAAGAAAATTCCTTTGTCACTCTTGGTGTCGAATTTCCGTCTTGGTGTTCGATCTTGCAGGATGTAGCACTTGCTTCCAAAAATATGAAAGTATGAGACATCAGGCTTTCGACCTTTCCATATTTCATATGGAGTTTTCTCAGTCAGTGGTCGAAGATAAACCCTGTTGATGGTGTAACATGCAGTATTAATCGCTTCAGCCCACCATTTAGTATTCACTTTTCGAGCATTCAGCATAACACGAGCCATTTCCTGAAGAGTTCGATTCTTCCTTTCGACAACTCCGTTTTGCTGAGGAGTCTTAGGAGCCGAGAATTCATGTCCTATACCTTGTGCCTCACAGAATTCAGAGAATGAGTGATTCTCAAACTCTTTTCCGTGATCACTACGGATTCGAATAACTTTCCCTATGTTGTCTCCTCTTTCTACTTGAAGACGAGTACACAGGTTTTTGAAAGCATTAAAAGTGTCTGATTTTTCCTTCAGAAAATCCACCCAGGTGAAGCGTGAAAAATCATCAACACAAATAAAAATGTACTTCTTACCTCCGACACTTGTTTCTGAAGTGGGTCCAATCAGATCCATATGCAGTAGCTCCAGAGTTTTTGATGTTGTGATATTCTGAATTTGTTTGTGACTAATTTTCTTCTGCTTCCCCAGTTGGCAAGCTTCGCACACTCCTTCCTTCTTCTTGATTAACATAGGCATTCCTCGGACAGCTCTTGCTTTGGAGATTTTCATTAAGGTCTTGAAGTTAACATGGCCTAATTTCTGATGCCATTGTTCAGAAGCATCAGTGGTGATACTCAGACATCTGTCCGGTTCTTGCAATAGGTAGCAGTTGTCACTGGATCTTTTTCCAGAAAGAATACATACTTTATCACTATTAAACACAAGGCATTCATTTTTGTTGAACCGAACCAGCAGCCCTTGATCGCACAGCTGACTTATACTGATAAGATTAGCCTTTAGATTTTCAACATGCATCACATCTTTCAATTTCAGAGTTTCTGTCACATTGAGATTACCTTTTCCGATAACTTTGCTTCTCTGTCCATCCCCAAAGGTGACATGACCTTTATTTCCAACAATGTACTCAGACAGAAGTCCCTTGTTCCCTGTCATGTGCCGAGAGCACCCACTGTCAAAGTACCACTGATTTTCTGCAAAGGTAGCTAAAGAGGTGTATGCGACCATACTGACCAGTTCCGACTTCTTAATCCATTTCATGCTTGTCTGTTGCTGTGGATGAACAATATTTCTTCCTTCACTCACATGCTTCATGCGCCTGAAACACCTCCAATCATTATGTCCTATTTGTTTACAGTAACTGCATATAAGCTGTCTAGGAGTAGCACCTCTTCTGTTCTTTCCTCGAGGCTTCACCTCATCATGTGGACTCCATTTAACATGTTTCTTAGCGTTGAGACTACTCCTAGTCTTGGGTGTGTGAAAATCGCTTCCTCTGTTGTACCCAACTCCAGTTCGATCTCCAGCAACTTTTCCCATGTTGAGGATGTCATTGAGTTTGGTTTTCCCAGAGTTCCATCTGTTAACAGTGCTTTCAGCCTTCTCAGCTCTCATTATGGCTCTCTTCATGTCTCTCTCACAGTTTCGGAGACTTGCTTCAGTCTTCAGAAGTTTGATTTGATATGTATTCTTCTCACCCCTCAACTTAGAGCATTCATCTTTCAGTTTCTTGTTGGTTTCACAAATCTCCATCCATTTGTAGAACATAGTTTGATAGGCTACGCGGATTTCCTCATCATCAATATCTTCTTCACTCCCGACTTCTGATTTAGCTTCACTGTCAGAATCAGCTTTGTTTGTTGTAACATTTTGTACAACATGTTCTCCCTTGTGCTTCGTTGTAGCAGTACATGTTGCAACATTATGTTCAACAAGGCTGGCGAGCTTGCCTTCAGATTTGTCATTCAGAATAGCTGTGAACGCCACATAATTACTGGTTACGTCTTCATCTTCCTCGCTACCTCCAGAGTCTTCATCGCTCCAAGTGCTGGCAAGAGATTTCCCTTTTAGCTTCTTTAGAGTGTTTGCACACTCTGCCTGTATATGTCCGAAACCTTCACATTCTCTACACTGTATTCCCTTTCCTTTGTTTTTAGACTCATACCTTTGTATAGGACGACCAGTATTCCTTTCACCTGCAGGAGGTCCTGTCCGCACCTTTTTATTGGTAGCTTTAAAATTCTGACCTTTGTTGCTGATCTTCCTCATCATCTTGCTAAAGTTTTTGGTGAGAAGCGCGATATCATCTTCGAGTTCTGTCTCATCATCAGATTTTGATGGTTCACTGGCTTCAATCTTCAAGGCAACACCCTTCTCCTTTTTGTTTTGTTTGAGATTCATCTCATAGGTCTGTAAGGATCCCATGAGTTCGTCCAATCTCATGGTCGAAGTGTTCCTTACCTCCTCTATGGCTGCAATCTTTGCTGAAAATTTATTTGGCAGGGACCTCAGAGTTTTTTCAACAAGCTTCTTTTGTGAATACTTCTTACCCAGTTGAAATGCCTGGTTAGCAATATCTCTCAATCTTCCATTGAACTCTGCAACCGTCTCGTTTTCGTTCATCCTTAGATTTTCAAACTGGCTGGCGAGCATCTGTAATTTTGAGGCCTTAACAGTGCTGGTTCCTTCATGCACATTTTGAAGAATGTCCCAAGCTTCTTTAGCATGCTCACAAGTTGATATAAGCTTGAACTGTTCTTCATCAACGGCAGTAAAGATGGCGTTAACCGCCTTAGAGTTTCCTAAGGCAGCACGTTCTTCATCAGAATTCCAGTCTCTCACAGGTTTGAAACTCTCCTTACCTTCTTTGTTGACTTCAACCGGAGGATTCCATCCTTCAACTGTAGCAACCCAAGCTTTTTCATCCAAGGACTTGATAAAAGCTCGCATACGAGACTTCCAATAGGTGTAGTTCGATCCAGTAAGCAAAGGGGGACGAGTGACCGAAGCGCCTTCTTTTGTGTTCATGATCAGCGTACTGACCTACAGGATCACATCCACTTTGAAAGAAGGTCAAAGTATTGTAGATGACAGGCTCTGATACCAAGTGAAATTCAGTACGCAGTAAAGAATCTAGCGAACAGCGTAAAAGCACACAACATGCAAGGACACACAAGAATTGGTATCGCAGTTCGGTGCGCACACCTACATCTGCGGGGCCACGCCCAGAAAACTGAATACTTCACTAAAAATATTGGAGAATACAACTTCTACAATTCACGCTTTAATAAGGAAGAACACCCTCATCCTTAAAACAAAACAAACCGTGAGGGGATGATCGCAATCAACCCCGTGAATTATTCTTGGCAAGCTCCCCTTGCCTGCAAGCTCCCCTTGCACCACCGACTCGATCAACTCCCTTGATCCTGCGTAACGCAGCCGTCGGCCTCCCTCCCGGAGAATATCCTTGAACTTCTTAAACTCAAGCGTCAACCCTAGCCGCCAATCAACCCATTGCTTAAAAGGCAACGGCCCTGCCATCTTTGGTTCAATTTCTACGCAGGTAATCAAACCTAGATTCGGTTCCATCTTCAGCAACAACTGCACCATCTTCAACACGAAGGAGATCCCGAAAGATCCTAAAGTGGCGGTTACGAGATCCCGATAGATCCGAACGTGGCAGCGGCAAGAGTATTGATTTGCCGAAAATCTCTCTTCAACCGATTCGCAAGAGATAACGCACAATCAACAATAAATCATTTAATAACCACCATACGAGCAGAAACAACAAGATAGAAAATAGCGGAATACGCTGGCTCCAGTTACGCATACTATTGAGCACCACGGCACCAGATATGCAAGTAAGCATATTTTGTTGAACATCCTGGTCCAACAATCTGTTCAACAAAATGTCCAACATTCTCTTCTACATATGGCAGGGATATCAACCTATCCAACATTCTCCAATGCCACATATGACAAGACGCATACTAGAATGACCACAGAATAAATCCTAACACAAACGAAGATGGAAGTTGGAATTCTAGTCCAAGACCGCATCCTCAAGATGAATTGGATTCATTAAGGAGTTAGAACAGTTAGCTTGGACAATGAATTGGATTCATTAAGGAGTTAGAACAGTTAGCTTGGACAATGAATTATATGTTGATATAATTCTTCAAATTTTTTCTACAGCCTTCTATTAGTTCATATGAATGTCAATATGAACAACCTAAAAAGTTGATTTCCAGAGCCCTTCAATGTGTTGAGGAAGACAGAATTCTTTTTTGAGGGAACAAACACCATTTATGATTACTAGTTCTTCTCTTGTCCCAAGGCTCAAAAAACTCTTTCGGAATTGTTTGCCAATAAGATACCCCTCACGCATTTGATTTCAGTTGGTATATAGATGGAAAGCCCTTCAATATTCCTTTTCGTCCCAACAATTTCAAGCCGTCAAAGTTCACATGCCCAAGTCTCAAGTGCCAAAGCCAAGAATCTTTCACCCAACTCTTGAGGAATTTAGTAATGTCAGTTTGAATTAAGGCAAAAACATCCTATTCTTCGTCATATGCACTTCTGCAATCGCAATTTCCCTGTCATCTTGGAGTAAGAGACTACGATGGTTCATATGAGTCTCATAGTTCTTCACCAAAAGTTGCCCCAAACTCAAAATATTATTTTTCATGCTTGGAACATAATAAACACTATTCATGAGTTGATGACATTCACTTTTCATTCGAATTAAAATCATACCTTTGCTTGCAATTAGAACTTTAGAATTATCTCCAAAAGTGACAAACCTGGTCATTGATTCATCAATCTCCATGAATTTGCTTTTATACTGCACGTGATTGCTTGCCTCATTATCAAATTACCATAAATTGCTCTTGCCTCCTTCTCCCTTGTAAGCAAGTAACAAAGTGGCCATCGTTTTTTCATTCTCGACATAATTAGCCCCCCCTTCAACATTTTTTGGAGTATTCCAGCACTCCCTAGCATAATGTTCATTCTCTTGGCAATTGTAGCATCAAACTTTGGGCTTATGATTTTGACTTGTGTAGTTACTTTTACCGCGGACTCTTGAAGAACGGCTTCTTTCTTCGTTGTTGAAATTTTGGCCGCTTCATATCCTCATACTCTACCTCTACCTCTTCCGCGTCCTCTTCCTTGTTGACCTCTCCCATGCTCACCCCACTTCTCATTTAGCGAGAGCTTGGTGGCTAGAACTTGCTCAATTGGCATTGCATCATTCGATTAGGTAATATGGTTTGGATTTTGGTTGCAGCGTAGATGATGGGTCTATTTGGAGGACTAAGATATTGGACCAGAGTTCATTGAAATTTTGAGTCGAGGAAATTTAGGTTAAATGAATTTTCAGAGTTCTGGTGGGTTGAGGCTATATGATCCTTCTTTCGGTTTTTTGAATGAATCGTGCATTTTTCAAAGCATTGCTCTTCCTTGTTACATGTTTGGTGATTCATGCCGATGGATGAGCAAGATATGCGTGATAAGAACAAAATAAATCAACATCATAAATTGAAGTAATTTATATATATAGCTGAATAAACCACGATTACAAGCCCACAAAACACGATTACAAATCTTATTTTGGTTCCTGCTACTACTCAGAATCTAAAAATAGATTGCTAGCCACAAGCCATCATACTTTTATTATATATTACTTAGCGCACATAAACGTTCATCAGTGGTGAACAGACTAACGGGAGATCTTACGGAAGAAAGCCCATAACAAAACAAAGGAAGTCGATTCAACAAAGAACCATCCACAGAATGCGAATGCTATGGACGTAGAAAACTGGCTGCAATCAGAGGAGATATATGAACATTGGTGCCCGTCCCTGGAGTAATGAATCAACAATCCGTATGAAGAAGCGACAACTGAGAGAACTAATATTGACACCACCTGCAATTTATGACACTTTGGTAAGGAGAAAGTTACATTGAATTTCAAAACCCAACGGAAAAAACAAAAGAATTCTAGCAGAGATTGAAAAATATCAAGCGAAACACACTCTGTATTTGTATTTTGTTTGTTTTTGCTAAGTTCATTAGAAACTAGAGCATTAATTAAGATCAAGGCCGTAAAAGTTAATTAGGACCCATAACTATTTGACATCATAAAGTTCTAATGGTCACATCAGCAAGGTTTTATTAGCTGAGAATTTCATACTGGGATTGTAGGATTTTTGTACATAATTGGTTGTAAGTAGGCCAAGCTAAAAACACCTTTTTTCGTTTGTATGTCTAGCTACTGTATAAATGGCCCATGTACTAGTAATTTTTCGTTATTTGAGAGATGATATAATTTTTATAATTATTTTATTAAGTAGATAGACTAACTATTAATTGTTATGAATAGGCCCATTGGGCCAATTGGGTATCCAACCCACTATTGAAAGATATAAATACACGGGTAGGGGGCTCTTAACCCCTTACACCTATTTCTCCCTAAATTCCCTTCACAACACGTTATCAGCACGATCACGCTCGTTGGAGGAGACGGCGGCTCGCGGGAAAGGAGATCCACAAATCGCTCAGAAAAAGAAGATCGTAATCTTCTCAACGGGGAGCGAAAAGGGCATCCTTCACCAACCGTCGCCTAGATTCCTCGTCGAATCTAGTAGGTAAAAATCCAAACTTTTAGATCTAAACTTGCTCTTCTCATTAGATATGCATGTTTTAGGATCAAAAAGTTCACAAACTCGGTTAAATTCAACATTTTTAATAAGATCTGCATGTTTAAAACAATAAAAACTTGTTTTTTAGCGATCAAAACTGTTGAAAACCCCGATTTTTACCCCTGCCTTCGATCCAAATTTCCGTACGCCCGTAGGGCGAAACGGCGGCGCGCCCTTCGCGCCGCCGGAGGAAACAAACGCCGCGGCCCCAGGCCGCGGCGGCCGCGGCCTAAAGCCGCGGCCAGCAGCCGCGGCCTCAGGCCGCGGACTGCAGCCGCGGCCTCAGGCCGCGGCAGCCGCGGCCTCAGGCCGCGGCAGCCGCGGCCTGAAGCCGCGGCACTGTGCCGCGGCCTGCAGGCCGCGGCCAGTCACCGCGGCCTGCAGGCCGCGGCGGCCGCGGCCCTGTGCCGCGGCCAACTGCCGCGGCCTGACGCCGCGGCCCTGTGCCGCGGCCTCAGGCCGCGGCCAGTTGCCGCGGCCTGAAGCCGCGGCGGCCGCGGCCTGCAGGCCGCGGCGACACGCCGCGGGCCCCCCCTAGGGTTTCCAGAAACCCTAACCCTAACGGGCTATTTTTCGGGGGAGGCCCAATATTAACCCTAATGGGTTGTTTTCATGGCCCAAAAGGCCAGAAAATTAGCCCATCCACAGAAATTATTTTATTTATTTTTGGCCCTAAAAAACCCAAAATAGTTAAAAGAAATTTTTAAAAGGGTTGAAAGCGGTAAAATAAAACATTATATTATGGATCAAAAAGGCAAAAAGTTTTCAAAAAAATATATATTATTGCACGTCGCACACAATTTTAAATTATTTTAAATGCCTGTGTTTCGATTATCTGCGTGGTTGTATGTTGCAAAAATATTATCTGCGTGGATGTGCAAATATTAGGCTATGTTTTTAGGGATCAGCCAGGTTTCCGACACCGTTTTAAATTCCCGCAATTTTTCTTTTCTTTTGAGAGAAACTTTGTATGTGAGGATGAAAATGTAAAAAGAAGACCGAAGGACACCAAAAAGAAGCTGAAGGCGTTTCGCTCAATGAAGATAGGGGCTTCTCTCTGAAGTTCCCGAGTTGTAATTTATTTTCATGCCTTTTATTTTGATGTAACCTCGGACTGGACTTTTTATTTATTTTTCGGTGTCGGCTGGCTGATCCCCATAGCCTAAGGTCATTATTTCTGTTTTTCATTGTTTTTGCATTAAACTGCGTGGTTGATTAATTAGCTTTAATACCATGTTTTAATGTCGCAATGAAAACCATCAAACAGCATGCGTGATTGTTAATTTTTAGTAATTAATTATTCACATTACCTGAAAAAGCATGTATGTTAAAACCACAGTAATTTAAATTCATGAAAATGACTACATTACATGCGTGGATGTCTGTCTTATTTTCAGTCTTAATGATACATGCTATTTTGTTTCTGTACATGCTAGATCATAAAATGGCCAGACTCGCAAATGTAGACTTCTCAGTCCTGAAGGCTGATGGGTCAAACTACCTGAGTTGGCAGTTGGACCTGAAGTTCCATCTGCGCTCTCATGGTTTCAGTCTCACACAGACTGAAAAGGCAACAACTAGTACTGCCCCAGCTAACAAGGAGGCTTCATTGGAAGCACCTCATACAGAGGAAGTTTCCGATATATTAAAGGCGAAAGCCATTATATATATCAGGAAACACTTAGACTCGACCTTAAAGGACGAGTACCTCACTGTAGAGGACCCTTACGAGCTGTGGGATGCACTCGAGGAGAGGTACCGACATCAGAGGGATGTCATACTCCCCCGTGCACAGTACGAGTGGACTCACCTCCGCATACAGGATTTCAAATCCGTAGCGGAGTACAACTCAGCTCTTTTCCGCATCACCTCACGCCTGAAGTTGTGTGGTGAACCAGTGACGGAGAAAATGTTGCTGGAAAAGACGTTTACGTCTTTCCATGAAAAGGACATGATCCTTATGCAACAATATCGAGAGAGGAAGTTCACAAAGTACTCTGACCTTCTTTCATGCCTACTTATGGCTGAACAGAACAGAGACCTGTTGGTTGCCACCCACAACCTGCGCCCTCCTGGCTCCGCTCCATTGCCACCTCCTGCAGAGGCCCACTTCCAGTCTTCCCAGAAGAAGAAGACAGACAAAAAGGCAAAATTCCAGAAATGGAAAGAACAGAAGCAGCGGAAGAAGGCCACTCACCCAGCTCCTCCCCAGAACCAGAAGTTCGTGGACAAGAAGCAGAAGAGGATTCCCAACAAAGGAGGCACTCCCAAGAAAGACTGGGAGGACAAATGCTCAAAATGCGGGATGACGGGCCACTGGTCCAGAATCTGCCGCACAGCAAAACACCTCCAGGACCTCTACCAGGCAAGCCTCAAGCCTCGAGCTGAGACAAACCTGATGGAGAGCGTAGCGTTGGCAGAGACCTCATGGACTCCCGAAGATTTCATGGGAGATGATACTCTCTAGATCTGGACCACTTTTATGCAATTAGCAATGTATCTTAAATTTTTATGCATCGTATCTAGTTCTTTTTTTTTCCATGTCAAACAATATCTTTTTAGCATTTATTTATGAAAGTGAATCTTTTATCTATATTTATTGCTTGAATGTCTTTCCCCATTTTTAGATATGGAACTTATCTGCCTAGTGGACAGTGCATCGACGCACTCGATCCTTCAAAACATAGACTATTTCACAAGCGTAAGTAGTTATTCTGGCCCACTGAGAACAATCTCAGGGCCAGCAAATATAATCGAAGGATCAGGGGAAGCAATTATATTGCTCCCCGGCAACACACAAATAACACTTAAAAATGCGTTATACTCCCCAAAATCCATCCAAAACCTCCTAAGTTTTAAAGACATCCGTTTAAACGGATATCACTTAGAGACGGTCGAGGAGGATAAAAGGGAATACTTGCTTGTAACGGCTCTTACAAATGGTTCAAAAACCATTGTGGAACGTTTCAAGGGACTCCCCTCGGGACTCTACCAAACAAGTATACAAACTCCAGAAACATCCATGGTGGAGCACCTGCAGTGCCCCCAAACACCAGAATTCCAACTCTGGCACAGTAGACTGGGACACCCTGGTTCGGTTATGATGTACCGCATCATAAAGAACTCCAGGGGCATTGACCTGAAGAACCTGAAGATTCTTCAAAAAGGCAAATTCCCATGTCCACCCTGTTACAAGGGTAAACTGATCACGAGACCCTCTCCACTAAAAGTGGATGTGGAGTCTCCCAGCTTTCTGGAAAGAATCCACGGAGACATTTGTGGGCCGATTCACCCATCAAGTGGTCCGTTCAGGTACTTTATGGTCCTGATAGACGCATCAACTAAGTGGTCACATGTGTGCCTACTGTCCACCCGTAACCTAGCACTATCTAAGCTTTTAGCTCAGATAATAAAGTTACGGGCCCACTTCCCCGACCACCAGATAAAGAAACTTCGTCTGGACAATGCGGGGGAGTTTACGTCACAAGTCTTTCTAGACTATTGCCAAGCTCAGGGAATTGAAGTCGAACATCCTGTAGCGCATGTTCACACCCAAAATGGGTTAGCAGAATCTCTAATTAAGAGACTGCAATGGATCGCTCGTCCATTATTACTTCAATCCCAGATGCCAGTGAATGCGTGGGGTCATGCAATTTTGCATGTTGCATCTTTAATAAAATTAAGACCCTCTGGAGGTCAGTCATCTTCTCCAATGCAACTAGCACTTGGAGCCCCACCAATTGTCTCACATTTGAGAATATTTGGTTGTGCAGTATACGTCCCCATAGCACCACCACAAAGGACAAAGATGGGTCCACAACGTCGCCTAGGCATTTATGTTGGGTTTGACACCCCCTCCATAATTAGATTCCTAGAACCCCTTACGGGGGACGTCTTTAAGGCACGTCTAGAAGACTGTGAATTCGATGAAACATCGTTCCCAAGACTAGGCTCACAGACAAAGAAGCCCGAAGCTTCAGAAAGTATCACTTGGGATACAAAAACTTTATGTCACTTTGATCCGCCAACAAGCCAGTGTGAGGAGGAGGTCCTGAAGATTCTCCGCATCCAAAACACTGTCCATCTCTTGCCGGACAAATTTACTGACAACCAGAAGATTGTCAAATCACACGTCCCTGCTGCTAACACTCCAGCTAGGATTGACATACTGCAAGATGGATGCAATCCGCCTGCAGCAGAAATGTTTGGACCTCTCAAAAAGAGAGGACGACCACCGGGATCCAAGGACCAAGTCCCTCGAAAGAGCAGGACCCTTGGCAATGGTAAACAAATACCACCACAGGATGCTAATTTAAGCCCTGCTACCCCATCTCTCCCAAACTCTCATGAAGAGGAAAAACCGGGAGAAAATGAAGTATCGATACACTATGTACGAACTGGGGAGTATTGGGACAGAAAAAGCACAACAATAGATGACACATTTGCGTGTAATATTGCCATCAACGTCGCGTACTGCGACGATGATATTGAACCACGCTCTCTGACAGAATGTCAAAGCAGAGATGATTGGCCAAAGTGGAAAGCGGCAATAGGAGTGGAGTTGGATTCACTCACCAAACGCAAGGTCTTCGGACCAATAGTCCAGACACCAAAAGGTGTAAAACCTGTGGGATATAAATGGGTATTTGTTAGAAAACGAAATGAACAGAATGAGATCGTACGCTACAAAGCAAGGCTTGTAGCGCAGGGTTTTACCCAACGTCCTGGGGTGGATTTTGAAGCCACATACTCCCCAGTCATGGACGCGATCACCTTCCGATTCCTCATTGACATAACAGCACAAGAGGGTTTAGATATGCAACTCATGGACGTGGTTACTGCATACCTATATGGCAACCTAGACCGAGACATCTATATGAGATTACCTGACGGTTATTCTTTGCCTGCAGCACTAAAAGAGAGAGACCGTGACATCTACTCAGTGAAACTGCAAAGATCATTATATGGTCTAAAACAATCTGGAAGGATGTGGTATAACAGACTGAGCGATTTCCTTGCACAGCAAGGATTTAAAAACGACCCAGTCTGTCCTTGCATCTTTATAAGAGCAAAGGCAACAGGATTTGTAATAATAGCCGTCTATGTAGACGACTTAAACCTCATCGGATCTCCTGAAGAGATCGCAAAGATTTCTAGAAGCCTGACAGAAACTTTCGAGATGAAAGACCTCGGAAAATCAAAATTCTGTTTAGGCCTTCAGATAGAGCATCTTAAAGATGGGATCCTGTTACACCAGTCAACTTACACATCGAACTTACTGAAAAAGTTTCAGATGGATAAGTGCCACCCCCTCAGCACTCCGATGGTCGTCAGATCATTGGATGTTCACAAAGACCCCTTCCGGCCGCTGGAAGAGGGGGAGGAAGTACTAGGCCCCGAAGTGCCTTATTTAAGTGCTATCGGTGCACTCCTTTACCTGGCTAACTGCACTCGCCCTGACATAGCGTTTGCAGTAAACTTACTAGCCAGATATAGTGCTGCACCTACACAGCGGCACTGGGCCGGAGTTAAGCATCCTCTGCGCTACCTCCAAGGGTCCATAGACTTAGGTCTATTCTACAGGAAAGGGGCATCAACTGGTTTAGTTGGTTATGCTGACGCAGGTTACAGGTCCGATCCTCATACAGAGAAGTCTCAGACCGGATACATGTTCACATATGGCGGTACTGCCATATCCTGGAGATCTGTGAAGCAGACCATGACGACCGTCTCATCCACCCACTCAGAGCTACTTGCGATCTTCGAAGCAAGCAAGGAATGTTTCTGGCTACGCTCAGTGATCCAGCACATACTCACCTCCACCGGCCTTACGACCGGCGTACTTGCACCCACTCCACTCCATGAAGACAATGCAGCATGTATAGCCCAGCTACAGGACGGCTACATCAAAGGTGACAAGACGAAGCATATATCCCCCAAGTTCTTCTGGACGCACGACCTTCAGAAGCAAAAGCAGATTGAGGTACAGAAGATCCAATCATGTAATAACTTGGCGGATTTGCTTACCAAATCCCTGCCTACTAGTATCTTTGAGAAACTTGTATATGAGATTGGGATGAGGAGAGTGAGTAAATGTAAACTGGGTCAGGATGAGAGAACTATGAACTCATAGATACATAGGAGACTGATGTATAGATTCATAGGAAATCTGCAAGCCTGAAGCTTGGTCAGATAAGGGGGAGTCAACTGCAGAGTTGTACTCTTTTCCCTTGGCTACAGGTTTTTTCCCACTGGGTTTTCCGTAGTCAAGGTTTTGACGAGGCAACCTCGTTGACTCTGGATCCTGAAGTATCCACCCCTTGACACATCCCCAAAACAGGGGAAGTTATGGGTTAACTGTTCTTTCTTTAACAAGACAGTTACCCTAACTCGGATCCTGAAGAATCCACCTCTTATTTCAATGTTGATTGGATAAGGGGAAGTGTTATGAATAGGCCCATTGGGCCAATTGGGTATCCAACCCACTATTGAAAGATATAAATACACGGGTAGGGGGCTCTTAACCCCTTACACCTATTTCTCCCTAAATTCCCTTCACAACATTAAGCTAATTAATTAATAATTAGTAAACTATTCCCTGCCTCATTCAAACATTGTTGGTTGTGGGGCCAGTCAAATGAATTGCTTTTGTTAATCATAATATATTTAATTAATATTATAATACATGTGACTGTGATTAGGGATGAGAGAAGCAGAGAATACCACGTAAATCGCAATTTCTGTGCACTTCTGCGTGCACAGTAACTGCGCGCGCCTTCCTATTGGCTAGCCAAGGAAACCGGGCTCCACACAAACCCAGATTCCCGTGTTTTCTCCCCTTTTTGCGGGGAACACAAAGCTCTCCAAAATCCACGCCAGCTCAGCAAACTTTCCAATCAAACCGTGGTTGCAAAAGAACAGACCAAAGAATAATATTCTTGTGAAACAGTGTCTGAATAGTGTTAATTGGCAGAATTTGCACATACTTACCGAGAAAAGAATGGGCCCTAATGTAGAAGAGCAAATATATGTAATTTTCTTTTGGTTATTGATGATGATCACATGCATCGAGACAAGTAAAGTCGACGGCAACAACAATTTTGCAAATTTGCTGAGTGAAGAACAATTCAAGCACGATGATGTCATTAGAACAGTTGGGCATGCTCCCTCAGCCGCAACTAGGAAACAAGAACACACACAAGCTAAGCTCGCATCTAAAGTATCATAAGCTAAGCTCATACAGCAAAGTTCAGAGCCAACAAGTAGTACACAGTCCACAGTGAGCCTGTCTACTTCTCCTTCTTCTTCTTACAAGACGACATCCTCTGCTGCTCACAGTGCTCAAACAAGCTCCCGTCGAAGCACCGCCTGATCGACTCCCTCGACAGATAGCCGTCTTCGTCTCTCGCCAGCAAATAAAGAACCAACCACTCCAGCTTCGCAGCCACCCTGTAACACGCAGGCAACATCGGCAAAGTCTCTGAATAAATTATGCTAATATGAAACAATTTCTATAGACACAGCTCACCATCCAAAGAAATCACAGGCCACTCGGTTGCCCTCCGTCATCCTCCACACCTCTCCAAAGGATAGCTTGTCTGGCACCGTCTTCGCATACTTGCTAAAAATGCCCTCCAAATTCACCGGCATATACCTGATTGATTTATTCAGAGACCTGCTAAAAATGCCCTCCAAGTTTCAGGTGGATGTCAAATATTACGCACCTGCCCTCGGTGTCATAAGTTCCAGAATCGCTCCCGTGCTTGGCCTTGTGTATGTTGCGGATGTAGATTGGAAACAGTGGCGAAGGCATCCAACTCTAAGGACAACATGAATATCAACATTCAACAATAACTAACCACGAGAGATAGTCGAACAAGTTGTGTCACAAGGTTTAGTTACCGGCAGGGTGGGGTAACTCAAGGCCAGGTGTATGACGACGGCGATCATCAGAGAAACGATCGGATTGAAGCCAACGGCCCTGCATCCTTTGTAGGTTTCCCATGGATACACGATGCCATCGTTGTTCCTGTCGAAGAAAGCGCAATGCTGTTGAAGGACGGTCATGTCGTGAGGGGCATGGTCTCTCGATCCCCCCGGATGATACATGTCCGGCGCTGCCAGTGCCCTCGCCATGTCTTTAAGAGGGAGAGAGATTGCAATAATAAGTATCTAATTCGACTAAACAAAGAAAAAAATGGATGATAAATCTGCAATAAGACCAATTAATGGGACCTCATCAATCTGAAGGTATTGGAAAGAAGAGAGAATAGGGTCCGTTGGATCCCTTCTATGTGTGGTTGATTTGATGAGCACATATGTGGTTGTTACTATATTTGGTTTTAGGGTTTGCTAGCCTTATAAATATCGGCGGCTATCCTCCTCGTTGTAACACAATTAAAAATAAGAAAACTCTCTCTTCTCTTCTCTGTGTGGATGTAGGCTAGGTTTTTTAGCCGAACCATGTTAAATCTTTGTCTTTCTTGATTGTTGTTTCTACAGAAGGTAATCTAATCCTCTGGCTTTACCACTGTTCAGGCCTAATTCTATCCTACCAAAATGACCTTTTTTTCTCTGTTTTAACGCAATTAGTTTTCATCCAAGTTGCGTGGGTTACTAGCATCCGATACAATACGATACATATCCGTGGATCTGTACAGCATAAAAAAACTTCGGATAAGCTCCGTCTTGAATACGTCAAATGAATAACAGTTTATTACATCTATGATGAAAAAATATGATTGAATCATGGAAAAAAAACCATCATACGTATACTATATTTATAAATAAACGGTAACGTGTTCGTCACGCGATCCTAAAATTCCATTAGCGCTTAATCTTCTCCATTCCTCCCCTCTTCAAAATTCATCATGAGCTTCAAAAAAAAAAATTTAAACACTAACCAATCACCATGATTAAATTCCCTAGCTTCTTCACGTTCTATGTTACTATCTATACTTTCTGTCTCTTCTTGTTATTCCCACCACCGCCATCTCTTCAATCATCAAAAACCCCAACCCCCACCCCAATCTCAACTGCTAATTACTTAACCGGACCCAATTTTGCAGGAAAATTTATATCAATAATTAATCAAAATCATCTTAATTAGGAGGTTAAACGTAAATGAGACATCATTTTTAACGAAAAACATAAACTGTCAAGATTCATGACGGTTAATGCTAGGATTTAAAACATTTTAGTGCAGAACACATGACGATATTATGGGTGTTTCGTATAAGTAATCCATAAACAAATTCATAACGCAATAGAAATCTTCTCTTTACTTTTAGGACGTCATTAACTTGCGCGGTTGCACCTACTCAACATGTTAAAATTTACTTGAAAACTCAAGTTGTGAACATAAACAAACCAGTAACAAACTAGGGCAAGAAAATATATAGATATTGAGAGGGGGAGTATAAAGCTCACAGGGCTTTGAGAAAAACTCATCAAGGTCTCCCCTGACCGGCCTACTCATCGTCACCGGCGCCTCCCCCGCCACCGTCGCCTGCGATTCTTCCCTTTGATCAGTCATCTTCCCTCAGAGGTACCCCTCTAATACAAACGCAAATTATGATTAAACTGTTTTTGTTTAATTAAGATGAACTGGTTTCTTGTTTTTATAGCTTGGCTCGTTCAGAGAGGATGGATGGAAAAAAAAAGTGACATGAAATGCGATACGTGTAGGCTTGCATGGGCGACGGTTACAAGGACCTCGGGACACTCGCTTGTCCACGGATTAATTGCAACCATCCCCTTGTTTTCCGAATCAAATTCTAAGAGCCCCTTGAACCCGGCCAAGCGGTAAAGCCCCCCCTGGCCGGTCTTGTTTTTAGTACAACTACATCCCCTTGTTTGAGCAATACGAGCTACGTCGTATTTTTCGTATTCCTTACATGTTTTTTTAATAAGAGAATAATGTGTATCATGTTATATACGTGACATCAGCAACCACACAACCTTTTAGAGCAGCTGTTTACACTGGCGTCCTACATTGATTATGTCCATCTTTCCGTAGTAGGTTTTACATCATTACATCAGGCTAGCAAGGTCTACGGGTGTTTTCTCACCACTGATATTGTTGGATGATTCTTGATGATCACTTGTAGAAAATGGTCCTTCAGCCACAGACTTTCAGCCAAAGTTTTATCCGTGGCCGAAAGTGACTTATTGGCCACGAATAAACCCGTGGCTGAAAGTTCTTGGCCGAATAAATGATGTGTTATTCTTCGGCCATGGAATTTTAGCCACGAATTTATTCGTGGCCGAAAGTGACCTATCGGTCACGGACCAATCCGTGGCCAAAGCCAAAAACACCACTGACTAATGATGAAAAATATGTCGGTGCGCTGATACCATTCGGCCACGGACAAATCCGCGACTGATAGTGACTATCTACCACGGAATCCTCTGTGGGCGAAGGTCATCGACCATGGCCTAACATTGAAAAAGATGTCTTTGGCCGATGTCTTTCGGCCATGGACAAATCAGTGGCCATTGCTCTTCTGTCACGAATAAGTCAATGGTTGTTTGTAAAAAAAAGTCACATGCTTTGGGGCACCCACATGTTGTACCCCTAAATTGGGGAGCCCGCGTGAGCCCCCCCATGTTGTATCGAAAAATTTCGATGGCCTCTCTAAAATTTCGAATGCTCTCTCTCGCTATGTTGCCCACTCTCCCGTTGCGTCGCGCTTTCTCTCGCCAGCACTAATAACGTCTGCTGCCACCCCACCTAAGGTGCACCCTCTCCCCTCTCCCTCCATCTCTCCATCCCCCCATCTCCATTTCTCTCAAACCCTAACCTTATGGTTCAAAACAATAGGAGGAGGTGAGGGAGGGGGTGGCCGCAAGTCGTCGCCCCTGATCCCCATCTCCTCCTCCAATTCAAGCTGGAGGGGAGGGAACCATGGGCGGTGACGGGGTCCCCCCCCCCCCCACCCGCGCGCATCCCTCCCTCTTCTCTCTCTCAAATCCTATCCTTAGGGTTTAAAATAATCAAGGGAGGATGGTGGAGTTCGGATTCCAAGCACTCGAAGCTAGCCAATTTTTCCATATACTAATTTAAACCTGATATATCCATCTTTCTTGTATCCAGCTTGTTGCTAATGATAATTTGTGAACGAAGCATTTGCTTGATGAAGGTGTAATCCTTTAGTTTATATATAAAGCTAATGCAATTTTTTTAAAATTGGTTTGATCTATAAAAAGAGGGACAATTAAACTAATGAAACTTTTTTCCAGCAGGTCCTAGATCTAGGTTCAGGGGGTTAGTAGTTTTTTATCCTTCTGCTGATGAGAATGGATGAAGGAACCTTAAATAAAGGTATAACAATTGTTTGTTTGTTTGTGTGATATATCAGTATATCTATGTATAAGACATATGATATGCTATATATTATATATACATATACACACACACACATATATCAATTCGAGCTGTAAATTTTCCCGTCCAATAAATGCAATATATAGTATTCTTAAATCGCATGTGTGCACAGATTGATTGAAGGTATTGAACCCCTCATGTTCAGGTCGAACAACTGGTTCGTGGCCGCATGTGATTAGAGAATTAATATAAATATTTATTGGATCTGTCCAGTATGGATGGGTAAGATATGCAAATGTATCAAGTGTTAATCTTGTATCCTACTTTATGCGTTTATGTGTTCTTCCATTTTGCGAGAATTTCGACATAACTATCTATTATTCTTAGAGTACAAAAGTGGAAAGTATTTGAAAATACATTCTTTTTCCATTATAGTGTACTCAGAGAACAGTGTGTATATACTGCCAAAATTTTCACGAAATGAAAGTTCTCATAAACGCATTAATTGGATACACGATTACATGATACATTCCATATCTAATAGGATATAAGCCTTCCCCTTTACAGCTGGAAATGAAACGAACGTGCAAACAAAACCACCACAGTAACTGTGTGATATATTAATTTTTATCTATATATTTCTTTGTCGATTACAGATGCGGCGGTGGTTCATGACACTTAAGGAAGTTGGGTCTCTCTCCCATTAAATGTCACTATCGGTCAATTTCTATGGGTTGAGATGATCGTAAAAATAGTGGAAGGATATAGTTAGATAAAACTCACTCTATCTATATTTAAATAATGAACGCATGCTAAATAAAAGTGGTTCTATGCTTTACAGCATGTCATCTAGATTGAAACTTGTCCTAAAAAAGAATAGGCTAACTGGTGAAAATTATGAAAATTGGCTTAGGAATATCAACCTTGCACTATCTTTTAAAAAATAATCCATGTCCTCACCGACATGCCCCTGAGAAACCTGCTGAGGATGCCAGTGCCGAGGAAATTGAGTTCCATAAGCTCTGGCTCTTGAACAATTAGAAATCACGTTGCCTTACACTCGCCTCTATGAGCAATGAGCTCTAGAGGATGCATGAAAATATGGATGTTCAAAGCATGTTTCTCAATGCAAAAGAGTTGTATAGGAATCAGTCTCGAGCCGCAAGGTTCGAAGCTTCTTAAAAACTTTTTGGCACGAAGATGAGTGAAGGAGTGATGCAAGACCATGTACTCAATATGATCGAGGACATTGAGAAGCTTGCATAGCTAGGATTTGTGCTGGAGCATGAATTGTCTACAGACGTTATCATGCACTCTCTTTCCCCTAAGTTTGCCCCTTTTGTTAATAATTGTATTATGAATAAACTAGAGGTTGAGCTTCCAGAGCTCCTTAATATGCTTCGGCAATTTGTGGAGAGCTTGAAGGGAAAGCCTCCTGTGTTTGTTGTTGGTTCTTCTTCTTCTTCCAAGCCCAAAAGCAAAGAAAAAAGAAGAAGACCCTTCAACCAACAGAGGATAAAGAATGGAAAGGGGAAATGGGAAGAATGGGGCGTTGGTTGCGGCAGAATGCTTTTTCTGTCTTAAGAAGGGGCACTGGATGATGAACTGTAAGAAGAACCTAAAACAGAAGAAGGGGCATGTTAATGCCTCATCTTCAGGCATAATGGTTATACAAAGTTCTATTCTTTTCATGATTTCTAATGCACATGTATTAGATACTTGTGTGGGTTCTCACATCCGTAATAATTTACAGTGGCTAAAAAGGAATATAAAACTGGAAAAGGAAGAGATCATCCTCCAGGTTGGCAATGGAGCAAGCGATTCTGCTGGGTATATGAGAGACATCCAACACACATTGGTGAGTGGTGCCACATTGCATCTGAAGCAATGTTTTATGTTCCGAATTTCCTTTGCAATGTAATCTCTGGTTTAGCTTTAGATAAAGATGGATGTACTTTTACAATCAATAAGAAAGTTATGAACATTTTCTTTGATGGTAAATTGCTTGGATTTGAAATTTTAAATAAGGGTGTGTATACTTTGTGTAATGATGTTATATTAAATGTTAATACACAAAAACGCAAAGAGTCAAGTTATAATGGAACCTATTTTTGGCACTATAGAATAGGTCATATCAAAGAGAAGAGATTCGACAAGTTACATAAAGATATGTCTTTAGGCTTCTTGGATTGTAACGACCCGCTCACGGGGTCCGTTACTTATTTGGTTTATTCGTAGGTTCCGCAGTTTACCAGTGAAATCAGCATAGCCACAACTCAGAGATGTACCACAATACTCAAAACCAGCGTATAGACGTTATAACAGTCCAAATTAAAGTACAATAACAACCAGCACACTCTCTCACAAATACATAAAGGAAGTACTGTAAAGGAATGCAGAAAATGAAATACACAGTACAACACGCACGCCAACAGAAAAGTACTAAAACTCTGCAGCTTCTGGGTCAATGTAGAATCCAAGAACTCTGGGGCAATCTCCTTGATCTCTGATCTTCGTCTGCCGGTGCCATAAATGGAACCGAAGGTAAGTCACATAATTCTAGCAATAGAAAAAGAGGAGTGCACAAATATGGAGCAGTCTATAGAAAAACAAGTGCGGGAAGTAAAGTAGGTACAGAAAAGCATGCAAGTGCGATAAGTAAAATACATCTAGTCAAGCATGCAAGGGTGACAAGTAAAGTAAAGTTGACCGAGCAATGACAATAGCAATAGGGAGAGTAATTGTGCCTAGCCTAGTTCGTGACTTATAACGGGACGTACAGTGAGCAACCAAGAGTCCACCTCTTGCCGCGGGTGCTACCCGGGCGAACCAATCTCTGAGAACTGTGCAATAATCTGTGAACTGTGATCTGTGATGGTTGTCACCAGCACTGTTATGGGTTGCTAGAACCCGCAGGTGACAACAAAGGCTGGACTAGTCGCTCCCGCACTTCCGCAGTTATAAGTTACCCCAGAACCCAGTGTCTTTGCAAGTTACCATACTTTGCAGTTTTACGAGTCATTTACTATTCTCACATTTCCAGTTACAATCTTTCTGTCAAGCATGTCTAGTCATCTGTTCAGGTCAATAACTGTTCCGAGACTAGGTGTCAAGTCATATGTTCATACGAGTACACTATCTAAATTTCTAAGGTTAGAATTTACTGTGACTTACACTTTCGGAATCGTGTGGCAAGACGAGGATGGAGTTAGAGCGCAAGGATTGGTACCTGCAAACACAAGAAGATATCAGCTAACCGCTACACTAATTATTACCTAATTAATTAGTCTTTTTTGATTCTCAAAACTGGTTGAAACGGTGTCGAAAAGTGTTCTAAACTTTTATATAGTCTATATATGATAAAAATAGTTTTACGGCAAGAGGGAATATTTTTCTGAAGCTTATAATAATTTTTATAATTTTTAGAAACTCAAAAATAGCTTTAAAAACCCAAAATACTTAAGTGACGTATATCTTCCGTAATTTCTTACGGGTGCAATACAAGTCGTAAAAACTTGAATGAGCAGTCAAAACGACCGTCTCGAAGTTTATTATTACCTATAATTTTATCACGTATCAGTTCAATTGAAAATAACAGGTTATGGATTTTAGAGTGAAAAAGACGCATTTAAGTTTGTGGCTTAAAAATTAATTCTGGAAAAACTAGGCGTCTGATTGCGATGAAACCATCGCCATTAGATCCGAAATAATGTTTATGATTTTCTGGAGCTATCCCCACATTTTTCTGGGTCCTATATTTTAAGTTATGCATTTAAAACCAAGTATACCTATTTAATAATTAATTAATTAAGGAAATTTCGAAAAACTTTCGAAATTATGAACGTGCCACCGCGAGTTCCTCTCGCACCCACCGTTTACTCGATCGCCGGAGGAGTGGAGGGGGGGTTTCTCTCGTCGACCGGCGGCGACGGTCGGAGGGGGCGACGGCGATGGCGTCAGAGGCGGTGGTCGGCGACGGGAGGGAGCGAAGGTGACGGCGTGGGGAGGGGCAGAGAGCGCGAGGCGGGGCTGGGCTCTGTGGCATTACACGGCGGCGATGGAGGGCTTCAAAACGACGGAGCGGCGGTCGAGCTGAGCTCTCGACGGCGGCGGCGCGTGGGATGTTGTGGGGGCGGAAGACGGCAGGGCGCTTGGGGAGTTGTCCACGACGGTGGCGGCGTAGCTCACGGAGGCGGGGCGGTGCACGCTGCGGCCAGCGGTGACGGGCACTGCTTTGAGGCGGCGGCGGAGGTCGGAGGCCGCTGTTCGGCGGCACGGGTGGTGGCCGTCGGTCGATGAGGCGAGCACGGCGGGAACGTCGCCGTGGAGAGAGAGAGCGGAGGGGGAGCGTTCGGTTGCTGTCAAAGTGTAGAGAGAGGGCTGCGTTGGTTTCGAACGGGGGAAAACAAGAGAGAGATAAAATACTGTGAGGGTGTGGAGTCTATAGAAAAACAAGTGCGGGAAGTAAAGTAGGGACAGAAAAGCACGCAAGTGCGATAAGTAAAGTACATCTAGTCAAACATGCAAGGGTGACAAGTAAAGTAAAGTTGACCGAGCAATGACAATAGCAATAGGGAGAGTAATTATGCCTAGCCTAGTTTGTGACTTATAACGGGACGTACAGTGAGCAACCAAGAGTCCACCTCTTGCTGCGGGTGCTACCCGGGCAAACCAATCTCTGAGAACTGTACAATAATCTGTGAACTGTGATCTGTGATGGTTGTCACCGGCACTGTTATGGGTTGCTAGAACCCGCAGGTGACAACAAAGGCTGGACTAGTCGCTTCCGCACTTCCACAGTTATAGGTTACACCAGAACCCAGTGTCTTTGCAGGTTACCGTACTTTGCAGTTTTACGAGTCATTTACTATTCTCACATTTCCCGTTACAATCTTTCTGTCAAGCATGTCTAGTCATCTGTTCAGGTCAATAACTGTTCCGAGACTAGGTGTCAAGTCCTATGTTCATACTAGTACACTATCTAAATTTCTAAGGTTAGAATTTACTGTGACTTACACTTTTGGAATCGTGTAGCAAGACTAGGATGGAGTTAGAGCGCAAGGATTGGTACCTGCAAACACAAGAAGATATCAGCTAACCGCTACACTAATTATTACCTAATTAATTAGTCTTTTTTGATTCTCAAAACTGGTTGAAACGGTGTCGAAAAGTGTTCTAAACTTTTATATAGTCTATATATGATAAAAATAGTTTTACGGCAAGAGGGAATATTTTTCTGAAGCTTATAATAATTTTTATAATTTTTAGAAACTCAAAAATAGCTTTAAAACCCAAAATACTTAAGTGACGTATATCTTCCGTAATTTCTTACGGGTGCAATACAAGTCGGAAAAACTTGAATTACGAACAACTTTCGAAATTTCGAAAAACTTTCGAAATTACGAACATGCCACCACGAGTTCCTCTCGCACCCACCGTTTACTCGATCGCCGGAGGAGTGGAGGGGGGGTTTCTCTCGTCGACCAGCGGCGACGGTCGGAGGGGGCGACGGCGATGGCGTCGGAGGCGGTGGTCGGCGGCGGGAGGGAGCGAAGGCGACGGCGTGGGGAGGGGTAGAGAGCGCGAGGCGGGGCTGGGCTCTGTGGCGTTGCACGGCGGCGCTGGAGGGCTTCAAAACGGCGGAGCCCGGCGACGGTCGAGCTGAGCTCTCGACGGCGGGGGCGCGTGGGATGCTGTGGGGGTGGAAGACGGCAGGGCGCTCGGGGAGTTGTCCACGACGGTGGTGGCGTAGCACACGGAGGCGGGGCGGTGCACGCAGTGGCCAGTGGCGACGGGCGCTGCTTCGAGGCGGCGGCGGAGGTCGGAGGCCGCTGTTCGGCGGCAAGGGTGGTGGCCGTCGGTCGATGAGTCGAACACGGCGAGAACGTCGTCGTGGAGAGAGAGAGCGGAGGGGGAGGGTTCGGTTGCTGTCGAAGTGTAGAGAGAGGGTTGCGTTGGTTTCGAACGGGGGAAAACAAGAGAGAGATAAAATACTGTGAGGGTGTGGGTTTGTAACGAAGGGGAGGTTCATTCCAAGGTTCGATCAGTTTGCGGGCTTTGAAGAGAGAAAACGAAGGGTTTGAGTTCTATTTGTGAGGGAAAAGAGAATGGGTTTGTTTGGATGAAAGCCTGGGTGAGTTGATAACGAAGCTAGAGGAGTAATATATATAGGTTTAGAACAGTAACAATAAAATGTTAATAATAATCGAAAAATTAAATAGGTTTGTTGGATCTGCCTACTTTTGAATGGTGCTTAAATGGGGTTGGGGTTAGGGGATTGATTAGGGGTAGATCTAGATTTAAGAGGGGTAAAAGTAATTAGGTAAAGGTGATAAGTAATAGTAAAAGTAATTAGTTAAAAAGTAAATAGTAATGGTGAAAGTCATTAGGGGGTGTAATCAGTAAAACCGGAGGAATAAAAACACCTTTTCACAAACGACTCCGAAAAATTACGAAAACATACCCATGGGATCGTATCATCGCGAGGATCGCGAATACAAGATCCGTTCTGGGATTTGAGCCACGGAAATCCTAGTTTTAGGCCAAAATGTTTAAAAAGCGGGTTTGCGGGTTCTAGGCTAAACGATATCAGAAAATTATGAAATTAATATGAAAGGCCCTAAATGATCATAGGATGCTACTGTAGAAGTTTGAAAACGTTTTGAAAATGTTTGAATAGAAAATAAATTCGTCGACCCAAAATGGTAATTATTGAAAATGAATTTTTATCGAAACGTTTTTGAGTATTTGAGGAAATCTGGAATTGCTGAAATACAATATAATAAGTCTAGTGTTTCAAAATATTTTTATAAGAATTTTTGAAATCAGTTTTGATATACAACTCCTGACTAACCATTATAAAGAAAATTTAAAATTGTTGAAAAATACGTTAAATACGCATTTGAAGTGTTTGAAAAATACAGGCCGTTACATGGATTATGAGTCATATGGCACTTGCGAGTCTTGCCTCAAAGGTAAGATGGCAAAAGCTCCCTTTGTGGGACAAGGGGAGATAATTAATGAACTCTTGCGTCCTGTACATACGAATGTATGCGGACACATGTCTACATTAGTGAGCGAAGATTATTCTTACTCTGTTACATTTACTGATGACCACTTTAGATATGGACACGTGTTCTTGATGAAGCACAAGTCTGATACCATTAAGCAATTTAAGGAATATCATAATGAAATAGAAAAACCAACTGACCAGGGTATTAAAATCTTTCGATCAGATCGAGGAGTAGAATATTTGAGCAATGAGTTTCTTGCATATCTAAAATAGAATGTGATTCTCTCTCAAGTCATGCATTCCTACATAGCTCAAAAATACGGTGTTTCGAAGAGAAGGAATCACACCTTATAAGACATGGTGTGATCCATGGTGGGTGACGATGAGTTGTCAACCTCTCTCAGGAATATACCCTAGAGTCTGCTGCCTATATTCTACCGTCAAAATCTGTATCGATGACTTCATATCAGATATGGAGCGGCTGGAAACTCAGCTTTGAATATATTAGGGTATGGGGTTGTCCTGTGTATGTCAAAAAGTATAAACCTGACAAATTAGAGGATAGATCTGTTATGTGTAAATTCATTGGGTATCCACAGCATTCGTTGTGTTACATCTTCTACCATCAGAAACAACAAAAGATTGTTGTCTCCAAACATGCCATCTTTTTGTAAAAGGAATTCCTTATGAAGGAAGTTGTTCGCACGGTGGTAGATCTAGACGAATGTTCAGAAAGAGCAAGAACAGAAGTCGAAACTTGTGGGAGCAGCATAGCATGATATTCCTTAACCGATTGTTACGAATTCTAACAAGTTGACTCGAGCCCCTGAGAGGTACTACGTTTTCTTATAGACGTATGGGTCGAGGATAGCATCATAGTTGACCATGTTAGCTTCCAGGAAGCTATTCAGAGTAGAAACTCTGAAAAATGGCTTGACTCAATAAAATCCGAAATCAAGTCAATGCACGTTAATAAGGTATGCACCTTGGATAACGTAACGTGCCCACAAGATGTGTTCCCATTGGCTGCAAATAGATCTTCAAGAAGAAGATCGGTGCAGATGGAAATATAGAGACGTACAAAGCTAGGCTGGTTACGAAAGGTTATCGTCAGATTTTAGGAATATACTATGACATGACTTTCTCACCAGTAGCTATGCACAAATCTATTCAGACCATACTCGCTATCGCTGCCTATTATGATAATGAAATCTGGCACTTGGATGTAAATATTGTTTTTCTAAATGGTAATTTAAAAGAATAAATTTACATGGCTCAGCCAGAATGTTTTGAGGTCAGTAAGAATGAAGAAAAAACATGTAGGCTGTATATGCCCATTTATAGACTTAACCATGCATCAAGGAGTTGGAACATCCGATTTGACAAAACAGTCAAAGAGTTTGGCTTTGTCAAAAATGAAGATGATCCATGCGTTTAGGGATGGCAGTAATGGCCTGACCCGCCCGACCCGACCCGGGCTGACCCGGTTTTGACCCGGCCCGACCCGGCCCGCAGACGGATCGGGACAAGCTTGGGCTTTGTATGCGCCCCGGCCCGCCCCGATAAACTATAGATGTTCTAAAAGACCTTACTATTTTGATGCGAACCATGCAGTCAGCGAATAACCCATAACTCATACTATGTTCCAATGTTCTTCCAATTAGGCCAATTCCTAATTCCAAATTACCAAATAAATCAAAATTCTCCCAATTCCCAAATAAAATTTTTATTTGGGATTCATATGGATGGAAGTAATGACCTGACCCGACCGGACCAACCCGGACCGACCTGGTTTTTGTGAGAAAGAACCCGCCCCGTCCCGGCCTGAGACCCGCCCCGCCCCAGCCTGTAGATGGTTCGTGGCAAGCTTGGGTAGTTAAATACCCGCTCCGACCCGCAATATTGTCATTCCTACATGCGTTTATAAGAAGACCATTTGAATTGTTTTTTGTCATCCTCATATTGTACGTTGGATGACATTCTTTTGATAGGGAACAACATAGAGATGTTGAAGTCTATTTAAGGATGGTTGTCAAACCAATTCTCCATGAAAGACTTGGGAGAAGTATCATTCATCTAAGTGTGAAGATCTATAGAGATATATCTAAAAGGATACTAGGTCTATCCCAGTATATATACATTGATACAATGCTAAAGTGGTTTAACATGGTAAATAGTAATGTTGGCTTCATACCAACCAATCATGGTATAACTCTTTTGTAACGCCTCACTCCCCGGAATACCCGAAGAGCGAGTGTTGCGAAAGGAGAAGAAAGAAATACAAACACAAGCAGGTCCACTGCGCATTGCTAGGATAATACCTGTAGCATTCCATACAACACAGAGTAACAAAAGAGAACCAACAACTCAATCACACACGCGCGCGCGCGCGCGCGCGCGCCCCCGCGCACACGCACACATGAACTATCTATATACAACTTCCTTATACAATCTCATATACAACATAAAACCCACAGCTCGCCAATGTACAAGAACACACACTCGGATCACTCACACACTCACACAACCCTCAACTCCAACCAACTGAGTTAATGGGCATCCAACTCTAAGAACCAATACCTGAAAAATCAACGGGGGCACGTCATAGTGTGACCCAGTAGGATATCCAAACTCAACTCACATGGTGCAATGAAATGCAATGCACTTATGCAATGAACTGTGAATCAACTCATGTCATATCATGGATCATAATATACGTAACCATACAACCACATCTCATATGAAAGTATAAGTGGCATAATTAATGGAACACGTACCTGCGGCAAAGGAAACCTGCAAAAAAAAGTGAGTACCATAGGAAAAAAAATTAAACTGCAACGTCAAGTAGTCGAAACCTAGCATTATAATGTGAAGCATGCCTAGAGATCCCAGGTTCATATGTGATAGGCCTCGTGGCCCTCATGAAATTGCCCCCATATAAATTAAAAACATAACATAACAAAACTCATATCACCACAGCAAGGGTCATGCACGTCGTGCAATGCCCATCATAACCATAACCACATACCACCACAAACAACCTCGTTGGGGATGTCATGGACACCTTCCTATCTCCCATCACATATAAGCCTACAGCCCCTAACCATACAACACATTCTAATATCATGTTTCATGAAACTAATAAAGGCAACATGTCCTTCTCATTCCCAAACTTTCCATTTCATCTCATGTCATTCTCATTTCATCACATACCACAACTTTTCTTCACCCAAACCATCACCATGGCCTTAGGGCTCTTCAAGAGACCCAATACCGAAATTTCGCGGGTGGCCTCAAGCCCCCATTTTCATCAACTAATCATGACCAATTGCACAGCTCACTTTATTGTTCATATAGTTCACATAATCCGCATGTTTCATACATTCTTGCTAAGGGAATTGAAATTAGAGTCTCCAACATGCTAAACGAGAGCATTTTCACATAATTACTGAAACAAGGCATTTAAGAGCATTATGAAACATATCCATATCATCATATAACACAACATCTCATTCAAATTCAAGCACAAATGCACCATGTCAAGGGGTTTCTTAAAAACCCTAAAAATGCCAACTTTATTCATCAAGATGAAATGAAATGAACATGTGAGTTAAGATTGGAATCCTACCTCAATGGCTATCACAAGCACTCCATCAATTCCAAGAAAACTCCACCATAGCTCCATTTTTAAGCTCCAAAACCCCAACTCTCCTCTCTAAAGCTACCAAAATGACCCACATGCACCCACTGGAGAAAAGGATGATACTAGAGTGTGCAGAGTGGAGGTGGGGAAGCCCTACGGTTGTTTGGACACCCCATACTCTCAAGGGGGTTCGGCCATGGCAAGCAAAAGGAAAAAGAAAAAGAAAAATAGGATAGAGAGAAGATGAGAGGAGAAAGTGTGTGGAGAAATCTAGAGATTTCTAAAGATAAGCATGATAAGCATACAATTACTAAAGTACCCTTAGGAAGATCAATGACCATAATACCATCTCTACTTCTAGGATATACCAAATAGGCCTTACTATGCACACCCACCTATATATCTACTATACACACACACCTTAACTAATTACAACAATGACACTACCCCAACCTCTTTTACACTAGCCCAAATCACATGTATGCATACACATATCATTATACATGCATACACATACCCATACATGTATTCATACACACAATCTATGTATTCATATACACAAGAGAAATCCAATATACACCTAATATCCATATCTAAAGCTATGTACACAAACCTTACACCTTCACTCCATAATACATCACACACATACAACGTAAAAACACACATACATACACATATACTACACACATAATGTCAAGTCACACACTCTAGCCACACACATAACTTATAAATCTACTATACACTCATGCACATATTCACATAAGAATATATTCACATAGCTATCCAAGTATAAACATTAACCATTATATAGCCAAACATACGCACTAATATAGTATATAACATATAGGTATATTACATCTTTCCAAGAAGATATCTCCAAAAACTGACTTGGAAAGATAAAGCATGAAAAAGGTCACATATGCTTCGGTAGTTAGATCCATCATGTATATTATGATATGTACCAAACCAAATGTTGCTTTTGTATTAGGTGTCGTATGTCAATATCAGTCTTGGAGAACAATACTGGAAAGCAATCAAGACAATTTTCAAGTACTTACGAAGAACTAGAGATCTGGTCTTAATCTATTGAGGTGAAGAACTCAAAATTAAAGGCTTCAAAGATTCCAGTTTTCAGAATGACTTGGATGACAACAAATCTGTATCAGGATGTGTTTACCCTCAATGGATGGGTAGTAAGCTGGAAGAGTTCCAAGCAAGACACTGTTGTGGATTCCACAATGTAGGCTAAATATATAGCGGCCAACGATGCGACAAATGAAGTAGTTTGGATGAGAAAATTCGTGGACTAGCTAGAGGTGTTGCATGTAGTTAAAGATCCAATACACTTGTATTGTGATAACAATGCAGCCATCAACTTAGTCAATGAACCAAGGCTACATAAGAGATCCAAACTCATTCTCCGTAGATATCACAACATACGTGATATAGAATCGAGATATTGAGAGATATTGAGCCTCATGTGTAAAAGTGATATTGAGAGATATAGAATCGAGATATTTAAGATTATTTAACAGATCCATTCATAACGGCTCTAACACGTGATCGTTTGAAGAGACTCATGTGTAAAAGTGATATGAGATACCATCATAATTGGGCCTAAGTGCAAGTGGGAGATATTGAGAGATGTATGCCCTCAAGGCCAATTATATGTAATTGCAACATCTTGTTGAAATATAATAGCATGCTATTTGGTGCTCTTTATTTGAGTATATAAATATATAACTGTTTGTAATCATTAATACTTAGATAAAGTCCCAATGCTTAATGCGAGGTCAAACATATATCGAGATATAAATCACGATCGTAGGGAAGTGTTTTGACCATTTGAAGCATAAGGCTGAAATTGTTCATAGTCATAGATGCATCGCGATAGGACAGTGATGCATCAGATAGACTATTGTGTTTTCTGTCTTCATCAAGTATTGATAGCGATGATCTTATAATCGTTTGATTTGGTGAAATCAAAGACAAGACACAGGTGCTCGTTAGAAAATGAGTTCATTGAACGACCCAATGAGAGCTGCCACATGGTGGCACATATCAATCTGTCAATGATAGCTCTCAGTGATGATATGCAAGTTGATCCTCTGATTTGATGTCACTCTACGAGCATGTGCATGAACAGTATCACTTAGATGTTTGGCCTAGCTTCGAGACAAGGCCTGTCGAAAAGTCTTCAGTTGGATGACACATAAAACATACTAGGGGAGTTGATACAAAGGGATAAACCATATAAGGATGATACTGAATCAGGGATGGCACATGCTACTCACGGTCACTGTTGTCAGAGGCCTATGAGTTCCACCTGTAGTATGGTCAAGCTGTAGGGTCACACAAAGGCTGAAATCTTCATACAAGTATCAAGAGATAAAAGGTACAAGCATATTATGAATGAGAACTAAAACGTTGCAAAGTGTTTGTAAAGGAGGTTTCGATCACCTAGGATTTGATACGAGAATCAACCTATAATAGAAACTGGGGTCTAGAGCATGCCCAGACCCAATTGCTTTAACCCGATCATAGACTCGGGCTAGCCCAGGCATATGGCTTGGGCTAAGCCCGAGTGTCTCGGGTGCTGGAAGCCTAAGCATCAACTCAGGCTGCCAGCAACCGAGCAACAGCTCAGGCTAGTAGCCTGAGCTAGATGCCACGGGCTGTAGCCTGAGCCAGGGCTTAGACTGCAACCGAACAAGGGCCCAGGTGCAACCCAAGGTTGGGCTCAGTTCCTTTGAGGTATGGACATAAGGTCATAATTGACATCAGAATTGAAGGGCCAAATGACATTGAAAATGGGTGATGTCAATTTCAATACGCTCATAGTATGAAGCTCTTCGAGATGATATCTTGATTGGCTTCTGGGGTTCACCTGAGAGGGAGAAACAATTGCTCAAAGTTGAGCCTCCGCAAGGGAAAAAACTTGAGCCAAAAGGGTATCTTTGAATAGTCCAACATCAGGTAGGACTTTAGAGAAAGACTTAGCTCACCCCATAAATATGGGGCAATCCCTTTCATCCACAAGAGACAAGCTTTGATCAAGGGGACTCTGATATCTTAGAGGGCAAACATCGATCTAAAAGTGACAAAATTTAGTCCTTCCACATTTTTCCGCCTTACTCCTGTTTTAGGTTCTAGTAAGACTTGAGGGAGATCGGATCTGAACTGAAACTTAACAGAAATTCCAGTCGAGGTGAAACTTTCTATGGAAAGTGGTCGCTCGATGACGAGATGTTGGATCGCTTCAGGACAATCTTCCTAAAGGAATTGTGATTGTGACTGCAAAAACAAAGGTATGTTCCTTTATCATAGTGGTTTTATAGATCTATCCATGTAAGGATGGTTTGCCCACCTCCTGGATAGCATAAACCCTGCATAGGTTTTGTTTTTTCATTGGGCTTTTTCATAAAAATGTGATTTTTATGTTTTGCTTGCTTCCACTTTCTTACCACATCTAAGCCTTGGGCTAGATGATAGAAAATACCATATGGTTTCCTCCGTAAAACCCTTCAATATGAATGGAACTAAACTTTGGGGAAAACTAAAATATTTGCGCTGAACCAAATTCTTTATGGAAACAAAAATTTAGTTTGAAAGCGGTTAAAAAAATTTGCTCCAACGGGATGAATTGAATGTTGTTGTTAATTTTTTAGGGGAAGGGGGGTTTTGAAGAAACTGTAGTTTTTTAATAGGAAAGATTTTGAATGGGCTGAATTTTTTTAGGGCCTATTGTGAATAACATGTGACTTATAGTCACGGGGTATGACTATCTATTATACAATTGAGGGATTTTTTTGAATGTGGTTACTAATTAGGACAAAAGGATGGGTAGAAAGACAGCTAATGTGTAATCATAAGGAATCAAAGGTTAGGATGAGAGTTTATGAAATTTTTGGGGGGGAAATCGAAACCATGTATCCTTGAATTTTTTTTGGGGGGTATTTTGGCTGAAATTTCTCTCCCCCGAAGTCTCTCTCCCTCAAAAAATTTGGAGCATGTGTGTGCGGGCGTGCGTGAAAAATGTAGATGTGCACGTGCACAACTAAGTTAGCCGTGCACTGCACAAAAAACCCAATTTCTTATATTTTTACAATTTCTTATAGGATTGATATACACCTCATGGGTGATCAACACAACAAAAATCAAGTGAATCCAATGCTATTTGATTCTCAGTTTAACACTTACAAATTCAACGGTCTCAGAAGTTTTAGAAAAATAAAAGCTTTTGCAACGGGTGAATTGAAGGTTAAATGCACATATGGTTCATCCATATTTGGTGTTTTGGAGGTTTAGAATGCGTACATCAATCCTAAAAATAAAAAATGTGAAAATATGGGTTTTTTTGTGCACGTGCACAGCTAATTTAGCTATGCACGTTCACAGCTACATC
The DNA here is from genome assembly GCA_030789695.1 of Scilla litardierei. Classification (NCBI taxonomy): domain Eukaryota; kingdom Viridiplantae; phylum Streptophyta; class Magnoliopsida; order Asparagales; family Asparagaceae; genus Scilla; species Scilla litardierei. The sequence goes on along the minus strand of CM061138.1, from coordinate 6,705,721 downwards.
ATTCGGTATGTGTGTGTATATGAGTCTTCCGTTGAGAACATTTTGCACCAAATTATGGTGCGAAAAACAATTTTATTTTTATTGATTTTTTCAACATTTTATGCTTCAATCCATACAATTATATCCCGCAGGAAAAATAATGAATGAATTCTATGTGGATTTGACCCTCGATCAAGCCAATACAAATTTTAAAACGAGAAATTTTAAGGGGAAAAAAAGAAAAACCAAAATTTTCATCCTCCCCTCCCCTTTGCTCCACCTCTCTCACCACCACTCCACCACCTCCCTCCTCATCTTCCACCACCCTCTCCCACTCCCGCTGTAACGACCCGCTCAGGTTTGCAGGTTACCAATAAAAAATAGCCATGATGCAGAGATGTACAAAAATACTCAAATAGTGTCCAATTATTACAATCCATACTGTACAAAATGTTCCAACAAATCTACATGAAAGAAAGAAAGTACATAAGTGAAAAAAACTGAAAGCTGCGGTCTAAGGGTCGAACTCTGGCTCTGCAACTCAGGAACATCTACCTCAACACGTACGTCATCTGCGGTGTCACGGAGATGGAACCGTAGGTAAGTCACAACAATTCTAAATATAGAAAAGAAGCAGTGCACAAGTATGACAAAAGTAACTATGTACAATCAAACCAGAGTGAAAAAATAAAGTACTGAGCAACAACTGTACATAACTGAAAAGTAAACAGAACTGAAAGGAGAGAACAAACTGTACTATGGTAGTGTAAGTGTAAAGCAGGCTAAGCAAGTAAGCATACTACCGCTGTAACTATAAGTACGACAAGTAAAGTACTGTGACTGCACAGGTGTGGTAAGTAAAATGCATGTTATGCATAAAGTAAAAAGGTGGTCGTGCAAGTACGAAAAGTAACGTATAAGAGCTACATGGTGATACCAATGGTGAGACTAGCAGGCACGAGCTGTAACGATAATAAGCATGCAAAGTACTGAATAAGACGTACAATCAATGGTTATTTTAGTGTTGGCAGTAATTAGCTAATCTATGTGATGTGACTCAGGTAGGAAAGTATGATATGCAACCATGGATCACCTCCATTGCCACGGGGAGCAAATCCCAAGTGTCAACCACACCATACTTTGAAAAACGAGACGAGACGAGAGAGTGTGACTCCGGTCAGCTCCCACACTTTCTCTACAATGAGTTACCCCAAATTCCAGTGTCATGTGTATTGATTACATTTTTCTTACAAGATGTTCCACAAGATATTCTACGAGATTTTCCATTAGGCATTCCACGAGATATTCCACGAGATGTTCCACAAGACATTCATAAGATATTCCACAAGATGTACCACATGATGTTATTAGTTCCTTGTTTACGATGATAGTTAAACCAGGACCACTGGTTGACTTTCTTATAGCAAAGCAAAGTGGATGCTAATAAATTTGAGGATAAAGACAAGTCCAACAAACATGGAACACAAAAATTGTTGTTTATGTGTGGTAGTTTCGTTAGCACACAATTTACCCAAGTGGATTATTTCTCTAGTTACTTAGGTTTCTAGTTCTTCGTTCGATTAATATTGGTTCGGAGATTATTTATAAAATCCTGAGTTCATACTTGCACACGTATCTAATTTTTCAAATCTAAAATTTACTGTGACTTACCGACCTCGAGGTTGTGGTGGTGATCCGGGATTGGATCTAGTGCTTCCAAGCGGGCTTGGTGCACTAGAATTGATACATGTAAACACAAGAAACAATCGGTTAAAGAGTACACTATTGTCTATCTATTTACTTAGTTGTTTTCGATTTTTAAACTAGGTTAAACGGTGTCGAAAATCGTTCTAAATTTTTATATAGGCTAGATATGAAGAAAATAATTTGACTGCAGGAGAAAATATTTTCTGAAGCTTATAGTAATATTTATAATTTTTAAAAGCTCAAAAATCAATTTTAAAACTAATTTTAATTAAGTAATGTAATTATTCAATAATTTATTCTGGATGCAATACTAATCGGAATGGTTCCCGAGCTGTCAAAATGACCGTCTCGAATAGTACTACAACATATATTTTTCTCACGTATCAGTTTATGTGAAAATGAGAAGTTACGGATTTTTGAACGAAAATAACATATTTAACTTTTAGGCTTAAAACTTTATTCTGGAAAAACTAAGCGTATGATTGAGATGAAACTAGTGCCATTGGGTCCAGAATGTCATTTCTGATTTTCTGGAGCCGGCCTTGTAATTTTCTGACCCTTATATAATTTACTATTAATTTAAAACCATTAAACCTTATATAATATTTTATAAAATACGAAATACTACTAATATACGAATACGTGTATAGGTATTTAGTTTAAAAACGTTATAAATATTCACCCTTCGTTTTCTCTTGCATGCAGCGAAAATCATGGAGGAGGGGGTTGCGCTCGACGCCGGAGGACGGCGAGGCGAGGACGGGCGGTGGCAGAGCAGGCGTCGTTCAAGCTTGGTGGAGTGAAGGTGATGATGGCGGAGTGAAGCGAGACCACGGCGTCGAGGTCATATGGGGAAGCGACGGCGAGGTGAGTGCACAGGAAGCGGTGGCGGAGCTCGGGGTCTGGGTAGCCGTGGGCTCTCGGAAAACGGGGAAGGTCGAAGCGGGGAGGGCAGGCGGCGGTGGATCGAGCTGTCGGAGCTCATGCGGGGTGTGTGGGCGACGATGGAGAAGGTGGAGGCCTCGCATGGGATGGTGGAGGAGCGGAGGGGGGTCTGCGACGTGGAGGGCTCCGAGGGAAGGAGGTCGAAGGCGGGGGGGCTTCATGGGTTCGGCGAGGCGCTGGGTGCAGCACGGTGGGCGGAGGCGTACGTCGGAGGTGCTCAGGCGAGGGAAGGAGGCGGGGTTGTTGTTTGGGCCTGCGGACGTGGGCTCTTCATTGGAGGAGGAGCTCGATGCGACGTTGTTCGGGTGGTGGGGCAGGCACACGGCGAGGCTGAGGGCGCGGGGAGCTACGTGCCTTGTGCGGTGGCGGGCAACAGTCGAGGGCGGCGGTGTCGACAGCGAAAGAGGAGCCCACCGGCGGTGGGTTCGGTGGATGGACGAAGGGAGAGGGCGCTGGCTGAGGGTGTTTCGAACGTGGTTTAAACGAGAGAGAGGAAGAGAATCGAGAGTGAGAGAGTTTAAGAGAGAGATGGGTTTCGGGGTAGGGTGCTTTGTGAGGGAGAGTGATTAGTGAGGGTGAGATACGGGGGGGATGTGTGTGTGTGTGTGTGTGTGGGTTCGGGTTGGGTTTGCATGTATTGGTGCTGAATTTGCCTGGGTTTGGGTTCGAGGCTTAGGGGAGATGAAGATGGGGGGTTTAAATAATAATTCAAATTAGTAATTAGTTAGGTTAAGAAGTCAATAATAATCAATAGGTTAGGTAGTGATTAGGTGTTAGTATTGACTAATGTTAGAAAAATGTAAACGTTTCCCCTCCCATGTGTTAGTTATGGTTGGGGTTAAAAAAATTTAATGTAATCAGTAATTTGTTTATAGTAATTAGTAAAAATACTTAGAAACACGACATTACAATTTTGCCCCTGGTATTAAACATGTCCAAAAAATTACGAAAACATAGCCACGTGTTCGTATCGTCGCGAGGATCGCGAATACGAGATCCATTTTGGGGTTTGAGCTACAGAGATACTAGTTTTAGGCCAAAACGTATAGAAAGCGGGTTTGCAGGTTCTCTATTGATTTGACATCAGAAAATTACGAAATTAATGTTGGGAGTCCTAAATGATCATAGAATGATACTGTAGAAGTTTGAAAACATTTTGATGATGTTTGTATAGAAAATTAATTCATTAAGCCAAAACAATAATAATTGAAAATGGATTTCTATCAAATTATTTAGAGGTTTTTGATGAAACTCGAACTTACTAAAATACTTTATAACCAGTTTGATACTTCAAAATATTTTTATAAGAAATTTTGAAATCATTTAAAACTCCTGATCAACCACTATAAAATACATTTTTAAAAATAAAAATACGTTAAATACGTAATTAAATGTTTTGGAAAATATGAGTTGTTACACCCACCACCAAGCACACCTCTGTTTGCTCCCTTGCACTGCCAAGAACACCTTGTTGAATATTGGACTCCCCGAATTTGGTTTTGGATGATAAGCAAACATAAATAATTCATGAACTAACAATTTGTGAGCGCAGTATTGGAGATCGTCGCCAAATTCACGAGAACAATCAAAGCGACATCTCAAGACTTCTCAAAGATCGTATTCATTGCCTAAAGCTTCGTTGAAGCTCTTGGACCGTTTTGGAAGTCATGAAGAATTGATCGAAGCTCTTGAAGACCGTTCATTAAGGTTTTATTTATAGTCTTTTTGCTTCGATCTATAGAATGTTAAGCCTTGAGTATATCTTACGATTCTATCTTCATAACGCTCATATCGTAGCTCTAGGATCTTAGTACAAGTCCACTCTAACTTCCTCGAAGCATCGCGCTTCGATTCGGACTTGTTTGTGCATGTTAGTTGGTACAAGAAGAAGTACTGACCGACTAGATGGTGATCTAGTCGGTCAGCAGAGCTTCTTGGACCGACTAGTTTGAGTTAATCTTTTCTTGTTCAGTACTGTTTACAGTTAGTCGGTCTACGTTGACTCACCGACCGACTAGTTTGTGAACTAGTCGGTCAGTGATGCTTCTTTGACCGACTAGTTGTGATTTACTGTACATGCCAAATTTCTCCTAAGTTACTGTTTATCTTTAGTCGGTCTAAGAACGTTTGGTGACCGACTAGTTGATAATCTAGTCGGTCAACTTTTGTTCTTGGACCGACTAAGTCAATTTGTATTCAGACTATTTGTTTTTGCCTCTTAGTCGGTCTACGTTCACTGACTGACCGACTAGTTGTGAAACTAGTCGGTCAGAAAGTCTTCTTGGACCGACTAGATTTCTAGGTCTGAATTTCTATCTCTTCTCAGTTCTTCACTTAGTCGGTCCATGTTGTTTGACTGACCGACTAGTTGATGAACTAGTCGGTCAGTGGTTGTTCTTTGACCGACTAGTTGCCTCAGATTTCTATCCGTTGGGAATTGACCTAACTTGTTTTTATGGGACCCTATAAATACGAACCTAGGTCATTTCTCTCTAGGTTAGAGCTGCCATTAAGAGATTCATTGAGATTGAAAGAGATAGCCATTCTCACTCATTTCTAAAGCTCTCTTCCTCACAAGAAATCCATTCTCTCACATTCTAGATCTAGAATCCATCTTGAGAGAAGTTTGTTCTTGGTGAGCCCTTCAAGCTCTAGCTTGATTCAAGTCTCCAAATCACTCCTAGGCACCCATTGCTGGTCATTTCTTTGGTGCTAAGCCTTGGTGACTTCATCTTCCTCAAATCCCTCCTTGCACCTATTTGGTAAGAAAACTCAAGGTATAGGATTTTGTGGTAAGATTGTTTATTTCATTATAAACTTGTTTATATTGCTTATTGATTCTCTCGGTTGTGAGAGAAGGTTGTGATCCCGGGTTGTGGGATTCACTATTGCCATTGCATGTATGATTTGATCTTGTGAAGGTTTTTCACAAGATATCATAGTGGAAATCTTGGGTTAGGGTTTCTAACCTAAGTATCCGGAGGGGATCCGGGTGGTTGGGACGTAGGATCACCGGGAACAAGTCGGGGAGACTTGGGTGGATCCGAACCCAGTAACATCTTTTGTTAGCATTGTTATTTTTGTTATTGTCATTCAATTTAAGCTTCCGCAAATTGATTTGGTAGTTGTTTGCACTATAATTAGGAATTATACTCCTTGTTATTTTTAAAGTACTATTCACCCCCCTCTAGTACTTATGCAGTAGCTTGTAGGGCATTACATTTGGTATCAGATCCAGATACTTAGCTATGTCTGCCAACGACAACAATACCGTGAGTCCACCTTCCGACTATGGCACCTTCAAGAACCGTGAAGGAGCGTCTTCGGTGATGGAAGGACATTCCTCTACGAGGCCTCCATTCTTGAACGGTACCAACTACGGGTACTGGAAATGCCGGATGGAAACCTTCCTCCGGAGTGCATCTCTATGGAGGACCACAATGAAGGAATACATCGAGCCCGAAGAAGAAGACTTTGAGAAATGGACTATCGCGGAGGTCGCCGCGGAGGTAAGCAATGCCAAGGCAATGAACGCCTTGCAATGCGCATTGGAGCCCGAGGACTTCAATAAGATATGCACATGTAAGAGTGCATATCAAATTTGGAACTCCCTCCTCATTCTACATGAAGGGACGAGTAGGGTAAGAGACTCTAAACTCGTAGTTGTAAACAAAGATTACGAAATGTTTCATATGCAACAGGGCGAGAAGATGAAGGAATATTACGCTCGCTTCGTTGACATAATAAACGAGTTAGAGGCTCTCGGCAAATCCTACACCCAAAAGGAGAAGTGCTCGAAGCTTATCGAAGGACTTCCTTCTTCTTGGGAGAAACGTACCTTCGCCATCGAGGAAGGTAATGACATGAATAAGTATACCGTAGTTCAATTGATGGGTACTTTGATGTCATACGAGGTACGCAAAGATAACAAGGTGAAGTTACAAGAAAAGATGAAGTCCTATTTGAACCAAGACGTGCCTAAGAAAAAGGCGATTGCATTCAAAGCGGCTTCATCCACCTCTACCGATGATGAGGACTCGGAAGAAGAAATGGACATGGAATCCATTGCACTCATGGCAAAGAAGTTCAATCGCTTCTTCCGAAAGGGTAACTTCAAACAAAAATCTAAATTTACTTCTACTAATGCATCTCCACCTTTGTGCTTTAAATGCAATAAGCCAGGACACATCAAAGCGGATTGTCCTCAAAACAAGCAAAAGGAGAAGTGGAAGGCGCCGAAGTTCGACAAGTCCAAGAAGTACAAAAAGGGGTACAAAAAGGGACTTGTCGGAGCAACATTCACCGACTCCGAGGATTCCTCAAGCGGAGAGTCGGACGATGAGAAAGTGGAGCAAGCGCACATGTGCTTCATGGCAAGAGAGGAGCATGATCAAGGATCTTCCTCCTCCGATGATAGCGACGACGAAGGCGATGAGGTAACTATGGATGATCTTAGGGATGCTAACTCTCATTTATGGTCTAAATACACTAAATTAGTAAATAGATATACTAAAGTAAAAGATGACCTAGCTAGCATTCAAACCTCGCCTAAGACTATCATCACCAACAACGACACTGTTGTTGAAGAGTTAAGAAATGAGATTGTTAATCTCAAATCTAAACTTGAACATGTTAGCATTGATGATCCGGAAGAACATAGGATAGCGGATTTAACTTCTCAAAACTCGACTTTGAGTATTGATAACGAGAATCTTAAATCTCGTGTTTATGTGCTCACATCGCAAGTATCCAACTTGGATACTTCTATGCGTTCTCTCAAAGAGAAATATGAGAACACATTAGGCCGAATTAATAAATTCAATAAGGGTAAGAACCATTTGGATAAAATCCTAAGTGACTTACTTCCGGCCAATCACCACATTGGTTTGGGGTATACGATGGGATGTCCATCCAAAGCGGCCACTACTTTTGTTAGGCCAACTTCCGGTGACTCAACGAGTGGTAGCAAACACTCTATTGGTAGTTCTTCTACCAATGGTGCTTCCACCTCGTCCACACCCTCTTTCGGAAAGAAACCCACTTTGGGTGGACCTCCAAAGAAGGGGCATGCTTATATGTACACCAATACCATGTCACGTAGGAACACACGTCCTACTCCACCGTCTCACACATATGATGATTTTTATGCAACACATTCTCGGGCACGTGCACACCATGTGAGACACCCTCACGCACGTGTTCCCACACATGCATATGTTCACCCACCTCATCATATGAATAATTCTCGTCATGCACCATTCCATCATGTTCCGTATGCCTATCCACAACATGCATCACGTAGAAATCAACGTCGCATGCATGCACCCAATAGGATGAGGGCTCCCAAGATTTTCACTATTTGGAGCCCAAAGGACACAAGCATGGATGAAAAATAAGTATATACGAATGCTTATTTTTCGGATGTTGTGCATAGTAGAAATTATGTGGGGAAGTCTAAGTCCAATTGGACTTGGCTTCCAAAGGTCTAACCTTTGAGGACCCAATGACCTTGGGTACCATGATATGAAATTTTCTATCTTTAGGTACTCAAGGAAAAGAAAAAGAAAAGGAGCAACAAATTTAAATTTAGCTCCAAAGGGAATTGGATACTCGATAGCGGGTGTTCAAAACACATGACGGGTGACGCTCAATTGCTCTCCAGAGTAGTTCCCATTGCAAATGGAAACCGCGTCGTATTTGGAGGCAACGAGAGCGGAACCATCGTCGGTGTTGGTAAAGTGAGCATGAAATCTTGGCATTAGTGTGTGGTTATATTCTTTTGTCGTTGTAGTATGGTGGTGAGAAAATTGAGATCTGATACGGTGATCTAGGTGTATATTTGATATCGTAATTCGCTTTTTTTTGCTAGAGACTAGCAAAACGCTAGTTGGGGGGTGTGAATTGGGTTCAATATTACATATTTAACCCCCTAATTAGTCCTATTTTGTGCTCATATGATGATAAATTGTTCTCTAATTCATACGTATTTTGTAAACAATTATTTATTAGAGAAAACACTTAATTTGAGCACAAAACAGCAATTAACTGAGTATTTCTGCATATTTTATATTTTTCATGGCAAGCTCTCGTTCTCACGATTCTAACGACTATTTATTTGTATTTTTCTGAGATCCGTGCTAATTACTATGAATTTTTGAATGCAGAATACCATTTAAATGGAGAAATACGGTCGAAAATACGCAAATATGCGCTGAAATACGATTTCGTATTTAACCCAAAAGGCGGGCCACGTGGCATTTTATTAGCCGTCCGATCTTCATCCGACGGCCCGCAGCAACGAGCTGATCGCAACGAATACAGCGGGCGACGTGGCGTGTTGAGCGCCGTTAGATGCTCATCCAATGGCCGGGATCGAAAGCGAAGGCGGGGGCGACGTGGTTGCATATCGACCGCACGATGATAATCGAACGGCTACGCATCAAGCTGCAGGCGAATCGAAGAGCGCGATCGTGACCGTTGGATTACGATCCAACGGTAGAATCAATTCCGAATCGATATCGGATTTACGCAGCAACGAGCGGTCGAGATGCAAAGTGGAGTCGATCGAACGGTCAAGATCCACCCCGAAGCGACGAGGAAGCGGGTTTGGGCGCGCGGCGGCGAAGATCCGATAAGCTCTGCCACGTGTCGCTCTGTGGGGCGATCCCGCATGATCCGACGGTCGACATTTAAGCCGCTCGGAGATAATGAATGCGGGTGCGAAAAAATAGCGGGTTTAGACCCGTTAAGCTCCCAAACCCGCAATGCTATTATATAAGCGTATTTTAGGGTTTTTGGGGGTATTCTGGCGTATTTTGGGACTTTTGGAGCGGCTACTGTGCGTATTTCTCCAGGAGAAAATTCTGAAAATTTCCAGAGACTATTTTTCCTATTCTCAGAGAGTTTTGGGTTCTAAGGAGGAGATTTGGTGATAATTTCTTGAACTTATACCCCGTATTTGGTGTATTTCTTTGTATTTTGCTATCTAAACGATGTATTTTGCTATCAAATCTGATTTTTATTGCACCATGCGTGGCTAATCTCTTTGTGCTATGGTTGTGATGTAGTTAGGAGTATGTAGTTGCTAAATCTCATGTCTTTAGCCCTATTATCATGTCAAAATTGCTAGTTTTGTTGATTTCTACAACGTATTTGATGGGTATTTGCTTACTATCGATATTGTTGATGTGCCCTATGGCTAGGCCCTGATAAGGCTAGCCAATTTGTGTTCTCTAATCTGAACTTATCGATGCGATTATTGTTTAATGAAATCAACATTGCTAGTAATACGTTTAAGGCTATTTTGACTAGTTTTCATTGATTTATCTTCCGACGCCTTCACGCCTTGACCGGGTGAAGCGTCGTGTGACATTGAAAGACGTGAAATTTCAGCGACTATAAACTCCTAATGAACTCACAACCGTAGCATATTTGTCTCATTGGATACCAAACTTTCGTGACACCGTAATACTTTTAGGAACCACTTTCTTTGCTACAAATCCTTACACTATTCTTCACCTTCACAAAGGTGGTTGTTTTCTTAACCGTATATTTTATTTGAATAGTTGAATTTGTGTTATCTCAGGTCGACTTGTCCCGAGGATTCGACTCTGGACTCTCCAGATACTACTTGCACGATCTCCTGCGCTTGGGAGTAAAGCTCACATTGTTTTGAGAGAGGCAAGTTTTTGGCGCCGTTGCCGGGGACAACGGTATCTTTGATCCACATTTTCAGCTTTTCAGAGGAGTACTCGGTGAGATCCTTCCACTTTATAGCTTAGTTTTATTATTGAAAACAACAAAAAATATCTCTTTGCTAGTTTATGTGGCATAGGACCTCTGCTTCACACAGATTGATAAGAATTGAAAATATGGCTAATAATAACGAACAACCTCTTGTACACCCACAAGAACTACCATTGAGTGCTACTTATATGCCCACTAGAGTTGCTTCTGAGTCATGCATTGTTTTGCCTGCGGGTGCTCATTCTTTTTCGCTTAAAGCTGGGGTGATCCAGATCCTTCCCTCTTACCATGGAGAGGATAGGGAAAACCCTTACTTGCATATTAAAACGTTTGAAGAAGCATGCTCTACACAGTTGGATGGAAAAGTTAGTAATGATGTTGTTTATCTTAAACTTTTTCCATTCTCATTGAAAGACAAGGCAAAGAATTGGTTCAATGCATTGCCTCCTAGATCTATTACTTCTTGGCTAACCATGCAAACTGAATTTCTGAAAAAATTCTTTTCTTTGGCCAGGACTCAAGCTTTAAAGAGGCATATCATGTCGTTCTCGCAGAAGGAAACTGAAGCATACGATCAAACTTTGGAATGATTTAAGGAGCTTCTGTTGGCGTGCCCACATCACGGTTTTGACAAGGGACGCACCATTGGATTCTTTTACGATGGATTGCAGCCGAATACGAAGCAATATGTAGAGATGATGTGCAATGGAGCTTTCTTTGAGAAGACCCCGACGGAGGCTTGGGCATATTTGGAGAACATTGCAGAGAATGCAAGAAGATGGGAGCCACCTTCAGAATTTGACAGGTCCATGACTACACATCAAACAAAAGGTGGCTTGCAGGCTTTGAAGCCTGAAGATGCATTGATGGCACAAGTGGAGGCATTGGTGACGCAAAAGCTACAAAATATTGATCTAAGAGCAGCAAAGGCAGTCACATCAGAGCCATACTGCGTCATATGCGAGAAGCCAGTTCACGATACTACCGTCTGCCCACTGATCCCAGCAATTAAAGAATTGGGCAGAAATCCAGAATCTGAGGTGAATTGGGTGGCAAATCAAGGCTACAACGCCAATTGGAAGAACCCATCAAACCAAGGAGGTGCTTCATATCAGCAGAAGCAGCAGACATCCACTCCCTATTACCATCCCAATCACTCCAATTATCAAGGAAAAAGGGAGCAGAACAATGAAATTCAGAGTCTCACTGCTGCAGTTCAACAGATGGCTCAGATGCAACAACAGCTCACTGAGAATTTTTCGAGATTTATAGCGTCACAAGACAAAGGTAAATTACCTGCTCAGCCTATTGCAAATCCTAATACGAGTCCCTCTTCTTCTTTTTCAGGAAACAACGTCAAACCATGTCAGACGGTGACTACATTGCGTAGCGGACGTGAAATTGAAAAACCAGAAATGCCTAGGCATGAACAACCAGCTGAGGAGAAAGAGGAGCCACAAGCACCTAAAAGTTTGCAGGTTGAGGAAGAGGTAGCAGAAAAAGAGCCAGAGCCATATGTACCTCCAGCTCCATTCCCACACAGACTTGCTCCACCATCAAAAGACAGGTATCAGGCAGAGATAAGAGATATCTTCAAGCAGGTAAAAATTAATATCACATTACTTGATGCAATCAACCAAGTGCCTGCATATGCTAAATTTCTGAAGGAGCTATGCACTGTAAAGCGGAGTCTAAATGTGAAAAAGAAAGCATTCTTAACACAACAGGTAAGTGCAATGGTACAACATGACACTCCTCCTAAATATAAGGATCCAGGTTCTCCTACTATCCCATGCATTATAGGAACTAAGAAATTTGGAGATGCTTTACTTGATTTGGGATCTAGTGTTAATATTTTACCTTATTCTGTTTATGTGCAGCTTGGATTGGGGGAGCTGAAGACGACACCTGTGGTTTTACAGTTAGCAGACAGGTCGGTAAAAATCCCACGAGGATGCGTGGAGGATGTGTTGGTCCAGGTTGACAAATTCTATTATCCCGTGGACTTTATCGTCCTTGATATTCATGGGCCACAATCAGGTAATTGCACTCCGATTATATTAGGACGTCCATTCCTAGCAACTTGCAATGCTATGATAAATTGTAGGGATGGACAATTGAAGATAAGCTTTGGTAACATGAAACTTGAGCTGAACATTTTTAAATCATGTAAGTTACATGCGAATGTTGATGACGTGAAAGAGGTATGCTTTATTGAGAGCTTAATCGAAGACTATTTTGATGCTAAGTATGAATGTTCGTCCAATTTTATTGATTATAATTTCGAAGATATTGATGAATCTTATTTTGTGCAGGGCAAAAATGAAAGATCAAGGGATGCATGGGTGCCAAAGTTCGAGACGTTGCCAGTGGAATTGCCACCACAACAACCTTCAGAGATTGAGCATCCAAAGCTGGAATTGAAGCCTCTGCCAGACTATTTGAAATACGCTTTCCTTGGAAAGGAGGAGACCTTCCCTGTGGTAATATCCTCTAAACTCACACCAGAACAAGAAAGTGCTTTGCTCGATGTGCTTAGGGAACACAAAGGGGCCATTGGATGGTCTATTGCGGACATTACAGGTATAAATCCCTTAATTTGCACTCATCATATTTATCTTGAGGATGATGCCAAACCAACATGTGAGATGCAACGTAGATTAAATCCTACTTTGAAAGAGGTTGTTAAGGGGGAGATTCTTAAGTTACTTGCTGCAGGTATAATATATCCTATTTCAGACAGCAGATGGGTTAGCCCCATACAGGTGGTTCCGAAGAAATCAGGCCTCACAGTGGTAAGAAATGAGAGTAATGAGCTTATACCGATGCTGACCACCACAGGTTGGAGGATGTGTGTTGATTACAGGAAGTTAAATGCTAAAACACGAAAAGATCACTTTCCATTACCTTTCATTGATCAAATCTTGGAAAGAGTAGCAGGTAACGAATTTTATTGTTTTCTAGATGGTTATTCTGGCTATTATCAGATAGAGATTGCTCCAGAGGATCAAGAGAAGACTACCTTCACTTGCCCCTTTGGAACTTTCGCTTTTAGGAGAATGCCTTTTGGATTATGCAATTCACCTGCTACTTTTCAGCGTTGCATGTTGAGTATCTTTAGCGATATGGTTGAGAGGATTATGGAAGTATTTATGGATGATTTCTCTGTATATGGCACTTCATTTGAAAATTGTTTATCTAACTTATCTCTTGTCTTGCACAGGTGTCAGGAAAAGAACCTGTTGTTAAACTGGGAAAAGTGTCATTTCATGACAACTGAGGGTTTGGTTCTTGGACACCTAGTCTCCAAAGCAGGTATTCAGGTAGACAGAGCAAAAGTTGAGGTGATTGAGAAGTTGCCTACACCAAAATGCGTCAAGGACATTCGATCCTTTCTAGGCCATGCAGGATTTTATCGAAGATTCATAAAGGATTTCGGCGCCATCTCCCGCCCCCTCTGCCACTTATTAACTTTAAATACTGATTTCATATGGACACAAGAGTGTCAAGTTTCATTCGATAAATTAAAGAACTCACTTGTTTCCTCCCCTATTTTGCAGGTTCCAGACTGGAGCATGCCATTTGAAATTATGTGTGATGCAAGTGACTACGCGATGGGGGCAGTGCTTGGGCAAAAGAAAGAGAAAGTTCCTTGTGTTATCTATTATGCCAGTAAAACTTTGAATGAAGCACAACGGAACTACACTACTACGGAGAAAGAGTTGCTAGCGGTGGTGTTTGCATTGGAGAAGTTCAGAAGCTACATATTGGGATCACCTATTCTCATCTTTACAGATCATTCTGCACTGAAATATCTTTTATCTAAAAAGGATGCTAAACCTAGACTTATACGATGGATTCTCCTTTTGCAGGAATTCAATATTCAAATCAAGGATAAGAAGGGAGTTGAAAACAATGTCGCAGATCACCTTTCTAGATTGACGGTGGGAACAGAGTCGCCTACCATTCCATTGCGAGATTCCTTACCAGATGAGCAGCTTTTCACCATCTCTACCCTACCATGGTATGCAGATATAGCTAATTAGTTGGTGACAGGTAGAACCCCTCCACATTGGTCTTCTTTAGATTTCAAACGCTTCAAGCATGAGGTAAAATCGTTCTATTTTGATGATCCTTATCTTTTTAAATACTGTGGAGACCAAATTGTAAGGAGATGTGTACCCGACCATGAGTTTGATAGTGTGTTACATTTTTGTCATGGTGGGGTATGTGGGGGGCATTTTTCAGCTCATAAGACTGTTGCCAAAATTTTACAGAGTGGTTTTTATTGGCCTAGTATGTTTAAGGACGCTTATGCCTATTGTAAATCATGCGTGCGTTGTCAACAGTTGGGGGGGATTACCAAAAGAAACATGATGCCATTGAATCCCATGCTAGAAATAGAATTATTTGATTGTTGGGGTATTGATTTCATGGGGCCTTTTCCACCATCTTTTGGATATATATTTGTATTGGTTGCCATTGATTATGTTTCTAAATGGGTGGAAGCTATTCCTTGCAGGTCCAACGACGCTTCCATTGTGCTGAAATTTTTGAAAGAGAGCATCTTCTCGCGCTTTGGAGTACCAAAGGCCATTATCAGTGATGGAGGTTCTCATTTCTGCAATAGGCTCTTTACAAATCTAATGAAGAAATTTGGGGTGACACATAAAGTTTCAACACCTTACCATCCTCAAACAAATGGGCAAGCGGAATTGGCGAACAAGGAAATCAAGAACATTCTTCAGAAAACAGTGAATCCAACACGCAAAGATTGGAGTCTTCGCTTGCCTGAAGCTCTATGGGCCTACAGGACAACATACAAGACTATCTTAGGGATGTCACCGTTTCGTTTGGTTTATGGAAAAAATTGCCATCTTCCTGTTGAATTAGAGCACAAATCTTTTTGGGCAATTAAAACACTTAATTTGCTTGATGACTCATCCAATGTTTCTCGTAAATTGCAGATCATGGAGCTTGATGAGATACGACGAGAGGCATATGAAAATGCAAAGCTAGCAAAAGAAAGGATGAAAGCTGTGCACGACAAGATGATCATACGAAAGGAATTCAAAGTTGGAGACAAGGTTCTGCTGTACAATTCAAGACTCCATATATTTCCAGGGAAGCTGCGCTCAAAATGGACGGGACCATACTTTGTCAAAGAAGTCTTTTCACATGGAGCGGTGGTCGTAGTGAATGAAAAGGATGGCCATGAATTCAAAGTAAACGGACAACGTCTGAAACATTTTCAAGAGCTTTGGGCCAGAGAGGATACCACCATTGAGCTCACAGATCCACCTTCGGGTGGTCACTAATCAGGTGTGTTCTTTCCATGACTCCCTCTCCTTAACATTGAGGACAATGCCTATTTTAAGTTGGGGGGAGTGTATAAACTTTTAGGATTTTTTTTATTTTTTTTTATTTTTTTATTATTATTTTAGTAGTTCCCTTTTCAAAATTTTTTTTATAAAACAGGGGTTGAGTCAAGAATTATCACCAATGCTTATTACACCTAGAAATGAACCTCATATGATGACAATTCTCGAAGTCTATTCACCACTGTTCACATATGATTTATTTTCCTCCACTGTTGTTAAATATTTCATTCTCATTCGATATGAATGCTATTACTCATGGTAAATCTCCCTTGATATATCTCTATGGTAGTATTAATGGATGACTTAATGAATCTTGAAGTTATGAATTAGCAAGTCGTATGCTTTCAATGGAACACACCATCACAAAATGACTGGAGCATCGCTTTACATCTCATATTCATTGCTATTTGCATGCTTTGTGTGATCTTGGGTGGAAAGTTTACACTGTCTTTTGAAATGATTAGGATAACCCATTCTTGTGAAAGAATAAAGAAAAGGAAGCTATCTTGCCAAGTTATTTATGTACGCACAAAAGAAAGAATGAAATAAGATGAATGAAGAAAAATGAATGAACGAATAAATGTTTCATTAAAGAAATAACTTGGTTGGCTCGATTAGTACAGTCCGAGGGGTCCTTCTTGGCCTAATGCCCTATTATCGTCTGATTTGGGAGCCATTGACTGGAACCTCAATCATTTGATGGAGCGATCCAAGTTATACATTTTTTCTGCAAATGTTGCTTGATGCGCGTTACGCAGAACCAATAAAATGAGAAAAGAAGAGCAAGAAAAAGTGTGCATCATTAGCAAGGCAAGAGAACTTCCAAAGCTTAAAGATAGCACAAGATATGGTGTGATTTCCTATGAATGAAAATTGACGTGTGTATGTCTTGATGCCAATCTATTTTTGCTTGCTTTGCATGATACATCTACGCTCCAAGTTATATACTTTGATTGAAAGGTGTGAGCCATTGATTTTGCATACCATTCGCTATGAAGTAATGTAAAGTGGATTTAAGTCTATTTAATGACCATTTTAGAGATACTTGCTTTTCATTGTAAACCCATGAGTACCATTATATAATGAGCATGAAATCTTGGCATTAGTGTGTGGTTATATTCTTTTGTCGTTGTAGTATGGTGGTGAGAAAATTGAGATCTGATACGGTGATCTAGGTGTATATTTGATATCGTAATTCGCTTTTTTTTGCTAGAGACTAGCAAAACGCTAGTTGGGGGGTGTGAATTGGGTTCAATATTACATATTTAACCCCCTAATTAGTCCTATTTTGTGCTCATATGATGATAAATTGTTCTCTAATTCATACGTATTTTGTACACAATTATTTATTAGAGAAAACACATAATTTGAGCACAAAACAGCAATTAACTGAGTATTTCTACATATTTTATATTTTTCATGGCAAGCTCTCGTTCTCACGATTCTAACGACTATTTATTTGTATTTTTCTGAGATCTGTGCTAATTACTATGAATTTTTGAATGCAGAATACCATTTAAATGGAGAAATACGGTCGAAAATACGCAAATACGCGCTGAAATACGATTTCGTATTTAACCCAAAAGGCGGGCCACGTGGCATTTTATTAGCCGTCCGATCTTCATCCGACGGCCCGCAGCAACGAGCTGATCGCAACGAATACAGCGGGCGACGTGGCGTGTTGAGCGCCGTTGGATGCTCATCCAATGGCCGGGATCGAAAGCGAAGGCGGGGGCGACGTGGTTGCATATCGACCGCACGATGATAATCGAACGGCTACGCATCAAGCTGCAGGCGAATCGAAGAGCGCGATCGTGACCGTTGGATTACGATCCAACGGTAGAATCAATTCCGAATCGATATCGGATTTACGCAGCAACGAGCGGTCGAGATGCAAAGTGGAGTCGATCGAACGGTCAAGATCCACCCCGAAGCGACGAGGAAGCGGGTTTGGGCGCGCGGCGGCGAAGATCCGATAAGCTCTGCCACGTGTCGCTCTGTGGGGCGATCCCGCATGATCCGACGGTCGACATTTAAGCCGCTCGGAGATAATGAATGCGGGTGCGAAAAAATAGCGGGTTTAGACCCGTTAAGCTCCCAAACCCGCAATGCTATTATATAAGCGTATTTTAGGGTTTTTGGGGGTATTCTGGCGTATTTTGGGACTTTTGGAGCGGCTACTGTGCGTATTTCTCCAGGAGAAAATTCTGAAAATTTCCAGAGACTATTTTTCCTATTCTCAGAGAGTTTTGGGTTCTAAGGAGGAGATTTGGTGATAATTTCTTGAACTTATACCCCGTATTTGGTGTATTTCTTTGTATTTTGCTATCTAAACGATGTATTTTGCTATCAAATCTGATTTTTATTGCACCATGCGTGGCTAATCTCTTTGTGCTATGGCTGTGATGTAGTTAGGAGTATGTAGTTGCTAAATCTCATGTCTTTAGCCCTATTATCATGTCAAAATTGCTAGTTTTGTTGATTTCTACAACGTATTTGATGGGTATTTGCTTACTATCGATATTGTTGATGTGCCCTATGGCTAGGCCCTGATAAGGCTAGCCAATTTGTGTTCTCTAATCTGAACTTATCGCTGCGATTATTGTTTAATGAAATCAACATTGCTAGTAATACGTTTAAGGCTATTTTGACTAGTTTTCATTGATTTATCTTCCGACGCCTTCACGCCTTGACCGGGTGAAGCGTCGTGTGACATTGAAAGACGTGAAATTTCAGCGACTATAAACTCCTAATGAACTCACAACCGTAGCATATTTGTCTCATTGGATACCAAACTTTCGTGACACCGTAATACTTTTAGGAACCACTTTCTTTGCTACAAATCCTTACACTATTCTTCACCTTCACAAAGGTGGTTGTTTTCTTAACCGTATATTTTATTTGATTAGTTGAATTTGTGTTATCTCAGGTCGACTTGTCCCGAGGATTCGACTCTGGACTCTCCAGATACTACTTGCACGATCTCCTGCGCTTGGGAGTAAAGCTCACATTGTTTTGAGAGAGGCACACACGCCATAAAGATATTTATATTTTGGATCTTCCTAAGTCATATGAACAATGTCTCGTTGCCAACACAAGTGAACAACACTTATGGCATCGACGCTTTGGACATGTGAACTTTGGAACACTTTATAAGCTTTCAAAATTAAATTCCATTAAAGATTTTCCGAAGCTCGTTTTTGAAAAGAAAATTTTTGTGATTCTTGTCAACGTGGCAAGCTTCCTAAATCTTCATTTAAACCTAAGAAAAGCATTTCTACGAAACGGCCACTAGAGCTATTACATCTAGATTTATTTGGGCCAACTAGAGTTGCTTCCTTAGGAAATGCAAGATATGGACTTGTCATCGTCGATGATTATTCTAGATTTACATGGATATTTTTCTTATGTAATAAAAATGAAGCTTTTGAAAACTTCACAATATTTGTGAAGAAAGTACAAAATCTCATCGGAACCACCATTGTCACTATTCGTAGTGATCATGTGGGTGAATTTGAGAATGAGTCTTTCTCAAATTTTTGTGATGATCTTGGAATTACTCACACGTTTTCTTTCCCTCACGCACCTCCTCAAAATGGTGTTGTTGAGAGGAAGAATAGAACGCTTGTGGAGTGTGCTCGCACTATGCTCGAAGATAGTCAACTTGGTTATCAATTTTGGGCGGAAGCGGTACACACCGCTTGTTATGTGTTTAATAGAATACTTTTGAGGCCCGGCACCAAACAAACTTGTTATGAATTGTTGTTTGGTAGATTGCCTCAAGTTAAACATTTTCGTGTTTTCGGCGCAAAATGTTTTATTAAAAACACATATGATAATTTGGACAAGTTTGATCCGAGATCGGATGAGGGGATATTTGTTGGGTATTCCTCACGTAGCAAAGCCTACCGAATATACAACAAAAGATCCTCTATGATCGAGGAATCACTTCATGTCTCTTTTAATGAGAATTTTACTACTCCTAGAATTTCAAATGATGATGACTCTATGGATGCTTTATGTGATTCGTTTGAAAATTCTAAGTCTATTGATTCAATTGATTCTATTGATACTAACCCGACTAATGAAGTTGTTGAGAATGTGCCTAGTGATCAAGGTATTCCCAAGCGGCTTCATACCGTTCGCGACCATCCCCATGAGCAAGTCATTGGCAATATTCATGATAGAGTCAAGACGAGATCGCAAGTCCACCACTTCGCCAATTGTGCCTTTGCCTCATCGATAGAGCCAAAGAATATAGTTGAAGCGTGCGAAGATAGTGCTTGGATCCTTGCCATGGAGGAGGAGCTCATTCAATTCGAGAGGAATGAGGTATGGGAGCTTGTTCCTTTGCCATCGAAGAACCACACCGTCATAGGGACAAAGTGGATCTTCAAGAACAAAACCGACGAAAATCAAGTCGTCGTCCGGAACAAAGCTCGGTTAGTAACTCAAGGCTATCGCCAAGAGGAAGGTATCGATTTCGAAGAATCCTTCGCTCCGGTAGCTAGATTAGAATCAATTAGACTATTATTGTCTTATGCATGCCATAAAAATTTTAAATTATTTCAAATGGATGTTAAAAGTGCATTTTTGAACGGAGATGTCGTTGAGGAAGTTTACGTTTCTCAACCTCCGGGCTTCATAAATGAAAAATTTCCAAATCATGTTTTTAAACTAAAGAAAGCTCTTTATGGTTTGAGACAAGCTCCTCGAGCTTGGTATGATCGCCTAAAGAATTTTCTTTTGGATTTGAATTTTAAAATGGGCGAAGCCGATTCTACACTTTTTGTTAAGCATGTGAATAATGATATTTTATTAGTTAAAATTTATGTTGATGATATCATTTTCGGTGCTACTAACTTCACTCTTTGCGAAGAGTTTTCTAATGTTATGAATGAACAATTTGAGATGAGCCACATGGGCGAACTCAAATATTTCTTAGGTCTCCAAATTCACCAATTGAACGATGCAATCTTCATCAACCAAACGAAGTACACGGTGGAGTTGCTAAAGCGATTTGGAATGGAGAATGCCTCCGGGAAAAAGACTCATATGAGCACTACAACGCATCTTGATAAAGATACGGGCGAAAAAGATGTAGACATTCGTCTATATCGAGGTATGATAGGTAGTTTACTTTATCTTACCGCAAGTAGGCCCGATATTATGTTTGCCGTTTGTATTTGTGCTCGTTATCAGTCTCAACCTAAGGATTCTCACTTAGTAGCGGTTAAACGTATTTTTCGCTATCTAAGTTACACTTTAGATTTTGGATTACTTTATCCGAAGTCTAGCACATATGAGTTAGTCTCATATAGTGACGCTGATTATGCGGGATGCAAATCCGACAGGAAGAGTACTAGTGGCACTTGCCATTTTCTAGGAAATTCCCTTGTCTCTTGGTTTTCCAAGAAGCAAAATTCGGTATCACTTTCAACCACCGAGGCGGAATACATTGCCGCCGGTGCCGCTTGTGCCCAGGTTCTTTGGATGAGACACACACTGAAGGATTTTGGTATTCATTGTGATACTAGCCCTATCATGGTGGATAACCAAAGTGCTATTTATCTTTCAAAGAATCTGGTGCACCATTCCCGATCTAAACACATAGATGTCCGACACCATTTTTTAGATGATCATGTTGCTAAAAAGGACATCATATTAGTGTACATTGAAACCCAAAAGCAAATCGCCGATATTTTCACGAAACCCCTAAAGGAGGACTCCTTTGTGCGGTTGCGTCGAGAATTGGGGATTATGGGTGAATCCGAGATATAGGATTCATATTTCATTCAATTATCTTGCATGCTATTATATTTCGCGATATTTCGTTCATGCTAGATTTATTGAATTTTTGGGGATCTTATGTGATACGTTTGAATTTTTTTTGCTCGAATTCTTATTTGAATGTCGTATTTAAGATTTCGACGTTTAATGAGGTAGTTTAGATGACTTATGAGAGGGTTAAGATGTTTCATCCAAGTGTTTTTATGAAGAGAACTCATTTATCAACTTTTGGACTCTTCTAGTCGGTTTCAGTTCATCAGCCAACCGACTAGATGCTCATCTAGTCGGTCAGCTAGTGAACTCAGACCGACTAGTTCAAGCTTTAACTTTCCCTTGTCATTGACTTCTTTTAGTCGGTCACAGTTCTCTTACCGACCGACTAGATTGAAAACTAGTCGGTCAGTGATTATATTGTGACCGACTAACTCTAGCCCTAGAATTTTCTGTTTGCCTCTGTTTCAACTTAGTCGGTTTAAGCTCATTGACCGACCGACTAGATCGTAATCTAGTCGGTCAGTGCTTGAACTATGACCGACTAAGTGCTTTAGGGCAGTCGCGTCTTTTCGCATTCCCGACCGACTTAATCTAATTTTATCCGATCGTTTCTTCATTTAGTCGGTTGTTTTCGTTCCCCAGCTCGAAAAACCCCCTAAACCCGATCGAGACCCTTCGTCTTCCCGTCGTTTTCCGACGACTTTTCCGGCCATCTCCGCCGTCCGTTGCCGTCGACCACTCCCCTAGGTATCTCCCCCCTTCCTAGATCTTGTTTTTAATCCCTAGGGTTTGCTCTAGACTTTGTTTTCACTTCTAGGCTCTAGGGTTTCGAAATTTATCTTAGGGCTTTGTGCTTGATTGTCTTAGGTTCTAGGGTTTAAGCTTAGGTGTGTTTGATCTTCGTCGCTTGATTGTACTCGTTGTGCCGCGATCATGGCACGAACGAGACTCCCGATTACATCTTCTGGGGCATCCCTCATGACCGTATATGCTCCGACCGCTTTGACCCCTCCTAAGCGTAGGGCCAAGACCACCCGTCCCCCCTCTTCGTCTTCAACACCGTTGAAGAGGAAGAGGACGTCCAAGCCTAAACCTACCGGCCAATCTTCCAAGTCTAAACCTAAGCCTAAGAAATTCCGTGCACCCACTCCTCCCGGTGAGGGTTCAGGTAGTGATTCTGAGGATGATTCCGATGAAGAACACACTCCTGAACATCCCGAGAAGGCACCTACTCCACCACCTCCTCCACCTCCTCCTAAGCCCCGTAAGGCTAAGGGTAAAGCTCCTATGCCAGTCGGCGGTGTAGATATATCGTTGTGCCGCGACGACCCTCAGTGTCTCGCAGCGTACAACCGTATAGAGCACTGCCCACTGCTATTGGAGCATTACGTTCAGTTTTCTGATTTTCTTGGCCTTGCAGATCTTCTCTCCTATAGTGGCCTATTGGACTACCTTCGATTCGACCCTAAGGCGAACCCTAGACCCTATCCTCGCCTGGTCAAATTATTCTATGCCAATCGTGTCCGGGGCCAGTACGGTGAGTCTCACTCCATCGAGACTTCTGTTTTGGGGACTCCTATAGTCCTCACGGCAGAAATCTTGGGGGAGTTGATAGGTTGCTCGTCGTGTGGCCTCCTCCCGTCTGACATCTCTGTCGACGATATCTCCTCCCTCGATCAGCGGACCCTAGGCAAAATCTTCCAGGTTATCCCCCCTGCCTTCATAGGAGTCCCTTCGAAATCATTCAAGCCGAATGCTTGGGTGATTAACCTGATCTTGAAATCCTGCCTTCTTCCCAAGTATGGATCTTCTTCACTTCCATCTCAGCCGTTTCTGAAATTGATTTACGCTCTGTTTATGGGTAGCGAGATTAATTGGGCTCGCATTATACTCGATAAGATGGATTCTTTCGAGTGTATTCGCAAGACCACTAAATCTGCGCATATCCCATACCCTTGTCTTCTAACCTTGGTTTTCCGTCGATTCGGTGTCCCCTTGCCCCCTGATGATGGGCGTCCCCTTGGTCCTCCTCTGAACGCGACGGTCGTCAAGAAATCTCTTGCGGCACTCCGTCACGTGCAGCGGTCGACACCTTCTGCATCTCAGGCCACCCCTTCAGCTGCTTCAGTCCCTCCTCCCTCCGCCACACTTGATGATGTCGTTCGGTTACTTCGTCGGCACGAGTCGCGTTTGGCTCGTACCGAAGAGGTCGTCTGCCGTATGGCTAGTTTGATGGGCGTCCAGCTTCCTCCTCCTGTTTCTGAGGATGAGGAGATGGACGATGAGGATATTGATGAGCTGGTCACCTCCTTGGCTCGTGGCGATGAGGCCACTGCTGCTGCTGCTGCTACCACATCTGCTCCTGATGCTGGCACCTCTTCCGGTGCTCCTGAGACTTCTGCACCAGTGGATCAGCCTTCTGATGCTGCTGCTGCTCCTTCTGACGACCCTGCTCCTGTTTTGCCTGCTGTTGTTCCTGTTGAGACCCCAGCCGTTGAGCCAGTCGTCGATGTCTCCACCCCTACCCCGACGATCCCGTCTGTTGACACGCCTCTCCTCCCTACAGAGCCTGAGTCCACTCCTTCGACTGGACCCACAGAGACTGCAGATCCAGCCACTTCCTCGTGACCGTCTGTTTCGAGGCCTCTCCTATGATCTTTGGATGATGCATCTTATTGAGAGTATTTTGGGTTAGGATGGAGTGTTGGGGTTGTTTTGATGTATTTTGGTTATATGGATGTCGGTGTTGTATTTTGATGTTTTTGGGTGTTGATGATGATGTATTGATGTATGATGTATTTTCTATTTTGATGTTGATATACATGGTCTGTTGCATTTGATATGATGTAGTCGATATCTTTTTGGATGTACTCATGATGTTTATATATATATATATATATATATACATCGATGTTCTCTTTGTTTTACTTCGTCGTGCACATTTAATTTTCATTCATTGTCTATGATATGTAAAATCGTCGCTCGTCGCTTAAAAAAACTTGGTTAAATAGATTATATTTCTATGATTGTATAGAATTGTTTTCCATGCACAAATTTAACCAAGAATATTGAATATTGGAGAGTATGTTTCTTTATTCAATACATGAATAAATTTTTGGTATTTTTGATGAATTTAATTATCGCTTTTTGATAATGGACAATTTGGCACACCTTGATTTGATTTCATCATTTTTTCCCTTGGTGTCAATTAGGTCCATCGTCATTGTCTACGACTCCCGGTGTTGGATTTTCCTTTTCCTAGTTGTTGTCGTTGTATGCCCCCCATTTTTGGGATAATGCCAAAGGGGGAGAGATAATGATAATAAATAGGTCAAATGAAAATTTAACTCAATTTCCAAGAATCTAATTTGATGTGTTAGATTCAGGGGGAGTTAAGATATATATAAGGATTTTCAAAATCCGATATTTCAAAAATCGATTCTCGTTATATATCTTACTCGTCTCATTGATGCAATTTATATATATTCATTTTAGAATTAACGTCTCATCAATGCAGGGGGAGTAAGTATTTTACATTTGAATCATTACTTTTGATTATTATTTATGTTGGTTTGTCATCACTAAAAAGGGGGAGAATGTTGAATATTGGACTCCCCGAATTTGGTTTTGGATGATGAGCAAACATAAATAATTCATGAACTAACAATTTGTGAGCGCAGTATTGGAGATCGTCGCCAAATTCACGAGAACAATCAAAGCGACATCTCAAGACTTCTCAAAGATCGTATTCATTGCCTAAAGCTTCGTTGAAGCTCTTGACCGTTTTGGAAGTCATGAAGAATTGATCGAAGCTCTTGAAGACCGTTCATTAAGGTTTTATTTATAGTCTTTTTGCTTCGATCTATAGAATGTTAAGCCTTGAGTATATCTTACGATTCTATCTTTATAACGCTCATATCGTAGCTCTAGGATCTTAGTACAAGTCCACTCTAACTTCCTCGAAGCATCGCGCTTCGATTCGGACTTGTTTGTGCATGTTAGTTGGTACAAGAAGAAGTACTGACCGACTAGATGGTGATCTAGTCGGTCAGCAGAGCTTCTTGGACCGACTAGTTTGAGTTAATCTTTTCTTGTTCAGTACTGTTTACAGTTAGTCGGTCTACGTTGACTCACCGACCGACTAGTTTGTGAACTAGTCGGTCAGTGATGCTTCTTTGACCGACTAGTTGTGATTTACTGTACATGCCAAATTTCTCCTAAGCTACTGTTTATCTTTAGTCGGTCTAAGAACGTTTGGTGACCAACTAGTTGATAATCTAGTCGGTCAACTTTTGTTCTTGGACCGACTAAGTCAATTTGTATTCAGACTATTTGTTTTTGCCTCTTAGTCGGTCTACGTTCACTGACTGACCGACTAGTTGTGAAACTAGTCGGTCAGAAAGTCTTCTTGGACCGACTAGATTTCTAGGTCTGAATTTCTATCTCTTCTCAGTTCTTCACTTAGTCGGTCCATGTTGTTTGACTGACCGACTAGTTGATGAACTAGTCGGTCAGTGGTTGTTCTTTGACCGACTAGTTGCCTCAGATTTCTATCCGTTGGGAATTGACCTAACTTGTTTTTATGGGACCCTATAAATACGAACCTAGGTCATTTCTCTCTAGGTTAGAGCTGCCATTAAGAGATTCATTGAGATTGAAAGAGATAGCCATTCTCACTCATTTCTAAAGCTCTCTTCCTCACAAGAAATCCATTCTCTCACATTCTAGATCTAGAATCCATCTTGAGAGAAGTTTGTTCTTGGTGAGCCCTTCAAGCTCTAGCTTGATTCAAGTCTCCAAATCACTCCTAGGCACCCATTGCTGGTCATTTCTTTGGTGCTAGGTCTTGGTGACTTCATCTTCCTCAAATCCCTCCTTGCACCTATTTGGTAAGAAAACTCAAGGTATAGGATTTTGTGGTAAGATTGTTTATTTCATTATAAACTTGTTTATATTGCTTATTGATTCTCTCGGTTGTGAGAGAAGGTTGTGATCCCGGGTTGTGGGATTCACTATTTCCATTGCATGTATGATTTGATCTTGTGAAGGTTTTTCACAAGATATCATAGTGGAAATCTTGGGTTAGGGTTTCTAACCTAAGTATCCGGAGGGGATCCGGGTGGTTGGGACGTAGGATCACCGGGAACAAGTCGGGGAGACTTGGGTGGATCCGAACCCAGTAACATCTTTTGTTAGCATTGTTATTTTTGTTGTTGTCATTCAATTTAAGCTTCCGCAAATTGATTTGGTAGTTGTTTGCACTATAATTAGGAATTATACTCCTTGTTATTTTTAAAGTACTATTCACCCCCCCCCCCCCCCTCTAGTACTTGTGCAGTAGCTTGTAGGGCATTACACACCTCTCCTCTTCCCTTATATTTCTAACACAAAATTTCTTCCCATTTCCCACCTAAAAATCCAACTTTTAGTACTAGACTTTGGAGCTTGGAGTTGAAGAAGAGAAGGCTTTGAAGGAGTAGAATAGCTTAAGGAGAAAGTTCAAAGTTCTTCAAGGAGAAGAAGTGCCAATGAAATTTAAGGAGAACTAAGCAAGGTAGGACTTCTAACACTTATGGTAGGATTTTAATTTTAGGATTGGTATTGTAGAATTTCTAACATTTTAGTAGGATTCCATCTCCACATATGTGCTATTGCATTTCATGCATGATAGATTAAGTGAATCCTAGTTGAATGACATTAGTTCTCTATTTTGATGTTGCTGGAATTTGAGACAGATTCTCATACTCCTTGTTTTGCTTTTATATCCTAAAATAGAGCTGAAATTGAACCGAAATTTATATAGCAAGGGCATTAGGTTATTATCTGCAACTTTCATGTTGAAATATTTTTTTCAAATTTGAACTGTAATTATGGATAAAAATTATATCTTTTATACATGTCAAATTTTGTCTGTTTCAGACCCATGTTGCTACAAAAGCCACGGTTTTCTTTGTAGTTATACAAATTGAGTGTTCATGGTCAATCTGTAAAGGTAACATCTCAATTTACAACTTTCACATAGGTCACAATTTCGTAAATCTACCCGCAATATATCTTAAAACTGTGATGTTTAAAGCACACAGATTCTGCCTGAAAACAGATTTGACATGTTTCACCAAAGAAATCACCATAAATCACACTGTTTGTATTTATGCTTGAAAGTTTATCAGTGAAACCCCAGCATGCATATCTACAACTTTC
The DNA here is from genome assembly GCA_030789695.1 of Scilla litardierei. Lineage (NCBI taxonomy): Eukaryota > Viridiplantae > Streptophyta > Magnoliopsida > Asparagales > Asparagaceae > Scilla > Scilla litardierei. Next base: position 6,677,978 of record CM061138.1, on the reverse strand, counting down.
ACTAGGATGAAACTGTCATGTTATATGTAAAATTTGTGACATATCTGCTCAGTTTGTGACTATCAATTGACAAAAACAGAATCTGGACTATTGAGTGATTACCATATTATACCTCTTTAAATGTTGTTAGATGGACACATACTTGTTAGTAATGATAATATGGTTCTTGTTATTAGTAGTTATTGTCATTGCTTCCCTTGTAATCTTGATCTTGGTAATAAACATTGTGGATACATACTTTGTTCTCTTTGAATGATGTTATTTCTAATGAAAGTTGGATGTGACTTAGTATGAAATTGTGATGTGTTGAAAGAAAGCATTGTTAAAGTTCAATCATGTGATGAATGAAACAAATGAAAAGATGTGAATGCGGTAATAAGACCGCGGAAATGAATGTAATAATGAAAATATTCCATAAAACGAGAGTGAGCACTCGAGCGTAATAACCTGGAATATCTCGGTCTACCTTGAGGTAGGTGAGTGTTCCAGATTCTGGGTTTAGGGGAAACGCGGGTAAACTCTATGAGTTAAGGAGTGGACATATGATAGATTCTCACTCGGTTGTCACTCCTGTGAGGAGGAGTTGAGTAGAGTTAGAGAGGCCAATGGTATACTCGTGATGCACCATACGGTAATCGATGGTTTTCTCCGTTTGTCCCATGAAAAACCGAGTTTTGTCTCGCTCCCGTACCTTGCCCTGTTCGGGCATGGAGTTATGAGAGGTCCCTCCAGTGCCCGTGTCGCTGGTTGAGGTACCACTTTTCACCCACCCTGGGTGAAGTCCGGCTCCTTAGCGTCGTACAGTTTACTCGGGTTTCCAAATCAGTACTAACCGTTTAATTTAACTAACTTAATCCGTAATTTTATTCTCAGTTATTTTTATTTCCAGCACTTATGTATTGTTCTTTTAATTTCTGCATTAGTTTCTGTGGACACGGTGTTAACTGCAAATAGATGTTTAATTTCTATAAATAAAGGGTTATTAACTAGAAATGAAACTATGATATTACGAAATTTTCAATTAAACTAGTTGTACGTAGGTTAAACATCAAATAAAATTTCATCAAAAGAACATGAAAAAAAGAAATGAGAAGAAATGCAATGATTATATCTTATTTTAGATATATTAGGTTTTTATTGAGCATCCAATTACACCTTTTTTTAGCGTAACTAAGAGTTATCAGATTGTTCTTAAAAAATCTTCATGCATTGAGATAGAAGAATGAAAGAATGCACATTTATACCATATGGTCTCATAGCTCTAAATAAATAAAATAAATAAATAAATATTCAATTCAGAGGTAAAAGTTGATATGTTCATAAAATTTTAATTATGTTATGAATCAACTACTGAGGGGAGAGCCCTCAGGTTTATATTTATAGCCAAAGGGGAGAATACAAGTGGGCTTATACAGATATGGGCCCAAACACTTGGGTTGGCCCAATAACTCATCCAACCCAGTAAATACACATTCACAACACTCCCCCTTATCCAGCCATAGTTGTGGACCCTGCTCATGAATACTTCAGGATTCTGAGCCTGCATGGGTCTCACATGGGGTGGACACTTCAGGATCCTGAGTTGGTAAGATTTGCCTCGTTAAAACCTTTGGCTATGGAAAACCCAGTGGGAAAAACCATAGTTAAGGAAAAAGAGTGCAAACGCTCTTTAACTCCCCCTGATTTATACAAGTGACTCTGCTCATGAATACTTCTGGATTCTGAGCGTCACAGAGAGGTGGATACTTCGGGATCCAGAGTTGATTTGATTTGCCTCGTTAAACCCTTTGGCTATGGAAAACCCAGTGGGAAAAACCATAGCTAAGGGAAAAGAGTACAAATTCCCTCAACTCCCCCTGATCTGTAAAAGCTCTTAGGCTTTCAGATCTCTTAGGCTTATCTCATCACTCCTATTTACAATATTCCGAAAATGTACACAGATTACAAATTTTGTCACCATCAAGCAGCTGCTGAATCCAGAAACTCTGGAGAGGTGTGCTAAGTTTCGTCGCCTCTGATGTGGTCTTCAGACTATATGGTCAGCTCCACAGAACCAGCCTCTATCCCAGTCGTCACTGGGATGTGATGTACCACCAGGCGCCCTAAAATACACCATTGGTGTGATTCTGGAATGGTGAGGATCTCGGAATTATAGGATGATGTTGCCTTCGTAAGTTGCTTTGCATATTTGCAGTAGATGGTCATCCCACTGTTGGTACCTGTTCTGTGATTTCTCAGTATAGGGACCGGGCCTGTAACCTGCATTCGCATAAACATTTGGAGGATGCTACTACATTTTGTAAGTCCAAATATTTCGACCCTTGGAGGAAGCGCAGAAGGCTTAACTCAGGTCTAATGGCCCTTTTTAGGTGCCAACTATCTCTGACTAATGAGTTTACTGCAATTTCTATACCGGGACACATGCAGTTAGCCAGGAGTGCATGATTGCACTTAGATAAGGGACTTTAGGACCAGTTATATCCTCCCCCTCTTCCAGCGATCGGAAGGGTTCTTTTTATACATCCATTGAGTATACCACCGTAGGTGTACTTTGGATGATAATGCTCCTTTTAATTTCTCCAACGCACTTCTGGGCGTTTATAATAGGATTCTATGAGCCATGACTTTATATTTGCCTAGGTCTTTTTATTTCATGTTTAAAAGTCAGGCTAGTACATTTATTTCGGTTTTCTCTTCAGGAGATCCGATGAGATGTTAGTTGTCTACAACTAAGATCTCTAATCCTGTTCTTTGCATAGATGCAAAGACAACCTTCAGTAGGAATCATTGACTTCTCAAGTGATTCTCTTGGTTGTACATTTATTTGTTATACTTATATTTCTTCATTTGAATAGACGTCCCGAAGTCTATTCAGGCATTTTAAGGAAATGTGGAAATTATCTTTACAAGATGTCCACGGAGGTATGTCGTCACAACATCCAATAACGGCATATCCATAATTTCCATTCGCCAAATCGTAAGGTATTCGCTTTTGATAACTTAGGGAGATTGATGCATCATTTATGAGACATGCTCATTTGAATTTGTTCGATCCCTAGTTTCAGCGAAATTTTCCTTGGGCTATAGGTTGTACCGTATAGCATACGATTTTGTATTTATTTTTTCTTATGTTTGCAATACTTTGTTTTATCCACAGGTTTGACACCCTTTGGTGTCTGGACTTCAGGTCCGAACATTTCACGTTTCATAAGTGAGTCCAGCTCATCTTTTATTGCCACGTTCCACGTTTGGCCAATCTTAGCAACGGAGTGTGGAACGATAATTTATAAACATCATCGCCATTGCGATGTATATGGCAATATGATACGTGAATACATTGTCGACAATTTATGTTCTATCTGTCCAACACCTCCCCAGTACGTACAATATTTACTTAATTTCACTTTTTCCCGGCAATTCCTCTGCAGTGGATTCCGGGAAGGGTGATGGTGTGGACATGAGCTCATTGTCCTGTGGTAGTATTGTCTTAAGGTCTCCAGGAGTTTCTGTCCTTGGAGCCTGGTGGTCTGCCTCTTTTCTGTTGAGGATCAGCCACTTCTGCTGCTGGTGGATTGCATCCATTCTCGGGGATGTCAATCCTAGTTGGAGTTTTTGCAGCAGGGATGTGTGATCTGACAATCTTCTGGTTGTCAATAAATGATTCCGGTAATTAATGAACAGTGTTCTGTATGTGGAAGATCTTCTGGATCTCATATACACATTGTATTGTTACCGGATCACAGTGGGTCAAGCTGTTTGTATCCCACATTATAATTTTCTTCGCGCCAGATTTTCCAGTATCTGGGCCTATTTTTGGGAAACTCGTCTCATCGAGATCACAGTCTTCAAGGTGTGCCTTAATTACGTCCCCCGTTTGGGGTTCTAGGTATCGTATAAGTGAGGGTGAGTCAAACCCTGCATGGATACCTAGGCGACGTTGAGTACCGTTTTGGTCCTCTTTGGTGGTGCAATGGGGATTTAAGACTGCGCGACCGAAGATTCTCAGATGAGAAATGTTCGGTGGCATTCCATATGCAAATTGCATTGGAGACTCTGACCTCCAGAGGGTCTTATTTTCATTTACGATGCAGCATGCAGAGTTTGCATGTCCCCATGCATCCATAGGTAATCGGGATTTAATGGACGTTCAGTTCATTGGAGTCTACTTTTCAGTGACTCTGCCGACCCATTTTGGGTATGAACATGTGGCACTTGTATGTTCATTTTCAATTCCCGTGGATTGGCAGTACTCTTGAAAAGACTGGGAGGTATATTTCCCAACATTAACCAGACTTATTTACAACATTTTATTGTCTGGGAAATGTGCCCGCAACATTTTTATTCTTGTACCAATAGCTTTGGAAAAGCTAAGTTGCGGGTCTTGTAGTAGACATACGTACGAATATTCTGAGGATGCATTTATCAGTACAATGAAGTACCAAAATAGCCCACTAGGGGTGGTGGATTTTATCCACATCTGTCTCCTTGTATTCTTTTTGAGGAAGCGTGGAGATCCTTTTTCAACTTTTCGTGGAGATGGCCTTGTAATTAATCTTCCCTTATAGTAAGGGATGCGAGGGAATTTTCCCTTCTGAAGAATCTTCTGGTTCTTCAAGTCATACCCATAGGATAAGATGCTGTGCATCACAAATCCAGGGTGGCCAAGTCCAACATGCCAGAGTAAAAACTCGGCTGATGTAGGGCACTTCAGGTGCTCCGTTTAATTCTGCTTCCTTTCTCCGAATCTTCGCATGGTAGAGGCCTATAAGGCTCTCAAAACGTTCAAGTGTGGATTTTACTCCTTTTTCTTGAGACGTTGCATACGGTAATTTTTCATTTACATTTGCTGTTTCCAAGTGGGATCCGTTGAAACGGATGTCCTTGAAACTTAGAAAGTTTCTTTTTGGAATTCGGAGGGATTAGAACATCCATTATTTTTGTGTCGTTTGGGGGCAACTGTGTTGCATTCCCTGGATCTTCAATATAGCCTTGATATTGGGCTTTGTATTGATAGAAATTGTACGTGTATATTGTCTACTAAGCATTTATGAGAGCAGTTTCAAAAGATGAAACGTATCGGCACATGCATATTTAGATAAACATTTTCATTTATTGTCTACTAAACATTTTCATTCAGAACAAATTTCATAATTAAAATGCTCTCATAAATTATTCTCAAAACAAATTGCTAAGATAAAAATAAGGGCTAATCAAGCAAGTCATCATTTTCGAAGTTGTCAGCTGAAAACTTGACTGGAGCATCAGATGTCATCAGGTTTGTTTCAACTTTATTTTTCTTGTTCTTTTTATACAAATCCTGGAGATGATGCGGAGTTCGGCACACTCTGGACCAGTGGCTTTTCAAGCCACAATTGTGGCACTGGTCGTCCCATTCCCTCTTGGGTGGGGGTGAATTATTTTTGTCATTTCTGTGCCACGTGAACTTCCGCTTACTTTCATTATTTCGCTGCTGCTGTACATGGCCCTTGGAATTTTTCTGTTGACCCCCCTTCTGTAGTCTTTCTTTTCTTTTATTATCTCTCTTCTTTTTGAAGGAAGAGGAATAGTGAGCTTCTGGTGGGGGGCAGTGCTGGGGAGCGTATATTGTGAGTGGAGAGAAGAAGCTCTCTGTTTTGCTCGGCCATGAGTAAACATGACAGCAGCTCGGAATACTTGGTGAACTTGCGTTCACGGTATTGCTGCATGAGTGTCGCATCTTTTTCATGGAAGGACGTATACGTCTTTTCCAGCATGCGATTTTCTGAGACTTTTTCACCACACAACTTCAGGCATGCGGTGATGCTAAAAAGTGCTGAGTTGTACTCAGCAACGGACTTTAAGTCCTGCAGTCTTAGGTTCTCCCACTCGTATCGTGCCCTTGGGAGTATAATATCTTTCGGATGTTTATACCTGTCCTCAAGGGCAGTCCATAGCTCAAGTGGGTCTTCGACCGTAAGGTATTCAGCCTTTAAGGTCTTGTCCACATGGCGGCAAATATAGATGATGGCTTGCGCCTTCTCTATATCGCTAACATTTTCTTTTTCAGTCACAGCAGCGATGAGGGACTTAGCCCGCAGGTGAAACTTTACATCTAGCTGCCAGCGTAGATAGTTTCTACCTGATGCTTCCAGTACTTCGAAATTAATGCTTGCAATATTAGCCATTTATCTAGCAGAGCACAAACATGCATGAATTAATAATCAACCAGAAAAACATTTTCATGCGGAAGCAATATTTAATGAAAAGCTAAATGTGTGGATCGGCCAGTCCCACAAGAAAAAGTCCAAGAGTCCACAGTCCAAATTATACAAATTTGCAGCTTGAATTAAAATGAAAATACAACTTTGGAAACCCCGTGGGTCCCATTTAATATCTTCGTCTTCAAGCGTAGCTTCCGACTCCATGGAAGTAGGTCTTCTTTCTTTGACATTTACATAAATTCCTCACTACAATTTCTCTCAAAAATAAAAGAAAAGTGCGGGAAATAAACTGTGGGACTAAACGGCCGATCCAAAAACCACATTTAGCAATTCATGCAAGAATATTGTGCTTACGACATTTTCATCCACAGACATCACAAGCAGTTTATTCATATGAGGATAAAGCAATATTTAATCACTTAATAATTATTGGACCACTGGGCAACGTCATACACCGTTAGGTTAGGTAACTAACGGCAGAGCGGTCGCAGGATCTTCCTAATTATTAAGTTTTTAAATAAAATGTACAACCACGCAAATAATATCCACATAATTTTGCCAGAGATGTAAAGCATGTAAAAGAGATTACGATGCATAGGTTGTAAAGTAAATGGTTTAATCAATCAAATTGATTAAGAGCCAAAATTAACATTTTCTTTGTCAGAGGGAAAAGTCTCCCTCGTCGTCCCAAAAAGTCCCCCAACAAATCCCCAAAACGCCCTTGTCTGCCCGATATTTGCCCCGTAATTTACCGTGATTTTTCACGAATATTTTGCCTTTGAATCCCCATTAATATTTTAGGCTAATAGGTTGCCTTTTGAGGCACATTCATAGCCCTATTGCCTCCCCCCAATTTTTTTTTGATGAAAATCTGTGGGCCTGAAGCCCACAGATCTGCTGTGGGCTTCAGGCCCACAGATCTGTTTTTTTTTTTTTGAGAAATCTGTGGGCCTGAAGCCCACAGATCTGCTGTGGGCTTCAGGCCCACAGATCTGTTTTTTTTTTTTGAGAAATCTGTGGGCCTGAAGCCCACAGATCTGCTGTGGGCTTCAGGCCCACAGATCTGATTTTTTTTGGAAAAAATCTGTGGGCCTGAAGCCCACAGATCTGCTGTGGGCTTCAGGCCCACAGAGTTCTGTATTTTTTTTGTTAGGGTTTACAGGGGTGGGGGGCGCCGCCGCCGCCGCCCCCCGCTGCGGGGGGCGCGGCCAGCGGGCCGCCGCCCCCCGCTGCGGGGGGGGGACGGCGGGGGCCGTCGCCCCCCCTCTGCGGGGGGGGGGGGGACGGCGGGCACGGGGGGGGGGGGGGGGGCGCCGCCCCCCCTGCAGGGGGGGACGGCGGGGGCCGCCCCCCTGCAGGGGGGGTGCGGCGGCTGCCGCCCCCCCTATGGGGGGGGGTGGGCGGCGTGGCCGGGGGGGGCGGGGGGGGGGGGGGGGGGCGAGGCCGCCGGCGGGGTTTGATTTAGGGTTTGACAAAATCCAAAAACCCTTAAAAAATTTGATTTTTGGGAAGAAAAATCCGTCGTTTTCAAGGCGACGATGAATCCCCATGACGATCTTGTGAGATCTAGGGGAGGGGTAATCATACGTATGATTAAAAACTTTGTTTTTAGAGTTTTTACCTCTATATCCGTCCTCCGGATATAGCGACGGTTGCTCGAAGCCCTACGCGGATGACGACCCTTGATGGAGGAAGCCTTGCACCGCGCTCATGGATCTACCGTCTCGCCTTCGCCTTCGCCTTCGCAACGAACGGAAAAAAATTTGTGGAAAAAAAATTTTAGAGACTCGTGCTGATAACGTGTTATGAATCAACTACTGAGGGGAGAGCCCTCAGGTTTATATTTATAGCCAAAGGGGAGAATACAAGTGGGCTTATACAGATATGGGCCCAAACACTTGGGTTGGCCCAATAACTCATCCAACCCAGTAAATACCCATTCACAACAAATTATAATTTTTGTATCCAACTAATTATATGGCATCTGTTGTATGATAATGAATTCAAGAGAGAGAGAGAGAGAATTTCATTGCTAAGAATAAGTCACCATAGCTAAGAGCCATGGTGCTCTATTTATATATCTCATAGTGGGGAGGCCAAAAGCCTCTAGGAGACCAAGGGTCCCCATTACTCTAAGTAATGGAGGCCTAATGAATGGGTAATGAAGGAGGGGAGGCCAAAGGCCTCCCTCATTCATAACACTCCCCCTTACACATTCATCACTTCGGTCTCAGCTACTGAGGCAATGGGTGGATACTTCTGGATCCAGAGTAAGTGTGTTTGCCTCGTTAAAACCTTAGCTGTGGAAAACCCAGTGGGAAAACCCAACAGCTTAAGGAAAAAGAGTGCAACCCACATGTTACTCCCCCTGATCCGTACAAGCTTCAGGCTTACAGGTCTTTCAACTGTCGCATACCAATGTTCTTTACAAGCTTTACAAAAGTACATTTAGGCAATGCCTTAGTAAAAAGATCAGCTAAGTTGTTGCATGACTGGATCTGTAGAACTTCAATCTGCTTGTCGTTCTTCTGCTCGTGCGTCCAGAAAAACTTGGGAGAAATGTGTTTTGTCCTGTCGCCTTTGATGTAGCCCTTCTGAAGCTAAGCAATGCATGCGGCGTTGTCTTCGAATAGGGCAGTAGGCTCCAGATCACTGGTCTTCAGGCCAGTGGATTGGAGGATGTGTTGGACGACGGAGCGTAGCCAAAAACATTCTCTGCTCGCCTCATGGATCGCGATGAGCTCTACATGGTTGGAAGATGTAGCAGTAGTGGTTTGTTTTACCGATCTCCAAGAGATAGCAGTACCTCCGTAGGTAAATACAAAACCTGTTTGAGATTTTGCCGTGTGCGGATCAGAGAGATAACCTACATCAGCATAACCAAACAATTTGGGGGAGGCACCTCTCTGGTAGTAAAGTCCAAGATCAATGGAACCCTGAAGGTATCGCAGAAGATGCTTTACTCCGTTCCAGTGGCGCTTTGTGGGCGCAGCACTGTGTCTGGCTAGTAGATTAACTGTAAACGCTATATCGGGACGCGTACAGTTAGCCAGATATAGAAGTGCTCCAATGGCACTGAGGTAGGGTACTTCAGGACCCAGTATCTCCTCCCCCTCTTCCAGTGGCCGGAAGGGGTCCTTATGTACATCTAGTGATCTTACGACCATAGGAGTACCTAAAGGATGACATTTATCCATATGAAACTTGTAGAAGTTTCTTTGTATAATTAGATTGGTGTAATAGGATTCCACCTCTTAGGTGTTCTATCTGTAAGCCAAGACAATACTTTGTTTTGCCTAGGTCTTTCATTTCAAAAGTATGTTTAAGGCTTTCAGATATCTCTTTGATCTCTGCAGGAGATCCTATGAGATTTAAGTCATCTACATATACAGCTATGATGACAAATCATGTTCCCGTTCTTTTGATAAAGATACACGGGCAGACTTCGTTATTCGTGAATCCTTGCTGTGCAAGAAAATCACTTAGTCTGTTATACCACATCTTGCCCGATTGTTTTAGACCATATAATGATCTATGTAGCCTTACAGAGAATACGTCCCGAGGTATCTCTTTCATTTCTGGGGGTAGATTAAACCCATCAGGAAGTCTCATATAGATATTTTTATCTATATCGCCATATAGATATGCAGTCACAACGTCCATGAGCTGCATTTCTAGGCTTTCCAGAGAAGTTAGGCTGATTAAAAATCGGAAGGTGATCGAATCCATGACCGGGGAATACGTATCTTCGTAATCAATCCCCGGTCTTTGGGAAAATCCCTGGGCTACAAGGCGTGCCTTATAGCGAACGATCACATTATTTTCATCTCTTTTTCTTATGAAAACCCACTTATATCCCACAGGTTTTACACCTACTGGTGTTTGGACTACTGGTCCAAAGACTTTGCGTTTCAAGAGTGAGTCCAGCTGTACTCTTATTGCCTCGTCACACTTTGGCCAATCATCTCTGCGTTTACATTCCGCTAGAGATCGTGGTTCGACGTCATCGTCATATTCAGTGACATGAACGGCAATATCGAACGCAAAATCGTCGTCGACGACTATGCTATTTCTGTCCAGTACTTCTCCAGTACGTACAAAATTTAATGATGTTTCTCCTATTGTTTTCTCTGCTGGGGAAATCAGGAGGGGAGAAGTAGCTGGTCTGAGCTCAGCATCCTGTGGAGGGATAATCTTAGTATCGCCAGGAGTCTTCCTCTTTCGAGGAACTTTATCTTTTGAACCTGGTGGGCGTCCTCTTTTCATTTGAGGTACAACCAATTCTGCTGCCGGTGGGGTGCATCCATCTATGGGGATGTCAATCCTAGCTGGCGTATTGGCAGCAGGGACGTGTGAACGGACAATCTTCTGGTTGTCCGTGAATTTATCCGGTAAAAGATGTACTGTATTCTGGATGTGAAGGATCTTCAGGATCTCATCTTCACACAGATTGGTACGCGGATCATATAGGGACAAAGACTACTGGTCCCAACTAATGGTCTCAGAAGCTTCTGGCTTCTTAGACTGTGTGCCCAGTTTTGGAAAAAATTTCTCATTAAATTCACAGTCTGCAAAACGTGCCTTGAATGCGTCACCCGTCAGGGGTTCAACGTATCTGATAATAGAGGGCGAATCAAACCCAATATATATACCTAGACGACGCTGAGGACCCATTTTGGTCCTCTGCGGTGGTGCTATTGGGACATATACCGCATAACCAAACACTCTCAAATGAGAGATATCCGGAGGTGCGCCGTATGCTAGTTGCATCGGGGATAAAGTGTGACCTCCAGAGGGTCTTATCCTAATAAGTGATGCGGCATGTAAAATAGCATGCCCCCAAGCATCCACAGGCAACTGGGATTGCATAAGCAATGGACGTGCAATCCATTGGAGTCTCTTTATAAGAGCCTCAGCTAATCCGTTTTGGGTGTGAACATGTGCTACCGGATGTTCAACTTCAATACCCGTTGCCCGGCAATAGTCTTCGAAGACTTGTGAAGTAAATTCTCCCGCATTATCAAGACGTAGTTTCTTGATATGGTTATCGGGGAAATGAGCACGCAACCTTATTATTTGTGCCAATAGCTTTGGAAAAGCTAGGTTGCGGGTGGACAAGAGGCACACATAAGACCATTTGGTTGATGCATCAATCAGTACCATGAAGTACCGAAATGGGCCACTTGCGGGGTGAATAGGCCCGCAAATGTCACCATGAATTCTCTCAAGGAAGCCAGGAGACTCTAATCCCACTTTCAGGAGGGATGGTCTCGTTATTAGTTTTCCCTTAAAACAAGGGAGACATGGAAATTCACCCTTTCGAAGAATCTTCAGGTTCTTCAATTTGTGTCCACGGGATTCAGTGATGATGCGGCGCATCATTGCTGTTCCAGGGTGACCAAGTCTATTGTGCCAGAGTTGGAATTCTGGTAGTGATTGGCACTTCTGGTGTTCAATCATATTGGCTTCTACTGGTTGAATGTATGTTTGGTATAGACCCGACGGGAGTCCCTTGAATCGCTCGCAGATGATCTTCCGGTCATCTTTTTGACGAGTTACAATTAGATATTCAACCTTATTTTTATCCCTGGTCTCTAAGTGATATCCGTTTAAACGGAAATCCTTGAAACTTACGAGATTTCTGTTTGATATAGGAGAGAATAATGCATTATTAATTTGAAGTCTTGTGTTATTTGGGAGCAATATAATTGCTTCATCAGTTCCTTCGATTATTTGGGACAGTCCTGAAATTGTGATAACAGGACCGTCATATTTGTTTAAGCTATTAAAATAGCAATGATCGCGAAGGATTGTGTGCGTCGAGGCACTGTCCACTAGGCACTCAGACATCATCTATATAAGAAAAAAAAGAAATTTTATTTGAGGGAAAATGTAGACAAAATAAAAGTCCGCACTAAAGCAAATAACAGATGAAGATACATCGAATTCTAAATGCATAGATAAATGATGATGCTCAATCTAGCAGATCGTCGTTCTCGAAGTCTTTAGCAGTAAAGACTGTTGGCGGCTGTACACCTGCCAAGTTTGTTTCAGGTCGAGACTTCTGGCTCGCCTGTTATAGATCCTGTAGGTGGCGAGGAGTGTGGCAGTTTCTGGACCAATGGCCAGTCATGCCGCATCTATGGCATTTGTCCTCCCAGGTCTTCTTTGGAAGTGACACGTGCTTGGTGTCCTTTCGCTTCCAAGTGAAGTTTCTTTTCCCTTTATTGTTTTTGTTTGTCTGGGGAGCTGCACCTCTTGGTTGCTTCATTACTGCTTTCCCTTTAGTATTTTTAGTCTGACTCTTGTTTTTCCACTTCTGGGGAGAAACGTGGTGGGATTCAGGGATAGGGGCAGTGCCAGCTGGACGTAAGTTATGAGTTGCTAGCAGTAAATCTCGATTCTGCTCTGCTCTAAGTAGGCATGAGATCAGATCGGAGAATCTCGTGAAGTTGCGTTCACGATACTGCTGCATGAGGATTGCATCTTTCTCGTGAAACGAGGTAAATGTTTTTTCCAACATGCGCTGTTCTGTCACTTCTTCACCGCACAACTTCAGGCGTGAGGTGATGTTATGAAGGGCAGAATTATACTCAGCGACGGACTTATAGTCCTGAAGTCTGAGGTTTTCCCACTCATAACTGGCACGGGGTAATATAACATCAATTTGATGTTTATACCGTGCTTCCAGTGCTGTCCACAGGTCCTTCGGGTCCTCAACCGTTAAGTATTCGGCCTTTAAGGTCCGATCTATATGCTTCCTAATGTAGATTATGGCTTTCGCCTTATCTACATCGGATACAGTGGTTGTGGGGCTGCTGCTAGCTGTAGCAGAAGCTTCGGCCGCTGCTGGGGCCGAGGAAGGAGCCAAAATGGACCCAAGGAGGGCCATTGAACGCAAATGGAACTTCAGGTCCACTCGCCAACTCAGGTAATTTGTCCCTGCAGAATCGAGGACCTCGAAATCGACGCTTGCCAATTTTGCCATTTATCTACGTATTTTAAAATGAGCATGAATTAATTAAAATTCAAAAATTCATGCATAAAGAAATAAACAAGTAAAAATGCGGGGATCGGCCAGATACCCAAAATAGTACACAGTCCAAAGTTCGTTTAAAGTCCATAATAGAAAAAAAAATAATAATACAACTTTGGAAACCCAAACTGAACTGGGTCCCTTTATCTCCGTCTTCATATGCTGTTGCATCGAGCTTTGGCTTACACAGTCATGAATCGACTCCTTGCGGTCCAGCGGACGCGGCCAGGGAATTGACTAAGCCAGGACCACTTGTTACCCAGTCAAGCTAGGTTGGTCCAGCAAACTTAGCCAAGCACATTGACCGACATCATGATCCATTGAAGGAGTTTTCATCAATTCTATGTGCTGTTGCATCGAGATTTGGCTTTTAGTACAAATTTCCTCACTTACAAATTCTCTCAAAAGAAAAATAAAAGTGCAGGAAAGTAAATAGGTATACAATGGCCGATCCCGAAAAACACATTTTTACTTATTTAAACATCCACGCAGTTCTAAATATGCTACTGGCATAAAAATGAACAACCACGCATATATCTCAAACAAAACATATTTATAAAGGAAACTAGAAAATATAATTATCTCGTAGACCACGTGGAAACGTCATACACCGTTAGGTTAGTTGACTAACGGCAGAGCGGTCTCAGGATCTTTAAGATAGTTATATTTTGAAAAATAGAATCCTAGTAAACCATATATAATAATTTGCAAAAGCGATGTTTAAATAAAGTTGTCAACATGGACTATAGAAATTATTTGTGATTTAACATAGAGGATAGTCCCTTTAAGTAATTGGCTTCAGGCCATTATTTAGTGGGCAAAAATAATAACCGTAAAGTAATTGGGGCTGCAGGCCCAATTAATTTATTTAGTTATTGATAGGCACAAGTGGGCTGCAGGCCCAACAACAAAACTATCAATGTTAATTAAATTAAGCCCATTTTTGAGTTGGGGAATACAAATAATCCCAAAACCCTAGGCGGGGGCAGGGGTAAGAACCCCGAAACTAATAGTTACAGATTGTACTGTCATACGATTTATGAGCTTTCACCCATTAAGTGCATGTATTCAACTCATTCGTCACTACATCATTGTCTTGGTTTTGGCATTTTATTTGATGTTGTCCAGAAGCTGAACTTTAGTTTTAGATTTTCTATGGCAGAATGTGCTCGCGAAAAACGCCTTAATTAAGAATGCCCAATTTCATTCACTTGTTTAGTTGGTCATTGTGATCAATGAATATGCTATTTTAGATTCTGAAATTTGTTGAAACAATGTGCCCACTTGTTAAGGTTTTCGTCTCTTTAAGGCCTAGTTTGACACCAGTGTTTGTGAAACTGGGTTTTGTTCAAGTTAAAATGAAACAAAAGTTTGTACTCGTGCAAACATCAGTTTTGTGAAACCGAGATTTCATTTAAATTGAGTGACAGATTAGCAATATGGTTTATTTTTTTTGTATTATTTATTGTATTTTAACAAGTCATGATATTGTATTTAGCCGATTTTAAACAAGCCAAAAAGAGGTTGTAAAAAATCATGGCTAAGAATAAAAATTTGTTTATCTACGGGATCGATGGAAATTACCTCTAGATTGAAAATATAGGGAAGATCGAAAAACGAGAAGATCCGTAGAGACAAAAATCCACGCTCCGAAAACGCCCAAGAGATTCCTTTAGCAATGCACGCCAAAGAGAAAATCCGCCACGAACAGCAGCAACCAGAGATTCCTATGCGCGTAACAAATTAGAGGATGGATTTTGGAGTGTAGAAAAGCTCAAATAAGAGGAGCAAAAGTGCTGATAACGTGTTGTATGATAATGAACTCAAGAGAGAGAGAGAGAGAATTTCATTGCTAAGAATAAGTCACCATAGCTAAGAGCCATGGTGCTCTATTTATATATCTCATAGTGGGGAGGCCAAAAGCCTCTAGGAGACCAAGGGTCCCCATTACTCTAAGTAATGGGGGCCTAATGAATGGGTAATGAAGGAGGGGAGGCCAAAGGCCTCCCTCATTCATAACAGCATCAAAAATTTATATTAGGTATAGGCTGAAATTTTTGGCATCGATGCACTTCCTTGACAACCTTTAAGCACTTTAATGACTTGTAAATCCTGGCACCAATTAACAGATCACACTCGATCTTTTTCCTTATAAACACCATTTTCCCTTCTAAATTAGAATCAAGCTTTAGTTTTTTAAATATCAAATAAAAAATAAATGGGGTTTTGGAAAAATGGGTTTAAACATAGGGGGTTTTACTGAAATTAACCATTTCTTTTGGAATATGTTTTTATCAAAATTTTTAAGCACATGCAAAGCATTTATTCACACATTCGTTCCCTTTAGAGCACTTTTGCAAAAGGTGGTATCTAAATTATACGTCACAATATAATTACACAAAAACTTAGGTGCTCATATGATAACCACAATCGTTGTAGTTTCCAAATTTGTTATTGTTCTCCCATTTTTATTTTATATTTATATTATTTTGGGTTACTTGGACAGCTATCATATGTTTCTTTTTTTATTATTTCTCCCCATTCTCCGCCCCCATTCCTTTTGTTTTTGGATGCTGAGACGGAAATAATTCTGAATTCCCCCCGACGCCGAATCTCTCTCTCTCTCTCTAAAAACTCCTCTTTCTCCTCTCTCTTGCCTTCGCGTCTTCTCGCTTCTCTAAAAGGTGATGAAAAACTCGCCACACCAAACCCATCTCGATTCCAGCTCTGTAGATTCTATTTTTGGCTCTTGTTATATCTCCTTTTGATCGATTCTCAGGTGCTTGAGATGCCCTTTCCGAGATGTCAGCTTTTTTAGGTAAGAATGATGACCCACTTCGTTTCTAATGGGGTTTCTTTTATTCTGGTTTTCTTTTATTCTGGTTTGATTGGAATCGGTTTAAAGTTCTAGTTTTTATTTTTGTTGAATTTTGATATAGAAATATCATTTTGAGAGGTGGGCATAGGTTGAATATTTCGTTGTATGTTCTGATTGTTCGTTTGACGAATTTGGGCACGTTTTGTATCGGGATTTTTTGTTGCTGCTGCATGCTTGATGCCTGTTATTTTTGGAATTTTTATTTGCTTATTAATTTAAGTTGTTAATGTCGTATAAATTGAGTGATTGCTGGATTGTTGCTGCTGTTGTGAATTTTTGCCACTGAATATATCTGGTTTACTCATGTTTTTAGGACAGTGAATCTCATGGTTGTTCTATCTAAATTAAGGGGTAGCAATCAATTGTTTGGATGGTTGTTTTGAGAAGAAGCTATTAGACATGCTAGCTTCGTATCTAGTCTTCTCTTATCATCCAACTGAGATTATCTCTTGATGCCACATTCCCCAATACAATCCCATACAGCTGTGCCTTGTTGGTTGATATTTTGACATACTTTTAAGCTCTACAAAGGCTTTTCGCACTCTGTAATAGAAGCTGAAGGTAGGATGGAAAATGAATGGATTTCGGCCATGATATTGGTTGTTTTCATTGATGAAATAAGGGGATACCATTTAAGATGGGTTTTCACTTTTTCATGTGCATAGAGGCTAATACATGCTTGAGTTAGGAGGCTCAAAATGATACTAGTTAATATAGCAAACAACAAGTATAGGTAGATTTAAGTGAATCTGAATGGAAACATTTAAATAGGATGACAAAATTGTCCATTTAACCAACGAAATGACCCTTGACATAACTGAATGAAAAATTCATGTAGATGGCCCGAAAAGTTGAAGATGCATGTTTGATTACTGTTGGTGGTTTTACAAATGATTGTCCTGTAATCTTTAACCCCCACCCCACAAACACAAATACAAATACAAACAAACAAAATAAGGAGTTTTTCAAAAACAAAATGCGTGATGCGTAAATTAGCATGCATAATACATTTGATCTTTAAGCAAGTATGCAAGTGTGGGAAGACTTCTTGAGATACTGCCATACTTGTTTGCCAGAACAGAGAAGGATGAATATTTCTAATATATGAAGACTATGAAATTGGCTCCTGAATAAGTATAACATTAAAAACTAAACATTGATATGGTTTATGGTTAGAAAGGTCGGAAACAAAGGGGTTTATAACTAGAAAGCTACGGAAACAAAATTCAAAATCCTTGTTCGTTTCAAGACACCTTTGTTCTCTAACCCAAATGCAAGAAAAGTAAAGTTTCAAGACATTATCAGAAATCCAAGTGTAATCACTGAAATTCGAACAGGTTAGGAATGCCATGTGGGTTGACAGATTGGTATTCCCAAATCTTCCCCAAATAATCCAAAACAAATTGTAAAATCTGGATTATGCGACCATTATCTACCGCTATAATACTCAGAGCCAAAAACTCTGGAATCCAACTTAATATAGAAAAAAATATGCCCAAAATCATGGAGCATAACTGAAAGTCAGGAAAAAAAGTCCAAGAGGAATTGATTAAGTTTTCACGGGTGTCAGCTAGATGTTAAGATCCTTAACCCACTTCGAGTCTGGCGCTGAAGTCTTGGCTGAGACAATTATAAGCAACAGACAGATTGTAAAACCTTAAAGATCATTTGGCGTTTATATATGCCTACTATTTAGGGTTATTCACTTTAAGCTTCTGAAACCATGGAGCAACCCAACCAAGTTCCCCAAGACAAATAAAGCACACAGACAGAATGGTAAGATGTAAAAATTACTGTTAACTATTAAGGTATTGCATACATTTTTAAGAAATAGAAATACAAGATAAGGGGACGGGTGGAACGGTCTGTAAGCTGGATTGTAGACTCTATGTTCTGAGTCTCATAAGATATTCTAGGAACGAAAACCAATTATCCAACTTACACAAGTTGACACACACTTATGTAAAGAACTCTAGTAATAAGTGAATATGAGACCAAAACCTACCAACACAATTGCAGGAGCATGTAGACGTTAGGTCGAGTCATGGCATGGTCCACACATTACCATCATATGTCACGAGATCAATATCTCAAACTCACTTTCAATAATATATGTGCTTTGTTATGTGAATGAAACCTTTATTTTAGTTAATATGCTTGATACGTAGAATTACATGTATTATGTGCCTCGACGCATCGACTGGCTTAGGTTTGTTGCCTGACCTATAACATTGCTATATGACTTATTGATCTGTGTTGGGTCACAGCTTACACGCAATCACAAAGATAAGGTGTCTATCGCTAGAGTTGGCCAATTCAAATTCCAAACCTCAGATTAGAAGGGTTTCTCAATGGGAAAGGAAGAAAGCCATGTGCAAAAATTGTGATCATAACACGCATGGCAGCATTCCTCTTCAAACTGATAATATCACTGCCCAAACTTGTCCAACATAATTCCTTGCATGCATGACTTTTGCATAGTCCTTTTAGTTGCTACAGGAATAATTATATGTAATCCCTTTTGCCGCTATAGAATCAACTATTTCATTCTCTATATTTAATATTTGTCGTTCTACTGCCAAAAGGTGGACATTGCAAAGTTTGAAATGATTCATATGTATTCACCTTTTCCTTAGCAACTTTCTTTTATATCAAGGAATTGTTATTCTATTTATGAATTTTCATCTCGAAAAGGCATGAGCTCATAATATATGCCTATATGCATATATGCATATGCATATGTGCTTATATGCATATGCCTATACGCTTATATGTATATGCATGCATGTTTGTGTATACATGGTATAATATGTCATATGAGTAAACCTACTTGTAAGGTAGCCCAAAGGTGTACTCTCTACATCTTTCTTGAACAATCGACTCCATTCATTTTGATCTTCATATTTTAAAACTCAAATACACAAACAATCTAGCGAGCCTATGCCTTTTGCTTATTGATTTAGGGATGAACATCATTCTATCATTGTAAACCCATTAAATTTCAAATAACTTAGATTTATAGACAAATTAATAGGGAAACCACTTAATTTTTGGTGTATTTATATGTTAGGACATATAGATCAGAATGAACAGTGCAAATCATCCATCCGGAAAAGATGTAGATAGTGGCCTTCTTGGGAGTATGACATATTATACCCATTATTCTATGTGTGTGTGGGGGGGGGGGGGAGGGGGAGCGGGGGGGGGGGGGGGGAGGGAGGGAGGGAGGGACTCAAATGAATCAAATATGCAGAATCCACAGTACACCCTAAAATTAATAATTCTGCAATCCAAATCAAAAATTCCTTCTGCGGGATGTGATGTGATCTGACATATTTAAATTACTCCTTAATTAAATTTTAAATGATGTTGATATGTTTTACACATGCAAGTGTTGATAAATTAATCAATTTTATAGCCATTTTGAAAATATGATTTTGTTGCGACTTTTTGCATGGTTCAAACATGTTAAATCATTTGACTTACATTTGTAGGTAGCTAAATGTGTCATATCACATCCAAATGCATGCACTTCTCTTTTGGTTTTGAAATTTGAAATTTGGGTTGATAAGATCCCTATTTTGATCCTATTAAGTGGATCTGTTCTCTTTCTATCTCTATATGTATATGTATATATGTTTGTGCATGCACATGCGCCTCATTACTCTACGTGTCTGTCTCTACCTGTCTCTGCATGTCTCTCACTTTCCGCGTCTCTCTCTGCGTTTGTGTGCGCGTGCGTGTGAACGTGAAACAGCATAACAGATTATCATAACCTAATATCTCTCAGTTCTATGCTAAAACTTAAAATGATTTACCTTGAAATCATGGTGGACTTAAACATACTAGATTAAATTATGAATCTTATACACCGTGGCCAAGTGTAATATCTTCTGTTAGATGCTGGATCAAAATTTTCTTTCTTGATTAGTATCGACACTTAATGTCAATTGTTTAGTTTATCTTCCAAACACATTGGCATTTGACCTGGATGAAATTGAGGTTTGGGCAAATGGTACTCAATTGATGCCATATCATATTACTCTTTTAAGACGAGGTGAATAGGTATGCTTCTGCAAGCTCTATTTGAGTTTGTATGAGAACACAGGCATGCCTGTATAAACATACCCATGTTTATGTTATGAGTTATTGTAATATAGTATTTAATAGTCATCTAATGTATAGATTTTATAGCTTCAATTAGAGGATAATACTTTTGGTTTATTTGGTAATAACAACTGCAAATTTTCTGTATATATTGTTGTCCACAGTGTGCGTGGTATATTTTTTTGTTTGTTTTTTATTTTTGTGTGGGGGCAGTGGATGGGGTGGGGTGCAGGCAATGCAATCTTCTTCCATCCATACTACCTCTGCTAAAATACAAATTATTTCAATGTGTGATAATGTAGTAGCCTAGTCCCCCCCCCCCCCCCCCCCCCCACACACACACACACACACACACACGCGCACACAAAATGTACCCAGACCCCTAAGTGAAAAACAGCCATTATGTGAATATTTTGGAAACTTCCTGCTTGGTACTTCCATGCGTTTTGGCACTTGACACATGTTATGGCAGTTGTTACTATCACATTCTTCGCGTATGAATGTTTTGTGGGCATTTGTTTTTGTGCCACAAAGTTCTATTGTGTTGTTTTGGTATAACTGTTAGATATGAGACTTTGTGCTTCTAAGAGTATTTTTTTGGATCAACAAAAGGGAATTATGTCTACGATTGTGTTTGTGGCTTGCTGAAGTCTAATAAGTTTTCTTTGTTATGCAGGTACTCTGTTCTAGAATTCCATTGTGGCGTGAAGATGTTATAACTTGCTCCAAGTGGGCAAAAGACTACAAACTGTATATACTTGGAATGAATTGGAAACACACCTCGCTTCTGACAATGCAGAGATCAGATGTGAAACAAATCCGTAGTACTGAACTTTCTGGAGCCATGTCATCGTCTCTTCCTGTTCTACCTAACACCTTGGAAGAGAACTATCCTAAATTAATAGACTCCCAACAAGTCTCAATGGAGAGGGAACTGAGAAGCACTCAAGCTAGCCCCCTTAATACACATTTTGCCCTCAGCAGCGGAGCTGCCGGACCGTTATTTTCATCAGCTTCCGGGTTCACTTCAGATCTCCAATTTTCATCTGTTTCGCAGCATGTCAGACAAACTAATAATGCTCCATTTGTCCCTCAGTCTCAAATAAGTGGCACATCTTTGTCTTCAACATGTTTATCACATCTAGGAGCATTGCAGCCTGCATCGAGTAACTACACTGGGGAATCCAATGAAATCACCTGGTGTCAGGCTCCAGTAGAGAGTATGCTTAATTATTCCGATGATGTTTCTTCTAGGACTAATCAAATCCAAAGCAGTTCGATTATGGCTTCTGATGAACTTAATCAACAAAATGAGTGGTGGATGAGTGAATGGAAGGATATATTCAACGAAGCAAATGCTATCGAACCTCAACCCAAGGTACCTTTCTTAACCCAGAATGAGGAACATACCTATATTATATTGAAGATTTCGCACAAGAGACAACTTGTTGTATTCTGACTGCCAGTCATTCTCTTTTTGGTGTTTTTGTTTTGTTTTGCCACAATCAAGACAAATCACAACCTTTGTTGTTGCCATTGGTTAAATTCATCTGCACACGATTACCATCATGAGTTTTTGAGTAATGATTGCTTGCGATACATATTAGAAAGAAATATATATTTGATAAACAGAATACGTGGAACATGTAATTTTGAATGCTTTCATTATTTAGGTTGATGATTAATGCTCCTTTCTTTCCCCTTATATCGTGATTATTGATGCCTCTCTTGGTAGTCGATAACTCCGGTTTTCATTCAGTCCGTTCATTTGAAACTTGCATTTTATGCAACTAATTTTGTCTTTCTCTGTAAAGGCTCTGTACTCAGCAGCACCAGCATCTTCAAATGTTTCAGTGCACACAAGCCAGCCCCATCAGATGGTTACTTCTCATTCTGGGGAGCTAGGTGCTGTCAGCAGTCCCTCGACCTCTGCAGGCGGTTCTCAAGCCAAGTCACGGATGCGTTGGACCCCAGAACTTCATGAGCGGTTCGTCGAAGCTGTCAATCAGCTTGGTGGCAATGAAAGTATGTTAATCTGTAGCGCTTTATATATTTAGAAGGGTTTATCTAGTTCTTACTTATAAAAATTTAAATATATATCACACATTTTTAAACTTCCAGAGGCTACCCCAAAAGGTGTGCTTAAACTAATGAAAGTTGATGGATTGACGATATACCATGTGAAAAGCCACCTACAGGTTGGTACTTTTTTCGGCTGAAGATACATTCACTTCAAAAAATGCATTTGATTTTTAAATGTATAATTGAATAGTTTTACTTTGCAGAAATACAGAACAGCTCGGTACAGACCAGATTCATTTGAAGGTGGATCATATCTCATTAACTTGTGTATATTGTTCTAGGATTTTCCTATTTTCATTCCATTTACTTTTTATGATGAAGCAAATATAATGTCCTAATACCTGTAGTTCATGTTGTCATATACTATTTTATATGTAGCATTTTGGCTTATTTTTTGTACAGCTTTTGAACAAGTTTATTTCATTCTATATTAGCAGGTACTTCTGAAAAGAAATGCTGCTCGCTTGATGAAATACCATCTCTAGACCCGAAGACGTAAGACAACCAACTTTTTTGCCAATTTTTTTGTAACATTAGTAATCTCCAGCATAATTAACCGCCATAAAATCTTAGATTTTATTGTAAGAAGGTAATTAATTAAATCATTACAAATAGGCAAAAGATTCTTTCCATCATTAATAAATGGCTAAGGTTCTTTTCTCTCTGAAAAGAAAAGAATTAACTGAGCTGCTAATTTGTAACTTTCTGTGTTACATAACTAACTATTGTTTGTTTCTATTTATGCTAATACTATTAGCTAAAGGTTTTATGAGAATGTTTTGGAAAAGTCCATTGTTTATTGATGTAACGACCCACTTTGCGGTGGTCATCACAAATTACAAGAATCTGCAGGTTCTGCTGTTTACCAGTGAAAACAATATAGGTGAAATAGAAATATACCGTAAAACTTATCTGAATGAGAAGTCTCAGAAACTCGGTGCAAGGCTCGAAGGGAAGGAAGCTAATCTTAGGACTCTGAAACATCCTACTATGCCTAAAAGAGAATGTACCACAAGATTAAAAAGTAGATTATCTCTAACTCCAAACAAATGGTTTATGTGCAAGGCAAAAAGATAGAAGAAAAAGTACAATGCACGTGAAAGTAAGTACAAAACAAAATGTGAGAGGCTAACAACTTAAACATTTAAAAGACAGGTAAAAATATTGAACATGTTATGAACAATTAAAAGACATAAAGTAAGCTAGTGAACTGAAATGTAACAGGCTAAGAGTGTAACAAACCACTAGACAATGCTTGCATATAAGTTTGCAATCTAATACTGTATTGTGAATGTTTATATGTTATGAGAATGTAAAGTTGTATCCTTAGGCTATGACTTATATTTAGAGAGTATGATATGCAACCGGAAGGCCACCTCGGACCACAGAGGCTATCCCAGACTGAGTCCATCCGACATAACAGGTCTCGGTAGTGAACGATCGGGTCGAAACACAAAATAGGAGGGACTCAGGATCCATAGAAATAAGAAATAAGAAATGAAATCCTTTCCAGATACGGGCCAAAAGCATGGCTGCAATCACTCATGTACTCTCTAATACGAGTTTCTTCAAAACCTCGTGAGTCAAGTAAAATATCATTTTATTATTTTGTGTGGTGTCAAGTGTAGTATTTTAGGAATTATGACTACTGCTGTATTGTTTCATGGTTTTCATGTCACAAGTTTGATCTGTCAGAAATTATATCATGTCAATATTGTATCTAATATTGTAATGGTTTTCATTTAATTATGATAAGATGGATTATAGAGGTGGTTCTTATGGGTTCAAGAGGTGGACCCCGGTGTTTTGTGACACTTTGTCTCATGTAGCATTTAGTTTCCAACAAGAACATATACAACTTCAAGAACTTGTACTCAATGTACAGTATTTCATGAACATTTACAATATCGAGGGCACACACTATATCCAATGAACAATGTCAAGAGCACGTACAATTTCTAATGAACAAATGTGATATTAAAAGCATGAATCCGGTGTACAATATTTAAAACCATTGGTAACAATGAGTCATGTAATTAAATCACGTTTTTATCATATTTTTATCATAGTCAACTGTTATCAAATTATGAACAAGTGATAGGTGAATCAAGTAACAAGAGCTTTTCCATGTATTGTCATTTGTAAAACGAACTATATAAATGGAACTTTAAAGTACTTTACAGATGTGACTACCAACAATTGTGTCAATTCAAGTTTTCTTGTCCAAAAGGTAATCCTTAACAAATTAATTATGGTCAAGAAACAGTTTCAATCAATTCCTTTTAAATCTGAAATTATTATTTAGGACAAAATAAAAAAGGAAACTAAAATTTTTGGGATCAGATTCACGTTTCGACACCCGAAATAATCTTCGACACCCGAAATAATCTGTGGTCTACTATCCTAGAGAAGTAATTGCCACTGTTAATTCATGTGAACAGTAAATATCCGCAAGCCCAAGTAATGAAGCCTAACAACACAACACAGTATAAGACTACAGCTTTCTCGAAAGCAATAGGTTAAGTCCTAAGGAGCCAGAACCCACAGAAAAGCGCAGCAGGGCTAAAAGCCCTCCAATTAGCAACAGGGGCCCATTGCCCATTATAACAACATGGCTGAGGGCCAAAACAAACCGCAAGGCAACCCAAGAGGCCACATCAGGGCTTAATCCCAGTAACTAACACGCATGGGGCAAGCCCAAAGGAAAAATAGTTTGCAGGGCAAGGACCAACTGAGAAATGATGATGGACAGAGAGCCCAGCAGAGAACTAAGGGCGAAAGAACCCAACATCAGCAAAATAACGGCGGCATAATTCTCACCCTGGCGGTAACTATGCATAGCAAATTTGATGGAGAAAGGAAAGATTAATGTCGGGCAACAAGGGTCACCACAATGATGATGAGGTGATGAGAAAATCCTCGCATGGGGAAAATCCCTTGAGATGGTGCGAATCATCATATTCCCAAATAAACCCAGAAATCACAACAATTTCCAGGTTCATATGATTTCAAAAAATTAAAGCAAGAAATTAAAAACATAAACCAAGAACTTAGGAAAAAATAATCTATCGATATAACCAAAATCCAAATCCCCAAGCTCAATTTCGGAAGAAACCAAAATCGGAAACTTTGAGGAGAAGGAAGAAGATTTTTCGCATGATTGAACCCCCGAAAATTATAGCATATAAATAGGAGGTAGGAGAGGAAAAGTTGTATGCGAGAGGAGTTCATTATCGAGTTGGGAATTCTCGTCGTATACTTCAAATAAAGATTGGCTGTGGGCTTTCAAAGTGAAGGAATAATAAGGATAAATTTTGAAGGGAAGTTGGGCTTCTCTTTAAGGGGAAGAAAGAAAATAAAAAGAGGGAAGGAACAGAGATATATAATTAGAAAATATTTGAGAAAAATTATAGGAATAATTATAGAAAATCCTACTAATCCTTATTAGAATTTTCGGACCATAACAATTGACTTGCCCCTTCATATGTATTCACATATTGTTTGCTGATGCACACACTTGAAACTTGAATATTGGACACGTTTATGTTGTACATCAAAATCAAATCGGCTTCCGAATAGAAGAATCAAGTTTTTGTTCTTTTCATTTCTTTCTGCCCATTCCCATCTGCTCACTTTATATCAGATTTCACTGTCTGTTGGACAGTAGTCGGATTGGGACTTCGATCTGTAAGCAACTAAAACTGTTTGTCTTCATTGTGATTTTGGAGCTAAAAATATAACAGTTTACTGTCAGTGTATTGCACTGGTCAAGTTGAATCCATTCGAGTCCTAACAGGTCAGTTGACAGTGCTCTCTATCAATTCTATTTTATTAGCACTGCGGTTTACTCCCTTGCAAATGAAAACCCTTGTTGAATATGTAGTTTAAACTCGTGCAAGTGAGAAAACCCCCTTCATTGTTTTCCTGGTCCAAGAAAATGAATCTAAAAGGGAAATTGTAATTTGCTAACAATTGGAAGGATGTGAGAAAAAAAGCAGAGATGACACCTTTGATTAAAAACACTGTCATGTTTGTATATAAAATAGAGTTAAAATCACAAATTATGATCTGAAATTTCTATAGCTGCTGAACCTGAAAGTCTAAATATGAAGTGGAAACTTATTCTAAATTTAACTTGGATTTGAGGCCTAAAATCCAAATCATATGAATTTCAATCCAAGTTGGATTTGCACTGGGATTTGGGTTTAAATTTTTATTTAGTAGTTGGATTTACCTGGGTTGTTGGACAACTTGGATTTGAACTTGGATTTTGTAATTGTATTATTGATTATGTGTCACTATATAGTATATATTACTTTGACTTCAAATATTTTAAAATGATTAAAATTCAATCTAGAGTTTTTATTTTCACCTTTTAACGAGTTAAAATCAATATAGAATTTCCATTTTCACTGATTAATTAACTAACTAGTTACTGGTGATTTGTCATCATCATTTATTTATTTATAAACAATTTAGAAGTAATTAGTTAACTAAAAAAAGAACATCCTTCTCCTTCTCCTTCTCCTTCTCCTTCTCCTTCTCCACTTCCCCTCTCTATGTTTGCCCTTTATCTTGCCAACCTCAGTCCTAAAGCCCATCAAAAATGAAATAATAAACGTACAAAGTTAAAAAACCAATCAAGAAAGAATCCATCCATCCGATCTGAAGAGAAACCTACTTCTGCAACAATTTTTGACAGTTTAACGCTTTTTTTAAAAGCAATTTTTAGCAAAATAAAAGGCAATGGAAAAGTCTCCTTCAATTTGAAAACAAAAGTACATGGCTTCCAATTGCTTATAGAGAAAAATCTTATCCTAATAACAAACAATTTACCAGGAGAAAAAACTGAAAAAAAAAACCATAGAGTTCAGCTCAATCTGTCCATATAATTTTTTTAAACATTTCAAGTAAGTGAAAAAGCATACAAGTTCCTTTGCGAAAAATTCTATCCAGTAGCCTTTGTCGATATTGTCATCTAACAACAGCGACAACACACCACCCACAAAATTGCATACAAATCATAATCGACGCCTTTCCCACACGGCTTATGCTGTTGGCTTGGTGGGCCCGCAAAAAGGTGCCACTTGCAAGGGGCAGATCAATGGCAGCGCCGACCTTTGCCTCTGAGTCCTCTCTAACTGCCGTGAATTCTTGAATCGTTCATTGTGTCCTCTTTATAATCCAACTTATACTCTCGAAATCCATGTGAAAATAGTTGGATTGAAACATGGAATCAAGGGGTCCTCTTGTATATAGTTGAACTCTAAACTTGGATTCTTGGATTGAAATCCAGATCCAAGTTTTGATTAACACTAGGTTTCAAAATCCAAATTGATTAACACTGAATTTCAAAATCCAAGTTGAAATCCAAATCATAGCCCCATATCCAAGTTGAATAACAACCCCGTAAGAAATAACCAATTTATAGATGTGTATAAGAGATGAGTCAGATCTGAAGATGAAAACCATGTCTTATGTTGCAAATACACAAGAATCAAATGTTGATGCCTATTATATGTAAATATGTAAACCATTTAATTGAGAGCATATAAAATCATTATTTTTATTCATAATAAAATATAGTATAAAACATCTATTATACATTTGACAACCTTTTTTGAATTCTAGGGCCGACTAGGATAAGATAAAACGTGGCTGAGATTTGATTTTGATAAATCAATGGTTGAGATTGGATTTTGTGAAAATTTTAGTGTGAAAACTTAAATTTTGGGAGAAAATATCTTGGGAACCAAAACTTTGAAATTAAAAGTGTATTGGGAAAGATTGTGGAGATTAAATTTTTTGGGGGAAAAGTGTCTTGTGAATCAAAACTTTGAAATTAATTAAAAGTGTCTTGGGAAAGATTGTGGAGAAACATGTTCCATTAAAGTAAACAAAGGAAAAAAATTAGCATAAAAAAATTTAGCGAAACAACAAACGAGCGTAAAAAAATTTAAGTTAATACCGTCACCGAAAAATATCCTGAGATTTGTTGTTCCGCGCCAACAAACGACGCCCGCGCAATTTTTTCACACTAATTTGTTGTTCCGCGCCAAAGGCGTCCACGCCGAATTTGTTGTTCCGCGCCGAAGGTGTCCATACCGATAAATATTTTTTCGCTAATTTGTTGTTTCGCGTCGAAGGCGCCTGCTAAAATTTTTTAACGCTAATTTGTTATTCCACGCCAAAGGCGTCCGTGCCAAATTTGTTGTTTCGCGTCGAATGCGCTCGCGTGTTGTTCCATGCCAACAAAAGGCGCCTGTGCAATTTTTTACGCTAATTTGTTTTTGCGTGCCAAAGGCGTCCGTGCCGAATTTTTTGATCTGCGCCGAATGCGTTTGCGCGTTGTTCCTTGCCGAATTTGTTGTTCCGCTAATTTTTTTACGCTAATTTGTTGTTCCACACCGAAGGCGCTCGCGTGTTGTTCTGCACCGAGTTTGTTATTCCGCACCGAAGGCGCTTGCGCGTTGTTTCGCGCCAAAGGCGCCTGCGTCGAAGGCGTCCGCGTCGAATTTATTGTTTCCCGCCGAAGGCGCTTGCGCGTTGTTCCGCGCCTAAGGCACCCGCACCGAATTTGTTGTTCCACGTCAAATGCGTCCGTGCTGTATTTGTTATTCTGCACCGAAGGTGCCCGTGTCGCTAAAGATTTTTTTCGCTAATTTGTTATTCTGCACCGAAGGCGTTTGCCAAATTTTTTTATGCTAGTTTGTTATTCTACGCTAAAGGCGCACACGCCAAATTTGTTATTCTGCACCAAATGCGCTCGCGCGTTGTTCCACGCCAATAAACGGCGCTCACGTCAAATTTGTTGTTCCGCACCGAATGTACTCACGCGTTTTTCTGCATCGAATTTGTTGTTTCGTTAAAATTTTTACGCTAATTTGTTGTTCCGCGCCGAATTTGTTCCACGCCGAAGACGCCCGTGCCATATATGTTGTTCCACGCCGAAGATGCCCACGCCGAAGGTGTCCGTGTCGCTAAATATTTTTTCGCTAATTTGTTCTTTTAAATTTTGACCGTGGAAATAATTTTTTGGGAAACAGATTTCGCGGGGGAAAATCTTAAATGAACCGTGCCGGCGGGCACGGGTTATGACTATATGTATATCTTCAAGTGCTCTGTCCTATCTTTTAGTTGCATAGGGTTTTAGTTGGCTCTTCTAACCGTGTTGTTTCTTTTTCTTCCTCTCCTTTCTCTTTTGGAGGGTAAAGAGGGTGGTTTATTTGTATCTATGATTGTTTCATGTTTAATCGTTTATGACATTGCATCTAGTTCAGTTTATTTGGACATTGTCCTGTACTTTTTTTGGACAACTGCAGCATTTTTAAGTCGTGGCCTACTTGTTATCTTTTTCCTTTGAAATGATTTCTGATCTAATCCTTATTTTTGATAGGGGTATTGAGATCACTGAAGCATTACGTCTCCAGATGGAACTTCAGAAACGGCTTCATGAACAACTTGAGGTATGTTTTTGTCCTTGAGGGCTAAGATTCCGGCAGGTCCCGTTGAGTCCACTGAAATGAATCTCTTAACATATAACCCTATTTAGCTACCGCTTCTTTTTATGCTAATATCTGAGTAGAATTTACAGCTGTAAGAAGGATCATGTCACTATTAACTAAATTATCCATCATTTTCATAATTTTTCCCCGTACTGGCTATTTCTACCAATATTTGATGTCATACTAGGTCTGTTGAGGTGGCGCGTCAAAGATGTCATGCTTTATAAAGGTTAGCATGGATGGATGCCCATGTACATGCTTTTTTGTTATTGATGCCAACGCCTATAATTCAAGTTAATGAAAAATTGACCAAACGTTAGGCATTATATGAGTAATGGATTTCTATAATTTTTTAATTGGATTCTGGGGATCATCATTCTACTCTTTTCTGATAAAAATGATTAGATTTGGAAGATCAAACAACCTCGGCCAATTTTTTGAATGTGAATGTGATTTCACTTGACTCTTTGGCTTTGTTGGTGCTAAGAGATGAATGCAATTCTCTACATCCATTATATATCTTGTCCTTGGAACTTGTAGGTTTTCTCTTTGGTTCATCATCATTACCATGCCTTTTTCCATGATTCATGCGGGCCTTGGATCATAGTCAATAGTCAAAAGAGTTCAAAAAAGATAGGAAGGAATGTCTGCCAACTTGGTGTCAAATCTCCATGAATTGACGTCATGTTCACGTCTTCATGAATTGATGTCATGTTGCAATAGAACATTTGACGCAAGATAAATATCTGAAAGAAGGAAAAGGAGGGAAAAAGTATAGTTAGGTTTCTAAAATAGAGGAAATTAGTGATTATAGGGATTTCTACTATACATAAGGTATGTTGAGAGTTTCTCATCCAGCCGCCCAAATTAGCAAATATATATGTAAGAAATTTAGAGACGTAGGTCTCTCATCAATGCTTTCTCATGCCCATTTTCTTACATCTCGCAAGAAAGATTCAAAGAAAAACTTTTATCTAAATAAATCTCATTCAATCTATAAGTATCTTCTTATAATGAGATACAACTTATTTATATGTTAAACGACGCACCCGATACATGTTTACATAAGCAAAATTTAAATAGATCAAATAAAATTTAATAAAATTCTAACAAAAAAAAAAAATCCCAACCGCGATTCAAATAAATTGCTAGGTAAATAGAACTCGATCTTTATCATTCTTCCTAGCTTTCAAAAGTTTACCAACTGGTGAATGGTGACACAGATGCGTGATCTGACAGAAGCCAATGGTCTCCTTTGATGGGAAAAAGCTTGTTATCAAATTTTTAAATGAAGTAAAATGTAAGCTTGCAAACAAATATTTTCAGAAGAACGTACCAAAACTACAAATGATAATGTGCATAAAATCTGCCGGTGATAGGCTATGATGGATCCGGGATAATGAAGTCAATATGCTCCTATAGCTTATAACATACCTCCTGCTGGAGATATGCTATGGAGGATTTGTGATAATGAAGTCATTATGTAGGCTCAATAACTAGATCAAGCTGGAGTCTTAACTCGTGTTGCAATGCTGGATCGTAATCAGTTTGAGGCTCTAGCTCGAGCTTAGACCCAATCATAGACTAACTCCTGGTCACTAGCTCAGGCTCGACTTAGACTCAAACATGGACGCATGGTTGAGCTTGAACTCAAGCTTTAGCTCTACTAGCTGCATCATGTATAGATCGAGCTTGAATGTAGGCTTAAAGTTCATCATAAAATTCCTATTACCTTGTGTATGGGTAGCTTCTGTCGATGGTGGTTCTCTAGCAATTTAAGCATACCATCCATCTTGGATAAATCATAATGCTTAAATTTAAACTCGCAACCATCTTGATCCTCCTAAACATATAATCGCTCATACTGGCTTAACAACTCAGAAATTGGGCCGAAAATGACTTAGAAATCATCAAAATAGGCCACAGTACTGTAGCTAAATTTTTTAAAATAATCCTTAAAATTTTGAAAAACAGTATCAGCTATAAATCCAAAAAATTCCAGGAAGTTGGAAAACAGCTTTATTTCCGTTTGAAATTCATCCTAAATATTTGAAAACAAAACTGTAATACATTGCAACACTGTAGTAGTGCAGTGATGAACAGATTATTGTAGCAACGAGGTTTAAAAAACTGAAAGAAAGAAGATAGCGGCTAGGGGTTTGGCCTTTTGCTTTTTCTTTTAAAAGAAACATTGAAGGGGTTTGTTAGATTTAAAGAAAAGATGGGAAAAGATGGGATCTTGGATTTGAAAGATGTTTTTAATTTTATAGATCTAAAGAGAAAAGGTATCTTTGATCTCAAATCTCAAGATTGGATTTAGATCTCTTGCTCGGATATCATTTGACGCGGGACAACTAATTGAAAGAAGGTAAAAGAGAGAAAAGCTAGATCTAAGGCTCTAAAATAGCAGAAATCAAGTATTCCTATAGAGGTAAATGATGTTGAGAGTTCCTCACTTAGGTTATCATCCGCCCACTCTAGCAAATCTACATGGATGAGATGTAGAGGTCTATATCTCTCATCAAGGGCCTCTCATTACCCATTTTTTACATCTCAAAAGAAAGATTCAAAGAGGAATTTTTCTCAGGCAAACTCATTCATTTTGTCTTCTATAATGAGGTACAATTTATTCATTTGTTAAGCAACTTGCACGATACATGCTTACATGAGAAGAATCTATCTAATGAAATCCTAACGAATAGAACCAAATAAAAGCAAATGAAATACTACTAAAATTTAAATAAAAATTTAACTAAGTAGCACCTGATCTCCACCACCCTTGATAGTCAATTAATGTGTAAGAAGACCTACCTTTCTGTTGTTGTTTAGGCGTCTGCAACAAACCCATGATGGGTCGAAGGGATAAGATGATAAATTTTGCTATGATGAATCACATTTGTCCACCAGCCATTGTAAGCCTAGTAGCAAATATTCACATCACGTTTGCATCATTCCTTGGTTGGAGGAGCTCAAATTACATTATTTGAACTCTACCTACCTAGGTCGCACTAACAGTGGCGTAACCAGGAATTTTTTTTGTCCTGGGCGAAACTAAAGATGATACAAAGAATAATATTTAAAAATAGTACCGACTTTACATGCTTCATCTCAAACAAAGTCATCATGTTGCAATTTAAGTAATGATGAAAGTTTATGAAATCTAAAAATGTGTTTTAGATAAGAGTTATTTAGTACCGACTCCCTGTGTTTTCTCTATAAGTAGCAACACCCCCCCTATGGTTTCAATTATTAGTAAGACCACCCCCCCCCCCCCCCCGATGTATCCAATTTGGACTCCCATGCCCCCTGTTTGGAGTCCAAAACAGGGGGGCGGGGGGAGTCCAAATTGGATACATCAGGAGGGTCTTACTAATAATTGAAACCATAGGGGGGTGTTGCTAAATACAGTGAAACCATAGGTCGTCGGTACTAAATAACCCTTTAGATAATTATGTAACTAATCAATAATAATAATCATACTTATTTTCGAGATTGATTTGGAAATTTTCTAGGGAAATAATTAGCATACTTCGTGAGCCACACTAAAAAAGATAACATTAACCAATGGCAATATCAAGAAATGAAAATTAAAATTTTTATAAATTTATACTATTAACCTATGGTAATATTACGCCCCTGCTTGAAAAATTGTTTAACCAACTTGGAATGTTTTGTAAAGCAGTTTATACAAGAGGTCTTTTAAGCAAAACTTAATTTAGAATTTTATGACTGAAGAAATTTTTTTAAAAATCAATTAAATTATCATACTTATTTTGGACATTGCTTTGAAATTTTTTTAGAGAAATAAATAGTAAGCTCATGAAGCCACACTAAAAATGATAATATTAACGCATTGCAATATTAAGAAATGAAAATGAAAAAAAATTATAGCTTTATACTATTAACCAATGGTAATATCACTCCTTGCTCGAAAATTGCTTAACCAACTTGAAATGTTTTGTAAAGCAGTTTATACAAAAGATTCTTTAAGCAAAACTTAAATTAGAATTTTGTGACTGAAGGAAAAATTTAAAAAAACAATTAAATTCAAAAAGGGAATTAAATGATGGCCCATGTCAAGACTTGAACCTGTGACTTTCGAACCAAAAGAAGCAACAGCGCTGAAACCAACTGAGCAAGTAAGCCATCCCAATGTAAAATCTACAAAGATTTTATTTATTCTTGCCCTGGGCAGCTGCCCAGGGCAATGCTACTCTAGGTACGCCCCTGGCACTAACACTTTGTTTGTCAAGCCATTTTGTGTCAGACATGAATGTCAGCCACCCGCATGGGACTTGATACTTGTACTTGTGTGCACTGTATAATTTGTAACCATGTTGGGGTGCAGTGTTGCATCATGTCTGCATCTGTAGTATGGATTTAATTTTACATTACCTGTCATCTCTTCTGTCCCATGTTTTATTTCGCATCCTGGGTCAAGGCAGCCAGTGCCGTAAAACCATCAAGAACATGGCAATTAAGAAAACCTACATCATTAGTCGCATGTGCGCGCACAAAAGCTCATGCAATGAGGATACCCTTTGAAAGCCTATCATTGTATCCGGATACTCCGGCTATGAAACCAAGTTCTGTCGTTTATTCTTGCTTGGTTGAAGTTACTGTCTGTTTTCTAAAATATTTATCGCCTTTTTTACCTGGCAGATTCAGAAAAAGCTGCAGTTACGAATCGAAGAGCAAGGGAGGTATCTGCAGATGATGTTTGAGAAGCAATGCAAGTCCAGCACCGACAAACTCCCAACCCCCCCAAGTAATACTGATGATCCGACCCCCCAATCTTCAAGCCTGCCTCTAGCCCGAAATGAACCCCCAGAGAAGGATCAGGAGGAAATAGGAGACGGCGCTACTGAGGTGAAAGATGCAGCAGAAGGCTCGAAGAATTAGTAGGTAAAAAGAAGATGGCAGACTCTAAACCCTCAATTGATGTGGAACCCAATAATACCGTTTCAGGGTCTGAATCCTCGTTCCTCAGCGCGCAAGCGCTCGAAGGGTGAAGATGCAAAGACTGCATTGGCATGAAACTAACTTATAGCAAGATTGGTGCCAGCCTCGGATTGGAGGCAGTTTTAGCACACAGCAGACACACTCGGCGGGCAGCGTCTCTGAAGATATCTTCTCGTAAAGTGAACAAACCATCTAGGTCTTGTCTAAGGCGTTTTTTTTTTCATATGTATCTAGATATGATATGCAGCACGTAGCCATTTGTTAAGGATTTCTCTTTTAACTGTTTTATTTAGTCGGGAAAATGTTTACAACTGGCTCTCCAGTTGAATAAGATAATGAAGAAATGGGTGCTATTTTAAGTGTAAAAAACAAACATGCTGACATGAAGGGTTGCCTCATTTCACACCCATCTTTGTATGATGATGTTTCCATTGATATGCAATTGGAGAAAATAATGTTGCAAATTTTTGCCACTTGATGTTGCTTGTGATGTCTTCTGGCGTTTTTTCTTCGGGTGTGTGTATGATATGTTTGAATTGAAAGATCTGTAGTCTGTGGCTCGCTCTTGCCTACAACTATCTTCACGCGGGATTTACGGGCATGGTTATGCCCGAGTGGTTTAGGTATTTTGATAATATTCCCTTAAATAAATACACACCTCTCTTAGATTATCCACACACCTTGCTGCAGTTCTTGATGAAAATATGGTGAATAAAGTTTGAATATTGAATATTTGAGTTACTTGCAGGTTTGATCAGCGACATTTGAGGTAAAAATTATAACTTTCGCACTCATGGTTCCTGACATGTGGTTTAAATGGTGGTTTAGGGTATTTGTTGGGAAAAGTTTCATTTTTAATGGGTTTTCTATTCGAATATTCGATTGACAGATTTTTTTGACTTGGTTTAAAGTGTGAGAGGAGAAAATCTTTTGATAAGAATGTTTTAAGTATGAGAAGGAGACATCACTTGGTTTTTTAAAAGTTCAATTATAATGTGTTTTTTTTGCATGATTTCTCGGTTTTTTGACTGGTTATAATGCTAAATTCCTGGGTTGTTTGACAGGCTGTACTGCATGTAGTCAAACACTAATTGGTTTCAATGCTTGTTGCATTAGTTAATTTTCATTAGTGTTTTGATTTCATATATATATATGCACTGTATGTATATGCCCTATATGTTTTTGATTTCATATGCATGGCTACATATATATGTCAAGTGTTTTGATTTAATTAGAGAATTGCATTTGTACAACATGTTTTATGGTTGTAATGCATGTTGCATTAGATTACTGCATTAGTATTTTGATTTCATATATGTGCACTGCATGTATATGGCCTATATGTTTTTAATTTCATCTATATGTATTGCATATATATGTCATGTGTTTTGATATCATTAGAGAATTGCATTTGTACAGCAAGTTTTTCGTTTCATATTGTTGACGCCTGCGTACAGTCCACGAAGCGGGAACAAAACAATACGGCCCATTCAGAGGATTCGAGCCTCGACCCAGTGACCTGAAACACGTCAGCGGGGATGATTTAATATCTTTCGATAGAACAGCTCAGGCAACCGTTGACTTTGAGGAGGTGGTTAATGGTGACCGAGTAAATGGACAGCCGTTATCCGCAATCCAGTATAAGATCTCGCCCTAATCAATGAGGAGCCGTTATGCACTATCGGCAGACATCCTCAGCTACATATGGAAGGGACAACAACGAAAGAAGGGTTAGACTCACAAGGTACGAGAGACCCAACACTTATAACTCTGTCTTCCACCTAATATTCCGTCCTCCAAATGGCTTGTGACGACGGACTCGAAGCAGACCTATGTGAGCCGATCTCGACAGCTCCAAGCTCTGTCTGAAGTTCCCGTTCTAACTTAAGCATCGGAGGAGATTTGGGTCGGAACCAAGATCCGACCACCCTAATGGTCATTTGTGGTGCAGATAGCCAAAGATCGACTCAACACGTGGCTCGAGTAGAAGCCATCAACACTAACTATACGAGATTCTGTAACAACCCGCTCTCGGGGGCCTGTTACTTATTTGGTTTATTTGCAGGTTCCGCAGTTTACCAGTGAAATCAGCATAGTCACAACGCAGAGATGTACCAACAACACTCAAACCAGCTTACAGACATTATTACAGTCCAAATTAAAGTACAACAACAACCAACACTCTCTCACACCAATACATGAAAGGAAATACTGAAAGGAAATGCAGAAACGGAAATACATAGTACAATACACACTCCGACAGAAAAGTAACTAAAACTCCGCGGCTTCTGGATCGTACGCAGGCTCCTCGTACTCTGGGGCAACCTCCTCGATCAGGTCGTCGTCTGCCGGTGCCATAAGTGGAACCGAAGGTAAGTCACAAAGATTCTAAACAAATAAAAGGAGTACTGTACAAGTATGACAAGCAGAAGTAAAGTACGGTGTAGTGTCTGTACAAGTGCAGAAAGTAAAGTGCTACAAGTGCAGAAAGTAAAGTGCATGACTGTAAAGAAGTAACTGTGCAAGCTCCACTAGAACTACGTGACTCAAGTCGGAGAGTACAATATGTGACCGTTCAGTTCGTCTCTTGCCTGGGTGCTACCCAGACGATTGCCGGAACCCAGGCAGCAGGATGGTTTGCCGAAACGCAGGCAGCTAGACAGGAGGCCGAAACACAGGCAGCTTGACATGTAGATCGAACTCTAGTCACTCCCGTACTCTCGCAACTATGAGTTACCCCAAAACCCGGTGTTGTGTCAAGTACAAGTTCTTTACATGAACGTTCCACGAGATGTTCCAAGTCAAGTCCAACACAAGAAAGTGGCGTATGTTTCCGTGCTTCGAGCACGTAGTAGTGCGGTGCTACAAGTTCGTACGAGCACAGTGGCTAGATTTCTAAGGTTAGAACCTATCGTGACTTACCAAAATTAATACCGTTGTAGTAAGCCGGAAGAGGATACAGGGCTTCCTCAGAAGTTGGTACACCAGAGTCTGTACCTGCAACACAAAATACTTATTTTAGAAAAACACGACTTTTTCCTATTTAATAATTAGGTTAGTTTGATTTTTAAACTCGTTAAAACGGTGTCGGAAAATATTTAAAATTTTTATATAAACCTAAAATAATTATTTAGATTTTACTGCAAGAGGGGAGAATTTTCAGAAGCTTCTGTAATTTTTTATAATTTTTAAAAACTTAGAAATAGCTTAAAAACCCTAAAATACTTAAGTGACGCGTATCTTCCGTAATTTCTTACGAGAACAATACAAGTCGGAATTACATGAGTGAGTAGTCAAAACGACCGTCTCGAAGTCTATTAGCACATAAAATTTTATCACATATTATTGTGAGTGAAAACAGCGAGTTATGATTTTTAGAATGTTTTATACGTATTTAATTTTCAAGTTCAAAAATTTATTCTGAAAAAAATAGACGTCTGCTCGCAGTGAGACTAGCGCCATTGGATCCGAAATATCGTTTCTGATTTTCCAGAGTTGGTTTCACATTTTTCTGGCCCCTGTATATTTACTTATGGATTTATAACAATTAAACCCTATTATAAATTATTTAAAAATACGAATTTACGAGATTTCCTCGTATTTAGGGTTTTGCCACTGAGGCAACTTACACCGTTCACGACGTCGGCGGGGCTTCTGCGCTCGGAGCGACGGCGGGGTGCACGGCGGGGTTGACGGCAGCGACGGCGAAGGCGGGGACGGCGGCGACGACCCCCGGAGGCGACGGCGGCGGCGGAGGGCGGCGTGTGCTGGGGCGAGGGGGGTCGGCGACGGCGGGGAAGGCTGAGCAACGGCGGAGGCGGCGTCAGGCGGGGCCGGAGAGCGGCGAGCGTCGGTCGACGGCGGCGGCAGCGGTGGGAGGCGGTCGGAGGCGGCGGTTGACGGCCGGAGGGAGAGGGAGAGAGTGGAGAGCGTGAGAGAGAGAGAGAGAGAGTACGAGAGAGAGAGAGAGAGTGAGCGGCCTGTGAGTGTTTTGTGTTAAAAATAACTTAGGTGTTAATTTAGAATTGGGGGGGGTATTTATAGCACTTAGGAATTGTTTTAGTCAAAATTAATTAATGCATTAGGTGGTAATTAATGTGATTAGGTGTAACCTTTTTGACTAAGTGTAGATGTAACGACTCGTAATTTTTCAAAACATTTAATTACAAATTTAATATATTTTGTAATGGTTTGTCAGGAGTTTTAAATGATTTCAAAAAAATTCTATAAAAATATTTTAAAGCACTAGACTTATTATATTGTATTTCAGTATTTTCGGATTTCCTCAAATGCCCAAAACATTTCTGTTAAAATTCATTTTCAAAAATTACCGTTTTGATTCGATGAATTTATTTTCTATACAAACGTCTTCAAAACGTTTTCAAACTTTTGCAGTAGCCTCCTATGATCATTTAGGGCTCCCCACATTAATTTCGTAATTTTCTGATATCGTTTCAATAGAGAACCCGCAAACCCGCTTTCTAAACGTTTTGGCCAAAAACTAGTATCCCCGTAGTCCAAACCCGGAAACGGACTTCGTATTCGCCATCCTCGCGATGATACGATCCCGTGGGTATGTTTTCG
Source organism: Scilla litardierei (assembly GCA_030789695.1). NCBI lineage: Eukaryota > Viridiplantae > Streptophyta > Magnoliopsida > Asparagales > Asparagaceae > Scilla > Scilla litardierei. The sequence goes on along the minus strand of CM061138.1, from coordinate 6,638,624 downwards.
TAATTTTTCGGACACGTTTACTAGTAGGGGCAAAATTGTAATTTCGTTACAAATTTAGCTAATTACCGTCACTAATTACCCTACCTAACTACTAATTACCTTAACTATTAGATTAACCTAACCATAACTAAAACGTGTTAGGGAACACATTTAAAACTTTCCTAGCTTAGTCTAACCCCATTTAATATTTAGTCCTAAAGTTAACCTAACACTAATAAATACATTTGAGTAATAAACCCAAGCTTAACTATAAATACCCCCTAATCTCTCTTCCCCAATGCCTGTACCCATTTTCGTTCTCTCAAATTCTCCCGCTCATCTCTCACTCACGCTCTCCCTCCCTCCTCCTCCGGCGAAGCCCTCCGCCTGACGAAGCGCCGCCGACCCGCCGCCGCGCTCCGCCGCCACCAGCCGCCTCCGTCGCCGCCCTCTCCGGCGCCCGCACGAAGCGCCCGACGCCCGTAGCCCCCGGCCCAGCAGCCCCCGCCGCCTCTTCCGCCGCCCGCCGCCTCCTCCTGTGCCGTCGCCGCCGCCCAAACGCCGCCCCGCCTCCGACTCCGCCGCAAGCGCCGCCCCGAGCCCCCGCCGGCGAACCCACTTCCCCCCGCCGCTGCTGCACGCGAGGCTGCGTAAGTTTGCAATGGCAAACTTGTAAATATCGAATATTTCATAATTTTCGTAATTTAATTAATTAATAATGTGGTTTAATGGTTTTAATTGCATAACTAATTAAACAGGGGCCAGAAAAATGTGTGGATAGTCCCAAAAAATCAGAAACGACATTTCGGAGCCATTGGCGCTGGTCTTACCTCGACCAGACGCCTATTTTTTTCGGAATGATTTTTCGAACCTAAAGATTAAATAGGTTTAATTCATTCTAAAAATCGTAACTCGCTAGTTTTACCTACACTAATATGTGATAAAATTATATGTGACAATAGACTTCGAGACGATCATTTTAACTACTTATTCATGTAATTCCGATTTGTATTGCTCCCGTAAGAAATTACGGAAGATACACGTTCCTTAAGTTTTTAGGATTTTTAAGCTATTTCTAAGTTTCTAAAAATTATAAGAAATTACAGAAGCTTCTGAAAATTCTCCCCTCTTGCAGTAAAATCTAAATAATTATTTTAGGTTTATATAAAAATTTTAAATATTTTCCGACACCGTTTTAACGAGTTTAAAAATCAAACTAACTTAATTGTTTAAATAGAAAAGGTCGTGTTTTTACTAAATAAGTATTTTGTGTTGCAGGTACGGACTCTGGTGTACTAGCCTCAGAGGAAGCACTAGATCCTCTTCTGGCTTACTACAACGGTATTAATTTTGGTAAGTCACGATAGGTTCTAACCTTAGAAATCTAGCCACTGTGCTCGTACGAACTTGTAGCACCGCACTACTACGTGCTCGAAGCACGGAAACATATGTCACTTTCTTGTGTTGGACTTGACTTGGAACATTCCGTGGAACGTTCATGTAAAGAACTTGTACTTGACACAACACCGGGTTTTGGGGTAACTCATAGTTGCGAGAGTACGGGAGTGACTAGAGTTCGATCTACATGTCAAGCTGCCTGTGTTTCGGCCTCCTGTCTAGCTGCCTGCGTTTCGGCAAACCATCCTGCTGCCTGGGTTCCGGCAATCGTCTGGGTAGCACCCAGGCAAGAGACGAACTGAACGGTCACATATTGTACTCTCCGACTTGAGTCACGTAGTTCTAGTGGAGCTTACACAGTTACTTCTTTACAGTCATGCACTTTACTTTCTGCACTTGTAGCACTTTACTTTTTGCACTTGTACAGACACTACACCGTACTTTACTTCTGCTTGTCATACTTGTACAGTACTCCTTTTCTTTGTTTAGAATCTTTGTAACTTACCTTCGGTTCCACTTGTGGCACCGACAGACGAAGATCAGATTGAGGAGATTGCTCCAGAGTATGAGGAGCCTGCGTACGACCCGGAGGCCACAGAGTTTTAGTTACTTTTCTGTCGGAGTGTGTATTGTACTATGTATTTCTGTTTCTGCATTTCCTTTCAGTATTTCCTTTCATGTATTGGTGTGAGAGAGTGTTGGTTGTTGTACTTTAATTTGGACTGTAATAATGTCTGTAAGCTGGTTTGAGTGTTGTTGGTACATCTCTGCGTTGTGGCTATGCTGAATTCACTGGTAAACTGCGGAACCTGCAAATAAACCGAATAAGTAACGGGCCCCGAGATCGGGTCGTTACAGTAGAAATGTTTAAACGTGTCTCCCCCACGTTTTAGACATGATTAGGGTAATTTTGATTAGATTAATGTAATTAAGGGAGGTTAAAAAACCATTTAGTGGAAGTCATTTTGTAACAAAATTACGAATTTGCCCCTACTAGCAAACGTGTCCGGAAAATTACGAAAATATACGCACGGGACCGTATCGTCGCAAGGATGGCGAATACAAAGTCCTTTTCCGGGTTTGGACTACGGGGATACTAGTTTTTGGCCAAAACGTTTAGAAAGCGGTTTTGCGGGTTCTCTATTGAAATGTTATCAGAAAATTACGAAATTAATGTGGGGAGCCCTAAATGATCATAGGGGGCTACTGTAGAAGTTTGAAATCGATTTGAAGACGTTTGTATAGAAAATAAATTCGTCGAATCAAAACGGTAATTTTGGAAGATGAATTTTAACAGAAATGTTTTGGGCATTTGAGGAAATCTGAAATTGCTGAAATACTTTATATTAAGTCTAGTGTCTCAAAATATTTTTATAAGATTTTCTTGAAATCATTTAAAACTCCTGACAAACCATTACAAAGTATATTAAATTTGTAATTAAATGTTTTGAAAAATTTCGAGTCGTTACATCCTACCCTCCTTAAAATAATTCCGTCCTCGGAATTTCTCGAATAACTTTGTTATGAAGAAGCTCAAGCAAATGAATGATAATAATGGTCTACTAAATCAGGTTGTAAATAATATAATGTGACATCATAGCATCAAGAAAGCAAGAGATGATGTTTATGAATACTTACTATTAATATCACCATAGCTTCCGTAACTAGTCTCGTAACTAGTAAGATTATCTGACTCGGTAAATAGGTACGGGTAGCGTTCTTGCATCTCGTCTTCTCGCTCCCAAGTAGATTCTCCAGGTGAGTCGTGACGCCACATTATCCTGACAAGGTTGTGAGACATGAAAAACTCATGTACTCCTTCCAATGCAGGTGGCAAGGCAAGGCGATAGGCACCTCGCCTACTCGCTCCAAGACATCAAATAGACAATATATCGAGGACTGAGCTTCCCTCTTCGTCTAAAACGAATCATCCCACGATTCGGGTGAGATCTTCAAAAATACATGATCGCCAGGCTGGAACTCTAAATGTCTGGCGCTTTGCATCTGCCCAATGCTTGTATCGATCTTGAGCCAACTGTAGCTTCTCTCTGATGGGTCCGAACTACTTCCACTGCTTCAACAATCAAGTCTGGACCAATGAGCTCTCGATCACCAATGTCGTCCCAGCTCAAAGGAGAACGACACTTTCGGCCATATAGCGCTGCAAAAGGGCGCCATACCAATGCTGGCCTGATAACTGTTGTTGTATACAAACTCCACGAGATGTAGATGATCCTCCCAAGATCCCTTGAAGTCCAGCATACACGCACGCAACATGTCCTCCAGGATCTGAATGATGCGTTCTGACTGGCCATCAGTCTGAGGGTGATAAGCTGTACTGAAGCTTAATCGGGTCCCTAGACACTCCTGCAAGCTCTTCCAAAATGAGACGTAAATCGAGTGTCTCTGTCTGAAACAATGCTGACAGGGACACCATGCAGCTTCACGATCTCTTCCATGTATTTCTTGGCAAGCATCTCGGTCGACTGGCCCACTCTGAAAGGAATGAAGTGTGCTGACTTGGTCAATCGATCAACGATCACCCAAACAGCATCATTGTGCTTCGTGCTCTTGGGCAGTCCCGTCACGAAGTCCATCGTGATGTGTTGCCATTTCCACTCTGGGATGGGCAAAGGCTGCAACAAATCCGGCAGACCGGTGATGTTCAGCCTTCACTTGTTGGCACACTATACACTTCGCCACACTGCGTGCGACGCTTCTCTTCATCCCATGCCACCAGTAGTGTTGTCGCAGGTCTTGATACATCTTCGTTCCTCCTGGATGAATGGAATATGGAGAACTGTGAGCCTTCTTCCAATAGAGCTTCTATGATGTCTCCAGATGGTACGCAGATGCGGTTACCGAATCTCAAAGATCCATCCTCATGGATCTTGAATTCAGGCCGCTGACCTGCTATCACCATGTCTCTGATCTTCTGCAGCTTTGCGTCTCCGGCTTGGGCAGCTTTGATCTTGTCCACCAGGTCTGACTTGATCTGAAGGTTGAGCAACGAAGACGTTACTCCAGGTAGTATGACATCCATCTCCACGGCTCGGATCTCGTGTTGAAGGCCGCCATTGTGATGTGAGAGTCATTACTGCAGGAAAGGCGACTTAAAGCATCCGGTACGACATTGACCTTCCCAGGATGGTACTGAAGGTCAATATCGTAGTCCGCCATCAGCTCGATCCATCGGCGTTGGCGCATGTTGAGCTCCTTCTGGGCCTCCGGAGAGAAATATTGGGTGCGGAAAAGTTCTGTGAATGTCTCCCATTTCGATTGGTCGCTGGAGACGCTTTTCTGCAGAGCCCCACCAAACTCTGGCCCCATCCGTTAGTTGGGAACCTGGCAGTATCTGTCCAGGCATGCCTCCCGATCTGAGCGGCCCTCAAGTTTTCTTCAGTACTCTCTAGCCATTCATCGGCCTTCATCGGGCCATCTTCTCCGTTCCAGGTCTTCGTGGTGGAGGGAGCGAAATTGTTGGATGCCTCCCGTAGGGTGATACTCGCCTTGATAGCCTCAACCATTTCTCGCAATGCCAGATCCGAGATCTGATGCACTGTGGGAGTTGGCCCGTTGTCGGTCGGGTTGTTGGCTTCAGACTGATAGGCTCCATTGGGGGGTCTTTGAGGTGTTTCCGTCCATTCTTGAGCGTTGAACACTAAAGACCTGTACATAATGTTTAGTAAGAATTGGTGTAGAAAAGATTCTAAGAAGGTCAATGAAAGGTCATCAAGACAAAGGAAGGTTGATAGTGGAGAAGATCGATGACGTCACATAACATGATTCACGTCCTTACGGGTCCAGCGGACACGGCCAGGGAAGTGACTAAGCCAGGATCACTTATGCCCAGTCTAGCTAGGTTGATCCAACAGACTTTAGCCAAGCACATTGACAGGTATCATGGTCCATTGAAGGAAGATTATCATTGATATGAGTGCCACCGATACAGAACGATTTTTTTTATTAAACAACTAGTTAATCCTATCAAAATTTAGGTTTTGTTAATGACTTCTTATTAAGGCCGGATAGGTCAACTCCATTGGGGTTCTCCGAAGGGTCTCCATCCGTCCTTCGAGTGTCAAACCTGCATTCATAGAAAAATGTCAGCTTAGTCGAGTATCGTACACCGATACATCCTGGTTTTTACTACACTGTTCACGAGGGTATTTTGCACGGACATGCGTGGGCCACCAAACTTGTAACGACCCGCTCTCGGGGGCCTGTTACTTATTTGGTTTATTTGCAGGTTCCGCAGTTTACCAGTGAAATCAGCATAGGTCACAACGCAGAGATGTACCAACAACACTCAAACCAGCTTACAGACATTATTACAGTCCAAATTAAAGTACAACAACAACCAACACTCTCTCACACCAATACATGAAAGGAAATACTGAAAGGAAATGCAGAACGGAAATACATAGTACAATACACACTCCCGACAGAAAAGTAACTAAAACTCCGCGGCTTCTGGATCGTACGCAGGCTCCTCGTACTCTGGGGCAACCTCCTCGATCAGGTCGTCGTCTGCCGGTGCCATAAGTGGAACCGAAGGTAAGTCACAAAGATTCTAAACAAATAAAAAGGAGTACTGTACAAGTATTGACAAGCAGAAGTAAAGTACGGTGTAGTGTCTGTACAAGTGCAGAAAGTAAAGTGCTACAAGTGCAAGAAAGTAAAGTGCATGACTGTAAAGAAAGTAACTGTGCAAGCTCCACTAGACTACGTGACTCAAGTCGGAGAGTACAATATGTGACCGTTCAGTTCGTCTCATGCCTGGGTGGCTACCCAGACGACTTGCCGGAACCCAGGCAGCAGGATGGTTTGCCAAAACGCATGCAGCTAGACAGGAGGCCGAAACACAGGCAGCTTGACATGTAGATCGAACTCTAGTCACTCCCGTACATCTCGCAACTATGAGTTACCCCAAAACCCGGTGTTGTGTCAATTACAAGTTCTTTACATGAACGTTCCACGGGATGTTCCAAGTCAAGTCCAACACAAGAAAGTGGCGTATGTTTCCGTGCTTTCGAGCACGTAGTAGTGCGGTGCTACAAGTTCGTACGAGCACCAGTGGCTAGATTTCTAAGGGTAGAACCTATCGTGACTTACCAAAATTAATACCGTTGTAGTAAGCCGGGAAGAGGATCTAGGGCCTTCCTCAGAAGTTGGTACACCAGAGTCTGTACCTGCAACACAAAATACTTATTTTAGAAAAACACGACTTTTTCCTATTTAATATTAGGTTAGTTTGATTTTAAACTCGTTAAAACGGTGGTCAGAAAATATTTAAAATTTTTATATAAAACTAAAATAATTATTTAGATTTTACTGTAAGAGGGGAGAATTTTCAGAAGCTTCTGTAATTTTTTATAATTTTTAAAAACTTAGAAATAGCTTAAAAACCCTAAAATACTTAAGTGACGCGTATCTTCCGTAATTTCTTACGAGAACAATACAAGTCGGAATTACATGAGTGAGTAGTCAAAACGACCGTCTCGAAGTCTATTAGCACATAAAATTTTATTCACATATTATTTGTGAGTGAAAACAGCGAGTTATGATTTTTAGAATGTTTTATACGTATTTAATTTTCAAGTTCAAAAATTTATTCTGAAAAAATAAGGCGTCTGCTCGCAGTAGAGACTAGCGCCATTGGATCCGAAATATCGTTTCTGATTTTCCAGAGTTGGTTTCACATTTTTCTGGCCCCTGTATATTTACTTATGGATTTATAACAATTAAACCCTATTATAAATTATTTAAAAATACGAATTTACGAGATTTCCTCGTATTTACGGTTTTTCCACTGAGGCAACTTACGCCGTTCACGACGTCGGCGGGGCTTCTGCGCTCGGAGCGGCGGCGGGGTGCACGGCTGGGGTCGACGGCAGCGACGGCGAGGCGGGGACGGCGGCGACGACCCCCGGAAGGCGACGGCGGCGGCGGAGAGCGGCGTTGTGCTGGGGCGTTGGGGATCGGCGACGGCGGGGAAGGCTGAGCGACGGCGGAGGCGTGTCCAGGCGGGCCGGAGGGCGGCGAGCGTCGGTCGACGGCGGCGGCAAGCGGTGGGAGGCGGTCGGAGGCGGCGGTTGACGGCCGGAGGGAGAGGGAGAGAGGGAGAGCGTGAGAGAGAGAGAGTACGAGAGAGAGAGTGAGCGGGCCTGGTGAGTGTTTTGTGTTAAAAATAACTTAGGATGTTAATTTAGGAATTAGGGGGTATTTATAGCACTTAGGAATTGTTTTAGTCAAAATTAATTAATGCATTAGGTGGTAATTAATGTGATTAGGTGTAATCTTTCTTGACTAAGTGTAGAAATGTTTAAACGTGTCTCCCCCACGTTTTAGACATGATTAGGGTAATTTTGATTAGATTAATGTAATTAAGGGAGGTTAAAAACCATTTAGTGGAAGTCATTTAGTAACCAAAATTACGAATTTGCCCCCTACTAGCAAACGTGTTCGGAAAATTACGAAAATATACCCACGGGACCGTATCGTCGCGAGGATGGGCGAATACAAAGTCCTTTTCCGGGTTTGGACTACGGGGATACTAGTTTTTGGCCAAAACGTTTAGAAAGCGGTTTTGCGGGTTCTCTATTGAAATGTTATCAGAAAATTACGAAATTAATGTGGGGAGCCCTAAATGATCATAGGGGGCTACTGTAGAGGTTTGAAATCGATTTGAAGACGTTTGTATAGAAAATAAATTCGTCGAATCAAAACGGTAATTTTGGAAGATGAATTTTAACAGAAATGTTTTGGGCATTTTAGGAAATCTGAAATTGCTGAAATACTTTATATTAAGTCTAGTGTCTGAAATATTTTTATAAGATTTTCTTGAAATCATTTAAAACTCCTGACAAACCATTACAAAGTATATTAAATTTGTAATTAAATGTTTTGAAAAATTTCGAGTCGTTACATCCTACGCCTCCTTAAAATAATTCCGTCCTCGGAATTTCTCGAATAACTTTGTTATGAAGAAGCTCAAGCAAATAAATGATAATAATGGTCTACTAAATCAGGTTTGTAAATAATATAATGTGACATCATAGCATCAAGAAAGCAAGAGATGATGTTTATGAATACTTACTATTAATATCACCATAGCTTCCGTAACTAGTCTCGTAACTAGTAAGATTATCTGACTCGGTAAATAGGTACGGGTAGCGTTCTTGCATCTCGTCTTCTCGCTCCCAAGTAGATTCTCCAGGTGAGTCGTGACGCCACATTATCCTGACAAGGTTGATTCCTCGATTCTTGAGGATCTTTTGCCGTCGGTCCAGGATTTTGACTGGTTGTTGTTCGTAAAATAGATCCGGACGAACAGCAATCTCGGAGTAATCCACAACATGACTAGGATCACTCACGTAGCGTCGAAGCTGTGAGACATGAAAAACTTCATGTACTCCTTCCAATGCAGGTGGCAAGGCAAGGCGATAGGCCACCTCGCCTACTCGCTCCAAGACATCAAATGGACCAATATATCGAGGACTGAGCTTCCCTCTTCGTCCAAAACGAATCATCCCACGATTCGGCGAGATCTTCAAAAATACATGATCGCCAGGCTGGAACTCTAAATGTCGGCGCTTTGCATCTGCCCAATGCTTGTATCGATCTTGAGCCAACTGTAGCTTCTCTCTGATGGTCCGAACTACTTCCACTGCTTCAACAATCAAGTCTGGACCAATGAGCTCTCGATCACCAATGTCGTCCCAGCTCAAAGGAGAACGACACTTTCGGCCATATAGCGCTGCAAAAGGCGCCATACCAATGCTGGCCTGATAACTGTTGTTGTATGCAAACTCCACGAGATGTAGATGATCCTCCCAAGATCCCTTGAAGTCCAGCATACACGCACGCAACATGTCCTCCAGGATCTGAATGATGCGTTCTGACTGGCCATCAGTCTGAGGGTGATAAGCTGTACTGAAGCTTAATCGGGTCCCTAGACACTCCTGCAAGCTCTTCCAAAAATGAGACGTAAATCGAGTGTCTCTGTCTGAAACAATGCTGACAGGGACACCATGCAGCTTCACGATCTCTTCCATGTATTTCTTGGCAAGCATCTCGGTCGACTGGCCCACTCTGAAAGGAATGAAGTGTGCTGACTTGGTCAATCGATCAACGATCACCCAGACAGCATCATTGTGCTTCGTGCTCTTGGGCAGTCCCGTCACGAAGTCCATCGTGATGTGTTGCCATTTCCACTCTGGGATGGGCAAAGGCTGCAACAATCCGGCAGACCGGTGATGTTCAGCCTTCACTTGTTGGCACACTATACACTTCGCCACACTGCGTGCGACGCTTCTCTTCATCCCATGCCACCAGTAGTGTTGTCGCAGGTCTTGATACATCTTCGTTCCTCCTGGATGAATGGAATATGGAGAACTGTGAGCTTCTTCCAATAGAGCTTCTATGATGTCTCCAGATGGTACGCAGATGCGGTTACCGAATCTCAAAGATCCATCCTCATGGATCTTGAATTCAGGCCGCTGACCTGCTATCACCATGTCTCTGATCTTCTGCAGCTTTGCGTCTCCGGCTTGGGCAGCTTTGATCTTGTCCACCAGGTCTGACTTGATCTGAAGGTTGAGCAACGAAGACGTTACTCCAGGTAGTATGACATCCATCTCCACGGCTCGGATCTCGTGTTGAAGCCGCCATTGTGATGTGAGAGTCATTACTGCAGGAAGGCGACTTAAAGCATCCGGTACGACATTGACCTTCCCAGGATGGTACTGAAGGTCAATATCGTAGTCCGCCATCAGCTCGATCCATCGGCGTTGGCGCATGTTGAGCTCCTTCTGGGCCTCCGGAGAGAAATATTGGGTGCGGAAAAGTTCTGTGAATGTCTCCCATTCGATTGGTCGCTGGAGACGCTTTTCTGCAGAGCCCCACCAAACTCTGGCCCCATCCGTTAGTTGGGACCTGGCAGTATCTGTCCAGGCATGCCTCCCGATCTGAGCGGCCCTCAAGTTTTCTTCAGTACTCTCTAGCCATTCATCGGCCTTCATCGGGCCATCTTCTCCGTTCCAGGTCTTCGGGTGGAGGGAGCGAAATTGTTGGATGCCTCCCGTAGGGTGATACTCGCCTTTGATAGCCTCAACCATTTCTCGCAATGCCAGATCCGAGATCTGATGCACTGTGGGAGTTGGCCCGTTGTCGGTCGGGTTGTTGGCTTCAGACTGATAGGCTCCATTGGGGGTCTTTGAGGTGTTTCCGTCCATTCTTGAGCGTTGAACACAAAAGACCTGTACATAATGTTTAGTAAGAATTGGTGTAGAAAGATTCTAAGAAGGTCAAATGAAAGGTCATCAAGACAAAGGAAGGTTGATAGTGGAGAAGATCGATGACGTCACATAATCATGATTCACGTCCTTACGGTCCAGCGGACACGGCCAGGGAAGTGACTAAGCCAGGATCACTTATGCCCAGTCTAGCTAGGTTGATCCAACAGACTTTAGCCAAGCACATTGACAGGTATCATGGTCCATTGAAGGAAGATTATCATTGATATGAGTGCCACCGATACAGAACGATTTTTTTATTAACAACTAGTTAATCCTATCAAAATTTAGGTTTTGTTAATGACTTCTTATTAAGGCCGGATAGGTCAACTCCATTGGGGTTCTCCGAAGGGTCTCCATCCGTCCTTCGAGTGTCAAACCTGCATTCATAGAAAAATGTCAGCTTAGTCGAGTATCGTACACGATACATCCTGGTTTTACTACACTGTTCACGAGGTATTTTGCACGGACATGCGTGGGCCACCAAACTTGTAACGACCCGCTCTCGGGGGCCTGTTACTTATTTGGTTTATTTGCAGGTTCCGCAGTTTACCAGTGAAATCAGCATAGTCACAACGCAGAGATGTACCAACAACACTCAAACCAGCTTACAGACATTATTACAGTCCAAATTAAAGTACAACAACAACCAACACTCTCTCACACCAATACATGAAAGGAAATACTGAAAGGAAATGCAGAAACGGAAATACATAGTACAATACACACTCCGACAGAAAAGTAACTAAAACTCCGCGGCTTCTGGATCGTACGCAGGCTCCTCGTACTCTGGGGCAACCTCCTCGATCAGGTCGTCGTCTGCCGGTGCCATAAGTGGAACCGAAGGTAAGTCACAAAGATTCTAAACAAATAAAAGGAGTACTGTACAAGTATGACAAGCAGAAGTAAAGTACGGTGTAGTGTCTGTACAAGTGCAGAAAGTAAAGTGCTACAAGTGCAGAAAGTAAAGTGCATGACTGTAAAGAAGTAACTGTGCAAGCTCCACTAGAACTACGTGACTCAAGTCGGAGAGTACAATATGTGACCGTTCAGTTCGTCTCTTGCCTGGGTGCTACCCAGACGATTGCCGGAACCCAGGCAGCAGGATGGTTTGCCAAAACGCATGCAGCTAGACAGGAGGCCGAAACACAGGCAGCTTGACATGTAGATCGAACTCTAGTCACTCCCGTACTCTCGCAACTATGAGTTACCCCAAAACCCGGTGTTGTGTCAATTACAAGTTCTTTACATGAACGTTCCACGGGATGTTCCAAGTCAAGTCCAACACAAGAAAGTGGCGTATGTTTCCGTGCTTCGAGCACGTAGTAGTGCGGTGCTACAAGTTCGTACGAGCACAGTGGCTAGATTTCTAAGGTTAGAACCTATCGTGACTTACCAAAATTAATACCGTTGTAGTAAGCCGGAAGAGGATCTAGGGCTTCCTCAGAAGTTGGTACACCAGAGTCTGTACCTGCAACACAAAATACTTATTTTAGAAAAACACGACTTTTTCCTATTTAATAATTAGGTTAGTTTGATTTTTAAACTCGTTAAAACGGTGTCAGAAAATATTTAAAATTTTTATATAAACCTAAAATAATTATTTAGATTTTACTGCAAGAGGGGAGAATTTTCAGAAGCTTCTGTAATTTTTTATAATTTTTAAAAACTTAGAAATAGCTTAAAAACCCTAAAATACTTAAGTGACGCGTATCTTCCGTAATTTCTTACGAGAACAATACAAGTCGGAATTACATGAGTGAGTAGTCAAAACGACCGTCTCGAAGTCTATTAGCACATAAAATTTTATCACATATTATTGTGAGTGAAAACAGCGAGTTATGATTTTTAGAATGTTTTATACGTATTTAATTTTCAAGTTCAAAAATTTATTCTGAAAAAATAGGCGTCTGCTCGCAGTGAGACTAGCGCCATTGGATCCGAAATATCGTTTCTGATTTTCCAGAGTTGGTTTCACATTTTTCTGGCCCCTGTATATTTACTTATGGATTTATAACAATTAAACCCTATTATAAATTATTTAAAAATACGAATTTACGAGATTTCCTCGTATTTACGGTTTTTCCACTGAGGCAACTTACGCCGTTCACGACGTCGGCGGGGCTTCTGCGCTCGGAGCGGCGGCGGGGTGCACGGCGGGGTCGACGGCAGCGACGGCGAAGGCGGGGACGGCGGCGACGACCCCCGGAGGCGACGGCGGCGGCGGAGGGCGGCGTGTGCTGGGGCGAGGGGGGTCGGCGACGGCGGGGAAGGCTGAGCGACGGCGGAGGCGGTGTCAGGCGGGGCCGGAGGGCGGCGAGCGTCGGTCGACGGCGGCGGCAGCGGTGGGAGGCGGTCGGAGGCGGCGGTTGACGGCCGGAGGGAGAGGGAGAGAGGGAGAGCGTGAGAGAGAGAGAGTACGAGAGAGAGAGTGAGCGGCCTGTGAGTGTTTTGTGTTAAAAATAACTTAGGATGTTAATTTAGAATTAGGGGGTATTTATAGCACTTAGGAATTGTTTTAGTCAAAATTAATTAATGCATTAGGTGGTAATTAATGTGATTAGGTGTAATCTTTTTGACTAAGTGTAGAAATGTTTAAACGTGTCTCCCCCACGTTTTAGACATGATTAGGGTAATTTTGATTAGATTAATGTAATTAAGGGAGGTTAAAAACCATTTAGTGGAAGTCATTTAGTAACAAAATTACGAATTTGCCCCTACTAGCAAACGTGTCCGGAAAATTACGAAAATATACCCACGGGACCGTATCGTCGCGAGGATGGCGAATACAAAGTCCTTTTCCGGGTTTGGACTACGGGGATACTAGTTTTTGGCCAAAACGTTTAGAAAGCGGTTTTGCGGGTTCTCTATTGAAATGTTATCAGAAAATTACGAAATTAATGTGGGGAGCCCTAAATGATCATAGGGGGCTACTGTAGAAGTTTGAAATCGATTTGAAGACGTTTGTATAGAAAATAAATTCGTCGAATCAAAACGGTAATTTTGGAAGATGAATTTTAACAATTTCTCGAATAACTTTGTTATGAAGAAGCTCAAGCAAATAAATGATAATAATGGTCTACTAAATCAGGTTGTAAATAATATAATGTGACATCATAGCATCAAGAAAGCAAGAGATGATGTTTATGAATACTTACTATTAATATCACCATAGCTTCCGTAACTAGTCTCGTAACTAGTAAGATTATCTGACTCGGTAAATAGGTACGGGTAGCGTTCTTGCATCTCGTCTTCTCGCTCCCAAGTAGATTCTCCAGGTGAGTCGTGACGCCACATTATCCTGACAAGGTTGATTCCTCGATTCTTGAGGATCTTTTGCCGTCGGTCCAGGATTTTGACTGGTTGTTGTTCGTAAAATAGATCCGGACGAACAGCAATCTCGGAGTAATCCACAACATGACTAGGATCACTCACGTAGCGTCGAAGCTGTGAGACATGAAAAACTTCATGTACTCCTTCCAATGCAGGTGGCAAGGCAAGGCGATAGGCCACCTCGCCTACTCGCTCCAAGACATCAAATGGACCAATATATCGAGGACTGAGCTTCCCTCTTCGTCCAAAACGAATCATCCCACGATTCGGCGAGATCTTCAAAAATACATGATCGCCAGGCTGGAACTCTAAATGTCGGCGCTTTGCATCTGCCCAATGCTTGTATCGATCTTGAGCCAACTGTAGCTTCTCTCTGATGGTCCGAACTACTTCCACTGCTTCAACAATCAAGTCTGGACCAATGAGCTCTCGATCACCAATGTCGTCCCAGCTCAAAGGAGAACGACACTTTCGGCCATATAGCGCTACAAAAGGCGCCATACCAATGCTGGCCTGATAACTGTTGTTGTATGCAAACTCCACGAGATGTAGATGATCCTCCCAAGATCCCTTGAAGTCCAGCATACACGCACACAACATGTCCTCCAGGATCTGAATGATGCGTTCTGACTGGCCATCAGTCTGAGGGTGATAAGCTGTACTGAAGCTTAATCGGGTCCCTAGACACTCCTGCAAGCTCTTCCAAAAATGAGACGTAAATCGAGTGTCTCTGTCTGAAACAATGCTGACAGGGACACCATGCAGCTTCACGATCTCTTCCATGTATTTCTTGGCAAGCATCTCGGTCGACTGGCCCACTCTGAAAGGAATGAAGTGTGCTGACTTGGTCAATCGATCAACGATCACCCAGACAGCATCATTGTGCTTCGTGCTCTTGGGCAGTCCCGTCACGAAGTCCATCGTGATGTGTTGCCATTTCCACTCTGGGATGGGCAAAGGCTGCAACAATCCGGCAGACCGGTGATGTTCAGCCTTCACTTGTTGGCACACTATACACTTCGCCACACTGCGTGCGACGCTTCTCTTCATCCCATGCCACCAGTAGTGTTGTCGCAGGTCTTGATACATCTTCGTTCCTCCTGGATGAATGGAATATGGAGAACTGTGAGCTTCTTCCAATAGAGCTTCTATGATGTCTCCAGATGGTACGCAGATGCGGTTACCGAATCTCAAAGATCCATCCTCATGGATCTTGAATTCAGGCCGCTGACCTGCTATCACCATGTCTCTGATCTTCTGCAGCTTTGCGTCTCCGGCTTGGGCAGCTTTGATCTTGTCCACCAGGTCTGACTTGATCTGAAGGTTGAGCAACGAAGACGTTACTCCAGGTAGTATGACATCCATCTCCACGGCTCGGATCTCGTGTTGAAGCCGCCATTGTGATGTGAGAGTCATTACTGCAGGAAGGCGACTTAAAGCATCCGGTACGACATTGACCTTCCCAGGATGGTACTGAAGGTCAATATCGTAGTCCGCCATCAGCTCGATCCATCGGCGTTGGCGCATGTTGAGCTCCTTCTGGGCCTCCGGAGAGAAATATTGGGTGCGGAAAAGTTCTGTGAATGTCTCCCATTCGATTGGTCGCTGGAGACGCTTTTCTGCAGAGCCCCACCAAACTCTGGCCCCATCCGTTAGTTGGGACCTGGCAGTATCTGTCCAGGCATGCCTCCCGATCTGAGCGGCCCTCAAGTTTTCTTCAGTACTCTCTAGCCATTCATCGGCCTTCATCGGGCCATCTTCTCCGTTCCAGGTCTTCGGGTGGAGGGAGCGAAATTGTTGGATGCCTCCCGTAGGGTGATACTCGCCTTTGATAGCCTCAACCATTTCTCGCAATGCCAGATCCGAGATCTGATGCACTGTGGGAGTTGGCCCGTTGTCGGTCGGGTTGTTGGCTTCAGACTGATAGGCTCCATTGGGGGTCTTTGAGGTGTTTCCGTCCATTCTTGAGCGTTGAACACAAAAGACCTGTACATAATGTTTAGTAAGAATTGGTGTAGAAAGATTCTAAGAAGGTCAAATGAAAGGTCATCAAGACAAAGGAAGGTTGATAGTGGAGAGATCGATGACGTCACATAATCATGATTCACGTCCTTACGGTCCAGCGGACACGGCCAGGGAAGTGACTAAGCCAGGATCACTTATGCCCAGTCTAGCTAGGTTGATCAACAGACTTTAGCCAAGCACATTGACAGGTATCATGGTCCATTGAAGGAAGATTATCATTGATATGAGTGCCACCGATACAGAACGATTTTTTTATTAACAACTAGTTAATCCTATCAAAATTTAGGTTTTGTTAATGACTTCTTATTAAGGCCGGATAGGTCAACTCCATTGGGGTTCTCCGAAGGGTCTCCATCCGTCCTTCGAGTGTCAAACCTGCATTCATAGAAAAATGTCAGCTTAGTCGAGTATCGTACACGATACATCCTGGTTTTACTACACTGTTCACGAGGTATTTTGCACGGACATGCGTGGGCCACCAAACTTGTAACGACCCGCTCTCGGGGGCCTGTTACTTATTTGGTTTATTTGCAGGTTCCGCAGTTTACCAGTGAAATCAGCATAGTCACAACGCAGAGATGTACCAACAACACTCAAACCAGCTTACAGACATTATTACAGTCCAAATTAAAGTACAACAACAACCAACACTCTCTCACACCAATACATGAAAGGAAATACTGAAAGGAAATGCAGAAACGGAAATACATAGTACAATACACACTCCGACAGAAAAGTAACTAAAACTCCGCGGCTTCTGGATCGTACGCAGGCTCCTCGTACTCTGGGGCAACCTCCTCGATCAGGTCGTCGTCTGCCGGTGCCATAAGTGGAACCGAAGGTAAGTCACAAAGATTCTAAACAAATAAAAGGAGTACTGTACAAGTATGACAAGCAGAAGTAAAGTACGGGGTGTAGTGTCTGTACAAGTGCAGAAAGTAAAGTGCTACAAGTGCAGAAAGTAAAGTGCATGACTGTAAAGAAGTAACTGTGCAAGCTCCACTAGAACTACGTGACTCAAGTCGGAGAGTACAATATGTGACCGTTCAGTTCGTCTCTTGCCTGGGTGCTACCCAGACGATTGCCGGAACCCAGGCAGCAGGATGGTTTGCCAAAACGCATGCAGCTAGACAGGAGGCCGAAACACAGGCAGCTTGACATGTAGATCGAACTCTAGTCACTCCCGTACTCTCGCAACTATGAGTTACCCCAAAACCCGGTGTTGTGTCAATTACAAGTTCTTTACATGAACGTTCCACGGGATGTTCCAAGTCAAGTCCAACACAAGAAAGTGGCGTATGTTTCCGTGCTTCGAGCACGTAATAGTGCGGTGCTACAAGTTCGTACGAGCACAGTGGCTAGATTTCTAAGGTTAGAACCTATCGTGACTTACCAAAATTAATACCGTTGTAGTAAGCCGGAAGAGGATCTAGGGCTTCCTCAGAAGTTGGTACACCAGAGTCTGTACCTGCAACACAAAATACTTATTTTAGAAAAACACGACTTTTTCCTATTTAATAATTAGGTTAGTTTGATTTTTAAACTCGTTAAAACGGTGTCAGAAAATATTTAAAATTTTTATATAAACCTAAAATAATTATTTAGATTTTACTGCAAGAGGGGAGAATTTTCAGAAGCTTCTGTAATTTTTTATAATTTTTAAAAACTTAGAATAGCTTAAAAACCCTAAAATACTTAAGTGACGCGTATCTTCCGTAATTTCTTACGAGAACAATACAAGTCGGATTACATGAGTGAGTAGTCAAAACGACCGTCTCGAAGTCTATTAGCACATAAAATTTTATCACATATTATTGTGAGTGAAAACAGCGAGTTATGATTTTTAGAATGTTTTATACGTATTTAATTTTCAAGTTCAAAAATTTATTCTGAAAAAATAGGCGTCTGCTCGCAGTGAGACTAGCGCCATTGGATCCGAAATATCGTTTCTGATTTTCCAGAGTTGGTTTCACATTTTTCTGGCCCCTGTATATTTACTTATGGATTTATAACAATTAAACCCTATTATAAATTATTTAAAAATACGAATTTACGAGATTTCCTCGTATTTACGGTTTTTCCACTGAGGCAACTTACGCCGTTCACGACGTCGGCGGGGCTTCTGCGCTCGGAGCGGCGGCGGGGTGCACGGCGGGGTCGACGGCAGCGACGGCGAAGGCGGGGACGGCGGCGACGACCCCCGGAGGCGACGGCGGCGGCGGAGGGCGGCGTGTGCTGGGGCGAGGGGGGTCGGCGACGGCGGGGAAGGCTGAGCGACGGCGGAGGCGGTGTCAGGCGGGGCCGGAGGGCGGCGAGCGTCGGTCGACGGCGGCGGCAGCGGTGGGAGGCGGTCGGAGGCGGCGGTTGACGGCCGGAGGGAGAGGGAGAGAGGGGGAGAGAGAGAGAGAGAGAGTACGAGAGAGAGAGTGAGCGGCCTGTGAGTGTTTTGTGTTAAAAATAACTTAGGATGTTAATTTAGAATTAGGGGGGGTATTTATAGCACTTAGGAATTGTTTTAGTCAAAATTAATTAATGCATTAGGTGGTAATTAATGTGATTAGGTGTAACCTTTTTGACTAAGTGTAGAAATGTTTAAACATGTCTCCCCCACGTTTTAGACATGATTAGGGTAATTTTGATTAGATTAATGTAATTAAGGGAGGTTAAAAAACCATTTAGTGGAAGTCATTTAGTAACAAAATTACGAATTTGCCCCTACTAGCAAACGTGTCCGGAAAATTACGAAAATATACCCACGGGACCGTATCGTCGTAAGGATGGCGAATACAAAGTCCGTTTCCGGATTTGGACTACGGGGATACTAGTTTTTGGCCAAAACGTTTAGAAAGCGGGTTTGCGGGTTCTCTATTGAAATGTTATCAGAAAATTACGAAATTAATGTGGGGAGCCCTAAATGATCATAGGGGTCTACTGTAGAAGTTTGAAATCGATTTGAAGACGTTTGTATAGAAAATAAATTCGTCGAATCAAAAGGTAATTTTGGAAGATGAATTTTAACAGAAATGTTTTGGGCATTTGAGGAAATCTGAAATTGCTGAAATACTTTATATTAAG
Source organism: Scilla litardierei (assembly GCA_030789695.1). Lineage (NCBI taxonomy): Eukaryota > Viridiplantae > Streptophyta > Magnoliopsida > Asparagales > Asparagaceae > Scilla > Scilla litardierei. The sequence goes on along the minus strand of CM061138.1, from coordinate 6,619,518 downwards.
TCTAGTGTCTGAAAATATTTTTATAAGATTTTCTTGAAATCATTTAAAACTCCTGAAAAACCATTACAAAGTATATTAAATTTGTAATTAAATGTTTTGAAAAATTTCGAGTCGTTACAGATTCGACCCAACCAGAGGGTCGAACGACCTTCAATCTCCTCTCTGGTGATCAATGACCCTAGGTTCTACCAAACAGGGTCCTGCCTGACTTGCTGACGAGGCTCTACCTCGGTAGAAGAGTCCACGTCAGCCCAAATATTGTTATCGTCATTTTTGGATTTAACACATATATATTGTCATGTGTTTCATAATTGTTTTGATTTCATATATTTGTCTTATATGTCTTGTATATTTTCATATATGAAGGAGGAGGAGACGCATGAAGGAGTCCAAACACTGCTGCTTGGGTTTTTAGGAGATGCTGCTGATTGGAACAAATAAAGCAGATGATATGACTGTTGATTTTTGGCTGTTGCAATGAGGGTTAAAACGGTCAAAGCCAGTTTAAGACATGTATTTGAGGGATTTACAAGCAAATACTCGTATTTAAGAAACTAACATCAAAATGCGGAAGATTTAAGGGATGAATATTGAAAAAACTCGATTAAAATGAAAAGGGACGTGGGGCAACAACTGTAACGATCTGATTTTGTGGTGCACGTAATTCCATAATCAAACGAGTTCAACATGAGTAAATAATTTTTTTCTATTTTTTCGTAACTCAAATCTAAAAATGGACTTTATTTTCATAATTCGTACGACGATACGAACTTGTTTGTGGCAGTTTTTTCGTAATTTTTCGGAGTCGTATGTAAAAATTGATATTTTAATAAATAAAATTATAAAATATTATTATTTTTAACTAATTACATTTTTACATTTACATTTACCTAATTACCAACCCATCCCTCTGGATTAGCAGACCATGAGGAAATTGTTTCCTGACTTAGTCAACCGCCCCACACTTAATTAAATACACTAATTAATGCCCTAATAATGGTTCGTGCGTCTAATCCCCTATAAATACCCCACTAATCACATGTTTTCTCCACTAATCACCATTTCAAACCCCCCCACGTAGCAGTTATAACCCGCTGCCTTTGTCCTATACCCGCCCTCTGTTGAATCTCTGACGAGCCCCCACCGCCTGACACCACCACGCCCTCTACCGCTCTTGTCGCACCCCGCCGCCGTGCTCCGCAGACGACGACGACCCGCAGCACCACGACAACCCCCGCGACCCCCACCTCGCTACCTCCTTTTCCGCGGCCCAACCCGTTACCGCCGGTGCTCTTCGCCGACACCGCCAGTCCGCTTCGTCGCTCTCCGCCCCCTCCACCAGTCTCCGCCCTCCGTCGCACCGACAGTCGCCGCCAGCGACTTCGCGAACGCAAAGGACCCGCAGCGTGAACAGTAAACACAATATACTGTGATGAATGCACAGTATATATACGTATATACGTATATAAATACGTATATATACATAATAAATTAAAGGCGGATTAGTTTTAAGTTGATATTAAATTATATATATGTCAAAAAATACATTGGAAGCGCCTGAAAATCCAGCGTGACGCCCGAATGCATTGGTGCTAGCTTCGTTGCGATCAGAAAACTATATCTCCCACAGTAATTTTTAAAGTTAAAATCTAATTACACTATTTTCACTTAAAAATTAATATCATTAATTTTTCACGTACACTGATATATACAAAAATTATATGTTGTAGTATTAAATGAGATGCTCATTTGACACCTTATTTATAGAATTCTAATGCGTCGTTTCATTCTGGATAAATCTTAAACGTTTTAGATGATTATTTTATAATTTCGAAAATAATTTTTTAAATCATTTTAAATATAGAAAATTGATTTTAAGGGTTTAAAATTTATAAAAAATATCAGAAGCTTCAGGAAAATAGTTTCTACCTAAATAAAATTATATTCATCATATCTAGCATATCTAAAAATTATTAGTACGCATTTTGAACCGATTTAAGCTATAATAAAAATACAAAGGTTGAGAAAAATAAATAGAAAATAGTGTAACCTTTAACCGGTGATCTCTTATGTTTGCAGGTCTCATTTCTCGTGCACGAGCACCCTTGGAAGCACCAGCTCCAGCCTCGTCTTACTACGACAATCTCGAAAACCATAAGTCACTCTAATTCTAAATTTAGAAATTTGAATAGTGTACTAGTGTGAAACTAGGATATCACATGAACATAGCACATAGATGACTATCTTGGACATAGGCCCTGCCAATTAGATGCCTAATTAAATAGGGAACTACTCAACTGCTGAATGACTATTGACTGAAACATACAACATTGCCAACGTAGAGACCTAAATAAGTAAGGAATTACTCAACTGCATATTAATTATTTTACCATAATCGATGGAGCAAAAGTTGATAATCGTCATTCTTGATATTGGACCCCGAGCCGTTGTCTATGATCGTTTGTGTCCAAGTCTAGATCACCCTACGTGGATAGCGACCTGCTAGGCCAAACTTGACTACCCTGTTTGTGTGGATCAAACTAGAATTCCAATTATCATCAGTTTGCAAACATGGATTATAAATACATTTAAATGATTTACTTCAACCTTTCATCTCATGTAAACTCTTATTCAATATGTTAACTCTCTTGTCTCGTTCACCATTGCCTACCATGTTCTGACGCTTTTCATTTGAAAACTATGCATGTGATATCATGTAAAATTCATTTGGAGGTTACGTTGGAATCTCATGTTGAATCTTATGTAAGAACCCCCGATTGAATCTCATGTTGGAATATCGTGTTGGAATTTATAAATGGAAAGCAAAAGTAGAAGTTAATACACTTGACACATCATTGGGGTTTTGGTGGTAACTCATAGTTGAGAGAGTGTTGGAGTGACTGGAGTTCATCTTCCCGCTGCTTGTGTCGGTACATATATCCCGCTGCTTGTGTCGACAAATATATCCCGCTGCATGTGTCGGTAAAAATAACATGCTGCATGTGTCGGCATCGTCAGGGTAAGTGCACATGGGCAAGAGATGGACCAATGGTTGCATACTATACTCTCCTGCTTGAGTTACGTAATTTCTAGTTTAGCTACCACTTGCACCACTATAATAATGCTCGTCGTCTTAATTCTGTTTCTGATTTGCATGTTTTTATTACCATGTTGCATACGACTTATCACACTTGATACTCTCGTACACACTTGCACTGTCATATTTACTTTACTCTTCACCCAAGCATGATTGTCCATAGTTACCTTTTACCACCTACTATATTCCATACATGTGCACTACTTTTCTTTCTGTTTTTAGAATTGTTTCGACTTATCTACGGTTCCATCTTTATGGTAAAGTCAGAAAACATACATGTGAATGAAAAGGCTTCTGAGTTTGAGGAGCCAAAGTTCGATCTAAAGACAGCCGACTTTTAGACTTAGAGTTGTGTGTGTGATGTGCCTTCATATGTATTTCCTTTCCGTTTTATTTTTCATGTATTTAGTGTGAGAGTTGCTGTTGTGTGCTGTACTTTCAATTATGAATTGTAATAAATAAAGATGTTGCTTTGAGTATTTTGTACATCTCTGCATCAGATGCTATGTTGTTTTCACGGGTAAACTGCAGACCCGCAATCGTATCAAATAAGTTATGGCCACACTCGAGCGGGCCTTAGCAACGACTGGTTTTCTTATTTAAATTATTTAAGAAAAAGTCAAGAAAAAAGGTCTAGAAAAGATTAATCATGACCATTTGTTGCCCATATTCTCAGAATTTTCTTTGATACAACGGAAAGGTGGTTAAAGTCGTGTGCGCGTTTTGCGTTCACCAAGAATCGATCACAGGTTGCCACACTGGAAAGCAGAGACAAAAACCACTGGACCACTGTCCTGTGGCATATTCTCAGAAATTTTAACACAGAGAAACGACAAAGAGATGCTAAAACAAATTGAAAAATTGGCTGTTGTTTACAAAACTACTTTTCTTAATCCTTTATTTTTTACCACAATATTGTCATCTACTTCTTAAATTACAGATACTATCATCTATTTACTGTTTCCGATTTGCTCATCTAATGCCGTTAACGAAACATGTGAAATATAAGTTTAATTTATTAATAATTTTCACAAAACTAACATTATCTTTCGCATTTCTCCAACAATACTATTTTTTTATTCAGTGAAAAGCGGAAGTGCTGCCTGGGGGCTCGATTCTGTGGCTCCCGTGGGAGGAGCGGGGAGAGACGCCGCTGGAGCAATTGCTCTTTGGCATACTACTTTTATCTTTCACAAAAATATTGTTGCCATTAACTGTGTTAGAGGTGCAAATTGGGAAAAATGAAGTATACTGTACTACTCTATAATTTAAGAGTGTTGTTATTCGCACCACAGAGATTTATGAATACACCACACTACTTGATTCACCACACCTATATTTTTAACATCAAATGTTCGGATTTGGAGATCCGAACGGCTCTGGTACTTTTATTCTTCCGTTCGGATCTCTAAAGCCGAACAGTATAATAAAATATGTATTGTGTTCGGATCTCCAAATCTATTGTATTAGAGTCGTTCGGATCTCCAAATCCGAACGTCTGATGTTAAAAATATAGGTGTGGTGAATCAAGTAACGTAGTGTATTCATAACTTTCTGTGGTGCGAATAACAACAGTCATAATTTAAAGACTTCGAAGACAATTTGACGGAAAACCGTAAAAGATAAATGTAGTTTCGTGGAAATTAGTAAAAAATAAATAAATAAATTGAAAAGAAAAGATAAAAAAGAGGAAATAAAAAGAACAATTTTGGTGGCTTCATCCCCATGGGCCGTGGCAGGTGGCATCATCTTATCGCATCCTTAAATTGGTGGGAGTTGGAACTTTAGGGCATGTTCTTTTGTGTTGATGTGTGTGTTGAAGTGGTGAGATTCCACTATTCACGGCACTATTCACTCACTTCAACAGCCACTTCAACACAATGTGTTCTTTTGGGCTGGATTATTTCGTCGCTGATCTCGTCTACGTGGCATCTAGATTCCAACAAATGTAGAAGCTAGAAAATGTTGTGATTATGGGTGTTGGAATGGGGAGTGGGGCCCGCCTTTCTCTATCTCTCTATCTCTCTCTCTATCTCTATCCAACATTCACAACAACATTCACAACCTACTTCAACAAAAAAAACACAATAAAGTTGTGTGGGCCCAAGAAAAAATTCCAACATCCACATTCACAACCCCACTTTCACCCAAAAAACACAATACTCTACTTTTCCAACACTATTCACTCATTTCAACAAACACAAATTTAAACACAAAAGAACGGCCCTTATCTCACGCTTTTCTAGCCACCCTTCCAAAAATCTAAGAAAAAGAAAATTAAATAACATTTTATTTTGTCTCTCTCTTCTAATTTTTGCTGGGACTGGAAAGGAAAGGAGTAAACCCTATTTCTTTGATCAATCGGGGAAAAAAATAGAGGAGGAGGAGGAAGAAGAAGATGCTGTTTCAGGTGGGAGGGCAAGGGACGCGGCCAACCTTCTTCGAGATGGCGGCCGCTCAGCAGCTCCCAGCCAGCCTGAGGGCCGCCCTCACTTACTCTCTCGGCGTAAGTCACCTCAATTTTGCACTTTGGCTTCCCTTTTCCTTCAATAATATCAGTTTGCACTACTTTCGGCTAGGGTTTTATTGAGTATTCGCTATCTGTTCTAAGTTCCAGTTAATCAAGATAGAGATGGGCGACCTGGGACTCGGTATAAATGTGAATTCAAATAATTTTGATGCGGCCACCAAAATTTGCATTTACATGATTGAGTACAATAACTGGCATCAAAGGAATTGATGGATTATGCTTATCTTTGGAGGCTGATTGCACATTCGAGCAGCAATATGATGTAAAATGAAATAACAGGAAAAGTAAGCCAATTGTTCCATTATTGCATGTTTTGAGATCATAGAAGTAGAGAATGAAGAACAACCTTTGATAACCATCAAAAGTAATTTTGGAACATTGCTATTTATGGTTATTTTGTTCTGGAAAATATCAAGGCTCGTTTTGGTATGGGGTTTGGCTCCCACCATCAGGATATTGGTCTGTCAATGAACCTAATACCAATATCTTCTAACTATTCTGTGTCTAATGGGAACTATTAACGGTTATCTGGTTCTAATTGATTTAGCAACACCGTCTCGGATACTGGGTTTTCAATTAAGCTACAATGAAACAAACATTTGTATTCATGCAAACTTTGGCTTCTCACTGTAATGGATTTTTTCCAAACTTCAGTTTCATAATGTTTGGGGGCCTCCAGATCCGAGCCGTAGAAACTCTATTTGGGTTCCACAGCAAGGCCTAGTTTCAGAAACCTTGGTTCATGCCCTGAACTCAACCAAATCCCGGTTTCTGTAACCAAACAATGTTGCCAGGCAATGCCATCCTTTATTGGGTTCAGTTAATTGTTGGTGCATCTAGTAGACAATCAGAAGGCTTATGAAAGATTTAGACATCGTATTAATATGCCATTGCAACAGGAAAAAATTCATTTCCCTACTTTCTACTGTTCTGGTATTGCATGTGGATTGAGGTCACTTTTATATCTAAGATAACTGGACATTTATTTGCTATACCACCATCTTTATTGCATAAATGACTATCCCACTATTTTGTAGATATGCGATTAGCATGATTAATGAAACAAATTTATGCAAATGTTGAGTCTCCCTTTATACAGACTAATGTTATTAAGGAATCGTATATGCACATTCTATGCTGAGAGATGCCCTTTTCTCTTCATGGAAATGGTAACGTTTCTTATTAATAATAAACTTTTATATTATTATTTTTACATGATTATCACCAACAGACTCGCATTTAGAGACCATCAATGTATCTGTTGATGTTTTGTAATTCTATGAGCATATGCTGCCCGTGTATCTCAGATTTTGATTCTACTATGATAATGACAATTTTGATTATTTGATTGCAGGTATTTGCCTTAAGAAGACCTTTTCTGCACAAGGTGTTAGATTATGATGATGAGTTCTTTGCCTTGTTAATGATGGTGCTTGAAAGTCATAGTTTACGAACTACAGGTCTGCGTCTAATACAATTCATAAGTAGCAACTTTGTTTGTATAATTGATATATATGAAGAGAACCATGTAGATCAGGTGGCACCTGATGCAAGACGCAAAAAGACGGGCCCCACAGAAAGTGCAAGCACATGTTGGGCTTGTACTTTTCACTTTTTTGTATCTTGGCACCACCTTTTCTACATTATTCTCATATATGAATGTGACGTCTTGTTAAGATATTGAAATTGGTTGTGCTAAGATATAATATATATTATGTTAAGGTGTTATATGTAAAATGTGTTAATGAATTTTATGTAAAACTACCAATATAACACTTTAAATAATAAATCTTAGAAAGTGTATATGAACCAACTCTTTAACCATTCTTCAAAATTCCCTATATCTGATGTCTATATGGGGTTAGAGTTTAACCCTAATTAGATTAGCTTTAACCCTAGGAAATTAAATTAGCCTAGCCTTAACTCTAATCTTAACTCATCGCCACCATCTCCTCTTATCTAAACCCAAGTTAATCACATCTTACCTCTTCCCATCATGCTGTTGTTGCCAAACATCATGGCATCACATCATCGCCATTCTCTTTACACCACATTGACCTAGATCCATCTTCTACGAGACAACAAAGTTGATCAAGGCCGGATTCATTAATGATATTACCGACAACGTTGTGTTCGACTTGATTTCTCAACACCGACAGTGTTATTATGATGTCGATATCCTTTTAGCTTGAATATCTAATGACAATTTTGTTCTAACGCTGCCAAGGGCATCTCTGGCCTAAATCCATAATGACGTCTTTTGGACGTGTTTTCCCTCATTTTGTTTATAATTTAACGTCCTAGCATCATCCCAAACCACAACAAAACATCATAATTAAGATTCAATACACATCTATCCACACACAACCGCATGACATATTCGAAGCCTCCGATCATGAAACGGTGATGACGATGATTTTTGAATATCATCTGACCCTAATGAGGACCCCAATGATATTTTGACCTTGTTTTATTCCTATTCTCTACTCCTCCTTTGATCCGAGCAGATCTGAGTTGTTTTTGGTGCTTTTCAATGACCGATGATGAGATTCTACCATCGTTCGACATTAATGACCCGTCAGGTAACATTGATTAGGTTTGCATGACACCTTAACACTTCTGATAACCTCTTCGATGTGATCTTGTCTTCTTCCGACCATTGATGACATCTATTTCAGTTTGGAGCCATTGAGATCAAAAATTTAGTTTGGAGCCAAATTTAACCTATATTTCAGGACTTGGTTACATTATAGTTTGTTCAAGTCATAGCAGACTAGTCCAGGCAAAATCCAACAAGAATACTTCAAAAGGACACCAAATAGGAAAAAAAATTCAGTCAAATTAATACTTTTGCATGAAAATTTGAAATCTTTGAAAAAAACATTGAGACTGATGGAATGAAATAGTTTGTTCCTGCTGCAAATGTTGTAGGTAGAGATGTTATTATGTTATGATTCTTGCCAATTAAACTATGTACAGGTTTTAAACCTTCCCTCAACCATGAAAGCAACTTTTTGATCTCTTCCGTGTTTGGATTCTGTGACCGCTGACTTGAGTTGACCAGTATAGGAGATATTAAATGCTTAATGCGATCAGTATTTATACATGTTTGCTTTCTGATAAATCTTGAGACTCCATTAAAATGCTTATAGACATTTTTAGGATACTACATGTTATCAGGTAAAATTTATCTTTTCTAAAAATCTATTTTTTATTCTGAAAACAGAAATTCATTTTCTGAATTTACTACTGTGGGTGGTTGAGAGAAATAGATTAATTGAGATCGTACATCTCAGTAAATCACATGTTCTGAATCTAGTTGAACAAAATAGCTGGGTTTTAACCTTGCCTCAACCATGGACACAAACTACTAATGACTGCTTTGAGTTGGGATCTTTGGGAAATGATAGGTGCTAAGAATTAGATGGAAGATGATATATATATATATACTAGTCATAACCCGTGCCCGCGGGCACGGTTCTCCCAGTATATATATATATATATATATATATATATATATATATATGCTTACTTTCTTATTGACTTGGACGTCATTGTTGGCAACTTGGGGAAATTATCAAGAATCGACTTGCTGGTAAATCTTACATTATGCTCATATTTGTTTTGATCTTTGATTATCTTATATGTGTCTTCATATTACAACCCAACTATTCAGTTCTGATATATATATATATATATATATATATATATATATATATATATATATATATATATATAAGAGGATTCTTCTGATATTATGTATCTATGTATATTTTCAGATGCTTCCTTTTCAGAGTCGTTGTATGGTCTACGAAGGAGAGCAGTGAAGATTGGGTCAAGTAAAAATACATTAAACCCTGACTCAAATGAAATTCCCCAGCATTCCAGTTTAAGGAAACACCAAAGAGTTCTATCAGTTGCATTTCTGGTATCATATCACATGTTAAAGCTGTTCTGAGTTCATTGTATTTTCAAATTGGTTCTTTATTTTATTCGACATGTTTTATTCATTTTTAAATAAATATTTTAGACGGAAATGTATCATCTGTTGGGAGTATAGACTAATTTTGTTTTTTGAGAGCATGATATAATCTGTAGGCCCTATTTGGATACAGCAGTTAGGAGCAAGAGTTACACAATTTGAAGTGGGAATGTGGATAGGAGTCCATGTCCCATCATGACAGTAGTTTTTGGTTGGATGGGCAATTCCAGCCAAAAAATGGAGTCATGTCTCCAACCTTGTCTGGCAAAAGTGAAGTGTTTTATGCCTGTCTTTTTTCAGAAATGACAATTCTACCTTTCTGTCAATTAAGTGTTAAATGGATGTCATCATGTATTTGGAAGATGTTAGTGGTAGTTAGTAGATAACTCCTGAATCCAAATGGGCTGTGGAATCTGATACTAAGCTGAAAAAGCCATATTCTATTGAGTAGTATGCATTTAAATTAAGAAACATTGCACCAATAACCAGAGTAAACCTACTCTAGTAATCTCCATTTGTACTGCTGTATGTAAAACCATAAAAATTAGCATTATTGTAAACCAAATAATCTTTTTTTCTCTCGTTATTCTTTTGGTGTTATGCATTGTAATTATGTGAACCTTTATATTCTATTTGTTGGATCCATGGGGATGGAATCTTATGCATTAAACATCGATGATTAACATAAAAATTGGAAACCAAATTACAATAATATGCAGCGGAATTATAAAACGACAGTAATTAAAGAAATGATAGGGACAATACAAATCGGTGAAGATCAATCGCAAACATGAGGGAATTATCATGGTTCGATCTTCCAGGCCTATTCCAATCCCCAAACCTTCTCACTTGATATCTTTATCATCTCCCGCTTACAAAAATACAAGCGTAAAACATACAACTTGATAAACAATTTTTGTCAATTGCACAACCCAGTCTCAACATCACAGGACTGAAACACTCTCAAAACCAGGGAGTAAATCGTTTCTCTTAACACCTGAGGGATGCTTTTAAAGCCTTGAATACACATGTTTATGTATTAAATGAAGTTTAGGAGTGGTTTTCTTTTCTATATGATGAACAACATAGAAGAGTAGAAATTTGGATAATGTTTGGCTTTGTTCTTGGTGCAAAAAGAGTAAGAGAAACAAAACTTTAGAGAGGATCGAGAATATTGAATGTCTGAGGGGTAATTCCTATAAATAGAGAGAATTTCTATCGTTCATAAACAATCAAAACAACCATCAACTGATTCAACGGATATATTATGAACGGATAAAGAAAAAAACATGCTAATGCTAAAGAAGTTAGGAAGAATATTACTCTATAAATGGAGAAAGTTAAAGTAGGATTTGTGATCAGCATTAGTCGATTGTGGAGTTTATTAATCGATTAATGGCAAAATACTAAAGTTATGCTATTCTGTATTAGTAGACTAATGCACCGTAACAGTAACTATTAGTTGATTAATAGAGGAGTTCGTTGATTAATGCATTGTAGCCGAATGCAGAACAGTCTGTTTAATCGACTAATAATATCATTAATCGACTACTAGAACTCTGAAAAGTCAAGTTCTGTATGAGTTGATCAATTAATGGGTTAGTCGACTAATCAAGATATAATTTGAACAATGAAGAACTGAAATGTGTTAGTTTACTATAAGAATTTATTAGGCGACTAATGACATTATAAATCAAAGGTTAAGTTTAGAATCAATATGACATGATCAAGAAAAGATGTCATGGATAATCTAAGTGTTAAACCTATTATATGAAGCATGTGTCTTCAAGGTTTTAATATGAAATCTAAGATTAAAAAATACAAGATACATCATTTATATAAAATACAACATTATGAGCTCAAATGATGTGCCGATAACGTACATGGTCTTGTCATATATGTTGAGTCCATTATTGAGTCTTGAGCTTTACCATATGATTCCAAATAGCTGCAAAAATCAAGTTGATGTAAGAAGATTGTTCATTATCAAAATACATATTGGGGGATCCAATGTCCGACAATTTGGTTATATATCCTAAATAGGGCATACCATCCTATCCTATTACCACGGTAGCATGTTTTCTTACGAACATCACGTTGAATTCAATGATTAATTATGTCTTTTATTGAAACATTGCTAAATTTATTTTTGTTATCCAGTCCATGTGGGGGCTATGTTTCACCGATCGTCTCCGCCCAAGTTGTTCTTGATTTGTTCTTTTGTGTGCATGTGTGCATGCGTGTTTCTTCCTTTCTCTTTTTTCGTTTGTTATGTTGGTTTTTTTGATAGTGATCTTTTTTTTTGGGTGGGGGGGGGGACCATCCACCCACCAGTTGGCTCCACCTTATTGGGAATTGCAGCCCTGAGAAGATACTTGTTTGCTAATGTAACTTATAAATGCTTTAATTCTGTTAGTTACTGAGTATTTCTCATTTGAATGTATTACTATCATGGTGAAGAATGGAAAAGGTGCATCAATGCCAAATCTCAAGCAATACACAAGTATCTATCAACATATGTATATGGGTGATTGGTGGTATTTGATAAAAATCTACATGCACCGTTTTGGGTTTGGGCAGATGCCCTTATCCGAACCCATAAGTTTTTGGCTGAATTAGTGTGTGCCTGGGTTCAGCTAGACTTGGTTGATGCTCTCAATATTAGAAATACCATCAGGATGCACCATTGGTTGTGGCAAAGGTTCAGTTATATTCAGTTTAATTTACCTTGCATTGATTTTTCTTGGTAACTTCCTTTCTCATGGCTATTCAGTGAAATGAATCACTGCGGATCTTTACCAATCCTTTTCATTATGATCCTTATCTTTTGGAAGAAAAGTTTATGCCTTCTACTGGATGCATTTCATCCATGTCACGTGACATCACCGGTCTAAGTGATCAAGTGTTATTATTATTGCTCAGAGCATATGGTTTTATTTTTATATATGCAACTTTGCAACGTGATGGTCACTTGATATATCCTTCCCACACTTCCCATGAGGGTTATCATTGCAGGTGCAAGAAAATAAGGCATTAACATGTTTCATTTTAGATAATTTCAAGCAGCATTTTGAGTAAGAACAATTTTAGAGATTGGAAGCGCATGGATATGATGTCAAGGGGCATGTTTTTGAATCTTAGACCTTTCTGTCTGAAAGGTCTCTCTGTGAGGAAAGTAGCTTTTGATGATTCTGGTTACTTTTTCTTTTCTCTAATCTTGTATGGTTTTCATAGCAAACGTTAACATTTTTAAAGGTTAGGGAAGTTTTCTGTACCCATTTTGTAGCAAAACAGAATATTCAAAGATTATGGATATTTTCTGTCATTGTATCCTTATCTTATTTATGCATGCAGTCAAAGATGGGTATTTCGTTTAAATATCTGAAAGTTTTGAGGAAGGAAAATGTATTCCTTGTCTCAGGCTTCTTTGCCCACACAACGGCCCGTTTGTAAGAGCATTGACAGTATTCAACATTCTATGTGAGGTTTAATTGACTTTGACTGTGGTTTTTATTTTTCTAAATTAGTTATCAAGAATTTGTTACTGAAGTGCCACTTAATCTATTTATATTTCATTGCTACCCAGATGCTATAAAATTCTTCATGTCCGGGCCTCTTAAAACTTCTTCCTATGTGTGGGGTGTATGCTTATATGTTAGCAATTCCTGATTTGAACAGGCCGAATCTTTCTGATCGGCCTGAAGCAGCGGTTCAGTTTGGTTTCCATAAGAATACGGCTTGGCTCAGTTTTAATTTTTATGAACGAAACCAAACCAAACCAGTGTAAATGTTTTTTATTTTAAATAAAAATTTTCTTCATGATTTAAGCAATTAAATTTTCAATTTTATCATTATTTGTTCCTTTTTGAGCAATTTGTATGGGGTATGTCTATATGATTCATTGCAAATTGAAATTTTTCTTTTTTTAACCTTGCAAGATTGGTTTTTTCGATGGCTTTTCCCCTTTCATTTCCATCGTATTCCATGCCAGCTGACCAAACCATTTAAAATTGGTTTGGTTTGGTTTGGTTCGCTTTATAATTAGAAATATGTTGGTCCGGGTTGAAACGAACAGAACCGGACCGTTCACCTCTATGAAGGATAAGATGTAGGATAAGTGGCATAAAGTGCAGTAGAAATATGCACATTTGACCTCCTTTCTTGCAGAAAGGGGTTTGGATTAAATAGGCAATGCAAAAGAAACTTTTGGCATTTTTGACGAAACTGGAAAGTTTATTTTTCACCATATATAACCGCATATGATAACTGCAATGTGCTATGGTGTTGTGTGATAACTGTAATGGAGTTAAATCGGTGGTCAGGGGTCATCTGGTTCTGATATTTTTGTTAATGTACTGCCTGAATGTAGAAGCTTCTGTTTATGAAATTTCTTATCATTGTATTAGAACCTTGTAACACTGGGGGCTCAAAAGGATGTTTCAGAAGCCCTTGAAATTTACCTTAAAGTGATGCCAATATAGTAATAAAGCTATATTCGTGTAGGTAATTTTGCCATATATCAAGTCAAAGTTGAATTCAATATATAACAGAGAAAGGGAAGCAAGGCTTCAAGCAAGACTTTGGGGCAATGATGATGCAAGGTTGGATGAGACAGGCTACTTCTTTGATCAGGATGAAATTTCTAGCACACGAGTTGAACCTCTAAGTGGAGAAGAATCAATCATGATGCAGATTAGAAAGAAAATTATGGCAATTATTGGTGCTTGCTACCCTTGGATTCATGCAACCAATGAAGGTATACCATTTGCTATTGTACAATTATTTTACTTTTATGATTTTAATTTGGTGTGAACTATCTGATTAGAAACTACTTTTGGATGTCACTTGACATCTGTCACCATGACATTCTTACATAAATCATGTAGTCTGGGTTATTTATGGTCTTGCATATGTTCTCTTTGGAGCATAATTGGTCTTAATATGTTGGCTCTACACTTCTTTTGCAGTACATTATGGTGTATGCAGGCTGGCAGTATAATTATAAACAATCACTCTATTTGTACCTATTCTTTCTGAACAGCTTATAATTTCCTATGCTTTAAAACATCACTATTTCTCTATTGTTCATCCGGCTTTGGGATGTTTCAAAGCAGTGCATTTTCAAGCTTATAAACCCTATAGTTTTAACTTAAAATAAACTAGAAAAACAATAAAAGTCAGTCACCACTTTTTAATGGTTCTTTTTCAAAAAGCTAACAACTTCCTATATGATTAAACTTGATCACATGTGGATTTTGCTCTTCATAGGATTTCTTGGGTTGTAACAATGTCATGCTTTGTAAACGGGAATTATCCAAGGTACTGTTGGTGGCAGTGCTATCTTCTTTAAAAGTATGTCTATTCTAATGTGTATTACAGAGCAATAATGTATCTCTATATGGATGGAAGTGATTTAATAATTTGTGTGCATTCTCCGAAGTATATTGCTTTTAGTAGATATTCATATTTTTGGAGTAGCTTATGTTGGGCATTGTACTGTTAGGAACCCAACACATACTAGGCTTCTCACACTAGCCTTGCTAAGGTTCCATCCCATATTAGACCTCTAACACTGAGCCCATGCCCCGATTGTTTAGTATTAGTTAGTATCCAACTCAAAACCAAATGGTATTAGGTGGAGATGCCCTCTAATACTTAAACATTTTATTTCTTTTGTTCTTGTCCGATATAAGACTAAATGTGATCGTAACATACCACCACGCTTTCAACAACCGTCGTTCACGGTGGCCCACTCTGGCTTTTTTACCAGGTTGCCCCCTCTTAAGTCTCTCTGTTGCGGCCAGTAATTGGGAGGATGGGCATTTGGGTAAAACCAAGGATTGAGGTTTCGGCCGAAACCAAGAGGTTTCTGCCGTTTTGGATCGGTCTCGGAGGGGACCGATCCGAAACCCCCTATCGTTTCTCGGTATCGGCCGGTATCGGCCGAAACCGCCCAGTTTCGGCCGGTTTCGGCCGGTACCGGTCGAAACCTGGTTGGTTTCGGTCAACTCCAGCGAGATAGGGGGACTGACCCGATGATGAAGAAGAAAAAAAATCTCATTATCGGGTAAGAAGAAAAACAAAATAAAAAAAAAGAACAAGAAAACAAAACGAAAGAAGAAGAAGAAGAAGAAGAATAGAGAACGTGGACTTACCTGAGCACCTCGCTCGCCACTCGTCTCCAACCCTACCAAAATCTCATTATCAGAGAAAAAGAAAAAGAAGTGGAAGAAGTAGAGGAAAAATAGAGATAGTGGGACTTACTTGATCCCTCGTCCACCGCCGCCCTCCCGCCGCCCTCCTGCGTGCCCGCCCGCCCGCCCTTCAGTCTATCGAACGATTGGGGAGAGGGAGAACTCCCAAAGTCTCATATATTTATTTTAAAAGCATGGCAAACGTGTAAATAAAAGAGGTGGTTTTAGCAAAATGCGTAATGTGTGTAATGTGAGAAGCATCACTTAGATATTTTAGGAGATTGCTATGCGAACAGATCTTTTTGCTCCGTATACAGACCATGCTATTTACAAATTTGCCATTCTTTCTTTACCAGTAATATATATAGCAAAATATATATAGCAAAATATATATAGCAAAAAAGTTGTAATATATTTTTATATATTTCGCAAAATGTGGAACTTGTAAAAAATATATTTGATATGTATTTAAGTATTTAAAATTATTGATACGGACGAAACCGAAACTTACTTTCGAAACCCACCGAAACGGACGATACCGATACCGAAACCCAAATTTTAAGTAGAGCGAAACCGAAACCGAAACCGAGACCTAAAACCTTGGGTAAAACAACAATTAGGGGTGTTTTTCTATTTAAAGGGGGTTGAGCCGGCCCTAGAGGGGATGCGAAAATTGTGAGAGTTATTTTATTTATTCCCTTAGATTAATTGTATTAGGATTTGGCTTTTCCCCCTAGGTTAATCATTGTTCCTAGTCTTAGTTAGCGAGTAGTTGAGTTGTATTAGGGTTTCTTTTTAATTCTAGATCTGAAATTCCAATAAAAATCCCTTTTTATCATCAAATCCCTAGCGAAACGCATCAATTGGTATCAGAGCGGTCGATCAATGGCGAGCACACGATCCAAGGAGCGGGTCGAAGTTTTGGAAGAGAAGGTTGAACGGATGGAGGCCCAAATTAGTAAGGGTTTCATTGACGTGAGAAAGGAAGACGCCGAGATAGCCGCGCAAATCCGGGGGAGATGAAAGAGAAGCAAGAGAAAACGGAGGCAAAATTGACGGAATTAACGGAGGCTATAGCGGCGTTGACCGCACATCTCGTACCGAAGGGGGATCCAAGCAAAAAGGAGACACCTTTGGTGAAGGACAATGACAAAAAGACAATTTTTTTCGAAGGGGAGCCGGAGCGAGATGACGATGGAGGCCTCGACTCCCGAGACAAGGATTGGGGGGAGTAATATGACCTTCTGCCGTCGCGCGTAGACGAGGGAGTCACCGGGGGGGAGTTTTCCGCCCCCCGGTGGGATTCCGGCCACCCGCCGAACCCCCACAACCCTCTGGCGGGCCAGCGAACCCTCAGAGGGCTGTGGGGGGCCCGCCAAGCCCCCAGGAGGGGCGGTCGCACCCGCCGCCCCTCCCTCTGGGGTTGGCGAGCCCAGGCGGGGCCGCCGGCCCAAAGTCAGGGCCGGCCGCCCCCTGCGGACCCAGGGGGGCTTCGGCCGACCCCAGGGGGGCTTTCCGAGCCCCGACTGACAATCGGGGGGCGCCGGCACTCCAGGATGCCCGCGCGACTTTTTCCAACAGATCCGGGCCCCTAGGGGCCCATGCCGACGTCCGAGGAGCGCAATTTCCAGGTTTTCAGCCTTTTGGGGGACCCGGCGGAGGATTTCAGCAGCCTGGAGGGCACCACCAGTTCACGGGTGGCCCGTCGACCCACCCCCCACCTACGGAGGGGTGACGGGTGATTGGAGAGCATACCAGGGCCCACCAGGGGGTCACCAGACAGAGTATGGACATCCACAGGGGAACTGGCACGGTCAGGGTGCAGAGGAAGGAGTCCGAGATCGAGCTGAGACATGTTCCAGACGGACGACAGGGGTACCAGCAGAGTGGAGGATTCCATCAGCAGGAGAGAGGTGGATACGCTGGCGAGAGACGTCTGAGGAAGCTCGAGGTGTCCATCTTTGAGGGAGGAGACTTATGTGACTGGTTGTACCGGGTGGAGAGGTACTTGGAGGTGTCAGCAGTCCCAGGAGAGGAGTGGCTTCGGGCGATAGGCATTTGTCTGGAGGGGGAGGCTTTAGGCTGGTATCGGTGGACTGATCAGCAGCAGCCATTTCGGACTTGGGAGGAGTTTACGTCGTTATTGATGGAGCGATTTGGTGCAGGGCAGTCTGGTGGAGTATTTGAGAGACTCTATTCACTGAAGCAGGAGGGGAGCGTAGGGGATTACATCAGAAAGTTTGAGTCGCTCTGCCACCGAGTTCGTGGAGTATCTGAGGAATCATTGGAGGGCTGCTTTATGAAGGGGTTGAAGCCCACGGTGAGATCCGGGCTGAGGCAGTTCGAGCCAGTGGATCTGCGCGGAATGATGACATTGGCTAGGAAGGTGGAAGACCATCAGGAGACAGAGAGAAGAGCCCGGGGGACGTGGGGAGGCTCCACTATTCGAGGGCCGGATCCTGGAGGGGGACAAAAGGAGGCCGCGAGAGGGGCGACATCCACTGACTGCACATCGGCTACCAAGGAGAAGTGGATGGAACCACGACCTGGAGGACATACACGAAGAATGACCGAGGCAGAGATTCGTGACAAGCGGACCAAGGGCCTGTGTTTTAAATGCGACGAGAAGTTTACTCCCGGGCACCGGTGCGGGAATTATACTCTTCAGATCCTGATAGTGAATGCCGAAGAAGAGGGATGAGAGAGTGTGGTAATGCTTGAAGCTGTCGTGGACGATGATCAGGAGCACCTGCACGTGGAGTAGCTGACCCTACACTTCACGCACCACCTTGAGGACAAGGTGGGTTTTCAGGGGCGGAGTAGTGTTGCGGCCAGTAATTGGGAGGAGGGGCATTTGGGTAAAACAACAATTAGGGGTGTTTTTCTATTTAAAGGGGGTTGATCCGGCCCTAGAGGGGATGCGAAAATTGTGAGAGTTATTTTATTTATTCCCTTAGATTAATTGTATTAGGATTTGGCTTTTCCCCCTAGGTTAATCATTGTTTCCTAGTCTTAGTTAGCGAGTAGTTGAGTTGTATTAGGGTTTCTTTTTAATTCTAGATCTGAAATTCCAATAAAAATCCCCCTTTTATCATCAAATCCCTAGCGAAACGCATCACTCTCCTTCCCTAGGTCGTCCCTTCCACGACGTATCATTTGGCTTGCTCTGATACCATTTGTTAGAAACTCGGCCCATACTAGGCCCCTAACACTAGCTTTGTTAATGCCTCATCTCATATTAGGCCACTAACATTGGGCCCGCGCACTAATTGCTAAGTATTAGTTAGCATCCAACCCAAAACCAATTGGTATTAGGTGGAGAGTCTCTTTAATACTTAAAACATTTTATTTCATTTGTTCTTGTCCGATGTGGGACTAAGTGGGATCGTAACAAATACCTTATGAGATTAAGTTATCATCTTGCTAAGTATATATTATTTAAGTGAGTATTAGAGGCATAATTAATAATTGGTCATGTGAAGTTTGAAGCGTTTTAGTTGCAAACAATTGAAGTTGGTATTGAGACACCAGAGCCGAGAGTTAATATGTTACCTTGTAAGGATTTTATGGAGTCGTATTTGAGAAACGTGTTCGAAGTTTGCAATTTGTAAAATGCTTATGTACTCAACTGATAAGAGAATTTTGCATAAAAGGAACATATGATGTATACTCCTAACCACTTGCACCAACATATGTTGAAATTTTTCTTAGTGCTTGCTTCAACCTTGTATGTGCCTAAATTTGACCGTGAAGAGCCATGCAGTAAGATTTCCATAAGGGGGACCCAAAAATCTGCCTAGCATAATCCATAATGCTTGGCGATGGGAGGCTGAGAGATCTAGTTCCTAAATTATCATCACAGTTGCGGTGTTATGTGGGTATGCAAATCCTAAAAATGCAACATCTGGGTATAACTTGCATGCCTGAAAGCGTGCCTGCAATACGAAATAAAACACTATAATGGGATCCTATTACATAATTCTGTCTCATTGGTTCTGTGAACAATCATTGTCATTTATATCTAAGAAAATCTTCAAATTTATAAGGGTAACTGCCATCAAATTTAAATATTAACTCCATCACCCCTGCATTGGTTCATTAACGTCTTAGGAACTAATATCTTCAAGACATCTAAAATATGATATAAATTTTAGGATATGTTGCAAACAATACTCAACAAGTGCTCTAGTGTCCAAATTATTGATATGTGTCTGTTAGGTGCGGCCCATGGGGGGGGGGGGGGGGGGCAATTTGTGTATTTTTGTGATTTCTTATTTTTTGTAGGGGTTTTGGGCAATTAGGCAATTAGTAGATTATTATAAATAGGAGGGGAGGTCGGCCGGCCTTAGGTGTGTGAGATTTGAGTATTTTGATATAGTTCTTCGTTCTATAGGAGGGTGCGGACGTCTCCTATCAATCGGCGTCTTGAGAGGGCGATTACCCCTAAAATTGCAATCATCTATCCATTTTATTTTCAGTTTTACTAATAAAATTTCATATTTACTTTTGGGTTCCTATCAATTGGTATCAGAGCTCGTCGATCCATGTCAGCGGTAACAAGATCCAAGGAAAAAATTAAAGCTTTGGAGGAAAAGTATGATGGCGAGATCAAGGATTTGAAGAAGGCAGTGGAGGATATTAGGGTTTCGGCGGAAACGGACAAGGCGGCGACGACGCAAAGATTTGACGGCATGGAGAAGACCCTAGCCCAGATCGTGCAACAAATTGCAGGGCTCGCGACAGCGATTCAAGCAAAAGTGGGCGAAAACCCTAATCCGACGAAAAGGCGACACTTTTGAAGAAAGGAAAGGAAAAGGTGGAGGCTTTTGAAGAAGGGATGATTTTCCATGCCGGGACTACTTTAAGGAAGACAATGAGGAGCCCACGATGAACGACGACTTCCTTGGAAGCCCTAGGGGTCAAGGAGGACCCGAAAAACACACGAGGCGGCACCCAAGGGCTGCCGCCCCTTGCAAGCCCTTCCCAGTGGGCCTGGCAAGGGGTGCCCGCCCCTGCAGAAGCTCCTGCAGGGGCCGCCACCCCTTGCTGGGGCCTCCTAAGGCCTCGGCAAGGGGCACCACCCCCAGTAAGGTCCGCCGCCCCTTATAGAGCCCCTGGGGGCATCAGCAGGGGCTGCCGCCCCTGGCTGAGCCCCCTGGGGGCTTTGGCAGGGGGCGAAGCCCCGACAAGGGCCGCCGCCTATAATTGAACCCCCACAGGGGGTATGGGGGTTGACTACCTTCCCGAGCCCTAAATCATCAACCACCGGGCACTTTTGGGCTGTGAAACAGTGTTGGCGAGGATTTCAGAAGCCAACGAGGTTCCTGAGGCCAACCGATGACGCGCTATAATGACGACGACCCTCCAGATTACTCATGTGAGCCCAGCGACGAGGATGACGAGTTTTGAGAGACCTGTGACCCTTGTTATGGAGCATAGAGGCAACCATGCCCACCCCTACTTATGGGGACTATGCAGGAGACAACGACGACGGAGGAGGAGGGGATTAGGAGAGAGGAATTCGGGGCTGCTACGCAGGATGCGAAACGATGAGGCTATGAAGATCGTGAGGGAGGCCCGCAGAGGGGATATGAGTGGCATCAAGATCGGTGACAGCATTATTACCAGCCCAGAGGGTGAGGAGAACAGGGAACCGTCGCGGTGGACAGGTTGGGAAAACTGAAGATGCATGTGTTCAAGGGGGATGACACAGTGACAGATTTATAGGGCGGAGAGATTTTTTAGGGTCTCTCTCTCATGACAGATGATAAGAAGCTAGAGGCAGCGACGGTATGCTTAGATGGAAAGGCCCTGGCGTGGTACCAGTGGAGATACGAGAGACGTGTAAGGACCATGTGCTATGAGAAAAATACTAGAAGGGAAGTTGAATAGTGTTTATAAAATTAAAAAGACAATAACGCCTAATTAAAATCCTAACAAACAAAGATGCGGAATTATAATGAAACAATAATAAACAAGCAGACACAATATGTTCAAGGGTTCAGATTACCCAAGTCAAACCCGACTTGTTCTCAGTGATCCTATGTCCATACCACCTGGGATACCACCCAGATACTCAAGCTAAAACTCTAGCTTGAGTTTTCCTTTCAACCCACTTGTAATAACCCTACAAGTGAAATCAATACATGATATTGATGTCCTTGAATCCCTCAACTTGGGATCAAGTAAACCACTCACAAACCGAGAGTAAAACCAATTTACGAAAGTTATGAAATTGAAATTTACACACTTACAAATCACCTATGTCTTGAAGTAAAACTTGAAGGATTGAAGGAGTGCGTTGATCGCTTTCCTAGAAGAGAGAATAGTATTGCATTTGTCTTCACTAAAGCTAGAGGATGGGATTTGGTTCTAGTTGGAAGACAAGATTAGATTTGTAATTCTAGGGCTTTAAATTGCAAATGAGAGCTTGAGAGAGATTAAGCTTGAGAGATGAATGCAAGAATGTCTGAGAGTTCCTCAATGGAACATTATCAAGCCCTTTTATAAGTTCTCTCAAACCCTCAAATGTTTTACCCAAAAGCTCTCTCAAAATCCATGTGGAAAGAGCCAACAGATTAGTTTTACAGGCATGACAGGCGACTGATGAAGAAACTACAATCGCCTGCTGCACTGTGTCAGATGGTAGGTGAAAATTCAAACAGTAACTTACCACGTAAGACAGGCGACTGATGACGGTTGGACATGCGCCTGAAAACAGACAGGCGACTGAGAAACCTTCGACATGCGTCTGTGTGGCAAAGTGCAAATGTTAACAAAATATGAGAATTCTAGCAAGTAAGGACATGCGACTGATGCGGTATCCACAGGCGCATGTGCCATAGGCAGTCGATTGGGAAACCAACGTCAGTCGTCTGTGTGCACAAGTGTGAAACTTGCCAAAATGAAAGATCTGGACAAGGATGGACGGGCGACTGATGTGGTATACACAGGCGCATATGCCATGGGCAGGCGACTGTGAAACCAACATCAAGCGCCTAATTGCACAAGTGCGAAAGTTGACAAAACTTGGAATCTTTGGTCAAGATGATACATGTGACTGACTAACATGTCACATACGCCTGAAAGGAGCTAGACCCCTGTACATTGTACAACAGTCGCCTGTAGGAATTAAATACAGAAAATCCAAAGAATCCTATCAAAAGTGTGTGCAGAACAGACGACTATAGAACAAATCACAGGCGACTGGAAATTGTTCAGCAGTCGCCTGTTGAAAGCCTAAAATGCACAACTCAGGGAATTAAGAGTTAGAGTCCTAGGAAATGAGTTCTAATTCATTCCTAGGGTAGATTGAGTGATGTGTGAGTGCTCCAACATTACTCTACTTCAAGGCTACATTCTAATAAGAAAGAAATAAGAGAATAAAAGATTTACATTGAATTAGCTTCTTTTCTTTCTCTTGAATGATCTTGAAGTATTTGAAGCTTCTATCTTTATCATGATTACTCAATCTTCAACTCTTTAAGCTTTGATTGATTTTCGAGTGTCATTCATGGCAATTGATCTTCATGATTAGCTTAGGCAATGAATTAACTGCATGGAGGAGATTAGTCACAAGTATTTATGTTTGCTCGTCATCAAAACCAAGTAGGAAAAAGTCTAATACTCAGCAAGACGGACATTTCGCTCATGAGAGGAGATCAAGGACGGATTAGTGGAGAGATTCCGCGACACTCATCTGGGAAATTTACGGGAGCAGCTACTTTTTCTCAAGCAGGATGGTACGGTGAGGGACTACATGGAGTGGTTTGAGGCACTTTCAGGGCGAGTACGAGAAGTTTCTGATGAGATGATGGAGAGCACCTTCATGAAGGGGTTGAAGGCTACGATTCGTACGGAGGTTCGCATCCAGAAGCTTTAGGACCTGATGGAGGCTGTGTAGTACGCTCAGAAGATGGATGATCACCTAATGGCGACAAAGTGATCTGGAGAGATTGGGGGCGGCTTATCCTCACACAGCCAGCCTACAAATAGAGGATATCAGAAAGTAGCGACAGTTTCAGCCAATCAGGAGAAGAGCAGAGTGCCATTACAAGGAGCACAAATTCAAAAAATGGAGGCAGAGATGCGAGAGAGGAGGCAGAAGGGGATGTGCTTCAGATGCGATGAGCGGTTCACTCTGGGGCATCATTGCGGAGTACGTAAGCTCTAAATACTGCTCGTAGAGGACGACGCCGACGACGTAGTGGAGGATGAGGAGGCTGGAGGGGAAGACGACCTCCATTTGGAGTAGGGCCGCCAAAGACTTCATGCACCACCTTGAGGACAAGGTGGTTTTCGGGGGCGGAGTAATGTTAGGTGTGGCCCATTAGGAGGGGCAATTTGGGTATTTCTGTGATTTCTTATATTTGTAAGGGCCTTTGGGTAATTAGGCAATTAGTTGATTATTATAAAATAGGAGGGGAGGCCGGCCATGAGATTTGAGTATTTTGATTAAATCGAACAGATAGTTCTTCGTTCTAGGGGAGGGCGATTACCCCCAAAATTGTAATCGTCTATCCATTTTATTTTTAGTTTTACTAATAAAATTTTAGATTTGTTTTTTGGTTCCTATCAGTGTCATATATTGGTTACTTGCTTATCATCTACAAAGCATCTGTGCACCATAGCATGTAGCTACTATCTATCCTTATGTTATCTTATTGTTTTTCTTTATATGTCTCATTTGTAACTTCCATTTGGCATAAGATCTTTATATGATTGTTTGCTTGCTCACACTAAAAGCATTGTTTTGCATATTCGTGCCCGACTGAAATAATCATCACATTATATGAAAAATCAGGGGATGTGAACAGAACAACACCAACATCATAATTAATCTATAAGGTATTATGCATGCACGATGTCACTAGGCTCTAATTAAACAAGTTGAGTTAAGTACTTACGACTGGCAGCAATACTGAGCTGTTCATGAATGGTTTGCTCAGATTCAATCCCTTATCCCAAGAAGATGTAATTGCTAGCCAGATGAAACAACGTATAAGACCCTTTTAATATTCCCTACTGCCTCTTCTAAGTAGTACTTAAGCTTGTGGCATCAACTGAACTTGTTAGTGCTAAAATGACGAACAGTTGCTGAAAATTAAAGTGTGATCCCATTACTACCCGAAACTCGGTTTCTTGATATAGAAGAAGTTGGATTTTATGTACACTAAATAAAGAATTTCTATGGGTCACAGACATTCTCAACTATGTTTTTCAGGAAAATGTCTGTTAAAGAACAACTGGTGAAGCATATCATAGTATTGGGGGATCAATTCCTCTATGCTACGGCTGTGGCATTTTGATATACATGGCAGTTTTGTTTGAAGATCTTAAAGATAATCATTTTGAGATATTGAGATGACCTTGCTTTGAGATTAGGATTTATTTTTCTAGAGTTTTGGCTCCTCCTTATTGAGGGTTGAGAATGAAGATACATGACCATCCCCGAGGCTAGATGGTCAATGTAGCTCATAGAACTTAAGATTGAGTTGATGTTATCCCCCCTTTCCTGTTTCAATATTGGCTCCAGATCCCTCTGTTTCTTCCATTTTACCTTGCGCTGGTTTGGTGATCCTTTGGTCTCCGCTATTCTGTAAATAAATGTCCATAAGTCTGCTGAAATGACATAGCATGACCATATATCTGACCTGATTTCTGTTGCCATAAATTCTCTGGAGTTAAGAATGGAAAGCTTTAATGAATACCATTTCAGCCAGCTGAACTTCTTTATATATGTGGTGTCATTTAATAAGATGTTTGCTTTCATCTTGTGCTTCATAATTCTCTAAAAATAAATATGTGATATGACTTTCGGGCATGTTTTTTTGAGGACTGTTGTTATTCGCACCACAGAAAGTTATGAATACACTACATTACTTGATTCACCACACCTATATTTTTAACATCAGACGTTCGGATTTGGAGATCCGAACGGCTCTAATACAATAGATTTGGAGATCCGAACACAATACATATTTTATTATACTGTTTGGCTTTGGAGATCCGAACGGAAGAATAAAAGTACCAGAGCCGTTCGGATCTCCAAATCCGAACATTTGATGTTAAAAATATAGGTGTGGTGAATCAAGTAGTGTGGTGTATTCATAAATCTCTGTGGTGCGAATAACAACACTCTTTTTTGAGTGTCTTTATTACTCTAGTTTTCAATTGCATTAATTCTAAAAAACATCTGTTGATTGCAGGTCTGACCTTTGCTTATCAGCTATTATATCTCTTGGATGCTACTGGTTTTTATACCCCTGGGCTTCATGTTCTTGGAGTTCATGTTTGTCGTGCAACAGGGCAGGAACTGGTATAACTTCTACAAATGGTTCAAAATGTCTTATATTACGACTTTTTGCACGGTTACTTTGCTACAAAATTCTGAGCAATTCAAGCATTTTGGTCTTGGATATAGACCCATGCGTGTGCCTTTTTGAGGGTCAGAGCATTTGCTATGTTGTTGTTGTTTTCAGTGATGGTCATTTTAAGTTACGTGATATGAGGGCATCTGCTTTTTATTTCAGAATTCCCTATAGCAACCTTTTCAACTTCCCCGGTTCTTTAGTCATTCTATTTGTATAGAGAATTTTCTGGGTTTGCTCCTTTGTTCTACGAGATTAAAATGAATGACCTATAAGATTGTGTTTTATACCTGCTAATGCCTTCTTAGGATATGCTTGCCAGTCTAATACACATTTTCCTTGGCCAGGACTTTGACACCAGTTTGCATGGTTAATGTTTGTCCGATTGTCATGACAACGTGTCTTGACTTTTTATGGAGCATTGTATCCCATAGTGAACTGATTTTGATGGGGATATGATATAGTAATTATTGTTACATTTTTAAAGATAACCCCATCATTTAATTATTTTTCAGTGTAGTTGATGAAATATCTGCATGCGCTACATTATACATCCGGAGCTTTATGGGATTAATGTTTTATAGTATATGCTGTTCTTTCGGAAGTTTTGATGCGACAAAATTGCTGTTAGATGTAGGAAATAAGCAGATTAGATCATACTATATTGCCTTCTAACTAATACTGTACTGTACTGCAATGTCAAGGTAGATTGATTCATCTTCTAGAATATCAAGGATCCGGACTCGTGAACGTGAAAGGTTACGTGGTCCTCCATGGTTGAAAGTAAGTAGGTGAAGATCTATAAATTCCATAGTTCATAGATGATGTCCCAGAGATGCAAGTCAATTTCTGTGCAAGTGATCTAATGAGATCCAATTTGTTTGTTTGCATGCTTTATTGTTGCAGGCAGTACAGAGAGTTCTCCTCAGTTGCATATATACCACATTAGATTATGCACAAACTGGTCTCATTGCTGCCGTTTTCTTTTTCAAAGTGAGTGGCTTTTAACGTGATTCAGAATATCCATGCGAACTGGGCTGTAAGCCTGAGGTGTAGTTTAATTAAGGAATTCAAATTTTGTATAGAACTATTACATGTTGCATGTACAAAATAGTGTTCTTTAATTAAAAATGTATTTCTTGCTCTTCCATTCTCCCAAATGAAACCATTAATTTTAAATGTTCAGTTTGGGATTTCTCAAGTTCTCTAATTTACTTATGTATCACGTTTTGTTCAACTATCTGCAGATGATGGAGTGGTGGTATCAATCTGCTGAAGAACGAATGTCAGCACCCACTGTTTACCCGCCACCGCCGCCTCCACCTCCCCCGAAGGTAATCATGTCTGTCACCGACATCTTGTGAGAACCTTTGTGAGGAATGTTAATCAGATTCTTCAGAAAATTATTAGAGTAGTTATAACATTTGATACTCTAAACCTCTTTTCTTTATTTTCTTTAAATCTGTGTGAATGGCGATACACTTAGAATGCAATTAAAATGCTGAACAGGGGCTATGGCTTTCAGTGGAGGGAAAAATAAATAATTAAATAAGACTTAGCTCTGGGACATTTTTGAATATTATGCAAGTTAATTTGCAACGACGGAGTTGCAATAAAGATCCAGTGACCAGTTTGCATGTCTATGTCTAATTTATCCCTGAAATATTTCAGTTTTTTAGTATATATTACGACATAAGATATTTCAGTTGTGCTCTGGGTTCATGAGCTTAGATTTTGATTTAATATTTATGGCATATTAACTTTGAATTTTGGTATTTAACTTGTTGATGAGGATCAAGTTGATAAGTATTTATTAGTTAGAGTTGAGATTTTATTTGATTTTCGGTTAAAATTTATTTGTTTTTATTTGGTTTTATTTGTTAGGATTTTTAGTTAGGATTTTAATTGTTATTATTTGATTTTATCTGTTAGGATTTTATTTGATATTTTAGTTATTGATTTAGTCACACATCGGATGGGAGGAGATAAACATATAAATAAGCTCCAAAGCTTATTGTACTTGGCAATCAATGAATGAATGACAAAAAGAATTGCTTTAAAAAGGTTTCTTTTAAATTTTTTTGAGATGCGAGTGAGTGGATGCACGAGAGCCTTGGCGAGAAGTTTAGATCTCTAAATCTCTGGCATGCTGATTTGTTGGAGTGTGCGAAGGATGGACTGGCTGAAAAACTCTCAACATCCCATATTTATGTATAATCTCTAATACATTCAATTTGTTCTTTTCCAAAAAAATTCACTCTAAAACCCTAGATCTACTTTTTTTATTTTTTCTCTATAGATTTTTCACCCTGCGTATATTTGGTATGATTTGTCTTTTTTCTCATAAAAAATCTTTTTTTCTCTTTTAGTCATGTTTTATATCAAAGATAAAAAGATCTTACCTTTTCTATTGTTTTGTCTTTTTCAATCATCTTCTTATCTT
Organism: Scilla litardierei; assembly: GCA_030789695.1. Taxonomy (NCBI): domain Eukaryota; kingdom Viridiplantae; phylum Streptophyta; class Magnoliopsida; order Asparagales; family Asparagaceae; genus Scilla; species Scilla litardierei. Next base: position 6,590,902 of record CM061138.1, on the reverse strand, counting down.
TAGGATTTTAGATTAAAAATCTTAATTTTTTCATCTTTTTTTCTCATCATCAAAAAAGCCCTTTGATGTAGAACACGAACGATTTTAGGTATTGAAAAGGAAATTTGGGAAAGAACACAAGAAATTAAGGTTCTAAGGCTTCTTGCCAAGGATGCCAAAGCTTCTCGTCAAGGAGGAATCTTTCTCACGTTTGGAGAAATTTTAATTATCAAGATTTCATTGATCCGTTAAACAAGTCTAGAGGCATAGGCGTTTATATAGGCTTACAATTCACACTTTTTCCACATTCCACCCGATGTGATATTAAACTTGTCCAAAAAAACTGAAATAAACAAAAGACTCCAAATAACCAAAAATAAAATAAAAATAAAAATCTTGATCATATCCCTATCAACCTTTTTCGTTTTCGTTTTCCTTTCTTTCAGTTAGATTTGGATTTTAAAAATGGTGAGATAAAAAAATCAAAAAAGAGGGATTAAAAAGGGAGAGATTATAAAAATCAAAACCAGAGGGATTTAAAAGAGAGAAATTATACAAAAATTCAAAAAAAAAAGATAGGTAACAAGAAAAGAGAGAAAAAAAATTAAAAAAGAGCCAAGAAAAAGAATTCAAAATAAAGTCAAAAAATTCAATTAAGGTAAAAAAAATTCAAAAAAATTTCACACGCTTATTGTACATCTTTTTTTCTCCTCTCAATGTCTTCACTTTCTTCGTCAAAAAACCAATTCGCGGTTCGTCATCCTCATCATAGTCTTAAATCAAAACCCATTAAATACATTCACTACGTTATCTTCCCTAACATTCTTTTTTACTTTATTGACGCAAATGTTATGTGGCACTACGATGATTACTACACGGGTTATACTATTCTAACAAATTATGAGTATGAGATATTCATACGGGTCCCATTCTTTTAGGGCTTGGATGATAGTTATGGATTGGTGATTGGAAGTATCATTTAAAATAGGGTTTTTAGCATATTTGTCCATTAAATCTTGCATATGTTGATATCTGTCCCTCAAATCTTCGTATTTGCTCATAAGTCCCTCAAATTTTAAACATTAACCTTAATAGTCACTCCAACCTGTTTTCTGTTTAAAAATAATATTAATTAACGATTAATTATGTATTATGGTTAGTTAATTAAGAAATTATGTTAAATTAATCATTAAACCTCACTTAATTAGGGTTAATTATCCAACCCAAAAAAGGGGGGAGGGGGCGGCGCCGCCTCCCCTCCCCCAGAAAATAGGGGGAGGGGGCGCCGCCCCTCCCCCTCCGCTGTGTGAGGCGGAGGGGGAGGGGGCGGCACCCCTCCCCCCCCGAAAACATGGGGAGGGGGCGGCGCCCCCCTCTGCCTCGTCTGAGACGGAGGGGAAGGGGGCGCCGCCCCTCTCCCCAGAAAAAGGGGGAGGGCGGCGCCCCCTCCCCCCGCTATGTGAGGCGGAGGGAGAGGGGGCGCCGCCCCTCCCCTCTGAAAACAGGGGGAGTGGCGGCTCCCCCTCCGCCTCGTCTGAGTCGGAGGGGGAGGAGGCGCCGTCCCTCCCCTTCTAACCCTAACCCTAACCCTAATCTTAACCATAACCCCCAATTAACCCCTTAATCTAACGGAATATTTCCATTCCGTTAGTTTTTAACAGAAATTTAGGGAGATGGACTATTAAGGTTACAAGTTTAACATTTAAGGGACTTGAGAGCAAATACCAAGATTTGAGGGACATGTATCAAAATACGCAAGATTTAAGGGACAGATATGCTAAAAACCCTTTAAAATATTTATTCTCACATTTTAATTTTTCAAACGAACCGAAATATACATACATATATCACAAGTTAAGTGGAGAAACGTTATTTTGATATGTGTGTGTAACTTCAAGTTCATTTTCGTCGATGTTAGTATTCAAAACCACTCTTCCAGTATCATTCCAAGCATCGAGTAATCCCCAGGTATCCCAGTAATTCTCAAGTCCGAAGGTTGAGAAGGATGCACTAGAATATATACATGAGAACAACAGAATTCTTCAAATGCTCGAACGATTGTATATGAAACAAGAAATCAAATCCAAGCCAAAGCTCACTATAGGGCTTGAGCCAGAATCTAAGACATAATGTGAGCTTGAACATAAGCTAAACCAATATAAGATTGAGACAAATTTTGAGCTTGTGCCCGAATTGAAGCCTAAGCAAGCATTAGAGTCGAAGCAAGAGACAAAGCTACCAGAGCTTAATCCTAATCCAGCACTGCAATATGTGCTAGAGCATTATATTGAGTCATTTGTTGATTCTGCATCAGAGCTGAAGCACAACTGAATCTAATTGAGCATGTCGATTTTGTTCTTTCAGATCCATCACTGCATACCAATCAACAAATTGTGTGTTCTCCTTTCTTCAGTGATTTTGGTACATCTTCTTGAATAGCACGATTTACTCGTTTATATTTTGACTCCTTTCAAAGTTCGAGGATCAAGTTGACAAGTTCTTATTAGTTGGAAGTTCTTATTAGTTGGTGTTGAGATTTTATTTGGTTTTAGTTAAGATTTTATGTGGTTTTATTTGTTAGAATTTTAGTTTGGATTTTAATTGTTTTAATTTGATTTTTACCTGCTAAGATTTTACTTGATATTTTAGTTATGGGTTAATGTTTAGTTCCACATCTGATGGGAGAAGATTTGTTTTCAGTTATTAGCATATAAATAGGCTCCAAAAATTATTGTATTTGGCAATCAAATGAAAAAAAGAATTGTTTTGAGAAAAATGTTTCCTTTAAATTTTTCATGTGAGATGCAAGGGAGTGAGTGCATGATAGCATTGGCGAGAAGCTAAGCATATAAATTGGCACCAAAACTTATTGTATTTGGAAATTAGAATTAGTGGGAAAAAATTGCTTTGAGAAAAAGATTTTCTTTAAATCTTTCTTGTGAGATGCGAGGGAGTGGGTGCTTAAGAACATTGGCGAGAAGCTTAAATCTCTAAATTTCTAGCATGTTGATTTGTTGGATTGGGAAGAGGATGGTGTGGGTGAGAAACTGATGAGGATCAAGTTGTTCTTATTACTTGAAGTTAGTGTGATTTTATTTGATTTTCAGATTGGGCAGAGGATGACTTGTGTGAGAAACTATCAACATTCTTTATTTATTTAGAACCCCTATTTCTTTTAATTTGTTCTTTCCCAAATTTTTTTTCAATTTTAAACCCTAGATCTATTTAGTGTTTTCTATTTTTTCGCTTTAGATCGTCTGTCCTGCGTCACATGTATCTTGATAAATCTATTCCATTGTTAATATTTTAACCATGAAAAAAAATTAGTATGGAGACCCGACTTTTGGTTCTCTGGTTGTTGCATCCCACATGTTTTATTTTTACGTGAAAAGTAGATTTAGTTGTATTGGATAATAGATATAAATCTGTGTGCGTGTCAGATGCTCTCATGAAGGCATGCTGCCATGAAATTATCGGAATTCAGCAGGATTTGATTTCAAAACATAAAATAGGCGACAAGCACGTGAGAATTTGAGTATGATTCTGCCGAAATCATTGTGATTTTGATTCAGATGTCGACCTGCTGCTGAATTATTAACAGTTTTTGACATATCACAAGAGTATATATAAGAAATATTATACTTTATTTGTCCAATCCTCTATTTTCTTTTGCTGCATGCATACAATTTGCTTGTTATGTGACATCAAGCCAAGTCTGATAAGCACAGGTGAGTGATTTAAACTGCAGGTTGCAGAGGATGGAATTCCACTGCCACCAGACAGAACACTATGCCCACTTTGCTCACAGAAAAGGGTGAATCCATCCGTCGTTGCTGTTTCCGGTTTTGTTTTCTGCTATGCTTGCATATTCAAATATGTTTCACAGGTCAGAACCCCCGCGCGCAAAAAAAAAACTTTGATCTTCTTGTATGGGGGGTGCGACATGCATGGCTGTCAAAACATATTGTTCTGACCAGCTTCATTGTGCTTGCAGTACAAACGATGCCCGATCACATTGATGCCTGCGACAGTTGAGCAGATTAGGAGACTCTTCCACGATTTATAGTTTAGGCTTCATTGGGTTTGCTCGCAGCTTGGGCGCAAACTCTTCCAATATGTAAGATGCATGTGAGAATGTAAAGCATACCGCCCCTGCATACTGAACCAACAGTTGCCTGGTTCTTGTGATAAAAAAGGCAGGGGTCGTAGATGATAAATGTTTACACGTTGATGTGCACAAATCCTGAAAGGAACTAATTATACTAGACGCTTTTATTTTTGTATGGAACATGGATTTTTGACATGCTGTAGGTGAAATGCATGTTCATTTTGGAGAGTGAATGCGAGTTAAGCTTACCAATTGATTACAGTATTAATCAGTTACTTTTGATTAATGAAATGCTAATTAATCTACCCAGCTTGCACCGATTCTTTTGACAGTGCCTTCCTGGTACATGTGTATCTGTTTGATTCTTGTAAAAGGATATGATACAGGGTATACATATTTTTGAGTATATGTGTACTTGTATCGTATTGTATCCGATACTTGTATCTTATCTGTGCACCTTAGGTGGCTGAGTGCTCTCTTCAAGGAGAGACTCTGAAAATAAACAATAGAACGATCTCTTGTTTTGTTGGGAGGATCATGGGGTTTGCTAATCAATAATCTGGCTTAGGATTCAAATTAGTAGAATCCGTCATTTTTCCTTATATTTGATATTTATAGCACATGGCAACAAGGGCATCGGATACCAGACCATTCGTAGCGATGCCCGTTGGACCGTGCTTGTGGTTGGGGAGTGCTTAATCCTCTTGGTCCCGTATCTTAGTACTTTTGTCCCACATGCTGGAATTAGCATCTCTTTGGATACATTTGATAAAAGATGATAATCAAGTATCATAAAAAATATGAGAGACACTATCACGTGACATAGTTTTATCGTCTACATTCCCCTCCTCGATGAGGTTGATGAGTGTATGTCGACTTCAGCATATGTATTCTTGCTCGGTGGTGGTATCATTTCATGGCACAATAAGAAACAAACCGAATTGGTATTATCGATATTGGAAGCTATTTGGCTGAGATACCTAATATCGATGTAATTCTGAATGTCTTGTACCCCGTCACTTTATTCAGTGAAAATAAAGATGCAATAGATTAGCTAAAGTATGCCCATTACCATAAAAAGACCAAGCATTATCGAGATCAAATACGGCTTTGGTAAGAATCGAAAGAACAAGGTAGTCCTTGAGTGCATATCGACAAGATAGGTTTACATAAACATTATTAATGCTTGTCTAGGCAGTCAAATATGCTTCCAAATTAGCAATCATGATGTCGATTATTGAGGGATTGAAAGATAATGTAACTTGATATGATTAGTATGATCTAAGCTATTTGAGATACTTATTGCTTTCTACTCAAAAGCTTGGAGTCGTCGTTATCACTTCAATTTTGAAGTTTGTAGTTTGTAATGAATATGTTTACCTTTAAGAATACAGACATCTATGATACATTACACATTACGACTTATTCAGTCGTGTGAAGGATTTAGAATGTGGCATGCCCAATTGGGTTCCCAATTGGGCTTTGAGCATGCTCATTCTCATTCCTATGACTGCCTCTTCCGTCGATCGAATGTGTTCCCTCGGCATTGCTGCAGTCGTCATCAAGTTGATTTTCGAGGCGCATCAGGTATGCTAGTTATTCTTCCATTTGGTATATCTAATGTATAAGGATAGTATACATGTTCATATAGATCAACAAAAGATAAAGAGAGCAGGAAGTAAATTTGCAAGTAAAACCAGCTCTGTCTTTAAAAGCATAGGAGCAAGCTAGAAGAATAAAGATGGGTGAAATAAATCAAAATACATGGGTGGCCCTAAACAATCTTTAAAAGCTATTTGGTCTCCAATGGTTTTGCCCTTCATAAAGTGTTTCAATAACTGCCACCCTCCAATTTATCCAGCACATGCCATGTTATAAGTCATGAATTGGGTCGCAACAGCTCAATACTCGGCCATTTTGTGCTTCTTTTATACATGTATTGTGGTGCCACTTTTTCTCAGGTCATGCTTCCTTGCTGGTGTCCCATCTTTTTTGCCAATAGCTAGATTAGTAATATGAAGATCCTAAGTAAGCAGCTGATGTAGCTGGTAGCTAAATAAAAAGGTAGTTTTCTTATTATTTTTTTTTGGGTTTTTAGCATATTTGTCCCTTAAATCTTGCGTATTTTGATATCTATCCCTCAAATCTTGATATTTGCTCATAAGTCCCTCAAATTTTAAACGTTAACCTTAATAGTCCCTCAAACCAGTTTTCTGTTAAAAAGTTAGATTAGTTAGCGATTAGCGCCCCCTCCCCCTCCTCCTCCTTGCTAATTATAGCTTGGTGTATGATAACCCTGATTCGGAAAATCAGTGTTCCGTGTGTTAACTACTTCACACAAAAAGGTATATTTTGTAACTTTATTTCAAAAATTAAAGTATTTCAGAGAATTTCAGGGCAAAAATGAGAGTACATGCAATAAAAAGAAAAAATTATAAAGGTAAAAATATATAAGAGGCTAATATTAGGTTTAAATTATCGTGTTATGCGTTTCAATGTAAGACATAATTTTACATGGGTGGGTAAAAGCAAATTCGTTGCCCACGATTCAATCTCATTCCGTAATTATGCATGATTCGGCAGAATTATACAGCATGAGTATGGCGATAAAATAGATCGCTTCAGGTATGTATAAGAATCTTAGTTTGTTGTATGTTCTCCATTAACTGCTCTACATTTTCTGATCAAGAGAAATTTTGTTGTTGAATGTTGGTCAATCATTGAGAGAGAGAGCAAGCTCCTAATCTTACAAGCTTAGTTGCACGTGTTTTAAGCCAAAAAGTCGCTTCTTCCCTATATGAACGAAACTGAACCATATTCTCACGTATTCACACAAAGACCAGGAACATGTTAACAATGAAAAATCTTAAAAAGCTTGTTTATGTGCATTATAATATGAGGCTGAAAGAAAGATGTTGCAAGAGAAAAAATAATGATCGATTTACTCATTGACTTGGATCAAATTTTCCATGAGAACAATCCATTGGAGGAATGGAGCAAGGAGACAGAAGACAGGCTATTTGACGACAGAGACAATTCTTGGTCTGACGAAGCGGTTGTGGAAGCGAAATAAGGCAGTAAATCATCAAGAAAGTGATGATAATTCGTCTCTCGATGAATACGGTCCTACAGATGAAGGTTATAATGCTTTGGAATACAGTCGCCTTGTTCTGAGAAATAGGGACCATGCTTATGATGCAATTCATTTGCATGGGCATATATATCATGATAGGCAGCATCAAAGTGAAGAAATACGGGACCATACATACAGTAGACAGTCTGATTATCACGAGTATCAACATTCTAATTATTCTAGAGGTTATGATAATCCTGTCATTCATGAATCATATTTCGGTGGATACTCCGACAGTCATGCCGGTTATTACACATAGTACAAACACTGTGATGTCCATGCAGATTGTGATAGTCAATACATGTACAGTTCAAATGTGACTGGATAGTCTAGCAGTCACGACAGTCATGACATGTCTTTTATCGAGCCAAGCCGGCCATTTGCATATGATAACATGATGATATCATTTTTAGAGTCAGAACAGATGCACTATTGCTATTGACCATAATACTCTGCACCACACCCAGATGATACTAACTTTTTTGATACATCAGAAACTACAATCGGGATCGAACCCGCGACCCTAGACTACAGGGTAGGGGGAGATACCACTCGACCAATGGGCCGGTGGTAGATGATACTAACTTAGAATGAGATTTTTCTCTATCTTTTGATTTATTTTATTCATTTTTTGTAACTTTTGATTATTTATTCATTTTCTATTATGCGGTCAGATATATGCATCATCATTTTTGTATTTTTATTTTTTTATATGTAATAAAATGATAAAGGGCTGGCTTGGGTCATAAAGAAGTTCCAGTTAAAAATTTTGTACAACTAATGTCTACTATAAATTATAAGTGCATTTATATGTATAAAAAACCGTATAACTATATATATAATACGTCATTGTGTACATGTGTATACATATTTAAAGTATCTCTGAAACCGAAACCGATACCTGAAACGAAACTACCGATACGGACGAAACGAAACAAATCTCTGAAACCATCGAAACCACTGTAACGAGCGAAACCTAAATTTCTGGAGGACCGAAACCGAAACCGAAAACAAAACTGAAACCGAAAACAAAACCGAAACCTTTAACATTGGTTTTAAAATGTGTTTTATGTGGCCACATAAATGCATGCGGTTGGAAACCCCATGGAGTTGCAAGTATACTGGTAAACCGGCGCATAGCCCGTATAATCCCCATGTTGCTATCATAATCCACATACTAGTCGCATAATCCGCATATCGGTCTTAAGTCAAAACATTTTTAGGATTTTTATTTTTTATTGCTTGATTACTAATTAGAAAGTTGAACACTAATTTTTTATGATTTTACTAGTATTACTATTATTGCTAGTGCTTGCCGTTGCCATTCTTTCAACAACAAATTGTTGTTGCTGTTGTTTGGAGGTGCATGATTGGCAGCCGCAACTTGCAAGTAGCAATGCAATAGTAAAAATTCTTTTAAAATCGTTATTCAATGTATAAAGATTAAATTTTCACAATTAGAATTGGCCATCTGCAACTACAGGCCTATGAGATTGAATGTGTGCATCTTGAGCATCACCATGAGGATTTAGATTTGGGTTAGCCTTAAGTTTAAAATTTTGAGATTGCTTCATGCACATATTATCACCTTTCCTACATATAAATTTTTGTATCCAACGGTTATAAGTTGATATTTGATAATTTTATTAGTTTAGGTATTTTTAATTTAATATATGTATATACATATATACATGTATATATCTATTATTTACTTATATACATGTTAAAATATTCATTTTTGCATAACCCACATAATAAGGCACATATTCCATTTATATGATGAGAATAATGGCTATCATACGCCATATGAGAGCTTCTCTCATACGCCCTCTCACATAAAGCACCCAAGTACAACCAAGTACAAACACATGTGGGCTTGTACTTGGGTGCTTTATGTGAGAGGGAGTATGAGAGAAGCTCTCATATGGCGTATGATACCCATTAATCCCATATATGATATGCACTATCTAACCACATGCATAACAAACCCATATTTTAAGACACTAGTCTAGAGGACCCAGATTGTTGCTGTAATTATTATTACTACTACTACTACTACTACCTCGGGTGGTGTTGTTCACATAAGCACAATTGTGCAATCAAAATGTGAGCAAAATGCCATACAGGGTGACCAAAATGCTATACTAACTCGGGAGCATAGCCAAACCATAGTAAATGCTCCCCGCATGAATAGATCCATACAAATGTAATGTCATGTGCACAAGAAAATTAGAAGGTTTCTAATATTTATAACTAAATGGAATATATGTTGTCATTAGCCATAAAAATATAAAAAATGCATGAAATTTTTTAAAATAGAAAAGTCTAAATTGAGGAAAATCTTCTAAATCATGGCAATGTGGAGGTGCTTCCACATGATAATCCAACTTTCTAACATGTGAAAGACAACAAGGGGGATGTCAGCACATAACATAGCCTACTTGCATCACGACTGCTCGCCCCCGGTGGTGCATCGAGATCCTTCGGTGAACAACATCTTGCTGGAATCAGAGTTCGAGCCAAGCGTTGCTGATTTCGGTACTGCAAAGATGTTGAATCCTGGACAGTCGAACTGGACCGCAGTTGCAGGATCCTATGGGTATATAGCACCAGGTATTGTTGCTAGTTCTCTCATTTGCTGTGTTGTGAGATTAAGATAAATATCTGGACAGTTGTTTGTCAAATAATCACTGAACTGATACTTAATTCTGCACTTAAGTGCATGTAAACCTACACTTGGAAAGAATATGAGATGCAACGTAAAATTTTGGAACTTAGAAAGAATAATCCTGGTGTTTATGCTGAAATCTTTTTTAGTAGAACTATTTTCACAATGTATTTTTTTTTGGTCAGATGATGTAAACGAAACTGTATTTTAAGTTTATTGTTTCAATATCTTTGAGCAGTGGCCAGCAAAAGATTGAGACCTTTATCTAGTGTTTGTCATTGTTGTCCCTGAATAAGAGCAAAATAGCAAATCAAAGAATTTTCAAAAACAATGAGAACAATGCAACGCGCTTCTGGCTACCAGGAAAATAATATTAATGAAAGATAAATGCTGTCTGGGGATGCTGAAATTGTCAATAGTTAGGTGAGGAGTCATGGGTCGTCGTGTGACAACTCTGCATATTAATGGTAAAGCAAGTTCAACGACCGATTCAAGACGAGCTAATTGATGTAATGGATGAATGGGCAAAACTCAATTCACTCCATATTCAGTGGAAGTTTTAGAATATGTAGATCAAAATGAACTGTTCCAATCCTCCAAAAGAATTAGAGTTTTGGAGTCGCATACGAGGCTTGCCCTCATACCCATTATTCCCTATTATCAATATCATGTATACAGAATCCAAGAATCCAAATAATAACAATAAGACTATATAAATATATATTTATCACGCAAATCCGTCAAATGTTTAATTACATATGAAAGACAAGTCACGCATTAGACCAAATACCTTAGACTTAAATTCGGATCATTTAACAATCAGGACTAAAACTTAACCTACGCATACCTAGCAGTTCAAAGCGAGATAGCTTAAAGCAAGCCGTGGTCAGTCGGACATGCCCTAGACCATCCAACATTCTGACAAATAATATGTGAATCAAGTTGATAAGATGCTAACAAGATAAGCCTAATAATCCTCATGAAAAATTCACTATATCAATGGGACAGAATGCCAACTGGGTGTCAAACCCAGTGATGCATGAGGAGAATTCTAGACACTATGAAAGTCCAGAACAATATTTCATGGATTTATGGATGCAAACATGTTCAACATCTAGGTATCAAGAGTTGGAAAATAATAAGAGTACAAAACGATAGCTTTAGAAAACAAATACGCGACAATAAATACATAATACTTCTTAATATGAGTCTCTCAGGAACTTCTGGGAAAGCTTAGTCTGCAGGTCATCAACGTAACGAAAATAAGCAACTCTCCATGATTTCCTGAAAATCAAAATGCTCCAAACTCCCGAAAATCCGACAGAAAATCCCAGCAGTCCAATGCTAAGGGACAACCATACTGAATCATCCTCATCCCTGTTATCACCTGATTCGTTTCCGTCGCCATTGGCAGCTGATTGAGTACCATCGTCAGAGCAATTTTTGATCAATGGTGGTCCACAGAGGTCATGGTTTCCAAAGTAAGTGGATGGATCGTTAAGGGTCTGTAGCTGATTACCCGATGGAATTCTTCCAGACAGGTTGTTGTTCGATAAATTCAGGTAACTGAGATAGTTTAAAGAGGAAATGCTCGGAGGAATGGTACCGGACAGTTGATTCATCGACAAGTCGAGCGATTCTAACCAAATCAAATCACCAATTAGCCCAGGAATGTTTCCGGTCAGTCGATTTCTCGACAGGTTCAAGAAAACCAATCCATGAAGGGTTGCTATCTCATCGGGGATCTCAAAGGTAAGATGGTTGTCCGAAAGATCATTACCCACCACAAGTGAAAGTGACTTCTCAAATATGCGCGTCCGATTTTTCATTGTTACCGCAACACTATCCATATAGCGCCGTGAGCTGGAGATGGAAGAATGATCCATACTCTCGATGACAGTTTCTCGTGTTGACATCGCAGTGAGATAATGGAAACCCCTTGGTATGCTGCCAGTGAGATTATTTTTTGCAAGGTCCAGGAGTTGAAGGGAAGCAAGCCGCGTCAACTGTTGAGGAATTCTACCACTGAACATGTTTGATCGTAGTCGAAGAATCCTCAGCATTGTTAATCTCTCACCCACCCATTCGGGAATATTGCCACTGAGTCTATTATCCCCGAGGTCTAAAACAATAAGGTTCTTGCAATTTTGGAGGAACGAAGGGAGTTCTCCCCTGAAATTGTTGCCTTCCAAGTGTAATGATTGCAGGAACACCATAGAGCCCACGGAACTTGGAATCTCTCCCGAGAGATAATTGTCGGCCACATTGAATACTTCGATACTGTTAGCAGCCGGCAACCGAGGTAGACTGCCATTGAAATGGTTGTCATCCGCAGTAAAGAATCTAAGGGAACTCCCAGTAAAAAGAGCAGGCGGCAGTTCACCTGAGAAGCTATTGTTTGAAAAGCTTACGGTGACCAAGTTCCCATTCTTGCCGAGATCCTTGGGGACCGTCCCCGTCAAATTGTTGGTGAAGACTTGAAAAGTCTGGAGATTTCTAAGCTGAGAAATGGTGCTTGGCAACTCCCCTTCTAATAGATTTGTGTTGACATCAAAATTGATCAAAGATGTCATGTTTCCGACCTCTGCTGGAATTCTGCCGTTGAGGTTGTTGAAGAACATGCCTAATGATGTGAGGTTAGTGAGCCACCCAATCTCAGCTGGAATCTGGCCGGAAAGCGAATTGTACGACAAATCCAATTCTTTCAAGTTGATCAGACTCCCAATAACCGGCGGAATTGAACCTGAAAAGTTGTTGTTGAAGAGGTAGAGGTACTCCAACTCCGTCGCGAATCCAATCTCAGCAGGAATCTTTCCAGAGAACAAATTCTGCTGCACTTGAAACGAAACTAGCCCAGGCCAGTTCCTGAAAAGCTCTCTCGATATCTCACCGGAGAGCGAGTTGTTCGTGATACCAAACTCCCGCATCCTAGTCAAATTCGAGAAAGACTGAGGCAATTCGCCGGTGAGTTGATTCATGGAGAGATCCATGTAGTTGAGATTGGTGCACGAGCCCAGCTCCATTGGGATGCTAGAGTTCAATCCGGCCAGCTTAAGGTCAATCCTTTCGAGATTTTTTAGCCGGCCTAATGAAGCAGGGATCGGCCCCCCTAACGAATTGGTGTAGAGCTCGAGTATTCGGAGGTTGGACATGGACCCAAGAAACCGAGGGATCCCCCCAGTGAACTGGTTCCATCCGAGCCGAAGATGTCTGAGATTCGGCAACTTGGTCAAGAACTCCGGAATGGGTCCTTGGAAAGAATTTGTTGACAGGTTCAGATATTCGAGATTTACTAAATTTGCCAGTTGTTCGGGTATTGGGCCTATGAGATTGTTCTGTGACAAGTCTAGGTATGTCAAGTTAGTACAGTTCAGGATAAATGGCGGGAATTGGAGAGTCAGGGAGTTGAGGAACAGGGAGAGGTGAGTGAGTGAAGGCAACGGGGCAAATTTCGAGTAGTCGGGATTTTCCAGATAATTTGAGCCGAGATCGACATATTGTACCTTTCTGAGATTGCTGAGCTGGAACGGGATCGGCCCGACTATGTTGTTGTTGTAGAGACGGAGGTCGCGAATTTCCGCGAGGTCTCCGATTTCAGGAGGCAGATACTGATTGAAGCTGTTGCTGTTGAGATCAAGGGAAGCAAGCTTGGACGAGGCGGAGATGTTTGCAGGGATGGAGCCGGATAAGAGATTGGAGCTGAGATTGAGGAGGATGAGGTTGGGCAGTGAAGAGAAGTCGAACTCGTCGAGCGTGCCATTGAGGTTGGCATTGGCAAGGTTGATCTGCACGACGCTGCCTGCGGCGTTGCAGCCAATGCCGAACCATTTGCATGGGCTTTTTGCTGCTGCTGCTGCAGTGGGGTTGGTTAAGTCCCATGAGGTCAGTGCATCGGACTGAACCAAGCTCCGCTTCCAATTGAGGAGAGCTTCTGCTTCTGTTTCTGCACCGATTTTGCGGGAGAGGAGAGAGAAGAGGAGAAAGAGGAAGGCGACTAGTTTCATGTTGAAAAGTTTTATGTTGAGGAAGAGAGAGAACCAAAAATTGAGTATGGGTTGGAGTTATAAGGGGAATAGGAGGAAGAGAGAAAACCAAGTCAAAAGTTTTATGTTGAGGAATCAAAAATTGAGTATGAAATGGTAATGGTGATTAATATTCAAAAATGTGGACTTGGACCCAGAGAGCTCAGTGCAATAAGCTTCCTTTTCCTGTCGTGGTTGACCAGTGGACTTGGACAAAGTCAGTCTATTTTGAAACAAATTAAAAAATATAAATAAAAAAATTTATGTTACAATGCTCATTCACTTTAAAAAGAAAATTATAATTGAAAGATGTTGATTTGATGTTTGTCCTACTAAGGGCATGTTTCTTTGCGTGGATTTGGGGTAGAAAGTTGAAAATAAACCATATTCCACGTCACTTCCAACACTATTCACCGTTTTCTCTCTTCACTTTCTTCGCCTGTGGTCCTTTGCAGCGACTTCCGCTGCAATTTCTCGGCCCCCTCTTTTTCCGACGTGGCGGGGCAAAATCCTAGCTTTGAAATCGCCGGATTTTGCGGGGATTTCATCGCGATTCCTTGCCATCGGGCTCCACTCGATCTCGTCACCCCTCAACTCCCCTTACATTTCAGCGAGAGCCAACAGCAGGCTGAAAAAACCCTAGGGGCGGAGGGCTTTGCGGATCTGAGGTCGAATCTGGGTTTCGAAGGGTTCGGATCTGCCTGCTGTTCGAATCTGAGTTCGGATCTTTGTTAGGATCTGCTACAGGCATGCCAAGCTTGTGGTTTTTGGGATCCTTCAAAGCTCTATGCAAAACCCTAGGCTGTCGTTGGAGGTACCCGTCGATCTTGGTTGTCGACTATGTAGCCAGTGTCGGAGCTGCCTCGGGTGTGCCACGATTGACGGGGACAGATGAGTCGAGTGGGAGATCGTCAGGATCGGTGAGCTTCGATCTGTTTTTTCTGCGATTGCTCGACGAGGTATAATTTTTGAAGCCCTAATTTTAATATTCCATTGTTCTCTTGCTGCGATGGGTTCTTGCTATGGTCTCTTGATGTGATAGGGTGCATGCTGCTCGGGTTTCATATTTGTGGGGTTTAGACCCTTTGCAGTGCTGAATATGTAAATTTGGTAGTGTTGAGATCAAGCATGCTTTGTATTTTGCATACGAGTGGCTCGAAGCCGTCATCTGTGCAATATTGAATAATTTGCATGCGAGCGGAGTATGGATTCGATCGTTTGAAGTTACACATTCAAGCTCAGAAAATGCAACACATACATGCTCCAAATCCACGCAAAGTAACGGGCCCTTAGTGGTGCATTATTCCAAATAGCCTAATGATGTAAAATTATAAATGAATTTGGTAGGCTTGTCTTTGCAACATTCATATATGTTGGATGACTTGCTTGATGGTTCCTTTTATTACGCAATTTGTTTTTCACAGTGTTGGAGATACATATGCAATGAAAGGGATTTTGTTTGAAGTTTTAACAGTGTGTCGGTTTCAAGTTAAATTTTTAATATTTTAGTATTTTTGATATTTGTTTCACTTTGACCTTGTTAACGTGAGAACAATGGGCGATGGAAATTTTTTATGAAGTGAGATTTTTACCTTGATTTATGTCGATTGATTTCTGAGTTGAAATGGAAGGAGCAACGGGAAAGAAACCAGTTGTGAAAATGATTAAACATAAATAATGAGGGCTATGGCAATGTAGATTGCATGTGAGGTTTTCGTAATCGATAATTGTTCATTGGATTTAATGTAGAAAATGTGGCACCTGATCCATTGGATCATGTGCTTAGACACAAAAAGGTGGGAAGTACAAGCCCCCACGTGGGCTTGTACTCTTGGGGTCCCACCTTTTTGTTTCTTGCACCTGATCCAATGGATGTGGTGCCACCTGCTCTACATTAATCCCTTGTTCATTATTGAATAATTTGCCTGCGAGAGTTGTATGGATACGATATTTCGGAGTAACACATCCAAGCTAAGAAGCTGAAACACTTACAAGATCCAAATGGAGCTCCACTACAGACACCATATTTATGGTGTAGGGGGGCAATTCATAATGCTTAACGGTTGGGTTGATAGATGAATGATATGACATGTGCATTATTCCAAATAGCCCAATGATGTAAAATTATAAATGAATTTGGTAGGCTTGGCTTTGCAACATTCATAAATGCTGGATGGCTTGCTTGATGGTTCCTTTTATTACCCAGTTTGTTTTTTACAGTGTTGGATATTCATATGCAATGAAAGAGATTTTGTTTGAATTTTTTTTTACATAAAGTCGATTTCATGTTAAATTTTCATAATTTGAGTATTTTTTTATATATGTTTCATTTTGCCCTTGTTTACTTGAGTAAAATGGGTTATTTGGATTGTGTACAAATTGGGGGTTTTTTACCTTGATTTATGACAGTTGATTTCTGGGTTGAAATGGAAGGAGCAACGGCAAAGCAACTAGTTGTGAACCTGATTAAAAATATATATTAATGCTAATTTTTTGGATATGCACAATTTTAGATGAAATGGGGTTTTCATATTTTTATATGATATGGATTTAATTGATAGTGTATATAAAAGGGTTTATTTTTTGAGCTTGTCATAAATTATATAGGATACTGGATAGCGACTCGGTATCTTTTTTCCATGCCCTATTTTCTGGTAGTATTATATGGCAGTCATCACTTACACGTTAAGTTAGGTTTGATGCAAATAACGTGGGCATAGATATACAAGGAGACCATTCGGCTTGTGAGTTATGTACCTCTACCTCGGCGGCAATACTGTTTGTCATCATAGCATTACAACTTCACAAATTCGGTGGGGCCGATCCTATACCCAGAGAGCCCTCGGCTATGTGGGATCTGCATAGAGAATCCCACATGCGGAGAATTCTGTATGGGTCTGACAGTGGTTGTTTTCACTACTTACGAATGCAAAGACATGCTTTCATGAATATTGGAGCATTAATGCGACAACGTGGTCTTCTCAAGGACATTATTCATGTCTCCATAGAGGAGTGGGTGGCTATGTTCCTGCATATTGTAGGGCACAAGTCAAAGAATGGAGTCATGCAAGTGGATTTTATAAGAGGAGGGGGGACAGTTAGCCGATATGTTCATGAAGCAAGCTCCTAATAAGACGCCACCAGAGATAGTCAATAATCCTAATTGGTTCCTATTTTTTAAGGTATGTGTGATTATCTGTATATGTGTCAATATAATAAGTATCATCAAGGTGATTGCAAATTGGGTGCATTGACTACGTTGTAGGACTGAATTGGTCTCATTGATGGGACGCACATAGATACCATGCTACCAGCCAGGCTCGTACCCCGCTTTAGAGGTCGTAAATGAGTTATACAAAATGTGCTAGCTGCTGTTACTCCAAATAAAAGATTCACATACGTAAATGGCCGGATGGGAAGGATCCGCAAATGATTTTACAGTCCTGAAAGATGCATTGTCTTTCCCCCCAATGAGGCTGCGAGTGTATGAAGGTAATATGCATAATTTTACATCTAAATTATATGTATGTCTCTTAGAAAGCTTTGGGTCATAAATTGGGTTTATTTTTTCGAATGTAGGTAAATATAACCTTTGCGATGCTGGATATACTAAAATATTCGGTTTCATATCTCCATACAGGGGTGTTAGATACCATTTGAAGGACCATACTGATCGGGTTCCTCGAAACCGACGAGAGCTATTCAACCGACGTCATTCTACCTTAAGATCAAAGACCGAGTCGATATTTGGTATACTAAAGAACGAGCTTAAAATATTGACTGCCAAGCCTCACTACCCATTCAACAGTCAGGTCGATACCATACTAGCTTGCACCGTTTTGCATAATTACATCCAAATAGCAGATCCTCTTGACCTCCAACTAACTGAAGATGTTGATGGGATTGAGGAGGATGTAGAGGGTATCGATGAGCATGATGACGATGTTATGGATCTATCCCAACATATGACAGTTCATGGACAAACCGGACAACGGGACCAATGGAAAATGCACAATGAGCAGATAGCTTGGGTTATGGGTGGACTTATGTAACATAAATACTAACAGGAACACATTAGAGGATGGGCTATGAGGGTGTCGTCTTAGACTTTGCCTAATCGGGTTGAACATTTTAACCTTGTATCTTGAGTATTGCATTATGTTTGCTATGTTGCGTATGATAATTATTGCATGCTTTGGCTTATCCATTAACTGCTTTACAATTCTGAATTTTTATACCCCATGCAATATAGTATCTGATTATATGATGGTTGGATGTTTATAGCCCATGCACATCTGTGCCGCTTTACCCAAACCCTAGCTAGGGGTTGTGATGGCCACGAAGAAAGGGACCCACTAAATTTTGTATTGGGCTTCGGCCCAGTCCACACACGCACACACACACACACACACACATGAGGGATCAAATGACCCCCAAAAATAACCCCCTATCAAAAATCATATGCCCCCCATTTTTTCGGAAGATCCGAACCGTTCATCTTGATCTCCACCCTCTAAATACCTGACCCACCAATTTTGAACCCGATCCCATGTGTTTTGCCTGTTCATCCATCCGACCCAAATTTAACGGTTTTACATGAACATAACTTTTGTGAATGGTTGATGAACGGGCAAAACACATGGGATCGGGTTGAAAATTGGTGGGTCATGTATTTAGAGGGTGGAGATCAAGATAAACGGTCCGGATCTTCTGAAAAAATGGGGGTCATAGGATTTTTGATAGGGGGTTATTTTGGGGGGTTATTTTTGGGGGTCATTTGATCCCTCCTCATATATATATATATATATATATATATATATATATATATATATATATATATATATATATATATATATATATATATATATATATATATAAACCATGAAATATAAAGGGGCTTTCTGGAAATAAAGATTTAACGTTGGGGAATTTTTAATTTCACATTATTCAATGTTCTTTTCTCCTTTTGGTCCATTCAGTATCAGTGATGTATAATCAATGCCTGATGCATATTAAGTACATGTGATGTATATTAAACGCTTTGTTGTGGTTTTGTATTGGCTAGTTTGTCACCATTTTAATTTTTCTCTTATTTTCTTTCCCCTTTTAAGCAAAAATGCAGTAAGGATTATTTTGTAAATTCCGAAGACCGGAGTCACATCCCATGAAGACGGAGACCAACTTGCTATTAGATGGGGCCCACAGGGCTTCCAAGTTGTAATTTTCTCTTCCCGTCTTTTGTACTTTTGGATTGTATATGGACTCTGGACTGTACTTTTTTAATGGTGACTAGCCGATCCACACAATAAGCTAATATGTCTAACCTACATAAATTTTTATCTCAAAAGTATTTAATTCTTTCTAATATACATGCTTAGATAAAATGGCCAAGATAGCGAGTGTTGATTTCGACATCTTGAATGTTACTGGCAAAAACTACTTGAGCTGGCAACTGGACATAAAGTTCCACCTACGCTCTCATTGCCTGAGTCTCACTATCATCACTGATGACAAAGTAACAGATATAGATAAGGTGAAAGCCATCATATATATCAGACGCTACATAGATCAGACCCTGAAGACCGAGTACATAACCATGGAAGACTCGTATGAGTTGTGGACCGCACTCAATGAGCGGTATAAACATCAAAAAGATGTTATCCTCCCTCGAGCATGTTATAAATGGGAGAATCTCCGATTTTAGGACTTCAAGTCTATACTTGAGTATAACTCATTGTTGTTTAGCATCACCTCACGCCTGAAGCTGTGTGGTGAAGAAGTCATAGAGACGCACATACATAAGAAAACCTACACATCCTTCCATGAGAAAGATGCCATCATCATGCAGCAATATCGTGAACGTAAGTTCACGAAGTACTCATGGCTACTCTCATGCCTTCTAATGACTGGGCAGAATAGAGATTTCTTACTAGCCACTTATAACATACGCCATGCTGGCACTGCTCCTCTCCCAGAGGCCCACACAGTTTCTTTCCAGAAGCAGAAGAATAAGCACGAGGGCAAATTCACTAAGTGGAAACCCATGAAGAAGCAGGCCGGATGTCATCCTCAACACAACAGTAATGAGGGGAAGAATAAGTTTACATGTAGAAGGAAGAACATTGGTCAGACGTCTGCTCCTAAGAAAGACTAGAAGGATAGATGCCACAGATGTGGCATGACTGGACATCGGTCCAAGATCTGTCATACTCTACGCCACCTTCAATATTTGTATCAAGCAAGCCTGAAGTCTACTGTTGAGACAAATCTGGTGGAGAATCAAGTCCATGCTCCAACTCGGTTCATTGCCGAGGACTTTATGAATGACAGCCTCCTAGATTGATGCACTCTTTTATCTCGTTAGCACCATATATGTAGTAGAAACAAATTCTTTTTGCATTATGACTGCTTTTTTGGCATGTTTCTTTTTAGAACTCTCATGATTGAATAAAATTACAGTGTCTTACAGTAGTACATTCTTTTCTTTAGATGGACTATAAATGTCTAGTGTACAGTGCATCTACGCATATGATCCTTCGTGACAAAAGCTATTTTCACAACATTAAAATTTACGATGGCACTGTTAATACGATCTCTGGACCATTGAATATAATAGAATGACTAGGGGAAGCAAGCATATTGCTCACCAATAATACACAAATTATAATAAAAGATGCTCTATTCTGTTCTACCTCTAATAGAAATCTATTAAGTTTCAAGGACATCCGCTTGAATGGATATCACTTAGAAACAATCGACATCAATAATAAGAAATACTTGTATGTAACGACTCAAAAAGATGGTGTCAAAACCATCGTTGAGCGCTTTAAAGGACTCCTGTCGAGTCTTTATCATTCAAAAATTCGAGCAAGGTAAGCTAATCTAACGGAGCACCAGAAGTGTGCAAAAACACCCGAGTTCATACTTTGGCATAATCGACTTGGTCACCCTGGATCGGTAATGATGCACCGCATCATACCGCAATCATGTGGATACAATTTGAAGAACATGAAGATAATTCAAAGGGTGAATTTCCATGTACTCCTTGTTACAATGGAAAATTAATCATGAGACTATCCTCACTTAAAGTGGACTTGTAGTCTCCTATCTTCCTTGAGAGAATACATGGTGACATTTGTGGCTCCATTCACTCCCCAAGTGGCCCGTGTCGTTACTTTATGGTCATGATAGACGCATCTTCAAAATGGTCATTTGTGCACCTATTGTGCACCTGCAACTTAACTTTTCCAAAACATCTGACACAAATAATTAAGTTGCGGACACATTTTCCAGACAACCATATTAAGAAAATCTGTTTGGATAATGCTGGGAAATTCACATTACTAGTCTTTCAAGACTACTGCCAATCAACTGGCATTTAAGTTGAATATCTTGTAGCTCATGTTCACACCCAAAACAGTTTGGCAGAGTCTTTTATAAAGAGCCTCCAATGGATTGCTCGTCCATTATTGATGCAATTTCGGTTGCCTATGACTGCATGTGGACATGCAATTTTGCATATTGAATCGTTAATAAGGATAAGACCATCTGGAGGTCAAATATATTCCCTAATGCAACTTGCATATGGAGCACCATCAAATATATCTCATTTGAGGGTATTTGGTTACGTAGTCTATATCCTTATAACACCACCACAAAGGAAAAAAATGGGTCACCAGTGTTGTCTAAGTATTTAAGTAGGGTTTGACGCACCTTCGAGACCATCTGGAGGTCAAATATATTGTCCAATGCAACTTGCATATGGAGCACCATCAAATATCTCTCATTTGAGGGTATTTGGTTACGCATTCTATATCCCTATAGCACCACCACAAAGGGAAAAAATGGGTCATCAGTGTCGTCTATGTATTTATGTAGGGTTTGACGCACCTTCAATAATTAGATACCTGAAAATGCTAATATGTGATGCCTTTAAGGCACGTCTTGAAGACTGTGAGTTTGACGAAAATAATTTTCCCATACTAGGCTTAAATTCTATGAAGGCTGAAGCTTTAGAGACCATTTCATGGGACACCAAGACCTTGTCCCACTTTGATCAGTGTACTAATCAATGTGATGATGAGATCCTGAATATCCTTTACATAAAGAACACAGTTCACCTACTATCAGACAAATTTATTGACAACCAGAAGATTATTAGATCACATGTACCTGCTGCTAACACGCCAGCTAGGATAGACATACCCGAAGATGGATGCAATCCACCAGCAGCAGAAGTGGTTGTACCTCAATTAAAGAGATGACGACCACCAGGCTCTACGGATAAATTTCCTCGAAAGAGAAAAACTCCTGGAGAAAATAAGAAGAGAAAAACTCCTGGAGAAAATAAGACGATACCGCTGGTAGGCCCAAAATAGTGCTTCTCTCAAGCGCAAGAGTCCGTACAAGTAATATAATCTGGGAGTTCAGATGTCGAATTCTCGGGAGGAAATCTGTTGCAACCACAGCTCAAATCAAATAGAAATCCGACGAAAAGAAACTAACCACTTCAATAATGATGGTGATGATGGTGTGAAAGTGCGTGATGGTGATGTGCGAACAATACGAACAAAGAAGAGTCGTGTATGAAAGTATCGACGAAAAGTATGCACATGGTATGGGTTCGGTAGGATCAATAATTCGTATTAACTTGTTTGACGAATATAACACAATGAATTCTCTTTTTGAGAGCAATTCACCGGAAAATACTCAATATAACTCAATGAATTCTCCTTTTGGGAGCAATTCATCGGATGATGCCCTTTTGGGGGTTAAAGCACAATATGAATAAAATCGTTGCTAAAGTTATAATCTTACAACTACGGTATAAAACTCTCTTTTGGAGAGATCAAAGCTCACCCTTTTGGGGCGATCATCAACTCAATCACTTCTTTTGGAAGATGAAAAAGAGGATTTAATAACGAAGTTCACAACTTTAGCGACGTTATCGATTAAGCACAATGATATTCAACCAAACGAATACGATTCACATCCCCTAACTACGCCATACCATGCACACTAAGAATTAGCTACTCATAATGCAAGAAAAATCAAAGTTCATATCAAAATACTTCATTCTAATAGCCAAATACAATAGAAAAGCTTCAAATACGGGGTATAAGTTTAAGAATTCATCATAAAATCTCCAATATAGACACCAAAACTCTCTGAAAATAAGAAGAATGGCCTCTGGAATTTTACAGAATTTTTCCC
Source organism: Scilla litardierei (assembly GCA_030789695.1). NCBI lineage: Eukaryota > Viridiplantae > Streptophyta > Magnoliopsida > Asparagales > Asparagaceae > Scilla > Scilla litardierei. The sequence continues at coordinate 6,567,779 of CM061138.1, read as the reverse complement.
TGGCGAAATACGGCTCCTAGAGCCTCCAATACACCCAGAATACGCCAGTATACGGCCAAAAACCCTAAGAATACCTTTTATAAGAACATTGCAGGGTTTAAGGGCTTATTGGGTTCAAAACCGCACCCAAAAACAACTTAAAATCTGATCCGCCGTCGCATCAAACACAGGCCGTTGATCTAGTGCGGGATCGCACCTTCGCTCGACACGTGGCTCCGCATGTAGCTCCTTCGCCCGCATTCAGACGCCCGCTCGGATTCAATATGGACGGTCGGATCAAGATCGTGCGGCTCAGAGAAGGCCACGTCTCCGCAAGAATCGTCTGTGCTTCATTCGCTTCGGAATCAAATCGACCGTTGGATCTTAATCCAACGGTCTCGATCGCCAGCCTCTGAGTCCGATGCGGGGTCTTTCTCCACCCTTAGATGACAGATGGACGTCCTCGATGATGCCGCGTCGCCTCTTGGTTTCGCACTCATTTGGACCGTTGGATTCAAATCCAACGTATCTCAGTGTGCCACGTCGCCCAACCGTTGATCTGCACTTCGAGTTCGAGCGGGAGAGTTATGGGCTGTTCGATCGAAATCGAACGGAAGAGTATTTTCCGTGTCGCCCCCTTGATCACGATCGTCGGATTGAGTGGGAGCGGCTAGGATGATGCCACGTGTTACGTATTTCCGTGTATTTTCGTATTTTCGTGCGTATTTCTCCTTTTAAATAGTATTCTGCATTCAAAAAATCATAGAAATTAGCACAGATCTCAGAAAAATACAAATACATAGTCGTTGGAATCGTGAGATCGAGACCAAGCTAGGAAAAATATAAAAAGTGCAGAAATACTTCATTAATTCCTGTTTTGTGCTCAAATAAAGTGATTTCTCTAATAAATAATTGTGTACAAAATATGTATGTATAAGAGAACAATGTAGCATCACATAAGCACAAAATAGGGCTAAATGGGGGGTTAAATATGTAATATTGAACCCGAATCACACCCCCCAACTAGCGATTTGCTAGTCTCTAGCAAAAAGAGCGATTAATTCGGATGATTAATAAAACAATAAATTCCATCAATTGCTTATGGTCTGGCTCAATAATACGCTTTCCAACATGATCTAAACTATCAATATATACCATCCATGAACAAAATCAATCACATGATATTTTCTCTAATTTGATTTGAATAAATAACATGCAAGCATCGTTTTGCGCAAGCGAAAGTATAACACGTCGTTTTCCTCTAGTTTTCTTGTTTCCAAGGAATTGGCATTTCACAAAGATCGTTCAAGTCATGGGCATTGAGGTTGCTTAGTTTATTCGCCACTTCTTTTCTTTTATTAGTTTTGCGTAACGCGCATCAAGCAACATTCGCAGAAAAATGTATAACTTAGATCGCTCCATCAAATGAGTGAGTTTCCGGTCAATGGCTCCCAAATCAGACGATAATATGGCATTAGGCCAAAAAGGACCCCTTGGACTGTACTACTCGAGCCAACCAAGTTATTTACTAGTGACATACTTATTCATTCATTTTTCTTCATTCATTTCATTTCTTTTCTTTTCTTTCTTTTTTTTGTAAGCAACTCAATACCCACTCTTCGAACAAAACATTAATAACAAAGGCCAAATTCCTCTTCAACTTGAAGACTTTTCTAATAAATCGTGTATACTTAAGCTTTTTCATCACATTAGCATGCATGAAATAAATTCAAACTATTTCGAGATATTAATCAAGGCAATTGAATTTTTTTATGAATAGCATATTAACGGTAATTCCATGAAGGAAAAATAATTAAATCAAGCCATAAACAATTTTTAGAACTCAATTAATGCGTAATCATCCGTATTTGTGGCATATGAAGGAGTTTTAAATGATGAGACATGGTGATTTATTCTTCTCAAAAAAAAATCCTAAGGCCTCATACACACACCCCCCAACTAAAGATGGACATTGTCCTCAATGTCGAAAGGGGTACGAGTTTATTCAAGCAGGCATCCTAGAAAGCATTTGAAAACTACACTACTGGAAAGAACACACAGTGGTCAAATGGTGGATCCCAAATCTTTGATGGTGGAGGAAGTTGTTCAATTTGCTCCTTGCGCTCCTCGGCGAGTAATCTTCCTCTAATGACTAAACTGGATCCCAGCAACGTAACTCCCAGCATCTCTATAAGATGTTCACCTGTAACCTACAAGAGATGAGTCACGTCAATCCGTTTCAGTCTAAGATTTTTCTCAATAAAAGTATTCCAAATGTAGTCATCAAAATAAGGGAAATAAATTAAAGCGAGTTGACGACTACTCCCTGAAAGATATGCACTACTCTCGGTATGATGCTCGATCGTTGGGGAGAGGGATAAATGATTTTGGGATAAAACTGGAGGAGGGCATGGTTCTGACTCCATGGCGATAATCTCAAAACCCTTGTCCCTAGCTGTCTCCTCCTCTCGTTCATCCAAAATTGCTAGCTCGTCCTCTCTTTTGCACACACTTTCTGCCATGTAGATATTTTTATTCATGTCCTCAACGTGGCATGGCTTGCTCGATTTTCCTGCCATAGAAGATAAACTCGTATTAGATTCTTGAAGTTGAATTTCAAAAGAATTATTTTCTTCTAAGCAAGTGGCAATCAGAGTAATATTTTCAAAGGATTTCTGAATCTGCCGACTCCGAGCAAGGAAATTCTCTTGGAATTGATGGGATGTAGCCTCATGTGTATGAATAATCAAGTAAACTTCCTCTTTCAAGGATTGCAAAGGTACATCTACGCTTTGCTCCCCTTGATCGAGGCACGAAGGCTCCGTTGAATCGCACTCTGAAGTCTCTTCCATTGTTTCTTCATTTTCTTGCAGAGACTCCATGTATTCCCACGCCTCTGTCGGCGTCATGCCTCCCAATAATTCCTGCAGATGTGGTCGTAGTCCATCTAGGAAGGACGTCATAAGCTCTTCATTTGTGTACCCATGCTGCGGATAGCTCGATACTATGTTTGTGAACCTCCTCCAGGCCTGAAAGAAAGTTTCACAATCAGTCTGATTAAAATAAACGATTTTGAGCTTCTCCATCCTATGTTTGTGTGTGTTAGCATACCTTGCATCATACAGATTGTTTGTGCAATAGAAATTCATATACTCCATTTTTTTTAAAAAAAACAAAAGTTTATGTACAATGAAATTAAACAAAAATTTATATACAGTAAAGTGGAAAGATCTCACCGAAGGTCCTCTAAATGAAATAAACTGTGGTAACAAACCATTCCTCCCCGGCAACGGCGCCAAAAACTTGGTAGGCCCAAAATAGTGCTTCTCTCAAGCGCAAGAGTCCGTACAAGTAATATAATCTGGGAGTCCAGATGTCGAATCCTCGGGAGGAAATCTGTTGCAACCACAGCTCAAATCAAATAGAAATCCGACGAAAAGAAACTAACCACGTCAATAATGATGGTGATGATGGTGTGAAAGTGCGTGATGGTGATGTGCGAACAATACGAACAAAGAAGAGTCGTGTATGAAAGTATCGACGAAAAGTATGCACATGGTATGGGTTCGGTAGGATCAATAATTCGTATTAACTTGGTTGACGAATATAACACAATGAATTCTCTTTTTGAGAGCAATTCACCGGAAAATACTCAATATAACTCAATGAATTCTCCTTTTGGGAGCAATTCATCAGAGGATACCCTTTTGGGGGTTAAAGCACAATATGAATAAAATCGTTGCTAAAGTTATAATCTTACAACTACGGTATGAAACTCTCTTTTGGAGAGATCAAAGCTCACCCTTTTGGGGCGATCATAGGAATGGTAATATTGCGGGGCGGGATGGGTATTTAACTACCCAAGCTTGTCCAGATCCATCTACAGGCCAGGGCGGGGCGGGTCGCGGGCCGGGCCGGGCCGGGTACTTTCTTACCAAAACCGGGTCGGGTCGGGCCGGTCGGGTCAGGTCATTACTGCTATCCATATGAATCTCAAATAAAAATTTTATTTATGAATTGGGAGAATTTTGATTTATTTGATAATTTGGAATCGGGAATTGGCCCAATTGGGAGAACAGTGGAATAGAGTATGAGTTATGGGTTATTCGCTGACTGTATGGTCCGCATCAAAATAGTAAGGTTTTTTAGAACCTCTATAGTTTATAGGGGCGGGCCGGGGCGGGCCGGGCCGCATACAAAGCCCAAGCTTGCCCCCGGCCCGGCTGCGGGCCGGGTCGGGCCGGGTCAAAACCGGGTCGGGCCTGGTCGGGCCATTACTGCCATCCCTAAGCGATCATCAACTCAATCACTTCTTTTGGAAGATGAAAAAGAGGATTTAATAACGAAGTTCACAACTTTAGCGACGTTATCGATTAAGCACAATGATATTCAACCAAACGAATACGATTCACATCCCCTAACTACGCCATACCATGCACAATAAGAATTAGCTACTCATAATGCAAGAAAAATCAAAGTTCATATCAAAATACTTCATTCTAATAGCCAAATACAATAGAAAAGCTTCAAATACGGGGTATAAGTTTAAGAATTCATCACCAAATCTCCAATATAGACACCAAAACTCTCTGAAAATAAGAAGAATGGCCTCTGGAATTTTACAGAATTTTTCCCTGGCGAAATACGGCTCCTAGAGCCTCCAATACACCCAGAATACGCCAGTATACGGCCAAAAACCCTAAGAATACCTTTTATAAGAACATTGCGGGTTTTAAGGGCTTATTGGGTTCAAAACCGCACCCAAAAACAACTTAAAACCCGATCCGCCGCCGCATCAAACACATGCCGTTGATCTAGTGCGGGATCGCACCTTCGCTCGACACGTGGCTCCGCATGTTGCTCCTTCGCCTGCATTCAGACGCCCGCTCGGATTCAATATGGACAGTCGGATCAAGATCGTGCGGCTCAGAGAAGGCCACGTCTCCGCAAGAATCGTCTGCGCTTCATTCGCTTCGGAATCAAATCAACCGTTGGATCTTAATCCAACGGTCTCAATCGCCAGCCTCTGAGTCCGATGCGGGGTCTTTCTCCACCGTTAGATGACAGATGGACGTCCTCGATGATGCCGCGTCGCCTCTTGGTTTTGCACTCATTTGGACCGTTGGATTCGAATCCAACGTATCTCAGCGTGCCACGTCGCCCAACCGTTGATCTGCACTTCGAGTTCGAGCCGGAGAGTTATGGGCCGTTCGATCGAAATCGAACGGAAGAGTATTTTCCGTGTCGCCCCCTTGATCACGATCGTCGGATTGAGCGGGAGCGGCTAGGATGATGCCACGTGTCACGTATTTCCGCGTATTTTCGTATTTTCGTGCGTATTTCTCCTTTTAAATAGTATGCTGCATTCAAAAAATCATAGAAATTAGCACAGATCTCAGAAAAATACAAATAAATAGTCGTTGGAATCGTGAGATCGAGACCAATCTAGGAAAAATATAAAAAGTGTAGAAATACTTCATTAATTCCTGTTTTGTGCTCAAATAAAGTGATTTCTCTAATAAATAATTGTGTACAAAATACGTATGTATAAAAGAACAATGTAGTATCACATGATCACAAAATAGGGCTAAATGGGGGGTTAAATATGTAATATTGAACCCGAATCAACCGCAACCAGATGCTGATCTCAGCCCAACAACCTCTCCCCTCCTGCATTCCCCAGAAGAGGAAAATATATGAGAAATATCACTAAACCATGTATGTACTAGAGAGGTATTAGACAGAAAAAGCATTGGTCTCGACGATAACTTTGCGTTTCAATATTGCTACTCACATTGCTGAATGTGACGATGATATCGATATACTCTCTAGCTGAATGTAAAAATAGATATAAGTGGCCAAAATAGAACGAGAGGCAATAAGAGTAGAGCTGGACTCACTCTTGAAACGTAAAGTATTTGGACCAGTAGTTCCAACATCAAAATGTGTAAAACTTGTGTGATACAAATGTGTATTCGTTTGAAAAAGAAATGAAAATAATCAGGTCGTACGCTACAAAGCACATCTTGTAACTCAAGGGTTTTCCCAGCGACCGGTGGTAGATTATGAAGAAATATTTTCCCCGGTTATGGATGCAATCACTTTTCGATTTATCATAAGTTTAACAGCTAAGGAAGGCTTATATATGCAGCTCATGGACGTTGTGACCTCATATCTATACAATAATATAGATAAGATATCTATATGAAACTTCTTGATGGCTTTAAACTGCCAACAGAGATAAAAGATTGACCTCTGGACGTCTACTTTGTTAAGCTTCAAAAATCATTATATGGTCTAAAACAATCGGAAAGAATGTGGTATAACAGACACAATGAATTCATTATACAACAAGAATTCACCGATAACGAAGTCTGCCCTTGCATCTTCATAAGAGCAAATGGAATATGATTTGTTATAATAACCGTCTATGTTGACGATCTAAATCTCATCGGATCTCTTGAAGAGATATCTTAGATATCTGAAAGCCTAACAAAAACTTTTGAAATGAAAGACATACGCAAAACAAATTATTGTATTGGATTACAGATAGAACAACTCAGCGGTGGGATCCTATTACATCAATCCATTTACACATGGAAATTGCTGACAGATTTTCAAATGGACAAATGTCATCCGTTAAGTACACCAATGGTTGTTAGATCTTTGGATGTACATAAAAACCCCCTCCGTCCGCTGGAAGAGGGGGAAGAAATACTTGGTCGTGAAGTACCTTACATAAGTGTCATCAGAGCACTTCTTTATATGTCAAACTGCACGCATACCAATATAGCATTCACAAAAAACTACTAGCCAAATACAATGCAACGCCCACAAAGCGCTACTGGACCAGAGGTAAGCAGCTTCTGCGCTACCTCCAAGGGTCAATTGATCTGGGACTATATTACCAGAAAGGTGTATCCTCCACTTTGATGAGTTTTGCAGATGCAGGTTACAGATTCGATCCCCACACAAAAAGTCACAGAATGAGTTCTTGTCCACTTACGGATGTACGGCCATCTCATAGAAATTTGTGAAGCAGACCACAACAACAACCTCATCCAATCCATCTGAGCTCCTGGCGATACATGAATCTAGCAGAGAATGTTTCTGGCTACGATCAGTTATACACCACATCATTGTGACGACCGGCCTGAAGACTAGTGACCTTGAACCAACGACTATGTTTGAAGACAATGCAGCCTGCATAGCTCAACTACGAGTTGATTACATCAAGGGTGACAGGACGAAGCACAAATCTCCCAAGCTCTTCTGGACGCACGAACTACAAGAGAAGAAATATATCGACGTACATCAAATTCAGGCATGTAACAACTTAGCCGACCTGTTTACTAAAGCACTACCACGATGTACTTTTAGAAAACCTGTAAATGGGATTGGGATGAGACGACTGAGAGATCTACAAAACTGAAACTTGTACATAACAGTAACAGTTAAATGTAAAGTTGTACTCTTTTCCCTTAGTTAGCGGTTTTTCCCATCGGGTTTTTCATAGCCAAACGTTTTAATGAGGCAACCACATTAGCTCTGGATCTAGGAGTATCCACCCCTAATGATTTCCACAGATCATACGAAGTTAAAGAAACGTGTACTCTTTTTCAGTAGTTATTGGTTTTCCCATTGGGTTTTTCTATAACCAAAGGTTTTAACGAGGCAAATCTTCCTAACTTAGGATCCAGAAGTATCCAAACACTTTGATACTCATAAGCACAGTGAATCCTGAAGTATTCATATGTCAAGTTTACTATGATGGATGGACAATGAGAAGTGATATGAATGCGCTTATGTAGGTATATGTATCCACCACCATGTAAACCTAGTACTATAAATACAATGCTATGGACTCCCGTAGCATCCATCCGTCCAACAATAAGAAACTAATATTAATTTATAATAATCGTTAGGCGTTTTTTTGGCTCATCGGAAAGCAGGAAACTGTGTCCGAAGGCCGGATGTCAGCTCGACGCAAGAGCTCGGGGAGCCACTACACTAGCTACACTAACGGAGAGGAGGAAAATTACACATATGGAGAGGGATACGAGGTTTCGAACCCAGAACCTCACACTTGAGTAGGGATGAGAATGTGCATGCCCAAAGCCTGTTTGAGCTTCCAATTGGACATGCCACATCATCATCCCTACAAATCCTAGACAATTTGTAAAGGATTTATAGGGATGATGATGTGGTATGTCCAATTAGAAGCCCAAACAGCCTTTCGTCATGCCTATTCTCGTCCCTACACTTGAGGTCGCGGGTTCTCAACGGTGCCAATACGCCAAGGTCGCTTGGCATCGTTAAGCGTTTCAATTTAAGACAAAATACATAGGGATTAGGGGGATAAATGCAAATTCATCGCCCCCAATTCCATCACCATATATTTATACCCCCGACCCACGCTGGAGCCATCTAGTCCTTCTAAAATCCCTGCGCGCCTGGAAAAAGTGAAAAGAGAGAGAAGTAATACCAGAATCAATGGCGGAGGCGGAGGCGGAGGTCGAATCAGCAAGCGCACCGTTTCAGGAGACCGAACAGCTGGCCGCGGCAGCGGCGGCTAACCGGGGCCCTCACAAGCTGGAGAGGAAGTGGACATTCTGGTTCGATAACCAGTCCAAGCCCAAGCAGGGCGCTGCGTGGGGCACGAGTCTGAGGAAAATTTACACCTTCGACACCGTCGAGGAGTTCTGGTGGTAAGATAACCATAACCCTAATTTGTTCGCCCCGCAAAAACCACTAATTTCCAATCGTATTCCGAATTTTTGTGTTTTTTGGACCTAGATCTGAATTTTAAGGAATCGAACGAGATTTGACGCTGATAGTTTTGTCTCTGTATTTGTGTTTATTTAATTTGTTTTATTTTATTGATTATATGATTGATCTTTAAGCGGGGTAATATAGAGTTCTGTTATTTGGTTGCAATTAATTGAAGCAAATCTATATTACAATTGAGGACAGATTTTGAATTTGTCCTATGTGGCAATGTCACATCAAGTTTTGGAGGGAAATTTTTGGGTTGAAGAGAAATTTGTTGGGAGAACACAAAAGCTTTTTTTTTTTGAAATTGGCACCATCAGCACTTAATATCTTTCATTCAAAAATGATCCAAAAAATGAAACCCAAAAAAACACACACAAAAATGAAACCCAAAAGTGGACATCGCCTGAACTTTATTTTGTCTGACCCAAAAAAATTGAAACCCAAAAAAACACAGGGAATGTGCATTCAAAGAGGCGGGCTGAGCTTTTTGGCAGTTCGTTTCAATTAACCCCTCAAGCAGAGGTCTGACCAAACCATTCGCGCCGAAGGCGCCCGCGCCATTTTTATACGCTCGCGTCGAAGGCGCCCGTGCCATTTTTATACGCTAATTTGTTGTTCTGCGCCGAAGGCGTCCGCACCGAATTTATTGTTCCTCACCGAAGGCGGCCGTGCCTCTAAATTTTTTACGCTATTTTGTAGTTCATTTAAATTTTGGCTGTAGAAATATTTTTTTGGGGACAAAGATTTCGCGGGAAAAATATTAAATGCACCGTGCCTGCGGGTACGGGTTATGACTAGTACTAGTATAATATGGACAGTTGGCAGAGAATGACTATCTCATTGATTATAATAACGTAAACTCTATTCAATGAGCCAAACTATGCGCTTGATGGTATCTTGCTGAAGTTATCGTTCATATGAGTTAGCTTCCTGCAATATGAGCACTGCATGGCAACATTTGACAGCTTATGCTAGTAAATGTAACGCATGTGATGTTACATTACGGTAATTGATACATATCTATGAAGTGTACTCTTGTGCTAAAAACCCTGGGATATGAGATTTATGGTACCTGGAAGCGTCCTATGGGTATGGTTCGTTGCACTTTGAAGAAAGATAATTTTGAAAATTATTTTTTAAAGAAAAGAATTATTGATAACCTTTTGAAATGTTATTTAGGGCAAATTTTTTTTTTGTTACAAAAATTTTGTGTTCCCCTTAGAGTACTAACCTTTTTAGTCATGACTCATGAGTTGGGAAGAACTGAAACTTCAATCATCAAGCCGTGTCGTATCAGATACGTGTTAGACACACATATTGAACACAATACTTCTATTTTTAGTATATATTTTTAGAATTTGATTAAGTATCTCCGTGTCGTGTTGTGTCATCCCTGGATCACCGTGGTTGTGTCCGTGCAACATAGTTCATGAGGGTTGCATCCTTGACCCATTTAACTAGTATGCATGTGAGGTTTGACCAACAACAGACTTCAAGTGGAGAGCTTATTAGCTCCACCGAGATATTTCCATATTGGGGCTGAATTGAATCACTGGTTGATGATTAAGTCTAGATGTGTTATTTGGTTAACAATTCACAGTTGAGTTTCTGGTTCTGGCTGTCTAGATTCAGAAGATGTGGTGATGCAATAAAACCATTCTCTGCCAATATATTGGTACTTGTCTATTGATATATTGGTACTTATCTATATTGATTTTTTTGCTGTTTTAACAGAAATACCACTAAGTTCCATTGGATAGATACAATTCTTTCATTTGATGGCTTTACTTTAATGGCTGTTTGTTTATCTGTGAGATGGCGGTGAAAAGTTTTGAAAGAAATTGAAAGAAAATTTCATGTGCAGATCAGTGAAGCTTTCGTGCTCTTCTATAGTTTTCCTTCTCTCTTGAGAGGAAACCGAGTTTCTAGATATACTTTTATGGCATGTCCTCATTCGTTCACCCAAAAGAGAATGGAAAAGTTTTTCAAGTGGTGTAGAACAACCAAACAACCTTGTTCCCTCATTATAACCAAGAAGAGTTTCCCAGCTAGCGTTCTTCTGCCCTAACTTGCATCCATCGACCTCTAGATGGGATTTATTGTGCTAATCTGTTATGACAAATTTTTATCTGAATCTATTTGTCGTGGTGCACATCTACTGAAGCACTCCAATGCTTATTATGGAGCATGTGACTAGATTGCATCATTCTTCTGGACTGACTTAGATCTTTCTTGCTTCATCATGTGGAGTTTCACATAGTCACCTTATGTCCAGTTTTAAATGGGCGAGCATTCACGGATATTCCATTATGCATAAGATAATGAGCTCATCTTCCCCTATGTTACTTCTGTTTGTCTGATTGTTTTGTTAGTTCTATTTGCTAGATCAAGTAGCCTCTGACACCACATCTGGCTGATTTGTTGAACTTTGTGATTTTCTTGCATCATTTTTATTAATGAGGTCCCTTGTTGCATTATCTTCATTGCCCCATTATGTTCTAACTGTTAAGATAGTCTAAGGTAGCCAATCTTGATGCATGAAGATTGTCCCTATTGATCTAAACTGCGTTCTTTAGAATGGAGCCAAAATAAGCTATCAATATTCATCTATCACTGGGCAAGGACTCATGAAGTCTTCATCCATACTTGTCCCATTTAACTTGTGGGCCAGCAGTGCTTGACCAACATCAAACTGCAAGCATAAAGCTTGTATGGTCCTTTTTTATTTTTGTGTGCGAGGGTTGTGTTAGATTTTGCTGGTTGAAAATTTGGTCACATTATGCATTTTATGATACGATTACATCAAGATGAGATCCTGGCTCTAATTTTATGGGGTCTTGATTTAGAAAATGTGGCAGTGCAACAACTAAAATATGGCTTAATTGGTTTTCTAGTGTTTATCAATATTGATTATTATTCTACTTTAGTCTTTACCGCTAGCAGAAATACTGCAAAGACCCATAAGATGATACAATTATATTTTTTGGATGGCATACCATTTACTCCGTGCTGGGGTTTGTTGTAATTATTTGTTTCGACGATTTTGTACTACAGCCGATTCATTGGTTTCACATCTACTCCAGCACTTCAAAGTTCATAGCTTTTATGGTGCATATGACTCCCTGCAATGAGTAATAGTTGGCGGCATTCGTTGTTCGCGGCTTTTGATACAAAGTGTAATATTTGATATGATATAATTCTTTATAGTAATTGTTTCATATATATGAAGTGTACTGTTTGTGATACAAATCCTATGCAAAGCAATATATATATGATACATCAAAATGTCCTATATGTAAAATTTGTTTATTTAAAATGCTTTCAAGAAAGATCAGTTTGATTTTTATTAAAAACAAATTATTGATAATCTTTTGAAATGTTATTTAGAAAACACAATTGTCTAAATGTTGCAAAATTCTGTTTCCCCCCTACAGTAATGACCCTGTGAGTTAGGACTCATGAGGGTTTCATCCTTTCTTTACCCGTTTAAATAGCCATGCTTGGACTTCAAGTTGTTGTTTTGCTCCACTTACATATTTCCATGTTGGGTCTGAGTTGAATTTATTGGTCACAAATCAAGTCAGAATGAGCAATATTTGGTTAACAATTCAAATATGAGATTTTGGCTCCGGCTGTCTGGATTAAGAAAATGTGGGCACACAACACCTATAATACATCCTCTTTCTGCCAAAACTATCGAGATATTTATCTTTATTGATTATTATACTGTTTTATCAGAAATACTATAGAATTCCATGAGATAACAATTTGTGCATGGACCCACTTTTTAAGATTCACATCCACTTAAGCATTCCAATGCTTACTATGGCGCACATGCGACTGGGGTTGCATCATCTTGTCATGTATGCCGTTTTGATCTTTTGCTTCATGTCGTTTCGTTCAGTCGCATTATAGCTTTTATTTATTTATTATATTTTATATGGGAGTGTCTCTCAAATATTCCATTTTTCTGCATATAAGGTGTATAATAAGTTCTGTTGTGCTGCTGCTGCTCCTCTTAATATTTGACCAGTTCTATTTTCTAGATGCGGTAGCTTCCAATGTCACACTGGGCCAATTTGTTAAACTCTGTGGTCATCTCACAGTTTTTTGAGCAGGAGATCCCTTAATTGCATTATTCTCATTTCTGCAGTATATGCTAAGCTGCATGATTGTGTTGCATAAAGATAATCCTTTTTCTCCCATATATTTTCTTTGGAATGGAACCAAAAATAAGCAATCAAGGTTCCGCTGTTTTTGGACCAGGACAGGGTTGAATCCATAATGACCCTTGAACTAGTGCGGCAGCAGTGTGCTTGACTTGCACCGTACTGCAAGCAGAAAGCTTGTTAGCTCCATTTACATATATCTGTGTTGGGGCGGAGTCAAATTTACTGTTAGGAAATTTGGTCACAATACGTATTATGTGCTAACTGATCCAAAGTTGAGCTCCATTCACAGGTTGTCTTCATTTAGAAAATGTGGCAACACAACAACTAAACTATAGCTTCTCTGGTATTCCAGTGCCTGAGTATCGATTAGTATGATTTGTTACCACTACCAGAAATATGGCAAAGGTCCATAAGATAATGAAATATTTTGTCTATGGCGTTACTGTAATTTGCATCTACTGTCAACCCAGGGATTTGTCGTAATTATATGATTGGGTAATTTTGTGCCTCGATGTCCTTGCTAGGTTTCATAACTACGTCAGCATTTGCTGATTTTATGGTGCATACGACGTGCTTGCAGCATATTTTATGAATGCGCTTTGACCTGGTTTACTCCGTCACATCATAGCATGTTGTTTTAACTGAAATGATTCCATCTTTCTTCATCTCCGATAGACAAGAAGCCGAGTTTCCCTTGCCGTGTGCTGTTTTTGTTTATTTCTGTTCGATATATGGTGGTAGCTTCTGAATCCATATCAGGCTGTGTTGGTTGTATTTGTAATGCCCTGCTAAGCTACTGCACAAGTACTAGAGGGGGGGGGGGGGGGTGAATAGTACTTTAAAATAATTAAGTGGCTAATTCCTAATTACTTGCAAACTCTACCAAACAATGCGGAAAATGCGGAAATGTAAATGTTAGACAACAAAGAAACAATCGCAAACAACGATATTACTGGGTTCGGATCCACCCAAGTCTCCCCGACTTGTTCCCGGGGATCCCACGTCCCAACCACCCGGATCCCCTCCGGATACTCAAGTTAGAAACCCTAACTCAAGATTTCCACTATGAAATACTTGTGAAAAACCTTCACAAGTCAAATCATACACAAAGTAATTTGTGACTCTCACAACCCGGGATCACAACCACACTCTCACAACCGAGAGTGAAACTTACAATATGAATTGAAATGAAACAAAACTTCTTACCGACAAAATACCTATGCCTTGAGTAATACTTACGAATTAGGGCAAAGATGATTTTGAGGAAGAAGAAGAGGCACCAAACCCTAGCTCCAAGATGTAGATCAGCGATGGAGAGCTATGGGGATGATGGTGACCTAGAATCAAGCACTTGGCTTGGAAGGCTTCACAATCAATGAATCTCTCTTTGGAAGTAAGAGTGGGGAGAGATTATTGAATGGAATGAAAGAGCTTTGAATGAGCTTGGAATGATTTCTCTTGATCTCTAAGCTTGCAATAATATCAGCCTTGACTGCAATGAATGCAGCCCATCAAGTATTTATAAGTTAGAGGAGAGAGAGAAAGAAAAACGTTTCAATTAATGCTCCAATGGCTCTTTTCTGAACCCAACTAGTCGGTCAAAGAACAACTACCGACCGACTAGTTCATCAACTAGTCGGTCGGTCAATCAACGTATACCGACTAATGAGTGAACAGAGAAAACGTCAAAGCACAGACTAAAGGAACTAGTCGGTCCAAGAAGAGTAGCTGACCGACTAGTTTCACAACTAGTCGGTTACTCAACTGAGACCGACTAAGAGAAAAACAAATAGTCTGAGAGCAAATTGAATTAGTCGGTCCAAGAACAAATGTTGACCGACTAGTTCATCAACTAGTCGGTCATCAAATGTGCATAGACCGACTAACGATAAACAGTAAGTCAAGTGAAAATTGGCATGTACAGTAAAACTCAACTAGTCGGTCCAAGAAGGAAAGTTGACCGACTAGTTCATCAACTAGTCGGTCGATCAATGAACACAGACCGACTAATGATAAACAGTAACTAGCTTGGAAAAGACTGACTGAAACTAGTCGGTCCAAGAAGCTTTGCCGACCGACTAGATCACCATCTGGTCGGTCAGTTCTTCTTCTTGAACCAACTAACATGCACAAGAAGTCCCGAAACGAAGCGCGAAGCTTCGGGAAGAATTGTATGGACTTCAACTAAGATCCTAGAGCTAAGATATGAGCGTTATGAAGATTTAAACCGTAAGACCTACTCAAGGCTTAACATACTACGAAAGAAGCTTAAAGACTATAAATAAAACTTGACGATACCGTCTTCAAACGCTTCAATCGAATCTTCATGACTTCTGAAATGGTCCATAAGCTTCAACGAAGCTTTAAGCATACAATCACGTGCTTTGAGAAGTCTTGAGACGTCGTAATTGATATTCATATGAATTTGGCGACGATCTCCATAACTGCGCTCACAAAGTGTTAGTTCAAGATATATTTATGTTTGTTCATCATCCAAAACCAAATCCGGGGAGTCCAATATCCAACATTCTCCCCCTTTTTGGTGATGACAAACCAACATAAATAATAATAAAAAATAATGATTCAAATGTAATTTACTTACTCCCCCTGCATTGATGACACGTTAATTCCAAATTAAACAATAATAATACGCATCAAGCAGACGAGTAAATTATATAAATGAGAATCGATTATTGAAATATCGAATACCAAATGTTGGTTATTGAAATATCGGATTTGAAAATCCATTTATATATCTTAACTCCCCTGAATCTAACATATCAAATTAGATTCTTGGAATAATGCTTTAAATTATCATTTAGCACATCGTTATTATTATATCTCTCCCCCTTTGGCATTAGCAAAAAGAGCGGGAGGAGATCAACGACAACAACAATGGCTTCAAATAAAAGCACGGGAGTCGTAGAATACGACGATGGTTCAAGTTACACCAAATAAAAATACGAATAAAATCAAAGCGTGTCAATGAGACCAAAGTCGAAAATCGATGAATAAAATCATCAAGAACTCAAATCAATTTTACGGATTGAGTTATGGAATATACTCTCCAATATCAACATTCTTGGTTAATTTAGTGCATGGAAAACAATTCTATGTATCCATAGAAGAAATTTCTATTAAACCAAGTATTTTCGTCGAGTGACGAAATCAAGACATCAGAGACATAAAAATTATATAATGTGCACAATAGAATGAAATGTCAACCGCGATGTATATATATAAAATTATGAACCTGAGTACATCAAAAATATACATCACTGACATACAAACCATCGATCTAACGATCGGGACACAAAATACAGCATCATATCACACAGATATCAGAGTGTCACACAACATACAACATCATCAGAATACATCATCATGCATCCAAAAGTATAAAAAAAATACATCAAAACGATCCAGAACCCCACTCTGTCCTACCCAATCTCTCTCACAACTAGATATGTCATTCAATGTGCATCGGGAGAGGCCTCAAGGAAGCTCAAGAGGCAGCGGGAGGATCTGAAGCAACTGCAGGCACTGCAGGAGCGGAGGTGGTCACTGGATCAGCTGGAATCTCAACAAGAGCGACGACAGATGAAGTCTCAGGCACGGCAGGAGAGACGATCTCAGAAGCAGCAGCAGTAGTGGCCTCGGGAGCACCAGTCGTAGTATCCACCGCTGGTGTGGTGGCAACAAGAGTACTCTCGGGGTCACCAGCAGATGAGACAGCAGCAGCACCAGAAGTGCCCTCGGGGGCACGAGTAGAAGCACGAACAAGCTCCTCATCCAACTCCTCATCCTCAGAAACTGGAGGAGGGATCTCAATCCCAAAGTGTGAGGCAATACGAGCCAGAATCTCCTCAGTCCGAGCATACCGAGACTCCACACGTCTGATCGAACGTGCGAGCTCGTCAAGAGTGGTAGAGGGAGCAGCTGAGGCAGAGGCGGAGGCAGACGCTGAAGGTGTCGTCCTCTGAACGTGACGGAGTGCCGCAAGAGACTTCTTGACGGCCGTCGCGTTTAGAGGAGGACCAAGTGGACGCTCATCGTCACGAGGAAGTGTGACACGGAAGTGGCGAAAAACAAGGGTCAACAAGCACGGGAAGGGGATGTGAGCCGACTTCGTGGTCTTGCGAATACACTCGAAAGAATCCATCTTATCGAGTATAATGCGAGCCCAGTTAATCGAGCTCCCCATGAAAATAGCGTAGATCAACTTCAGAAAAGGCTGGGACGGTAGAGATGAGGAGCCGTACTTGGTAAGCAAGCACGACTTCAGAATCAAATTCAGGACCCATGCATTAGGCTTGAAGGATTTGGAGGGAACGCCAATCATGGCGGGAGGAATCTGATGGAAAATCTCAGAAAGGATGATCTGATCTAGGGAAGAAATATCATCTACAGAAATGTCAGAGGGGAGGAGGCCAGACGAGGAGATACCCAAAATCTCTCCTAAGATTTCTGCCGTGAGGACTATAGGAGTCCCCAAAACAGTCGTCTCAATCGAGTGGGTCTCGTCGTACTGACCCTGGATCCTATTGGCATAGAAAAGTTTGACTAAACGAGGGTAGGGGTGAGGATTCGTCTTAGGATCATATCGAAGGTAATCGATAAGACCCGAAGACGACAGAAGATCAGCTAGCCCTATGAAGTCACTAAACTGGACGAAATGCTCCAGAAGCAGCGGGCAATGTTCGATACGGTTGTAAGCCGCGAGACACAGGGTCGTCGCGACACAACGAGATATCGACACCGCCTACCGGCATCGGAGCCTTTCCCTTAGGCTTACGGGTAGACGTACGTGGTCGGGAGCTAGACTCAGGATGGGTAGGAGGAGTAGGTTCCCTATGAGTCTCAGTCTCGGGAATGAACTCGGTATCGGAATCGGTAGGAGTGTGGAAAGAGGAGGGAGAGGCAAGCACCTTTGTCTTGGGCTTGGGCTTGGGCTTGGGCTTGGGTTGAGCACGGGGCTTCGCTTTCGTCGTCCTCTTACGCTTAAGAGGAGGCGAAGACGAAGAGGGTTCGGTAGGCTTCGAACGGCGTTTCGGAGGAGAGGGGTCCGAGGGTGGCGAATCTACGGTCATGGGCGAAGGGCCAGAGGGAGTGATCGGGATACGTGTACGAGCCATAAGCGCGGCACGACACGACACACGAGATCGAATCGAAGAAACCCTAATCACAAACCCTAGAAAATCGAAATAAGTGAAACCCTAACCCTAAGATCTAGAAATTGAACCCTAGAGAGCTAATCCTAACCCTAGGAAGCTAGGAGAGGGAGGAGAGTCACCTAGGAGGAGAGGGCGACGATCGGCGACGGCGGGTTTGGTTGGAAAACGGCCGGAAGTCGAAGGGTCAGAGCGGGGGTCGGGGGTGTTGGCTGGAGATCGATCGACTAAATGCGAAAGAAGTCGATCGGATGAGGATTTAATCGACTGGAATTCGAAAAGACAAAACAGCCCCTGGCACAACTAGTCGGTCACAGTTCAAGCACTGACCGACTAGATCACGATCTAGTTGGTCGGTCAATGAGCTTGAACCGACTAGTTGCAAACAGTGACTGAACCCAAGTTTACTGACAGGAATTAGTCGGTCTGTGTTCATTTACTGACAGACTAGATCTCAATCTAGTCGGTCGGTCACTGAACATGAACCGACTAAAGAGGTCCAAAAATTGAAAATATATGAAATTTGATTTCTCTTCTAATCACACTTGGATGAAACATCAAAATACTCTCATTAATCATTATACTACCCCATTAAACATCGAAAATCTGAAATTTGACGATTACGCACAAATCGAGCGAAAATTCCGAAAATTCAACAAAAATCCAGAAAATTTCAATACTACAAGCATGAGCAAATATAACGAATAGAATAGCATGCAAGAATATTGAATAAAAAATGAATCCTATATCTCGGATTCACCCATAATCCCCAATTCTCGACGTAACCGCACAAAGGAGTCCTCCTTTAGGGGTTTCGTGAAAATATCGTCGATTTGCTTCTGGGTTTCAACGTACACTAATATGATGTCCTTTTTAGCAACATGATCATCTAAGAAATGGTGTCAGACATCTATGTGTTTCGAACGGGAATGGTGTACCGGGTTCCTGGAAAGACATATTGCACTTTGGTTGTCAACCATGATAGAGCAAGTATCACAGTTTATACCAAAGTCTTTAAGTGTGTGTCTCATCCAAAGAACTTGAGCACACGCGGCAATGTATTCCGCCTCGGTGGTTGAAAGTGATACGGAATTTTGCTTCTTAGAAAACCAAGAGACAAGGGAATTTCCTATAAAATGGCAAGTGCCACTAGTACTTTTCCTGTCGGATTTGCATCCCGCATAATCGGCATCACTATATGAGATTAACTCATATGTGCTAGATTTTGGATAAAGTAATCCAAAATCAAGTGTATAACTTAGATAACGGAAAATACGTTTTACCGCTACTAAGTGAGACTCCTTAGGTTGAGACTGATAACGAGCACATACGCATATGGCAAACATAATATCGGGCCTACTTGCGGTAAGATAAAGTAAACTACCTATCATACCTCGATATAGACGAATGTCTACATCCTTACCGCCCGTATCCTTATCAAGATGCGTAGTCGTGCTTATTGGAGTCTTCTTTCCGGAGGCATTCTCCATTCCAAATCGCTTTAGCAACTCCACCGTATACTTCGTTTGGTGGATGAAGATTGCATCGTCCATTTGGCGAATTTGGAGACCTAAGAAATATTTGAGCTCACCCATGTGGCTCATCTCAAATTGTTCCTTCATCACATTAGAAAACTCTTCGCAAAGAGCAAAGTTAGTAGCACCGAAAATGATATCATCAACATATATTTGAACTAAAATTATATCATTATTCGAATGCTTAACAAAAAGTGTAGAATCGGCTTCTCCCATTTTAAAATTCAAATCCAAAAGAAAATTCTTTAGGCGATCATACCAAGCTCGAGGAGCTTGTCTCAAACCGTAAAGCGATTTCTTTAGTTTAAAAACATGATTTGAAAATTTTTCATTAATAAAGCCCGGAGGTTGAGAAACATAAACTTCCTCAACTACATCTCCGTTTAAAAATGCACTTTTTACATCCATTTGAAATAGTTTGAAATTTTTATGGCATACAAAAGACAATAATAATCTAATTGATTCTAATCTAGCTATCGGAGCGAAGGATTCTTCGAAATCAATATCTTCCTCTTGACGGTAGCCTTAAGCAACTAACCGAGCTTTGTTCCGGACGACGACATGATTTTCGTCGGTTTTGTTCTTGAAGATCCACTTTGTCCCTATGACGGTGTGATTCTTCGATGGCAATGGAACAAGCTCCCAAACCTCATTTCTCTCGAATTGAATGAGTTCCTCCTCCATGGCTAAGATCCAAGCACTATCTTCGCACGCTTCATTAACATTCTTTGGCTCTATCGAGGAGGCAAAGGCACAATGAGCTAAGTAGTTCACTTGCGATCTCGTCTTGACACTATCATGGATATTGCCAATGACTTGCTCATGAGGATGGTCACGAACGGTATGAAGCCGTTTGGGAATACCTTGATCACTAGGAACATTCTCAACAACTTCATTAGTTGGGTTAGTCTCAATAGAATCAATAGAATTATTAGAGTTAAAATTACCAATTGAATCACATAAGACATCCATAGAGTCATCATCATTAGTAATTCTAGTTGGAACAAATCCTTCATTAAACAAAACATGAAGTGATTTCTCGATCGTTGAGGTTCGTTTGTTGTATATCCGGTAGGCTTTGCTACGCGAAGAATATCCAACAAAAATCCCCTCATCGGATCTTGGATCGAATTTGGCCAAGCTACCATACGTGTTCTTAATAAAACATTTTGAACCAAAAACACGAAAATGTTTAACTTGAGGCAACCTACCAAACAACAATTCATAACAAGTTTGTTTAGTGCCGGGCCTCAAAAGTATTCTATTAAACACATAGCAAGCGGTGTGTACCGCTTCCGCCCAAAATTGATGGCCAATTTGGCTATCATCAAGCATAGTGCGAGCACACTCCATTAGCGTCCTATTCTTTCTCTCAACTACACCATTTTGAGGAGGTGCACGAGGGAAAGAGAAGGTGTGTGTAATACCAACTTCATCACAAAATGTCTCAAAAGAGTCATTCTCAAATTCCCCTCCATGATCACTACGAATAGTGACAATGGTGGTTCCAATGAGATTTTGTACTTTCTTAACAAAAATTGTGAAGTTTTCAAAAGCTTCATTTTTATTACATAATGAAAATACCCAAGTAAACCTAGAAAAGTCATCAACGATGACAAGCCCATATCTAGCATTACCTAATGAAGCAACTCTAGTTGGCCCAAATAAATCTAGATGTAATAGCTCTAGTGGCCGTTTAGAAGAAATGCTTTTCTTAGGTTTAAATGAAGATTTTGGAAGCTAGCCTCGTTGACACGAGTCACAAAAGCTTTTCTTTTGAAAGACTAGCTTAGGGAAGCCTCTAATAGAGTTTAACTTGGAAAGCTTAAATAGTGTTCCAAAGTTCACATGACCAAAACGTCTATGCCATAAGTGTTGTTCACTTGTGTTGGCAATGAGACATTGTTCATGTGTACTTGGAAGATCTAGGATATATATATCCTTATGACGTGTGCCGGAAAATAATGCATCATTAGTATTCTTATTTAAAATATGGCACATTCCTTTCGCAAAGCTAACTTTGTAACCTTTATCACAAAGTTGGCTTATTGAAATAAGATTGTGGTTTAATCCTTTAACAAGGTAAACATCACATATAAGGGGTTTAGAAGGATTACCCACTTTTCCAACACCTATGATAGTTCCGCTCTCGTTGCCTCCAAATACGACGCGGTTTCCATTTGCAATGGGCACCACTCCGGAGAGCAATTGAGCGTCACCCGTCATGTGTTTTGAACACCCGCTATCGAGTATCCAATTCCCCTTGGAGCTAAATTTAAATTTGTTGCTCCTTTTCTTTTTCTTTTCCTTGAGTACCTAAAGATAGAAAATTTCATATCATGGGACCCAAGGTCATTGGGTCCAAAAGATTAGACCTTTGGAAGCCAAGTCCAATTGGACTTAGACTTCCCCACATAATTTCTACTATGCACAACATCCGAAAAATAAGCATTCATGTAAACTTGTTTTTCATCCATGCTTGTGTCCTTGGGCTCCAAATTGTGAATATTTTGGGAGCCCTCATCCTATTGGGTGCATGCATGCGACGTTGATTTCTACGCGATGCATGTTGTGGATAGGCATAAGGAACATGATGGAATGGTGCACGACGATAATTATTCATATGATGACGTGGGTGAACATATGCATGTGGGGGAACACGTGCGTGAGGGTGTCTCACATGGTGTGCACGTGCCCGTGAACGTGTAGCATAGAAACCATCATATGTGTGAGCCGGTGGAGTAGGACGTGTGTTTCTACGTGGCATGGTATTGGTGTACATGTAGGCATGGCCCTTCTTTGGAGGTCCACCCAAAGTGGGTTTCTTTCCAAAAGACGGCGTGGACGAGGTGGAAGCACCATTGGTAGATGAACTACCAATAGAGTGTTTGCTACCACTCGTTGAGGCATCGGAAGTTGGCCTAACAAAAGTAGTGGCCGACTTGGATGACTTTCCCAAAGTATACCCCAAACCAACATGGTGATTGGCCGGAGGTAAGACACTTAGGATATTATCTAAATGGCCCTTACCCTTATTGAATTCATTGATTCGGCCTAATGTGTTCTCATATTTCTCGATGAGAGAACGCAAAGAAGTATCCAAAGTGGATACTTGCGATGTGAGCACATAAACACGAGATTTAAGACTTTCATTCTCAATAGTCAAAGTCGAGTTTTGAGAAGTCAAATCCTCTATCTTATGTTCTTCCGGATCCTCAATGCTAACATGTTCAAGTTGAGTCTTGAGATTAACAATCTCATTCTTCTGCTCTTCAACAACGGTGTCGTTGTTGGTGATGATAGTTTTAGGCGAGGTTTGGATGCTAGCTAAATCATCTTTTACTTTAGTATACCTATTTACTAATTTAGTATACTTAGACCACAATTGAGAATTAGCATTCCTAAGGTCATCCATGGTTACCTCATCGCCTTCGTTGTCGCTATCATCGGAGGAGGAAGATCCTTGATCATGTTTCTCTCTTGCCATGAAGCACATGTGCGCTTGCTCCACTTGCTCATCGTCCGACTCTCCGCTTGAGGAATCCTCGGAGTCGGTGAATGTTGCTCTGACAAGTCCCTTTTTGTACCCATTTTTGTACTTCTTGGACTTATCGAATTTCGGCGCCTTCCACTTCTCCTTTTGCTTATTTAGAGGACACTCCGCTTTCATGTGTCCTGGCTTATTGCACTTGAAACACAAAGGAGAGGAGGAGGCGTTAGAAGAACCAAATTTAGCTTTGTTCTTATAGTTACCTTTTCGGAAGAAACGGTTGAACTTTTTGGCCATGAGTGCCATGGACTCCAAGTCCAACTCGTTTTCCGAGTCTTCATCATCGGTTGATGTGGAAGTTGATGGAGCGGCCTTGAAAGCAATAGCCTTCTTCTTTGGCTCGTCTTGCTTTAGATATGACTTCATCTTGTCCTGCAACTTAAGCTTGCTATCCTTGCGAACCTCGTATGACATTAAAGTACCCATTAGTTGAACAACGGTATATGTTTTCATGTCATTACCTTCCTCGATGGCGAAGGTCCGTTTCTCCCAACTAGAGGGAAGTCCATCGATGATCTTCGAGACTTTCTCCTTTTGGGTGTAGGTTTTGCCGAGCGCCTCTAACTCGTTTGTGATGTCGACGAAGCGAGCGTAGTACTCCTTCATTTTCTCACCCTGTATCATATGAAACAACTCGTAATCTCTATTAACTACCACGAGTTTAGAGTCTCTTACCCTACTAGTCCCTTCATGTAATATGAGGAGGGAATTCCATATTTGATATGCACTCTTACATGTGCATATCTTATTGAAATCCTCGGGTTCCAAGGCGCATTGCAAGGCGTTCATTGCCTTGGCATTGCTCACCTCCGCGGCGACCTCCGCGGGAGTCCACTTCTTAAAGTCTTCTTCGGTAGGCTCGACGTATTACTTCATCGTGGCCCTCCATAGAGATGCACTCCGGAGGAAAGTTTCCATCCGGCATTTCCAGTACCCGTAGTTGGTACCGTTGAAGAATGGAGGCCTCGTCGAGGAATGTCCTTCTATCACCGAAGACGCTCCTTCACGGTTCCTAAAGGTGCTATAGTCGGAAGGTGGACGAACGGTCTTGTTGTCGTTGGCAGACATAGCTATAAACTTGGCTTTGATACCAAATGTAATGCTCTGCTAAGCTACTGCACAAGTACTAGAGGGGGGTGAATAGTACTTTAAAATAATTAAGAGGCTAATTCCTAATTACTTGCAAACTCTACCAAACAATGCGGAAAATGCGGAAATGTAGATGTTAGACAACAAAGAAACAATCGCAAACAACGATATTACTGGGTTCGGATCCAACCAAGTCTCCCCGACTTGTTCCCGGTGATCCTACGTCCCAACCACCCGGATCCCCTCCGGATACTCAAGTTAGAAACACTAACTCAAGATTTCCACTATGAAATACTTGTGAAAAACCTTCACAAGTCAAATCATACACAAAGTAATTTGTGACTCCCACAACCCGGGATCACAACCACACTCTCACAACCGAGAGTGAAACTTACAATATGAATTGAAATGAAACAAAACTTCTTACCGACAAAATACCTATGCCTTGAGTAATACTTACGAATTAGGGCAAAGATGATTTTGAGGAAGAAGAAGAGGCACCAAACCCTAGCTCCAAGATGTAGATCAGCGATGGAGAGCTATGGGGATGATGGTGACCTAGGATCAAGCACTTGGCTTGGAAGGCTTCACAATCAATCAATGAATCTCTCTTTGGAAGTAAGAGTGGGGAGAGATTATTGAATGGAATGAAAGAGCTTTGAATGAGCTTGGAATGATTTCTCTTGATCTCTAAACTTGCAATAATATCAGCCTTGACTGCAATGAATGCAGCCCATCAAGTATTTATAAGTTAGAGGAGAGAGAGAAAGAAAAACGTTTCAATTAATGCTCCAACGGCTCTTTTCTGAACCCAACTAGTCGGTCAAAGAACAACTACCGACCGACTAGTTCATCAACTAGTCGGTCGGTCAATCAACGTATACCGACTAATGAGTGAACAGAGAAAACGTCAAAGCACAGACTAAAGGAACTAGTCGGTCCAAGAAGAGTAGCTGACCGACTAGTTTCACAACTAGTCGGTCGGTTACTCAACTGAGACCGACTAAGAGAAAAACAAATAGTCTGAGAGCAAATTGAATTAGTCGGTCCAAGAACAAATGTTGACCGACTAGTTCATCAACTAGTCGGTCATCAAATGTGCATAGACCGACTAACGATAAATAATAAGTCAAGTGAAAATTGGCATGTACAGTAAAACTCAACTAGTCGGTCCAAGAAGGAAAGTTGACCGACTAGTTCATCAACTAGTCGGTCGATCAATGAACACAGACCGACTAATGATAAACAGTAACTAGCTTGGAAAAGACTGACTGAAACTAGTCGGTCCAAGAAGCTTTGCCGACCGACTAGATCACCATCTGGTCGGTCAGTTCTTCTTCTTGAACCAACTAACATGCACAAGAAGTCCTGAAACGAAGCGCGAAGCTTCGGGAAGAATTGTATGGACTTCAACTAAGATCCTAGAGCTAAGATATGAGTGTTATGAAGATTTAAACCGTAAGACCTATTCAAGGCTTAACATACTACGAAAGAAGTTTAAAGACTATAAATAAAACTTGACGATACCGTCTTCAAACGCTTCAATCGAATCTTCATGACTTCTGAAATGGTCCATAAGCTTCAACGAAGCTTTAAGCATACAATCACGTGCTTTGAGAAGTCTTGAGACTTCGTAATTGATATTCATATGAATTTGGCGACGATCTCCATAACTACGCTCACAAAGTGTTAGTTCACGATATATTTATGTTTGTTCATCATCCAAAACCAAATTCGGGGAGTCCAATATCCAACAGTATTTGATCAACGAATTACATTATTTGCATTTTTTGTCTCAACTAGTACATACTAGATGGTTGATCATGCAGTAAGATGAATCATCTATCTCTAATTTGTGTATTTAGTTATTTGGAATGGAACCAAAAAGGAATAATTAAATATATTGTACTTACATTCCAACTGTTTTTACCACATTTTCCGATTAAATTGCTAGGTATGATTCTTTATGCAGAGTTCTAATGGCATTACTTTTTTGCTTTTTTGTTTTTAATGTGCATATAGTTTGTACGATCAAATATTCCGTCCCAGCAAGTTGCCAGGCAATGCTGATTTCCATTGTTTCAAAGCCAGGATAGAGCCAAAGTGGGAAGATCCTGAATGTGCCAATGGCGGGAAGTGGTCTGTTACAAGCAGCAGAAAAACTAACCTTGACACCATGTGGCTTGAGACGGTGATGTCTTGACTCTTTTTGGGTGATTTGCCTTTATTGTTGTGTTCTAGTAATAACCTGGACTATATACATTGTCTTTGCTATTGGTTTTGGCCTGTTTGCTCTGTCTTAATACCACACCGTTTCAGAACTCTCAGCCACTGATTCTGGCCTGTTTGCTGTGCCTAAATGCTACACTATTTTAGCACTCTTTGCTTATGGCTTGTACTTTCTGATCTTGCAGTTGATGGCTCTGATTGGGGAGCAATTTGATGAGAGTGAGGAAATATGTGGTGTTGTTGCAAGTGTTCGCCAACGGCAGGACAAGCTTGCACTCTGGACTAAATCAGCAAGCAATGAAGCTCTTCAGGTTTGAAATCCTTCTATGACAAATTCAGAAATAATTTTGGACTCCATACGATCTTTATTTACATATTGTCTGCAATCTGTACTGTTGTATGCTTTAGATTGTTGGATATTCTTCTGATTCCATTATACCGTTTTAAATTATTTAAGCTATACAAGGTGATTTCTATGTGGCAATGTTTTCCTTGGTCATGTGATGTGATCCGAGTCTACACAAGGAGGAAGCGGCCCACGTGTCCTACAACACCCGTTGGGTGACTTATCTTCTGGCTCATTAGTTTAGCTGTGTGTTTAGCAATTGGAGGGACTTATTAGTCTTTTATTATCTTTTGTGTTAGGAGGGGTTTAAAAGCCTACGAGCCGACCCTAATTTGTGGATTGAAGAACGATCATTTGTTAGAAATATTGTTATGGTTCGTGGAGGATTAACCTTATTCCATTAACACAAGTTAGTGAGAGATTCACTCCAGAAAAGGGTCGTTCTATCTTCTATTTCCAATATAAAATTCCACTTTATAATTCTTTTCTTCTCGTTAAATCTGATTTGTTATCTTTTAGAAGCAAATCGTATCATTTTGGTATCAGAGCAGTCGATTCCATGACGAACACACGAGCGGCTGCGACAAAAACTCTGGAGGAGCGGCTCGATGCAGAGATCTCGGGGTTGAGGAAGGAGATGACTGGTTTAAAGAACGAGATGAAGGTAGATCTGAACACGAACTTGGATGCGAGCATGAAGCGGATCTCGGAGCAACACTCACGGGAGATGAAAGACGGATTTGCCGAGGTGGCGAAGATGTTTCAGCAGCAATATTTTCAGCGAGATCCAGATCCGAAAACATCTGGATCTTCAGATCTGATCTCACAGACAACCCCGGACAACGACGACGGTGGGCGGAAAACCCTAGGGTTTGCAGACGGGTTTCTCCCCCACTGGGGGTGGTGCCAGCAGCGGCGCAGGCGGGCGGCCTCATCAAGGGGGCGCAGGAGGTCTGCCGCCCCCGAAAGGGGGCGGCGAGGGCAGGCGGCCCCATCTGGGGGCCGCCGGAGGGAATCCGACCCCAACAGCGGGCGACGAAGGCCAGCGACCCCCCAGGGGGTTGTCGGAGCAGATCCACCCCCCTGGGGGCGGCGGAGGCTGGCGGGGCCATCAGGGGTCCGCAGGAGAACTGCTCCCTCCGGGGGGTGGCGAGGGCTGGCGGGGCCACCAGGGGCCCGCAGGAGGAGAACCGCCCCCTCTGGGGGCGGAGAGGGCTGGCGACCCCACCTGGGGGCCGCGGGAGGTTTCCCCCTCCCTGGGGGCGTCGATGGTTGGCGGCCCTATCGGGGGCCCACAAGAGGAGATGTGCCTCGTTTTGGTGGCGTAGAAGGAGGGTGGTTACAAGGGGGACCCCGACGAGAGCAGGTTGACGAGTGGGATGATGTAGGCAGACTCGCCAACGAGAGGGCCTGGGGGGAAGAAGCGCAGTGGAGAGCCGAGGAGCATCCTTACCAGAGACGTCAGACGGCGAACAGGGAGGGGCCACCACGAGGTGACGTCAAACCAGAGACTAGGATGAGGAAGTTGAAGGCACCTCTTTTTGATGGCAAGGACCCCGATGGGTGGATTTACCAGATAGAGAGGTACTTTGATGTCACGGGCTCCACCGAGGTGGAGAGACTAAGGGCGGTAGCACTGAGCTTCGAGGGTGAGGCTCTTTCGTGGTATAGGTGGACCCAGAAGCAGATGCCTATACAGGCTTGGAGGGAGCTGACCAAATGTCTCATGGAGAGATTCCAGGATATCCATGGGGATGGTTGTTTGAGTAGTTGTATGCCTTGAGACAGGATGGGTCCGTACGGGACTATATTGTGAAGTTTGAGACACTCGAGCAGAGTGGAGGGTGTATATGAGGAATCGATGTGGGGAACTTTTTGAAGGGACTGAAACTGGCAGTGAGAGCTGAGCTGAAAGTACAGGACCCTCAGGGGTTGACTGCCATGATGCGAGTGGCCATGAGAGTGGAGGACAGGTTGACTGAGGAGAGGATGTCTAGGGGAGCTTGGGGCGGAGTTGCTGCACGCAGTCAGGCCCCGACTGCAGCACCCAGGATCACGGCGGGGGCCCCAGCGACTGAGGCCAGGCCAGGAGGGCAGACTCGCCGTATGACAGAGGCAGAGATGAGGGAGCGAAGGGCGAAAGGCCTTTGCTTCAAGTGTGACGAGAGGTTTACACCAGGACACCGGTGTGCTGGGAGGGCTATGCAGCTGGAGGTGGCACCAGAGGAGGAAGAGGAGGAGGTTGTGTTGCTCGACGGAGGCGAGGACGAGACAGAGCAGTCGTCACACTTAGACACAGTGGAGATTTCTCTCAACTCCGTGGTGGGGTTCACTCCATATCACACCATGAAGTTGGTAGGAAAGGTGGCCGCCCAGGAGGTTACAGTGCTAGTAGATAATGGGGCGACACAACTTTATCTCGCAGAGGGTGGTGGAGCAGCAGGACCTTCAGCTTAGTGATACAGCGACCTTTGGAGTGATTTTGGGCACGGGTCGGAGAGAGGAGAGCAGGGGGGTCTGCCGAGGTTTGATACTGACCGTGCATGAGGCTTAGATAGCGGATGATTTTTACCCCTTGGAGATGGGGAAGGTCGATGTGGTGTTGGGTATGCGGTGGTTACAGAAGCTGGGCAGCACCAAGTTCAACTGGAAGTTGCTCAGGATGGAGTACCAGGAGGCATGTAGGACTGTGGTGCTGATAGGCGATCCTAGCCTTTGTTGTTGTGTGATATCCCTCAGATCCATGGCACGAACAGTTCTTGAGGGAGGGGAGGGCTACATGGTGCAGTGCCAGGAGATGTGAGCAGTAGCCGAGGAGCGGAGGGTGCCTGCGGAGGTGGAGGAGCTGTTGGTAGTTATGAGCACGTGTTCCAGATGCCACCGGGGCTGCCTCCCCAGCGTGATCATACCCATGCCATTGTCTTGCGTGAGGGAGCATTGCCAGTTAGTGTCCGTCCTTACAGATACCCACATATACAGAAGGATGGGATTGAGAGGCTCATACGGGAGATGCTACAGGCGGGGTGATCCAGCATAGTGTGAGCCCTTTTTCTAGACCGGTCCTACTGGTGAAGAAGAAGGATGAGAGCTGAAGATTTTGTGTGGATTATCGCGCTCTCAACAAAGAAACGGTGCCTGACAGATTTTCGATACCGGTTATAGATGAGCTGTTGGATGAGCTACATGGGGCAGCAGTCTTTTCGAAGATTGACTTAAAGTCAGGGTACCATCAGATCAGGATGAAGGCTGGGGACGTGCCGAAGACAGCCTTCCGAACTCATGAGGGACACTGGTTCCTAGTCATGCCCTTCGGGCTGACGAATGCTCCCGCTACTTTTCAGGCGCTCATGAACAAGATTTTCAAGCCATATTTGAGGAAATTTGTCTTGGTCTTTATCGATGACATCCTGGTGTATATCCGCATGGTAGAGGAGCATTTGCGAGATCTGGAGACAGTCCTACAGTAGTTGCATGCCAATCAGTTGTATGCCAACAAGAAGAAGTGTGCTTTTGCACAGCAGAAGGTGGAGTACTTGGGACATGTTGTTTCCGCAGAGGGGGTAGCAGCAGACAGGGGGAAGGCAGAGGCGATGCTAGACTGGCCGCAGTCGAGGACAGTACGAGCACTGCGGGGGGTTTTGGGGCTCATTGGTTACTACCGCAGGTTCGTGCATGGGTACAACACCATTGCCTGACCACTGATTGAGCAGCTAAAGGATAGTTTTCAGTGGAATGAGGAGGCTACGAAGGCATTCGAGGCATTGAAGCGGGCGATGACTCCTGTTTCCGTGCCGGCCTTACCGGATTTCGGCAAGGCCTTTGTGGTGGAGACCGATGCCTCGGGGTACGGCTTGGGGGCAGTACTGATGCAGGAGCAGAGGCCGATAGCCTATTTCAGCCAGGTATTGTCAGCACGAGCTAGGTTGAAGTCCGTGTATGAGCGTGAGTTGATGGCGATTGTGTTAGCAATCCAGAAGTGGCGGCCCTATCTCTTGGGACGGTAGTTTGTAGTGCACACGGATCAGTGAATCCTGAAGTACCTGTTGGAGCAGAGGATGGTAGCAGAGGAGCACCAGAGGTGGATCTCCAAACTTGTGGACTACAAGTTTGAGATTCAGTACCGGCCCGGATTGGAAAATAAGCCGGTGTACGCTCTTTCACGTAGGGAGGTGGACACGTGCATTGCAGCACTGTCGGTACCTTTATTGACCGACTGGGAACCCCTATGGAGAGAGATAGAGGCAGATGAGGAGTTGGCTCGGTTATGGGAGGATCTTAACCAGGGAACAGTGGACCACCCCGGTTATTCTCTTGGTGGGAGACTACTATTTCAGGGCCGTTTGGTGATACCACGGACTTCGGTGCAGATTCCCTTGATCTTTCAGGAGTTCCATGGGAGTGCAGTTGGGAGGCACTCGGGTGTTAATCAGACCTATATGCAGATGTCGAGGGAGTGGCTCTGGCGGGGCATGAAGAAGGACATTGCAAGGTTAGTTGCCAGTTGCGACATATGTCAACGTCACAAGTACCTGGCCATGACACCGGCGGGACTACTGCGGCAATTGGCTCTCCAGATCAGGTGTGAGAGGGCATCTGTATGGACTTTATTGATGAGCTTCCGAAGTCAGATGGATACATGATGATTCTAGTGGTGGTTGACCGACTGAGCAAGTATCGTCACTTTATTTCCTTGCGACACCCTTACACTGCGGTGACGGTAGCAGCGGCATTCATACAAGAGGTGGTTCGCTTACATGGATTTCCCATGTCCATAGTGTTAGATCGGGACACTGTTTTTACGAGCCAGTTCTGGAAGGAACTGTTTTGCTTGCAGGGGACAGCCTTGAGGAGGAATACGGCCTACCATCCACAGACGGATGTCCAGACAAAGGTCGTCAATAGGAGTGTCGAGACATATCTCCGTTGCTTTACTTCTGAGTGTTCGAGGAGTTGGCATAGGTGGCTCTCATGGGCAGAGTATTGGTATAACACATCCTATCACTCCTCTGCTCGGACTACATCATTCAGGATTTTATATGGACGAGACCCTCCCACATTGGTCCACTACAATAAGGGAGTTACTCCGGTTTCGCAGTTGGATCAGTATCTGAGTGAGAGGGATGACATCTTGGAGGAATTGAAGAAGCATCTTACGAGGGTGCAACAGATCATGAAGGCGAAGGTCGATGGGCACCGTAGGGAGGTATACTTTGAGGTTGGGGATCGTGTTTATCTGAAGCTGAGGCCGTACAGACAGAGATCCCTGGCCAAGCGGAGAAATGAGAAGCTGGCGGCCCGTTACTATGGGCCTTATGAGATCCTAGCGAG
The DNA here is from genome assembly GCA_030789695.1 of Scilla litardierei. Taxonomy (NCBI): domain Eukaryota; kingdom Viridiplantae; phylum Streptophyta; class Magnoliopsida; order Asparagales; family Asparagaceae; genus Scilla; species Scilla litardierei. The sequence continues at coordinate 6,535,605 of CM061138.1, read as the reverse complement.
GATAGGCTCAGTTGTTTACAGGTTGGACCTACCTCCAGGATCGACGTTGCACCCAGTGTTTCATGTATTACAGTTGAGGCGGGCTATAGGAGATCACCTGACCATATCCACTCTATCACCTACTCTTACGGCAGATTTGGAGGTGTTACTGGAGCCTCAGGATGTTGTGGAGGTGCGACGTGAGAACGGCCGGGATACTGAGGTGCTGATACGATGACGTGGGCTGCCGGACCATGAGACTACTTGGGAGGGATATGACACCATCCTTTCGCAATTTCCTGATTTCAACCTTGAGGACAATGTTCGTCTTTTGGGGGGTGAATGATGATGTGATCCGAGTCTATTTAAGGAGAAAGCGGCGCACGGGTCCCACAAAACCCGTCGGGTGACTTATCTTCTTGCTCATTAGTTTAGCTGTGTGTTTAGCAATTGGAGGGACTTATTAGTCTTTTATTATCTTTTGTGTTAGGAGGGGTTTAAAAGCCTACGAGCCGGCCCTAATTTGTGGATCGAAGAACGATCATTTGTTAGAAATATTGTTAGGGTTCGTGGGGGATTAAACTTGTTCCATTAACACAATTTAGGGAGAGATCCACTCCAGAAAAGGGTCGTTCTATTTTCTATTTCCAATATAAAATTCCACTTTATAATTCTTTTCTTCTCGTTAAATCTGATTTGTTATTTTTTAGAAGCAAATCGTATCATCATGACAATGTTTCTGACTAGTAGGGAGTTACTTGATTAATATAGGCTTAATTTTAGAAAACTCCCTTAAGTAATATGTTAGGGTCCGCTGTTAGGATCTGCTAGGGTTTTAAGAGGAAAAATATGATTTTTATTGGAATAGAATAGAAAATAACAAAGATAGTGACCACGTTCGAGACGTGGACCGCTCTCCCAAGCTTCTATTTGAGTGGCGGCCGCACTTTCCACCAAAAGAGGGAATCTCTCAACCTCTAGGAAGTTCTCACACAAAATTCAGCATGCCTATCTAATTCCCCTCAGCCCCTATATATAATAATCAGCTTTCCAGTAAATTTACAGAAATACCCATATGACTACCCATATGACTGAAAATTACGGAAACTCCCATGGAATCAGTTTTCAGCCATCACCGTCCTCTTTGTCCTGCGCCGCACATATGTGATGATCCATAATGATCATTATCCACCCAAAATAGCCACATTGTCTTCACGGTGGAAATTGATAGGAATAAAGCAAATCTGAACTGAAATTGATAGAAATAGGAATAAAGTTAATAACTTGGATACAATTAAAGGAGCAACCACCCTCCCTAGACGCCAAACGCGAGGACGTTCGCACTCTCCTAAAAATTCCCTCAAGAACAAGTCAATAATCAAGCATAAAGCAATATGACAGCTAGCCCTAGTTTAAGAATAAAAAACCCCTAGTTTGCCATTAAATTATAATAAATTAGAGAGAGTCGAAAACGTCCCTAGGGTAAGGCCGACCTCCCAAGCGCACGCGGCTTGCGGGTGCGCCTCCTTTGGTACACGCGGAGCCCACCACTACTCCCCCCTCAAAGAGCCACCTTGTCCTCAAGGTGGAAGTCTGGAAATTGTTGTGCCATAATATTCATGGACTCCCACGTGCTCTCGTGCTCCGGTAAGCCTTTCCACCACAGTAAAACCTCCTGCTTCCCAGTACCCCCTTGCGAACTCCCTTCAGCTCCTCGGATTCCAATCGCACCTCCATATCACCTGTCAATGTCTCTGGACGTGTGGGCGACGCAGTGTGGTCCCCAATAGCCTGGCGAAGCTGAGATACATGGAATACTGATGAATGACCGATCTTTGGGGAAGCCGCAGCCTGTAAACAACTAGACCTAAATTAGCCTCGACCTCGAAAGGTCCAAAATATCTCGGGGCTAACTTCTCATTCCTCCGGTGGGCCAATGATCTCTGCGTGTAAAGTCTCAGCTTAAGGTACACAATGTCTCCGACTGCGAAATGCACATCCCTGCGGTGAAGCCTGCCCTCGTCTTTATAATCTGCTGGGCTCTAACCAAATGGAGCTTCAGCTCCTCCAAAATCCGGTCTCTCTCAGCCAGATACTGCTCCACCTCTGAAACCGGGGTCGTCTCCTGCCCATAGTGTAATAAGTGTGGAGGATCTCGGCCATACATAATCCTGAACGGTGTCGTCTGAGTTGCGGTGTGATAAGAGGTATTGTAACCGGTACTCTGCCTATGCCAGCCAACGGGCCCACTCTTTGGGATTCTCAGGTATAAAGCACCACAGATAAGTCTCAACGCTCCTGTTGACGACCTCAGTCTGGCCATCTGTCTGTGGGTGGTAGGCTGTGCTCCGCTTCAAAACTGTCCCCTATAGCCTAAATAGCTCCTGTCAGAATCTGCTCAAGAACACCTTGTCCCTATCTGAGACAATGGAATTTGGGGGTCCATGCAGACGAATAATCTTCCTCACAAATGTCTCCGCCACCGTCACTGCTGTGTAGGGGTGCCTAAGCGGTATAAAGTGTGCATACTTGTTGAGGCGGTCTACCACAACAAATATGACCGTGTACCCCTGACTTTGGCGAACCATCAATAAAATCCATGGAGAGATCCTCTCAGACCCGATCTGGCAAGGACAACGACTGAAGGAACCCTCCTGGAGCCATCGCCTGATATTTGTGAAGCTGTCAGACGTCACAGTCTGCAACCATCCTCGCGATATCCTTCTTCATTCCCTTTCAATATATCTTTCTCACCAGTCGCTGGTAGGTCTTGAGAATCCCAGAATGTCCTTCCACTGCACTACTGTGAAACTCCTGTAATATGGCGGGGATGTGTCTCGAGGTCCTCGGTTGTGCCAAGCGCCCCCAGTACAATAGCCTACCATCCTGAATAGCATAACCCGGATGCTCCGTAGACCCCTGCAATAGTGTTGCTCGTATGGCTGCCAACTCCTGGTCCTGCTCAACCTCTCGCTGCAACGGCTCTCAATCCTGTAACACAGAAACAGACATGTCAGCCAACTGAACGTCCTCTCGTCGTGAAAGTGCATCAGCCGCCTTGTTCTCCAATCCGAGGCGATACTCAATCTCAAACATGTAGCCCATCAGCCACTTTGATGCTCCTCTGCTACCATGCGCTGCTCTAGTAAGTATTTGAGACTTCGCTGATCCATGCGCCCCAGGAAACTGCGCCCCAATAAATACGGTCTCCACTTCTGAATGGATATGACAATGGCCATCAGCTCCCTCTCGTAAATCGACCGCAGTCTGGCTCTAGTCGCCAGCACCTGACTGTAATATGCTATGTGCCGCTGATCCTGCATTAACACCGCTCCCAATCTATGCCCCAACGCGTCTGCCTTTACCGCAAAAGGTCTGGAAAAATCTGGCAAGGCCAGTACAAGCACACTGTGGTCAAGGCCTCAAAAACTACCGTCACCTCCTCACCCCAAATGAACTGGTCCTTGAGTAACTCTGTGAGCGGCTAGGCGATCGTATCGTATCCCTACACAAACTTGCGGTAATATCATGTCAAACCCAGAAATCCCCGTAGCCCCCTCAGAGTGGAGGGGCGCGGCCAGTCCAGCATTGCTACAATCTTTGCCCTGTTAGCTGTCAACCCATCCGCAGATATCACATGTCCCAGGTACTTCACCTGCGGCTGTCCAAATAAGCACTTCTTTCTGTTGGCAAATAGCTGGTGGTACTGCAACTCCTGAAAAACGACCTGCATGTGGTCCAAGTACTCCTCCAAGGTACGTATGTACACCAATATGTCATTAAAAAATACGAGTACAAATCGTCGCAGGTAAGGACGGAATACATTGTTTATGAGAGCCTAAAAAGTAGCTGGTGCGTTAGTCAAGCCGAAAGGCATGACTAAAAACTCATAGTTTTCCTCGTGCGTCCTGAACGCCGTCTTGGGCACATCCTCCACTGCATCCTGATCTGGTAGTATCCTGATTTGAGATTTATCTTTGTGAACATGGCTGCCCCGTGCAACTCATCCAGAAGCTCATTGATCACAGGTATGGGAAACTTATCTAGCACTGTCTCCTTGTTCAACGCACTGTAGTCCACGCAGAAACACCAACTCCCGTCTTCTTCTTCACTAACAGCACCAAACTGAAAAAGGTGCTCACACTAAGCTGTATCACTCCGGCCTGCACCATCTCTGCTACCATCCTCTCGATCTCGTCCTTCTGTGCCTGGGGGTAACGGTAGGGCCTCACACTGATGAGGGACACGCCATCTCGCAGAACTATGGCGTGCTCGTGATCCCGCGGCGGTGGAAGACCCCGTGGCTCCTGAAAGACCTCATCGAACTGCTCCATCAGCTGCTGCACCTCTCTTGGAATGAGCTGCTTCCTGCTGGCCTCAGCGCCACCCTCTCCCTTCAACGAATATAGCTCTATTAAGTATCCCCCATCCTTTGTCTGGATGGTCCTCATCATGGTCTTTAGCGAGACCAGAACTCTGCACAGGCTGGGGTCTCTATGTAGTACTACTGTTCTTCCCTCCTCCTGGAACTCCATCTTGAGCAGTTTCCAGTTTACTGTCATCTCCCCCAATGTTTGTAGCCATGCCATGCCCAGGATGACATCGGTGCTCCCCATGTCTAGAGGCAGGAAGTCAGCGATCACCTGCACCCCCGTAATGTCAGCACCAGGCCTCAACAAACCACACGGCTGCTCTCCTTCTTCCTAGTTTCCATTATGACACTGAAGCTACCGCAGTCCTTCAGCTGGAGTTTCTGCTGAGCCATCACTCTCCTGGAGATGAAATTGTGGGTCGCCCCACTGTCGATGAGTACCGTCACCTCCTGGTTGTCGATATGCCCCCTCAACTTCATGGTATGGTTAGGTGTGAACCCTATCACGGAGTTAAGGGAAACCTTCGCCACGTCTAGCTGATGGCCCTCAGTCTCCTACGCCTCAGCGGCCTTGTCCTCCACATCAGCCTTGTCGTCCTCATCCTCAAGTAGCAACACCTGGAGTTTGCGTCCCGCACATCTGTGGCCTGGCGTGAATCGCTCGTCGCATCTACAACATAGGCCCTTCTGTCGCTTCTCCCTCTTCTCTGCGTCAGTCATTCGCCGGAACTGCCCCCAGCCTGCGATCTCCCCACTCTTTTCCTTGGTGGCAGGATCCGTCCTTGTAGTGGCTCTTTGCTGCCATCCTGTCGCTGTCTGGCTCCGGAAAACTGGGCCGCTCCAACCACCCCTCGCCTTTCTGTCCTCCATCTGACAATCCTCCGCCATCTGAGCGTACTCCATGGCCTCCATCAGACTCTGGGGCTTCTGCATGCGCACCGATGCTCGAATAGTGGCATTTAACCCCTTCATGAATGTGCTCTCCATCGTCTCATCCGTCACCCCGTACACTTGCCCTGATAGGGCCTCGAACCTCTCCAGGTAATCTCTCACTGTGCCCTCATGCCTGAGTGATAGCAGCTGATCCCTCACGTTTTCCAAGTGGGGATCCCTGAACCTCTCCACTATCTGATCCCTGATCTCTTCTCACGAGCGAAAAGGATGCCTTGCATCCTTCCACTGAAACCAAGTGAGGGCTTTTCCATCCAAACAGATACCTGCTGCCTCCAGCTTCTGCTTCTCAGGCATGCGAGAGACTCTAATAATCTCTCGGCTCTGTAGATCCACGACATCGGGTCCACCCCATTGAATACAAGCATATTCAACTTCCGCAATCTGTCTATATTGAATCTCCCTGGTCTCTCCGTCCTCTGCCATGCCTAGGCTGGTGGTAGTGCCATCACCTCTCCTGGTGCCGCTCATAGCCCCACGTGGGCCTCCCTCATGGAAATCGTGATCTCCCCATAGGCCTCCTCGGTCCCCACGTCCTCCCCCTCCGTCGCCTCCAACCCTGCCCTCCTGCCCCGCCTGGAAGTCTTTGTAACCTCCCCCAATGTCTCCGGTGCATCCCCATGGTGGTGGGGTGGAGGTCGCCATCTACCATTGCCAAATCGAGGGTCGGGAGGATTCCGATACCCTTCACCATCATCACCGTACTCCTGAAAGTCTCCCGGGTCAAATTCATCCTCGAAATCGATCGTCGGGTCCTCCAGATGAGGCTGATAGCCACGAAAGGGCGGGGATCTGTCGTCGCGTGCACCGAAACCCCCACGCGGAGGTCCTTTCTACTCTGCAGGGCTGCAGCAGGCCTGGGGAGGGCCCGCCGGCACTGTCCGATGCCGCCGGGGCCCCAGCGGTCTTGCCGCTGGTCGGCAGGGCCAACAGGCCCCTGCGGCGTGTTTGCCGAAGCCGGGGGACCCTGTGGGGGGTTCCCCCAGGTGCGCCGGGGCCCTAGGTGGCCCGGCGGCTGCTGGGGAGGGCCCATCGGTCCCCGAAAATGCTGCGGCAGCCTCTGGGGTCCTTGGTTGGGCCCGTCGAGCTCATGGCGCGCTTCCTCGCCTTCTGGATCGCTGTCCTCTTGATCCGTGTACCTCCAATCCTCCGAATCCTTCATCGCTTGCTTCCCTTTGTCCAAAGATGGCACCTTTTTTGCTGTTTTAGGGTTTCCATCGCTTTTCCCCTCTTTCCCCGCGTTGGTTGTTAACTGAAAGATCAATTGCGCAAGCGCTTCATCTTGTTTCACCGCCAATTTTTCGATGGAAGCCATCAACCTTGCCATGGATTCGTAGTTTCCCGCCAACGATTTCCTTACCCATTCGATATCGCTAGAGAACTTCGCCTCCAAAGTCGTGAGCTTGTCTTGTGATCTTGTCGAAGCCACCATGGATCGTTGCGTGCTCTGATACCAAATTGATAGGAATAAAGCAAATCTGAACTGAAATTGATAAAAATAGGAATAAAGTTGATAACTTGGCTACAATTAGAGAGGCAACCATCCTCCCAAGATGCTAAAAGCGAGGTCGTCCGCACTCACCTAAGAATTCCCTCAAGAACAATTCAATAATCAAGCATAAAGTAATATGACGGCTGGCCCTAGCTTAAGAATAATACCCCACTCTAATCTAATTACAAGTTTGCCATTAAATTATAATAAATTAGAGAGAGAGAGAGAGAGAGAGAGTTGAAAACGCCCCTCGGGTAAGGCCGGCCTCCCATGCGCGCGCGGCTTGCGGGTGCCCCTCCTCTGGTACACGCGGAGCCCACCAGAAATCTGGAAATCGTTACACAATCACTCCAAAAGGCTCCCATATAGCGTCATGATCAAGAAGCCCCTCCCACTGGATCAGCTCCTTGCGCTCCGTTGAACGTCCTGTCCGAACTCCTCGCAGTTCCTCTGGCTCCAAAATGACATTCATATCGTCAGTCAAAGTCAAAGTCAACGATAATGATGGAGATGATGTGTGATCCCCAATGGCTTGACAGAGCTGTGATACATAATAGACTGGGTGTATGGTAGACGTCGGTGGTAACCTTAACTTGTAAGCAACTTGGCCAATCCTCTCGTCAACCTCAAATGGACCAAAATACCGAGGCGACAACTTCTCGTTCCTCTTATGGGCCAAAGATCCCTGTTGATACATGCGCAACTTTAGGTATACCTTATCCCATGTCACAAACTGTATCTCACTCCTATGAGCATCCACTAACACTTCATTACATGTTGAGCCCTGGTGAGATGTCGCTTCAGTTCCTCTAACACTTCGTCCCTCTCCGTCAAATACTGCTCCACCTACGAAACTGACATAGAACTATAGCCATAATGCAGCACACAAGGAGGGTTTCGTCCATACAGAATCCGAAAAGGCGTCGTTTGAGCTGCAGTGTGATAAGAAGTATTGTACCAATACTCTGCTGAGGCTAACCATCTCGCCCACCCCGGGGACTCTGACACGAAACGATGCAGATATGGTCTCTATACTCCTGTTGACGACATCAGTCTGGCTGTCGGTCTGAGGATGATAGGCTGTGCTACGCTTCAACACTGCCCCCTGCATATGAAAAAGCTCACCAGAAAGGGCTAAAAAAACCCGATCTCTATCAGTCACTATGGACTTCGGTATCCCATGCAATCGTAAAATCTCTCGTAAATATGCCTCTGCAACAGACACCGCCGTATAAGAATGTCGAAGTGCAGAAAAGGGGATACTTGATGATGCGGTCAACCACAACAAGAATGACGAAAAATCTAGCAAACTTCGACAACCCATCAATGAAATTCATAGTCACCTCATCCCAAACTCTGTCGGGTAGAGACAATGGCTGCAACAATTCTCATGGAGATATCGTCATATATATGTGACGTTGGCAAACGTTACACTTCGCCACCATATCCGCGATGTCCTTCATCCCCCTCAAGTATACATCCCAACTGTTCTTCCTTCACGTCTAAAAGCCAGGAGAATTAATCTTGCTGTTGTAGCAACTTTTTCGGGGATGTTGTAGCCTAGTTTAGCTAATTCATTCCGTAGCTTTAATTACTACTTGGACACGGTGAAACTCTTTTGTAGCAAAACCCAAAACATTGTTCTGATCTTCATGGTTTTCATCAGTGCCTTGCTTAATCAGAAGTGCAATAATCAGATCTTTTTCTTTTGATTCATAAAGCATCACGCCCTGCGTATATCTCCTTAGAAAGTGAATGTGTACTACATGGGAGCGCTATCTTCTATTCACCTTATTCAGGCTTGCCAACAATGCCAATGGAACCGGAATTGCCTCCAATTACAAACTAATGTGAGAAGGCCGCATTTGTTCTCTGAAACACTAAACGTCCTACTTTGAAGTGTTCTGTGGCGTACCTAAAATTTGTTCCATATGTGAAGAACACGTTAAATAAAATTTGATTTCTTATCTTACGGTCTTGCATCCAAACTGCCAAGATATTTTATCAAACCAGCTCCGGCAATTTGGCAGTTCTCCTGCTAACTATCTGTATGTCTGTTGGAGTTCTCTTTAACTTTGTAATTCACACTTGTCTTAGTTTATTATTTTTTTGGTCTGAGCGTGCACTTGCTTCCACCTAATTGGCATAACAACTTTTTGATAGTTGTCTTAGATTCTTAGACAAGACTTAGTGTCATTAGCAAACAACAACTGAGTGGTAGGTTTGTGCATTTTTTTAGGTGTGGCCATGAATTTTGATTAGTCACTACTATAGCAGTAAGAAAAAGATGGCACGCCGAATTCTCACATCTTATGTTTGATATCTTCGTTTTAATCCCTAGGGTAATGTAGTCTGAATATGCACAACTGACCATCTACCTTATTGTGACATATAAGCAAGACTGCTATGTTCTAGCATGATGGTCATGTTATCCATGGTTTATTTTGTTCGAGTTTTTACCATTTTACTTACCATGAGTTTTGTATGACTCTAAATTCAGGCTTTTTCCTAACTATCAGTTAATATTTTTTTTTCCAACTGTTCTCAAAAGCTTATTAATAGAGAGACTATCTGAGATTTGAATTTTTATTTGGATTGTTGATCATTCCCCTACATATACCATTCCTTCTGGTCTCTGATGTTAATTAAGCTATGCTGTTTACTTTGATATAGACGGTTGGTTTAATCTCAATTTATATTTATGTTATTTATGGGTTCAAAAGCATTTGATTTTCTTGCTGACATGGGCAACTCGACTCTGCTTACATTGAACAGTCTGCTTTCTATGTGAATCACCTTGCTTCCATGCTATTGTGCAGATGAGCATCGGAAAGAAATGGAAGGAAATCATCGACGTCTCTGATAAGATCTTTTACACATCTCATGTATGGGTTCTCTTAAATCTTATTATCTTGCGGTTTATTCATATGCATTGGCATCTGTTTCTCTCTTCTTTCTCTGATATATTTCTATTGACAAACACTGAATGGTTAGCTGAAGAAAGAAAAGCTAAAATTAGGGTCACTTAAGACCATGAAATGTTAAATCTGTTTAGGGAAATATAAACAATATATTTAGTCTCGTCTCCTGTCATTTTTTCTAGCTGATCATTTGGCAGCTCATTTCCCAACCTAATTACTTAACAATTACGATACTAGAGCCTGCAGAAGAATTCCCTTAGTTTGTAATTGTATTTTTGTGGGTATACTGGTTGTCTTTGTGGATATGCTGGTTATCTGAGTTGACTTGCAACACCACAAATTCCTTGTACAAGTTCTAACAGGGGTTTTAATAAGTGACTACCTAGGCGCTTAAGTGGTCCCTTTTAAACGGTTTTAGGACACTAGCCACATTGCTTGGACATGCTTAAGCGGTCAGATATTCTCCCCCTTATATTCCATATATTTTCTCTTAAAAAGGGTATATTCAAAGTATAACATATATGATATTATCAAAATATAGTCTCACATCCATTATCTAATGGTTGTACAATATAATTTACCATTATGTTGCATGGACATGATCATGCCAAAATGGACACATTCTGCTAACATGCAATAATTTCCAAGAGAATGCACAGTAATAATATGCCAGAGGTTTCAGAGACGTGTCTGACGGTGATAGGAGTGCCTTTTACAATTATAAAGGAAGAACTTATACTTCTATGAGGATAAAAATTTGTCTCACAAATTCTCAATTGGACAAAGAAACCATAGTAGTCATGGTTACTCTCCAAATTTAACTATCCTGATGGCTTCCTTCAAAATTTTGAAAACCATAGAGTTTTTTTGGGTTCATATGTGATTTTTAAGTCTTCTTTGCTTTAAGTCTCTTCAATCTGGTTTTTCTTTCTCCTTTTCTTTCTTTTCAGTGGTTTTTGTTTAGTTTTTTGCTACCTTTTTTCTTTTGGTTTTTTTCTTGTTATTTTGTCTTCCATCTTCTTTTTCTGCTTGATTTGTTTGCTACGTAGATAATGAAGTTTTCATGATTAAACTTTTTATGTAAAATCGTTTTTTTCTTTTGTTGGTTATTGTTCTCTTGCATTAGTGGTATTCTTAGATGTTTACACCGTTAAATATTCTCAATAATCACTTTGACAGTGAAAGAAATTAGGTAGGAGATAATATTAGATGATCAATTAGTTATCAACAATGAGTAGGTTCATTAGCCAGTTGTGGCAACTGACTGGAGGCCTGATTGGGAGCAGCTGCTTAGGTGCTTAAGTGTTTACTTAAGTGGTCAATTCTGTTTTCTTTGTTCGCTTTTAAAACATTGGTAATATATTTTTTCCCTTTGTATTCTCTCTTTACTCATCCGTTTAGGTCTACGTACTATCCATGATCTAGGGTTGAGCACTGTCCGATTCGATCCCAGTTTGGGCAAAAAAAAAAAACCTAGTCGGAACCGAGCATGAATTTTTCTCAAATTGTACCAGACCAAACAATTTTGGCACTCGATCTGAACCAAACTGAACTGTTTTGGAATGGGTTGATCCTTTTTGGGTTCAGCAGTTTGCCCTTCAGCCTTGTTGTGTTGAGAACTTATAGTCGATTTGGTTTCAAATTTGGGCTTAAAAAATTAAATAAAAAAAATCAAGAAAACATCTGAAAAAGTGATCTTCAATTCAACTGTAGAGGCAACAGCAGTGGAAGTCTCAAGTGTTTGGTTGGTTTCAAGTTGGTTTCAAACCCATATTCATGAATTACTCGACTCCTCACCATTTCATCACATAATGACACGGATATCATCACTTATCTTTCCTAATTTCTGAAGACAAAATACTCAATATGCTAACATCTTGGGATTACTTTCAGATTAAACATACAACATGCCAATCACACGTATATCAAATTATCACAGAATCTTTAATGATCAAATCCAAAGCTCTAATAAACAGAAAGCACACTATTTTTTTTGTGAAGGGAAGGGTAGTGTCACAAAGCAATGACCGAAACCTATAAACAGATAGCGCTCTTGAGATCACAAAAACAAACAAAATCGTGTTCCTTTCCCCAAGTTTACCAAATAAAATCAAATCACGAGATTGCAAAAACAAACAAAAATCAAACAGTCCACATTGTCACCGTCATCAATGACATTGTCATCGATCTCATCGTCGTTGGGATGATGTTGGTAGCGTCTTCAGCCTCGTCGTCGTAGACGGCCTACACGTTGACGGATGAAGAGTAAAAGTGGCGGGGAAGAGACATACGAAGAGAGCCGAAGTGTGCACTGAGAGATGAAATATGATAGAGGGGAGGAGAGAGAGATGGAGAGATTGGATCTGAGAGGAGATGAGAGTGAATATTAAGAGGGAGAGATTGAATCATAGAGATGAGAAGAGTGAGAACTGCGAGAGAGACCAGATCTGTGAGAGAGATGTATAATTTTAGCAGAAAGATTGGGCTATTGGCTGAAAACACTTTAATAAAAAAACATAAAATTAGAGAAGAGGTATGGACATATTGGGCATGGTTTCTTGGGTTGAAAAAAATTGAAAAATAAATATAAAATGGTTCAGCAGTTTGGTCTGTTTTAGAGTATACTAAACTGGACCGAATTATTGATCCCGAGTTTTCCAAATTTCTTAACGGAACGGAACGAACAATAATTACTCAAAAACCGGGCGCGAATTGCTCGTTGGTCGTGGCCAATTTAGATCTGGAATCGCTCACCTTTGGCATGATCCAAAGAAGCAAATGGCCTTTATTTTTCAGTTGCTGTTTGCCTTTTTATCTTGCAATCATTTGTACTTCATTCTTGTTATTTTTATACTACGAATCTACGATCAAGCACATCTTCCGTTTATTATTTTCCCTATGCTTGAGGCTCTTAGTGATCTTTCTACCAACCGGTTCAAATTCCAGATCTTTAGAGGAATGGAGTATAGTCAACAGTATCTAACATAACATGGTATCGTGTATGTGTTATTTTTATACTACGATCAAACACATACAAGATACCATGTAGACCGAGGAGAAGAGGAAGAGAAGACTCTTTCTTGTTATGTTAGATGCTGTTGACTATAATCCATTCCTCTAAAGATCATCATTTCCAGGTTTCAAATAGAAATGAAATTCGAAATGGTCACTATTATATTATCCTTATATGTCTTTTATTATCTATTGACATTCTTTTTAGCAATTTGCTGATGGTCATGGGTACCTATTTGTGTATCTTTGTGTCTATGGCATAGTAGGGGGTGTCAATTGGGTAAAGTTTGGGTTGGATCAGGTTAGTTTGGCACAAAATTATATATGCCAAGCCCAAATCCGACCCATTAACAATTGGACAAGGATCCACACACTTGACCTGGTTATTATTTTGGCAATCTGAACAAGTGCCAACTTATTTGTATATTAGGTCGTCTTCAAGTTAGTTTACCTACACATATTGGCATAAGGACGTGAATCTGTAACCAACTTGCCCTTGAAGATGGCCTATAACCAATGAATGGGACAATCAACTAGTCTATATTGCAAATATTAAGTACAAAATCTAACTCCACAACACACATCTAAAAACTGAGAAATGCTAAGAACAAGATATTCAACTTTCAAGAGTAGAATCCATGTCCCAATGAAGAGATAAAACTGATTTACCAAGGCACTAGGAAAGCACTTACGCAATATGTATATATATATTCTTTTGTAAAAATGTGTTTGTATCCATTTTTCTTTAATTTATTATTTCCCCCCTCTCTTAGCTTATCTTATTGTTTTACCCGTTATGTATAATTCGACACTTTTACTCATGTACAAACATATCAAATACTTTATCATGAGTTTTTCTAGATCTATGAATATTTTGTCTATAATTTTTCTGTGATCTTGCTATAAGGATTTAGACTTAAAATTTAATTTGAACCCTAAATTGAGTTGGGTTTAATTTTCTATTTTTCTATTTGTGAGTTCTATGTTATTTAGAAGGTTAACTTAAGCTACAATAATAAATAATAGTTCAATTTGATTTATGAATCGTTGACTTAGTATAAATAAGGGGTCTGGATCCAATTGAGTCAATGGTTTATTTTGTAAGAATTTGTAAGGGTTTTGGAGGGTATTTGAGAGGTTGTGAGATATATATTTTTTGGTTTGATGGGCAATGAATAACGTTGGATATATTCATTTCCTAAATCTTATGATTCATTTACTTATTTGAATTTTCCTTTTATCATAATAAACTACAATTCGAGCAGAGCTGTTGGGGTCATTGATAGAGATCGAATTCGAGAATGAATTCAATTTGAGAAGAAGTGTTTTATTTATTTGATAGAGTTTGAGCCTTTGAAGAATATCTATTCGTACGAGTCTTTTTGTTGTTTTAAGAGTTTTATTTGAGTGTTTTTGTTATTTGAGTTTGAGTTATTGTAGAATTTCTAGTCCTAATCAGATTCAAAAAGTTGAGTTGTAAGCCTATATAAAGGTTAAAAATTTCTTAGTTTTTTAAATGTAGAATTCAATGAAAATTAGTTTTTTAAATGCGGAATTCAATGAAAATTAGTTTTTGGTATAAACTTTTGGTTTCTCCACAAATTAAATCTTTGCATTGATGTGCGAGAGTGTGCTTGATTACATGGGCGAAAGGTCTGAAAAAATATTCACAGGGAGGCGTGCGAGTCGGTGACCGTAAGATTTTTAAGGTGCGAGATTCGAAAAGTTATAAAATTCGTAATCTATTTCTTTCTCAAATTCCCACCACATCCCTTCCCGCTTTTGTTCTATGTCAAATTGGTATCAGAGCCTAACCAGATTTATCTGCTTTTCTTCTTCACAATTTTCTTTTTAGTTAGATTCAAAAAAACAAACAAATTCTTGAAAAGTGAAAAAGATAGAAAAGAAAATTTCTAAAAAAAGAAAAGAAAAGAAATTAAAAAAAAGAAAAGTGATTTTTTTTGAAAAGAAGAGGAGAGTAGAAAAGAGAATTTTGCAACAAAAGAGAGGAAGAACAAAAAAGAACAAAAATTATTGACAAAAACCCCTAACCTGTGCTGCCCCGCCGCCGCCACATTCACTGCCTCTGGTAACTCACTCTATCGTCTTCACCACTGCCCTCGTCGACTGCTGCGACAACCAACAACACCACAGTCCTAGGCCCCCGTCATAGACGCAATCGGCGAACCCTGCTTCATCGACGACAACTATCGCCTCCTCTGCGAACAGCCATCCTTGTCATCCCCGTCATCTTCACACAGCTCCACCAACAATGTCGGCCCCACCGGCAACCCACATCATCGCCATCGACTAAAAGCACCAAACCCATCGCCGACAAAATTTTGATCTCGCCGACGCCGCCTACGGCGATGATAGGAGATATTGATCCCACCAAAATCTTCCTCAGCCCCAGGCGAACACAACATTGGGAAGCGTCGTCAAAAATCGTCAGAAGGAGCCGGAATCACCACCAGTGCCAAGTTGCTATAGTACCGGCTCTGTTGAGCCGTTACTATGGTCGAGCCGTGCCGACACCATTTATCCCCTTTGCTGAGTTGTTCACGGCTCATCCGAACTGACCGAGCCAAGTTGAGCCGAACGCAAGCCGTTGACCGCACTGACTGAGCCGTGACCCAACAGTACGGCTTGACAGTTGCAGTGATTTTTGGACATATTTTCAATCGTATTTTCGCGTATCTTGGTGATTTATCGAGCTTTTCATGCAATTTCGGCCTTGATCGTCTGGTTTACAAGTTTTAGAGACATTGCATGATACAACAAAGTTGATTTACACTCCAGGTAACATCTGATCTGATCAAATCCTCAAATGTTAAATTCCAAAAATTTCTTTATTTGATTTTGTTCAGATTAGTTAATATTGTTGGTATTGCATATTTTTAGTCTCGATTTGTGTCCTGCATTAGCATATTTCGAAATTCATCTTGACATAGATTTAAACCCTAGGATTAGGCATGGAAAATATTGCAATTCATAGACTAGAAAATCAACTGCAAAAGATATATGTAGAACTAAAAGCCGACATAAATCGAATAGAAGATCGCATAGAAGCGGTGGAGAATAAATTGATTAAAAGAACAAAATTTTGAAATGAGGCTTAAGCCCAAAGAAAACTATTTGCCTCCCACATATAGAGATTGCCTATTAGAAAAATTGAACGACCTACGTCAAGGAAGCATGACTGTAGAGGAATACATGACTAAGTTCAATGACCTATTTGTTAGGAGTGAAATACAAGAAGATCCATTATATACCATTGTTAGGTTTTGTTCTAGATTGAAAACATACATTAGGCATGAGATGCTACCCTAGCCTGTATACAACGTGCAGCAAGCATATAAGCTAGCCTTAAATTTGGAATCCATAAGAGCCCTAATAAACAGGAAACCTACTTTTTAAGCCGGGAAGCAACTTAAGCGGTCAAGTGATAATATAACAAAATCTGAAATTAATACCGCTAAAGAGTTAAAAGAAAAGGCTAACGTTGAAAAACCACTACAACAAATATGATATGGTCATAACCTATCATCGGCGGAGGTGACGCACAAATAGAGGCACAAATCAAGGCGCAAATCAAGGCGACAAATAAAGTAAGGTGACAAATGAGACACATAAATGGAGGCGCGAGATCAGCGGAGCAAAATTAGTCATCGGGCATTTGTGAAAGGGTTTGGGCTGATTTAGTAACTTCCATTTTTGGAAGGTTTTGGGGCTGATTTAGTAGTTTTTCTTTTATGATCAGATCGGCTCCTATAAATGTTTAGGGCAGCTGTCAATTGTTTTCATGCAAATTTTGAGTGATAAACCCTAGTTTTAGAGTGGTAGTTCATAGATCTAGTGAGTTTAGTAGTTGTTAGTCATAAATCAATTGTGGAGAGTCGGCTCCCTCTCGAAAGGGGTCGTTTATCTTGTATTCCGCTTGATTTCAATAAAAATTCCCAAATTTCAGCCCTAAATCCTATCAAATTGGTATCAGAACATCTACGATCCATGGATAATTTGCTACAACAAGCTCGGATGCGGTGGCGGGAAGGGAACAACTTATACCGAACGGAACGATTCTTCGAGGCGGATTTCGAATATATTTTTGCAAAAGCTCACTTTGATTGCAATCCTACGGTTAAAGGGGGAGCTCAACACTTGCATTGCCTAAAACATTTGATGGGTTGTTATCTGGTGCTTAGACACTATCAAAGTTTCATTGAATTGGGTTAAGAGATATTGGGTTACGACTCAAAGAATGTGACGGCTTTTTTATAGAGATCAAGCTTAGAGCAGTGGGTCTTCATGAAGCTGCGGACGTCGATATGATAAAATCCCAGAGAATTTTCGAAGAGGATGAAGTAAAAGATGAAATCGCTGATATAGAAGAATCGGCGGAGGAGGCTAGAAAAGTTGTCGAACTTTCAGATCTGAAAGAGACGGAGGAAAATGGCGCAGATTTGAAGCCTGCGGCTATCGACGACCCAGATCCGATGCCGATGGAGAACGACGAACCAGATCTGGCCCCGGCGAGCCACCAGATTGTCGCCGCGACCACGGTGAGTCCCCAGAAGACCACGAAGACCCCCTGGAGGGCCTCGCCGGCCCTGGCGTGGCCGTTGGGGCCTTGTGCGTCGTGGAAGAAACCTCGACGGCCCATAGCGCCGCCTTTAGAGCGACGTCGGCGGCAACTCCGACGAGATCGCGCCCCGCTGCTACCACCATTGGCTGCGCCACACCATGATGAGGAAGATGGATTCGTAGGTGGCACTTTGATCCCGGGGGAGATGGACATCTCCACGTGGAGCAGTTATCGCCGTAGATTTCATGCTCCACCTTGAGGACAAGGTGGTTTTCGGGGGCGGAGTAATGATATTGTCATAACCTATCATCGGCAGAGGTGACACACAAATGGAGGCACAAATCAAGGCGCACAAATCAAGGCGAAAATTAAGGCGACAAATCAAGTAAGGTGACAAATGAGGCGCATAAATGGGGCGCGAGATCAGCGGAGCAAAATTAGTCATTGGGCATTTGTGGAAGGTTTTGGGCTGATTTAGTAACTTCCATTTTTGGAAGATTTGGAGCTGATTTAGTAGTTTTCCTTTTATGACCACATCTGCTCTTATAAATGTTTAGGGCATCCGTCAATTATTTTCATGCAAATTTTGAGTGATAAACCCTAGTTTTAGAGTGGTAGTTCATAGATCTAGTGAGTTTAGTAGTTAGTCGTAAATCTATTGTGGAGAGTCGGCTCCCTCTCGAAAGGGGTCGTCTATCTTGCATTCCTCTTGATTTCGATAAAAATTCCTAAATTTCAGCCCTAAATCCTATCAAATACCTCACCATTATAAGAATCCCAGTTCCTTGGATAAAAATTCCCAAATTTCAGCCCTAAATCCTATCAAATACCTCACCATTATAAGAATCCCATTTCCTTAAAATTTGGTTTTGAACTTATATCGAGTGCATCTCATAAGCATTTTGCATATGATGTGAGTGATTCTTTCTCGAGACTTGTGAAATTCTTGCAATAAATAATGATACTTACAAGTCTGTTGCAGAATCAAAGAGAAAATTGTAGGAATTTATAGTTATGATTGATGAGAAGATTATAGTTTGATCGGAGAGGTTCGTTCTAGAACCAATGAGGTTTTGCATACACATATTGGTTCTCGACGAGCTTTACTGTAATAATCTTGATGTGACCGAGTCAAGTATTTCACAGGAGCACGAGGAGATTGAGCACAAGTAGTTTGTCATACCAGGTTCGCCACATCCTCCTAATAAGATGGGAGTTCATTTTACGAACCCACCGTTTTACTATGCGCACATACCACTTATTTACAAGTTTGCCATTCAAACTTTTTCTTTCTTTTTCCTCTTTTACACTCGTCCGTCATTGTCGCTACACCCAAGCCATAGTCGACGACGAGAAGAGGGAGAGCGGGAGGGGGCTGGGGAGGCCGGATGAGGTAAGGCAACGGCGGAAAAAAAGACGACGGTGAGAAGGCAAAAGGACGCTGAGAGAGGGGTGCTGTGGAGGTCAGAGGAGGGGGCGGGGGATGAGGATGGGGATGTGGAAGAGGGGGATGGGGATGGAGAGGGCGGAGGGGGTGATGGGGGTTGGCAATGGTCGGATCAAATTATTCAAACCCTAAAGATTTCAAACCTTAAGGATTAGTCCCGTTGATCACATCAAATCGTCGAAGCTACCAGCATCGAATCGTCGACGGCTTGACTAAAGTCGACGGAGAATTGCAGCCCCCACCCTCCCCCGACGGAGCTCCCAGCATCCAATCATCGACGAAATGAGCCGAACAATTTCAGCCACTTCGACGGAGAATCGCAGCCCCCAGGGGTTTTTTTGGAAAATTTACACAGTTGGGTGTGCACATGAGTAATTTTAATGGCAAACTTGGAAATAAAATGTATGTGCACGGGAGTAATGGCAAACTTATAAATAAGTGGTATGTGCATGCAGTAGAACGATGGGTGCGCAATTCAATTCCCTAAGAATCTATATGCTTTCATCTCTTTTGCTATTTGAGAGAATTTTACAGGAGATATTCGTTTACGTATCTATATCCAATTATAATTCAAAGTTTATGGACGCATCTTCTTTAGCTATAAGAGAGACTGCTCATTTCTACTTGGCTTTACTATTCCTATCACCATCATCAGTTGGTGATGTTCTTAAGTCGGAGAGAATGATAGAGATCGAATTCGAGAAGGAATTCAATTTGAGAAGTCTTATATTCAATTCGAGAAGGAATTTATTGAAGAATTCCTATTCGTTTATCTTTTTGTTATTTTAAGAGTTTTAGTTGTTTGAGTATTTTGTTATTTGAGTTTGAGTTAGTCCTAATCAGATTTAGAGAGTCAAAGTTATAAGCGCCACAAACTTTGTTTTTAACGAAGATTTCAATGAAAATTAGTTTCTGGTGTAAACTTTTGGTTTATCCACAAATTAAATCTTTTGTATTGGTGTGTGAGAGTGGGCTTGATTGCATGGACGAGAGGTTCAAAAAATCTACATGTGTGAGACGCGCGAGTCGGTGATCGTAAGATTTTTGAGGTGTGAGATTTGAAAAGTTGTCAAATTCCTAATCTACTTCTTCCCTAAATTCCCACTATATCCATTCCTACTTCCGTTTTGCATCAACCATCTTTATACTTCCCTGATGGAGATCAAGATGATGTTGAATTAGCGATCGATAAAAGTGACAACTACAAGAAAAGAAAAAGGAAAAAGAAATGGTTAAGAAGTTAAAGTTACCATGGTTAACTAATGAGTTGATGAGGTGCGTTAGGGTTTTGAAGGTTTTTCGAATGTTGCTGAGTTGTTTGCGTGGTAAATTTGATTGAGTTGATAGACCACAAAGCAAGTATGTTACTTTCTTAGGTGTTGGTTGATTACAAATTAAGGACGATGATGTTGATGTCTTTTGACGTGTTGGTAACCATAAAGTAAGGAAGGTGAGTGATTGCATTTGAGATGCTTGTGAAGACTCGAGTTAAAGATGGAGCTGCTTCCATTCAAGGTGGAGTTTTTATGATTTGTTGAGGGCATTGACATGGATAATTCGAATGTGCGCCATCGATTATCCATGTGGGTTGATTTTCGAGTCAAAGATGTGACGAAGATGAGATTGTTAGTATTTGACTTAAAATCTAATTTGTGTCCTAAATGAATGTGTAGTTTTATGTTTTTCTTTTCTTTTCTTTTCTATGAGTTTTATGTTATTTATGAGTCTAATTTAGGCTACAATTATGAATGGTCCAATTGAGCCAATGTGGGGTTTTGAGAATTTGTAAGGTTTTTTTCCCGCGGGGGGGGGGGGGGGGGGGGGGGGGGGGGGGGGGGGGGTTGAGAGCTTCTTGTGAGATTTGTGTATTTTGATGTGGTGAATGATCAACAAGATTGAAGACATTTATCTCCCAAATCTTTTGTTTCATTTTCTTATTTGAATTTTTTGTTTTGTCGTAACACTTGCTCCTCGTTTAACCAAGAAATTGTCATCTCAACCATTTCTTTTTTAATTAATCTTAATATATAATACATAGAAAAATCAATTTAGGATTTTTTGGTGATAATCATAAATCCCGATTTATCTTAATGAATGAACTCATCCTTCAAACTCTCTCAAACTTGTATTTTAGATCTGTTTTAGTTCAAAATGACGCTAGATCTTTCTTTTAGCACTTATCTGAATAAATGAAATATGTAGTACTTTAATTCTTTTTGCAATATTCATTTGAAATTCAAGTATAAGATTGCCTAGACACCCGCTTAATATATTTTGAATTAGTGATTTTAATTTGTTTTAGTAAATATTTCATAATAACCTTTGTGATTTGTAATAAGTACCGAACCCCTTTCTTTTACGCGTTTTGGAAGTTATCCATGTGGGGCAAAAGTTTTATTATTAACTTTTACCTTTTTAGGGAGAAGTTGTACATGATTATTTCTTCGTTAATTTGTCTAAACAATTAAAAGATAAAAATTTTGTATGAATTTATGTAGAGAGAGAGAGGCAGATATTTGACTGGGTTAAACTCACACTTAAAGATTAGGTTAAAACGCGGGAGGGAGGGAGGGAGGGAGGGGGGACTAGGATGGTAAATTAACACAGATTACAGTAAAATCATCCAAAATCTAGTGAAATTATTTTAAAAACATGATGGAAGGGTATAAACTAATTGCAATCATAAAATGGGAAAAGATAATAAGATAGGCTAGAGGTGGGGTAAGAAAATAATTGAATAAAATGAGCATAAACACATTTGCCAATATCCTTAATATAGATTAATATTAATTGGGTCAACACGTTACCCTCACCCCATCCAATTAATAATCGGATCAGACGGGTTGATCCGAATGTTAACACAATCCAATTATGGCATCACCCATACCCGAATGGATGGGTCAGGTTCTGGTTCACGGGTCAGGTTGAAATTGCCATCCTTACAGGAAAGTAACTGGTGTTTGGAACTGAACTAATAATATGCAACTGTTGTAGTTCACATGTTGCAGATCGTCGATTACTAAGATCTTCCAGACAGAGTGAAAATCTGGTCAATAAGTTCTTCACTGGATATATATTATTTTCAAATCTTTTTTATTTCAGGAATAATACAACATAAGACTACAACTTGGCGTTAATTGACATTGGAATAAACCATTCGCTTGGCAATATGATCGACTATCTCTAGCATCTTTCAAACAAGCAAGCTTCTTTTCTTTTTTGAGAGTTGTCTTCTCTTTTCGAGAATGCTTTTGATCCGATCCCCGGAAATCAATTGAGAAATTTTTTGAAAACATGTGAAAGGTTCCACCTTCTTGGTGAGAAGCCTCAGAAAATCTTGGTGAGAAGTCAAGAAACCATAGATATCCAATTTCTTCCCCAAATCCTTCGCCAAAATCTCTAAAATCTATCACGTCTTACATTAATTTGGTATTAGAGCCTAATATCCTATCTTCGCCCTTTTCCGATTTCATATTTCCAAAAATTAAAAAAAATTAATGTCTCAAATCCTAACCCTACTTTCCAGCGGCCACCTTCCTCCACCAAAAAAAAACTCTCAAAAAACCCGAGAACAAATTCCACGCAGCCGCCCACTCCAAAAACCCTCCCACTGACCCTAATGTTCACTTCACGCCCTGCAACCTCATGCCGCCACCTTCGACGGCCTTCTCGACCAGTGCCTTCACCGTCGCGACCTCTCCGTGCAGTCGCTGATATTGTCTGTGCCCAAAGATCATGTCATTGTTGAGTGCAAGGTCTGAAGTCAACGCCCATTACACTTTCGACGCTCGTCGGCGCCATCACCGGCGTCGACCCCATCAGTTCGTTCGCCGCCTCAAGGCGAGCCCGTAACCTCGAACCGACTGCGAACCATCATTGGAATCATTGATACCCATCGTCGTCAAGCTTGCGAGGTTCGCCAGCGCCACCTTCGGTGACAACTGGGCCCGTCGACCCCCGCATCTTATTCATCACCTTTAGGCGACGCTACAACACAAACTCAACGGTGAAACGGTGTCAAAATTGTCGGAAAGCTCGTCAGCGTCGTTGAGCCATTGTCGCTACCGGTTTGATTGAGCTGGTCCCGATACGTAGCCGAGCCGGCGGCCAACTCTGTTTATTAACGTGTCCCGAGCCGACATCGAGCCACAGTGTTGGCTCGAGCCACCAAAACGGAGCTGATCCCTGAGTCGCGGATGCACAGTGCGCCTTGTCCATTTTTCGCAGATTTTGGGCTATTTTTGGTGATTTGTTTGCGCAGTTTCAATATTTTCACGATTCTGTATCCATTTGAGTTCCAAATTTAGTGACATTCGCTCCAATGGATAGCTGACTTATCCAAGTGCGCATATGTATCCTCTGTACAGAAAGATCAACTATAAATAATGGGATACTACAATGATTATAACACGGGTTATTCTTCTCTAACGGTTTATGAGCTTGAGAAATGAAGACATGTACCAATCTTTTATGGCTTCAAGGATAAATTTAAATTTGGATATGATGATTTAGAGTATTACCTATAAATTTCTTCTCCGTTTTGATTTATCAAACGAAGCAAAGTATAAGTATTCTTCAACCAACCAATGAAGAAATCACATGAGAAATTTTCTCAAAACCTGTGAAAGGTTCCTCCTCGGTGAAAAGCTTTGAAAAATCTTTGTGAGAAGCCAAGAAACCATAGTTATACAATTTCTTTCCCAAATCTTCCACCAAAATCTCTCAAATCTATCCCGTCCTTTATCAATTTTGGTATCAGAGCCAAACAATTCTCTTCTTTTTTTCAATTTTTTTCTTCCAAAAAAACAAAATTCCAATTTTTCTTCCAAAAAAACAAAATTCCAAAAGAAAAAGAAAACCCTTAACCCTAATCCTGCCATCACATTCGACGCCAAACCGTAACACTAACCCTGATCTTCCCCGTCGCCGTCTTCCAGTGCCGATAACCCACCTCACACCATCGCCACCTCCCTCTGTAAAAGAAATCCCTTAATCAAATTTGCCGTCAGCAACACCTACCGTAACTCACCTCGAACCCTGGAGCAGAGATCCACGTTGTCTCCTCCAGCGTAATCCTCGATTAGCGTCAACTTTTCCTCGATGTTCCCACTACAGCGACGAGTTCCTTCGCAGCCTGGGCCTCGTCGTTGCGTTCAAAACTTGTCGAATCACCGTTGCAAGGG
Source organism: Scilla litardierei (assembly GCA_030789695.1). Taxonomy (NCBI): domain Eukaryota; kingdom Viridiplantae; phylum Streptophyta; class Magnoliopsida; order Asparagales; family Asparagaceae; genus Scilla; species Scilla litardierei. Next base: position 6,511,666 of record CM061138.1, on the reverse strand, counting down.
TTTTATCACTCGCCGGTGCCACCTCTGGCAACGACCGAGATTGTCGACCCTTAGAATTTGTTCTCCACTTCTAGACGAACTCATCGCAACAAGTTTTACAGCGAACCATTACCAGAGTCGTTGGAAAACACCGTCGGCGCCACCGTGTTCACCGGACAGTACTGGCTCGAGCGAGCAGATCCCGAGGTGGAGTTGAGCCAAACCAACTGGTGTGCCGTTACTGTTCCTTGGCTTGGGAGGAGCCGACCCCGAGCTGACTAGAGCCAATTCCGAGCCGATTGAGCCGGTGTGCCGTTCTTATTCATCGGCTCGTGCAGAGTCTAACCCAAGCCGACCGGCGTCGGCTCGAGCCGATCAAGCCGATCCCCGAGTCAGCTCGTCCAAAGCCGTTGACCTGATCAACGACTCAACTGTGATCAACGGCTCAACAGTGCGGCTTGGTGATTTTTAAGGATTTTTGCTGGATTTTGTGGAGTTTTCTGTGCAGCCCCATTATTTTGAAAATTCTGGATCCGTTTGAAGCCCAAATTTAGTGCCGTTTGCGCCAGTGGATGGCTAACTCGGCCAACTATGCATAAACGACGCATAAGTACCCTCTATGCAAGAAGATCTGTTCTAAATTATGGGATATGTGATATCACACTGATTACTACAATGAAGGCTTCAAGGGTTATTCTCTTCAAACAATGTATGATCGAGTCACATATTTTTATGACTTCGATGACAAGTATGGCTATGACGATAGGGGAATCACATTTAGAATTTTTCTTCTCCAAATTTTATTTTTTCGAAGAACAGAATTATGCATATGCTTATCACATGCTTAAAGGAGAAGCGTGGTCATGGTATAGGCGACTTTCATGTCATAGTCGCTGATGGTCAGTGTTCAAAACCCGTCTTCACGACCACTATTCTTCCAAGCATCCATAAGTTTCACAGGCACCCCAGCAATCCTCAAGTCCGAATGTTGAGAAGGATCCAATCTTAATTTATACGTGAGCTCCGCAACCTTTACGAACAATTAGAGAGGGAGCAACAGAGTAAACTCAAGCCTGCCTGAGCCTGAGTTAGAGCTTGAGCCTGACTTGGAGCCTAAGCCAATATCGGAGAAACAAGAACCCGAAACCGAACCAGAGTCAGAGGTTGAATCAAAGTTTGATCCAGTGCTGCATTCTGCGTCAGAGACAGAACTTGATGTAGCAATGTAACCTGAACCAGAGCTTTATCTAAAGCCATCTGTTGAACGCGTACCACAACTGTCGAAAGAGGAACTGCTGAGTCCAATTGAGCACATCGAATTTGTTATCCCAGATCCTCCTTTCCTAACCTACAAACATGTCCTGAATGCATTTCTATCCTTTATGAATTGTGAGAAATTATCGGAGGATGTTCGTCTGCCCACCTGAATGATATTACACTTCAAAGTTCGTGTACGTATCTTCTCCAACTGCACCAACTGCAGAAGACTGTTGATTTCTTCCTAGTTGTGGTACTTTTGCCGTCCTTGGTGAAGTTCTCAAGTCGGAAAGAATGATAGGGATCGGATCAAGATTTTTAATTTTTAATTTTATTAATCTTTTTATTTTTGGAGTCTTTTTTTAGTGTTTTGCTCTTTTAGAAGTTTAGTACCACATCGGATGGGTGGAGAAAAATGTTGAGTTGTAGGCCTATATAAAGGATCTAGACTTGTAAGGAAGGAATCAATCAACCAACCAATGGAGAAATCAAATGAGAAATGTTCTCAAAAAACTTGTGAAATGTTCACCCTCCTTGGTGAGAAGTCTCGGAAACCCTTAGCGAGAAGCCAAAAACCTTAATTTATCAATTTCTTCCGCAAATTGCCCAAATCTTCTCCAAATCACCCACCAAATCCCTAAAATCCTACCATGTCCTACATCAGCTTTCCTGCTGCTACCTTGTTTCTATGAGGAGATTACTTTTTCCTTGAGATTACTTTTTCCTCTTCTCGTGTATTGAGGCAACGAATAGACGCAACTTCATTGCGAGTAGTAGATGCCCAGGATAGTCGTTCCTTCATGAATGCATATTTTTCCTTGATGTAGCGGGTGGTTTCTTGACCCTTGCCACCCACTTAGTACAATTTCAAGATTGAACGACAAAAAAATTTCTAACTTCTATGTCAGCTGGTTCTATTAAACTGGCTGTTGAAGGGGGTTGCCAGTTATTTTCTCCACAAAAAACTATCTATCAAATTTTGAAATCGAGGTTTTCGCAGTGGTTTGCACTATTGGTGTCAGCTGCTAGCGTGATATGTATTTAAAGCATCGGATTTTAGGAATTGGTTGCATTATTCAGCACGTGTGATTTTTGGGTAGAGTTTCATATTGGTAAATGCTTTATCTATTCATCAATTATCTCTGTCATCCATGACACCATGACATGGTGCTCTCTTTCTCGAACCAACTCCATCAACCTTATGTTGTCGACACCGCACGCTACTGTCTGAATTATCAGATCCATTTCAACTTTCTTTCGTTTCAGAATACGTGTAGGAATGAGAATGGGCATATGCCCAAAGCCCAAATGGGTACCCATTTGGGTATGGTCTTGGAAGATTGGCCAATCTTCCTAGACCATAATGAAGGATTTAGAATGTGGCAATGCCCAAATAGGTACCCATTTGGGCTTTGGGCATGCCCATTCTCACCCCTAAATCCGTGTCATGAGAGTCATATGTCTTGGCAACCCATTTTGGCTGCCTTTTCAAACTGCCATATACATATGTTTCACTTAAAGAACCAGAGGATGATGTTATGAAGTTGGTTTTGCTCTTTTTATTGGAAGTTTTTATGTCTCTTTCTAATGCATCTGGGATATCTGGGTAATTTCCAGGACGATTCCAAAAATCAGAAGTCATCGAGGGGCGGAGGCGGCGGAAGGTACAGTGTGTAAGTTTTGTTGTACCGTACTGTAACAAGACGGTACTAAGTAGTCGGCATGTGCTTGGATTGCTGCTGCGTTCTCCTTGAAAATTTTCAGCGACTTGGGCAAGCGAAGTTCACTACCCCCGTAGCGAGCAAATTTAACATCATTTGCTCAATGTAAGTGTCTGTATGAGTTTGCTTGCGTTTTGCTTGTGTGTTTTTGGGTTGTAGACATCATGTGGTTTTAGACCGAATTCTCTTCAGCGAGCAAGGGACAAGGGGTGGAAATTCCATTTACTTCCTAGAGAGTTGCTTTGGTGAATTTGGCAACAACCGAAAAATACTTAATTAACTGTCTTTATGGAGAGGTGGTTTGTCTAATGCGGTGTAGTCTCTTATGTGACCCCTTATTGGTAGCCAAATGGGCTTGCATCTTGAACCACGTCGTTTGCTGCTTCAAATTAAAGTGCTTATGTTGCTCGTTGGCTACTTTCATGCCATCGTAATAATAGTAGAAATGGCGAGTATGTTCTATCGTTGAAAACGTGAATTTTATTGAAGGCTGAATTTCACAAAACTAGAAATTCCACGTGATTCCTAGGAAATCAATTTCAGCTTCTTAAATTATAAAAGTTTGACTCAGAATCTACATGACATCATTAGTAGTGTTTGCAAAATGTTTTATTTTTGCTTCGATCACATGATTTTCTTGGGTAAACTTTCACACAACTTTTATATTTTCTTAAAAACTATTTTTAGCTTTGTAAATTACAAAAACTATCTGGAACTTTTTCAAGTTAACTATTCTTTATAAGTTCATTGAGTTTTGTGATAATTACATGCATAAGGCTACTAGCATGATAATCACATGTGTAAGACTGACACAAATGTTCTTAATAAAAAAAACTGAAAAAGCTTTAGACGTTGTAACCTCCAGATCTTGAATGTTTTTATCGACAAGGTATGGTGTAACGTTTGCCTGTTTTCAATTCAACATTGACACAATATTTCAGATATTTTCTTTCTTTTGGCTTGAACCTTAACAATTAAATATTCGGTTCACCCTTTTGATATGAACTTCATCAGGCATCCACGTACAACAAAATTATTCATTTCATTATGTTATCTGCTTCGGTGAGTTGCTTGACACCCAACGGGTCATTCTTGTGCTACTTGGTTTCGCCCAAGAAAATATGGTAAATTGTTGTGGGAATGCTATCCTATATTATATCCTATGTTATTGAAATTTATTAAAATATCATACTTATATTGATATCGAGGAGTAGCGATTAGAGCTATAATGTTAACATTGGGTAAGTATCGAGAAAAAGAAAGAAAAAGCAAATAACATTGAAGCTAGAGTTTGTCTTATCATGTTGCTTGCTTCAAATGTGAAGGACAACTATTTGAAACAATATGCTTCAAATAGCCAAATAAAGCTTTGCGAGAGATCCTTTTGTTTCAAATAGCTAAATAAAGCTTTGCGAGAGATCCAAAAAAAAGTGTAGCATGACCATGCGAAATGCACCAGGAATACATGAAAATTGTACGAAGTAGTCATTTTAAAACTCAAAAACACCATTTATCCACTTGAGAATCGGAAATGATTTCATATGAAATTCTAGGTAGGCTAAGAAACCAAACCCTCCCCATTCTTTTTGGCCAATAATTGGCCACAATACAATTGATTTCTTGCTTTTATCGCATGGTTCCAACTTAAGCGTCATAGTGTTTTAGATCAAAAGTCTTTCCAACCTCCGCTAGCTTCCTCGGTCGCTCATGTGAAGGTAACCATCTTCTTCTCCATGCCCAGATTGCAATAGATTCAATGCTCGCGAGTCAAATCGTCGTACCTAGAAATAACCCATGCACATAGTGCACGGCACCAAAAACAAAAAGCGTGGGTGCGAACGTGCCCAACCGAAAAAGAGTAAAAAACATGGAAGTGTGTCGGTATCGTCGGAGGGTAGAAGGTGCTAAAATGCAAGCAAACAGCCTAAAATGGCAAACTTGTAAATACAATAGGTTGGAGGGGTTTTCTTTTGGAGGGGGTGGATTCTCCCCGGCTGATGGGACGGTGCCACATGGGACACAGCCGTGGGAAGTCGCCCTCTATATAAAGGATTGTTTGCGTATACATCTAAACCGTGTTGAGTCAATGTAATGATATATTCTTTCTTTGGTTAACCGATCCCAACATATATTTCTAAGAATATGCTAACTTCATTACAAAGAAATATTGACATTCGCATCATCATCTGCCACTAGCAATCCGTATATATTTCTAAGAATATGCTAACTTCATTAAAATGAAATATTGACAATCGCATCATTATCTGCCACCAGCAATCCGTATCGCCTTGGCTTACAACCTTACTTTCCAAGTTTCCAACAATGTGGAAGTATGTCAAAACATGAATATATGTATCAGATACCGTCAAAAATACCATTGGACTTGTGGAACAAATCCATTGTTCCATCTCGAACCCATAAACAAAGTGCACAGGCTTCATCAACAAACGAGTACAGTAAGGCCACTTGCTTCCTTCCAAATTAAACAGTGCCATGCAACAACGTTCACCTGAATCCCTGGGCCTGTTGTCGGTCAGCTGCAATAAGATGAAGACGTGTATACGGACACAATTAATCTTTTTAGCTCCAGACGACCCCAAATGAATAAATGAGGCTTGCTTAATTAAACGTAGCTTGTGACAGCTTTGATTACCTGCCAACTACTTCCCAAAGGCAAGACTCTTTCGAGTTGTTGCGCTGTCCAGGGCTCATTTTTGGTTATTTGGCAACAGTGCAACAGCCAGATGCTTCCAGAGATCTTCATTCTTGATACAGTTTTTGAGAAATGATTTGACACCAACCAGCGAAAGTGATCTTTTTCTTTTCCTTTAAAGTCCTCAACGGTCTGGACAATATTCATACACATATGCATGGTTAATTATATGAGTAGATAACAAATAATGCAGACACTACACAATGTAATATATTTACAACAGCAAAAGAAAGGAGCTTTGTTTCCTCGTGGAAACCAACCCACAATACAACACAGTTGCAATCAAGCAGCAATAGTCCACATGCTCCAATAATGAACGGGGCATCAATAGTCTATTTTGAATCCTGCTAGCTGTCTGTCAGGTGCATCAGAGGTTATGTCTCATCACCTTATTCTGCTCGCCCAATAAATGTCATATCGAGCGGAGTTGCCACAGCTCCGATCACCATCTCCTAACCATAACCCATATCTTCGAGAGCCACCGAGTCATCAACTACGAAACTGACGAAGCAAATACATTATGTTGACTGCATGATCATGGAGGCAAGGCTTTCAAGGCTCGATGGTCAGGCACGGTTCTTGCCCGACACGTGTCAGGCGCTAGAAAGCACGACGAATTAAGGCGATGAGAATAGGGGGTGGTCCAATTTCAAAGGAGACCCGAGAACAGGAGCTGGGTCTTGGACTCTTGGCCACCACATCTGACATCATTTAAAACTGTTGAGAAAATAGTGTCCCATTTTGAGTTGCTAACGCCAGAAGAGGGATGATTCTCATTGGCCAATTTCGAGACGAGGGGGTTTATTGCGGAGATGTGGACTTGGAACTGAATCCGGATATAGAGTGAGGGGTAGCTTTCGGTCCTTGTACGACGCTAGCGGCTAGAGGGCCATTCATGTTTGCTGCCAAGAGCAAGGCATCGAAGTCCTCCCTCGGTCCTTGCGAGCTTTTAAAGTTATTGGCCTGTGAGCAAGAAAGTAGGTTGCAGTTGCTGGTTGTGGCAAAGAATTGAATCTAACGCTTGCACTTGAGCCGTGCTGCTCTTTGCTATTTGTGCATATGCCGAACACTGAATCTCGCCATAGCTTTTCATACTGTTTGACAACAAGCTTTGTGACCGTATTTTTGTTATTTGTTTGGGTATAGTCCTCAATCATGTAAGACATCCTATATGACACCTTTGATGGGATGTTTATCCTATATGACACCTTTATTCCACGTGACAAGGGGGAATATGTGCCACCTCATCATGGTGGGACACACTTGGAGGTGTGGGTGTGGGTGGGTGTAGGGTTGGGATAATGTTGTGGATCATCCAAGGAAAATCCACTCATTCACTTAATTGCAAGCTTGTTATTACCTTTTCATCAAAACCAAATGCACATATCTCTTTCACATATTTACGGGTTTGCCATCCGTCTTTTTTCACTTTGACTCCCTACGTTTTTTGCACTTCAACTCGTGCTTTTCCCCATTTTACCACCAGACGACACACACACACATCTCTCTTTTTTTTAGTTGCGTGCGTATCACGCATCCTATGTATGGGTTTCGTCTTGGGTACTCGTGCACTTTGTACATATGTTATTTCTAGTCTATTATACATTTGAGGACTTTGTCCTACTAGGACAAACGCAAGTGGCACCATTTGTCACATGTGACAAACGGAGAGGGGTGCCACATCTACCCCACACATCATGGTTTCAAAACGGCCCGGCCCGGGCGGGGAGAACCTCCGCCCAGCCCGGCCCGCCGGCCCGGCTTTTTTAGCCCGTTTGTGGTCATCGGCCATGAAACCTCACTTTCAATGTTCGTGTGTGGTCATCGGCCTAAACAAACAACAGCACAAGGTCTGGTATCTTGCCATAATGCTAAATCTTTGGGCATGTGTCTTGTTAATTACTTCCCACTCATGTGGCACACTATTTTCTTGCTTCTACCTAGAGATCATAAGTGCAATCTTCTCCTTTTAAGTCTAGCATTTCATGTAAACAAAAACATATTTGTTAAAGACTTGTTAAATGCATGCAATTTTAACATTTCCTACCAAGATTAAAAGGTAATTAAACTGCATTATTAGAATGCTTATAACAGATTAATGCTAACAGTGAGCAGCAATGGGTGCTCAATTTAGCTGTAATCTTATGCAGTAATCATGCTGCAGGATTGGATGAATCTTCTATTAGTCAATTCTAATGACCTAGAACGTTCAATCCCCTGCCCTGTAGCAAGAAAGTGAGCCAACAACTACTAATATACATCACTAATTTCCATGCTTAATCATTAAATTCAATTGCAGAATGTTTAATTGTGCCAGCTGTTTCCATGTTAAATTGCTACTAACCGAAAATTAAACACAATGACGGGTCCCTTTTCGGTATTGATTTCCCTCGAGAGCATTCGACTTGATCCGAAGATTTGATATGGATGGCTGATGTCTAGATTTCACACACTCAATTACGTATGGGCTGCAATGGCATCGAGGCACAGCCCTGTAGCATGAAAGGGGACTCAAAGCTGCCAAATAGGTAATCTTTATGTTCAGGGCTGTTGGGGTTAAGTGACACGTTCTCCCCCACGAGTACGTATGTATACGTATTGGATACTGATCGAAGATCCGTTTAACCATTTTCACATTAGATACCGTATTTGGTATAAAAGCACACATCGAATGCATGCAGATGTATGTATTAAAAATACCCACACAAAAAAACAATTACAGCATGTCATCATATTTGGGTAAAGAATCGAAATTGGATACTGATCGAAGATCCGTTTAACCATTTTCGTATTAGATACCGTATTTGGTATAAAAGCACACATGGAATGCAGATGTATGTATTAAAAATACCCACAAAAAAAGAACAATTCTAGCATGTCATCATATTTGGGTAAAGAATTGAAGAAATACACGTTGATACATCATCAAAGGCGCGCGAGACTAGGTACAAATCAGTCATTCATTATAATACATTATCAATAAAATCAAATATCCATATCTTATCTTCATTTTATATTACCAGACTACATCTTTTGCTAAGGGATTCAAGCAGCCATATTCTCCTCATTATATCAAGTATTACATGCTTCACAATTGTGAGTTGTCTACCAGTCCTTAATTAAGTCCTCCGTTTTTGGGATGGTTTGTTAAACTGGAAGCTAGCTACAATGCTTATGAATCCTTTCTTGCGTCGATAGCCCTAGAATGGTCATCAAACTGAAGCTAGCCACAATGGACTACGTACTACCCCTCAACCGTTTTCAATCATAGTCGCAATCAACATGTAGGTCGAAAATTTGATGAAGAACAGTGCAGTTAATATTTGATTAGGATCGGCATTTCCTAATACGAACTCCCAACAAGATCGCATTCATTACTGGCATGTAGCACGAAAGGAGAGCTCAGCCACCCAGCTTATGCTTCTCTACGAAAACCTAACTTGAGTGGTAAATTTCTAAATACAAAATATTCAGAGGGTAAATATCTAAAAACCCCTTGAATGAATCAAAACAGAAGAATAGTAGATATGCACTCAAGGAAACATGGAGGGGGTTGTCCCCACATTTTCCTTCCCCCGGTATATAAATAAGAGAATAATGGGTATCATACGCCATATGAGAGGGTCTTTCATATTCCCTCTCACATAAAGAGGGCAAGTACAACAAGTACATGCCCATGTGGGCTTGTACAAGCCCTGTTAACTCCAAAGACATTTGAGACCTCTCAAAGCCAAATTGGCGATTCTCTCATCGACAATATTAATGTGGCGGGCAACGGGAGTGAGCAGTGCTTGTTGACATTTTTTGGTTGATGCTTGTGGAGCCATACACCTAACGCTATATATAGCAATTGTCTATCCACTAACGAGAACCACAGAATTAAAGCATCATTGTCATATTATGTACGGCAATAGGGTTAATTTAGATGGCAAAAGGTGACGAACAGTTGGAACAAATTTGACGTGATATTATCACTTTATATTAAGCCAAACTATTACTAAATTTGACGTCATTATTTCCAAAATCTTCTACGTATTATTCATATAATTTAGCAAAAATAACTCTTAAATTTTTTTTTAATTTTCAATGAACAACCCACTTTTCCACAGTTTTCTAATGATTATGTTCACAATTTTCTTTAGTATCATTTTCATTTTTTTTAGTTTTTCTATTTCCTTTTCATTACATTTTTCCTTCGTCCAATCTTTCAAATCAAACACAGTCTAAATTTCTTAACTCAAGCTGAAGTTACATGAAGAATGTAACTTGTGACATGACTGATATACATTGAAGTGAAATCATGGGCAAAACAGCATAAATCAATTAACGCAGTTAAGATCCTAAGACTAGCTACACGGCCTGAGACCTGACTTTTAGCAAAACGTCCCCTTGGGTCCTCTGTTCTCCCCACACATAAGCATATCTCGGGGTCCGCTACTTCCACACGTCATGCTCGTCACATGTGGCAGCTCTCCCCCTCGGGATCAGCGGGTCATGTTTATTGCACCTGCATGAATAGTTAGCGAGGCCCCAACTTTCTATAAAGACCTACAGCGGGTTCAGTACTTCTCTCACCAAAAGCGCACAGCAGAAACCAAAGTAGTATAATGGCAAACAGACCAGGGCTCCTCACTGAATGGCCATGGCAAAGACTCGGCAGCTTCAAGGTAATCTAATCACCCCACTCGACATGTCTCTAAGTAAACATCCGTTGTTATCATCTAAACTACTCTTTTTCTAATGTTTGGTTTCCTCTCGCTGGTAAGTGCAGTACGTGGTGCTCCTGCCGTGGGCGGTGCCCGCGCTTCAGATGGCGATGAACGCAGGTAGAAAGGGAAAGGGGGGATGGGATGGAGTGGACGCTGGTTTCCAAATGGTGTTGCCGTCGCTGCTGCTAAGAATGCTGCACAACCAGATTTGGATCAGCCTGTCCCGCTTCCAGACCGCGCGCAGCCCGCACCGCATCGTCGACCGCAGCCTCGACTTCGAACAGGTCGACCGCGAGCGCAACTGGTCTGATCCTCACTCCCTTCCTATACCATGCACATAAACTCAACAAACCCTCTCAAAAACTTCACCGCGGTAAATTCGAACAGTAATTCTATGCACATCTGCCACAATTCACCTTTCTACGGTCAGTTCAAAGAACTGGGTGATAGAGCCAAAAAAGAACAAGCTGTCAAACTTATCTTCATACAACGATGTGTAATTTAATTAGAAAGTTAGCCTAGAATTGTTCGTAGAGTTGAGGATAGATTAAGCTCCTACTTTTAGTGATGGCCAACCATGTAGACCAATAATAGAAAGTTTCCATTTGTACGCATCAAGCGAATTCTTATCATCGCATACTGCATATGGAACCGTGAGATGGATTCAAGTATACTATCTATGAAAGAATACAGATATCATTTAATTTCCGTCATCGTTTCAATGCAAGCAAACAAGTTAACAACACAGTACATGCTGAACAGTTTGTAATGTTTTTGTGTCAGCAAACTGCTGGATTTAATTGGAGATTCACAGGCACGTGCAAAATAAATGTGTAATAAAATTGATTGTTTCAACATAACCATATTAGAGCATTTAGTTTCTTATTAATATACAATTAATAAAGTGATTATATTGCAAGAAATACTTAACCTGCACAATTTTAAACCCATATGCAAGAATAAGAAATAAGAAGATGTTGTGTTAGTCCATGCCATCTCAATTTCAATTGAATTGTGGGTGAGAGGGATGTCGTTGACTCGATCAAAATTGAAATTAACAGGGATGATCAGATACTGCTCAACGGTCTTCTCTTCTATATCGGCCATGGCCTCATTCCGCAAGCTAAGAACCTACCATTTTGGAGGGCCGATGGCGCGATTATGATGGCTCTGCTCCACGCGGGCCCGGTCGAGTTCCTCTACTACTGGTTCCACAGAGCATTGCACCATCACTTCCTCTACTCTCGCTACCATTCACACCACCATGCATCCATCGTCACCGAGCCCATCACATGTAAGGTTTTCTCACTGTTTACAGTCTCTGTCTCCTGTATTTTATTAGTGTTACATCATGACATACTTAGCTACACGTTTGTTTGTTGACCTAAAACTATACGAGTTGGGTGGAAATGACGAAATGTAATATCTTATTTTTCTTCTAGTCACCATCACATAGATAGCATCTGCAGCTCCATACACTGCACAAATGTCATCTTGGTAGCGTTCCTGATGACTTCCTTGAGCCCACAGCATGTATGTCACATCTCCTAACCCAAATACGTAAACCCACGAAAGAGCAGAATTTAATATCATTAAACCCATGATTATATGCTGGGCATAGACAAAATAAAAAATTATTATCCAAACCTACCTGATTTCTTTCATTTGACTTTTGGGTCTGTCACATAATACACTTTAGCTTATTGATGACGATGTAAATCCTAGATATAGATCTGGGTCCGTAATGGATCTGGATATTGACCCTTAAGGATGCAGAGGAATGTGTGTCTGTGGTAGCTATCCTATCTATTCACGTGCATTAAAGATCCGATTAGCCCAAATTAAATTCATGCATCCCAAATCTAATGTTTTAACCTCAAAACAAATGGGTTAAACCCAAATCCAATTTATTAACCCCAAATCTAATTTATTAACCTCGACACAAATGGTTAATCCAAATCCAGCTTATTAACCACAAATCAAAATTATAAGCCCAAAACAAATGGATTAACCCCAACTCCGATTCTTTAGGTGGGCGTGCACAACTAAGAAAGCATGTCCTCATCTGCTAACACATTTTTTCCCCAGGGATGTAAACATATATAATTGATTTGGTTTCACTAAATTTTAACAGTATTCCTTCCTGTTTCTCAAAATAATTTAATTAACATATTTGGCCATGTATTAATTGGAGCTGGAATTGGATCCAAACGAAATCCTAGATTCTTAGTGGGTTTTTATATACATGTTGATCCTGAGAATATAATGGATTCACCATTTGCCAATCCACGATGCATCAAATCCAAATACAGAAAACATTGTGTAATAAACTTCAAAAAAGTGGTTAGCTAAGAACCAATAAATATGCCAAAACTATTTATGCATCCATAGAGTTTTTTATCCCTCGGTTTAATTCTAAGATTTGGTTGGGTTTTCACAAAATCATATTCAAAATATATTCAAATAAGAATATTAGTGTGTTCTTCTTATAATCAAACCACAGTAGTTGTCAACTGATTGTTTTGAAAATCCAATATAGTTACTAGCTGCTCTAATCGCTTTTGGAAAACTGTTCTCGAACGATGAAAAACACAAGAAATCAGAAAATATGGATTTGGGGTAATGAGACCATCCCTTCGTCTGGGAGAACCTGTCAGACTCTAAGAAGATGTAGTCAGTGGACTCAATGCAAACTGTACAGCTTCCTTCGTAGTAAATATTGATGCAGCCTCGCAAACAACAAATATCAAAAAAGCCACATAACAATTAATTGCACGTATGTTCCCATGTTGCCATTACCCACACAAGCATGCACAAACGAGCACACTTAGAGATATTACTGAAACTGGCTGAATCTAATATTAGTTCCTGACAAATTTGATTTCTGGGTACTGTTGTGCGCCTAGCGGAAGCAATCAGATCGCCGAAGTATCTAGCACGAAGAAAAAATAGAGAGCAAACAAAAGATTTAGGTCGCCTAAACGATCATGAGAACACTTCTCTTAATTTCAATAGGAGACACAAAAGACACTCAACTACTCCTAAGAAATCCTCACAAATGGCTCTCTCAAAGATGGCTCTCAATGATCCTATGAAACTTCCAATAGGACCTCATACAATTTTCCCCGATGCTTCAATAGTAGCTCAATTTGATTCCCAATTTTCGATGCAAATAACCATACATTCGGTATCCTTTTATAGGACTCAAAGGGGATGGGGTTGGTGCACCAGCCCCCCCTTCGGTTGGTGCACCAGCCCCCCCTTCGGTTGGTGCACCAAACAAGGGTAGTCCATATGGATTTATCAAGCCAACAACCACAAATCTCCACATTGGCGAGATATTAGGTCTATGTCACACAATCGACCGTCAACGCTCCTCCTCGGTGAGAATCATCTCGTGTTCCCGTCATCTTACCTCGAAAGGTTCATATGGCTTTGCAGAGCCTCATTGCCCTATAAGGGACCACCAAAGTCATCTCATATCGTTAACATACAAGTCCGAGCCATACTCGAACTTGACTTCAATATCGACCTTCGTAAGTTCATCCATCGAACAATCACTAGTGCCAAGTAGCTCCACCTGATCCTTGGCTTCATCAGTCGTCGTTGATTCCATCTCATCACACAAATCTTTCTTTCGTCCACATAGGTCGCCATTGTGCTTTACCTCACCGAATAAGGTCGGAGACACATCACACCTGACAAAGAAAGCAAACGCGGCCCTTCTTACAGGTTGGCATCTCTCATACCTTGGTCTCCAAACTTTGATAGAATCCATTCGCTGTGCAAGTTGTGGGAACCAGATATCTCCGCCATACTGACTTGAACCATCACCTCGGTTAGCACCACCTCTTCGAAGATCATCCAATGACGTCGTATTTGGTGCGCGCGAGCTTGAATCGGTAGCTCACTCATCTGGAACTCTCGCCGTCTTCATCATCACCGTACCATCCAAATAATTGAGATTGCCTTCACACTCTCCCTTCATCAGGATCATTGCTCCCCGTGTCACCTTTAAAGCGCCGTCCTCCATAGTCACTTTGCAACCATTGGCTTCAAGTGAACCAAGCGATATCAAATTGTACTTCACGTCGGGCACATAATGGACATCGCATATGTCCCGTGTGACACAATCACTCATCTTTATGCGGACCGTGCCAACACCCGTCGTCGTGCATGCTCCATCGTCTCCAACGACTTTACGCTTACTACCTTCATGGAAAGCCGTAAAGTACTCTCTGTGGTGTGTCATATGAAATGAGCAACCCGAGTCGAGCACCCATCCTTCCTTCATCACCCCTTCCGTCGCACCAACTAGGACCCACTCATCCACCTCCTCGCTTTTGACGATGTTGGCGGTAGCTTCCTTCTTCTTATTAGCCTTTGGGCACTCCCTCGCCCAATGTCCTCTTTCCTTGCAAAAGGCACATTGATCTCTCTCAATGTCTGTGCGCGGAGCTCTATTATTGTCCCTCATCTCGGATCTATGATTTCCTTTGCGGCCTCCACCTCTTTCATTGCTCCGACCTCTAACCACGGTAAGCGTCTCGGACCTTTGGCCCCACATCATCTCATCATCCTTCTTTCTAAATTCTTTGCTAGTAAGAGCGTTGAAACTTCATTGAAAGTGATAGATTCTTTACCATAGGTTAAGATCGAAACGATGTGCTCATAGTCTTTATGCAGTGAGTTGAGGAGAATCATCGCCTTGTCCACATCTTCCACTTTGAGGTCAATGTTCCTCAAATCTGTGAGGAGTTTGTTGTAGTAGTCGAGGTGATCTTCAACTGAAACTCCTTCCTCCCATCTTGAGGTCAAAAAACTTCTTCTTTAGGTGTAGGCGATTCTAAATGTTCTTCTTCATATACTTCTCACAAGCGCATCCCATAACGCTTTCGCGTTCGTCTCCTCCATGAAAGTGTACTTCTTCCCCTTTGTCAAGTAGAGCCGGATCATACCGCAAGCGGTCCGGTTCATCATCTTCTCCTCTGCATTAGTACTTGATCTTGACCAAGTTGGTTCAAGATGTCAAATACTTCACATCTCCACATGTCGAAGTTGATACGCCCATCGAACTTCGTATTAGA
Organism: Scilla litardierei; assembly: GCA_030789695.1. Lineage (NCBI taxonomy): Eukaryota > Viridiplantae > Streptophyta > Magnoliopsida > Asparagales > Asparagaceae > Scilla > Scilla litardierei. Next base: position 6,496,200 of record CM061138.1, on the reverse strand, counting down.
TACGATAGTTTGTGTTGTTGAAGATTGCGCCATTGGAGTAGAAGGATTGTCGTCGCCATCTTTGCCCATATTCTTCGTCTAGATCTTCGTCACCAAAGCTCTGATACCAATTGTTGTGCGCCGAGCGGAAGCAATCAGATCGTCGAAGTATCTAGCACGAAGAACAAATAGAAAGCAAACAAAAGATTTAGGTCGCCTAAACGACCAAGGGAACACTAAATAGAGAGCAAACAAAAGATTTAGGTCGCCTAAACAACCAATGGAACACTTCTCTTGATTTCAATAGGAGACACAAAAGACACTCAACTACTCCTAAGAAATCATCACAAATGGCTCGATGGCTCTCAATGATCCTATGGAACTTCCAATAGGACCTCATACAATTTTCCCCAATGCTTCAATAGAAGCTCTTCCCAATTTTCGATGCAAATAACCATACATTCGGTATCCTTTTATAGGACTCAAAGGGGATGGGGTTGGTGCACCAACCCCCCTTCGGTTGGTGGGTTGGTGCACCAAACAAGGGCAGCCCATATGGGTTTATCAAGCAAACAACCACAGGTACAAGTTCCAAATAATGTGAAGCCCACCTAATAATGTGTACGTCTGGCTTCAAGATCATATATAAACCTTGCAAATAGCCAATCAAAAGGACTAGAGCTTCTTGGGCCCAACTCATTAAGGACTCGGATCAAATATCACATCTGCAACTAAGCTCCATTAGGTTGAGGAAAATATAGACACCAGATGATCATTTTATCATCTATGTTTAAGCAAAAGACATGCCAGAGCAAATCAGTTCCCACAAGAACAAATACTGCTTGGGCTCTGCATTGTAAGTGGCTTATCAAAATATAAGGTGTGCAACCAAGCTAAACTGGGTGAGACACGCATTCAATTTCTACGTGGTATTTTCTCATTTATATGCATGCACAAGCTCCAACAAGAACAACATTTCTTATCAAACATGCATATAGAAGTATATAATTTACAAATAGTTCTATATTTTTTAACTAGGTCCATTAACAATAAAAGATTATGTGCATAACACAACGCTAATAGTTCTATATTTTTTAACACAAATAGTTCTATATTTTTTAACATTTGAACTGCATGTGATTAAATTGTAATTGGTTGATATTATCAATGCAAATATCACAAAGATCTGACACGTACCTGACAATATCCTGGTTCTTTTTCATTGTGATGGCAGCTGTGATACATCCATTTGCAGAACATATAGTTTACTACCTGCTTTTTGCCATCCCAGTGTTAACTACCATCCTCACCGGAACATGTTCTCTTATGGCGATCATTGGCTACACCGCGTACATCGATTTCATGAACAACATGGGCCACTGCAACTTTGAACTGGTCCCGAAGTGGTTATTTCGCGCCCTCCCTCCTCTCAAGTACCTAATGTATACTCCATCGTAAGTACAATACATAATGAATCCTGAAAAATGCAACAGTTTGACTAGTTATATCCAAGATTTACTGTATGATAGATGTGGTTCAGTTGGTAATGAACTTAACATAGTCCCAAACACTGGTTAGGTTATGGTATTTAACAGATGAATTATTGAAATTGTCAAAGGAAGCAAATATTGATTTGAGCAAATGGCATTTAAATACTATAACAGAAATCAAAGAATCATGCATATAAAATACCAAGGGGGGTTAGAAAGTAAACATAAAGACCTAGATTATCCTAAGAGATCCCCAGTATTGATTGAAACAAGTGGTGTTAGCTTTGTGGCTGGTTTGCGTTTCGAGTACAACATTGTTTTTAAATATACAATTTTGAAGTTACGATATTGAAAAAAGAAAACAGTTAACAATGCCAAATGAAACGAATTACTGGCCAAAAAACATGCACACTGAAAATCACCTTGAATTCCCAACAAATGAGGTTAGGACTGAACCAAAGAAACTCAAAAAATTCTGCTACTAATTGAATTCCAAATATATATATTACTTGTGTTTGCCTTCACTAAAGTCAGTTTTCTAGTCGTCGATTTAAGAGCATTGCTACCAATCTTTTGATGCAGGTTTCATTCTCTTCATCACACACAGTTTCGGACAAATTATTCTTTGTTCATGCCATTCTATGACTACATATATAATACAATGGACAAGTCATCTGATGAATTGTACGAAAGATCACTGAAAGGAAAGGAGGAGACAGCCGATGTTGTTCACCTTACGCACCCCACTACCTTGCAGTCAATTTACCATCTACGGCTGGGATTCGCCTCATTGGCATCAAGACCATACAAATTCAAGTGGTACATACCCATTATGTGGCCAATAGCAGGTTTATCCATGGTATTGACATGGTATTATGGGTCTACCTTCACCGTTGAACGGAATAAGTTAAAACATCTCAAGATGCAAACATGGGCAATACCCAGATACAATTTTCAAGTAAGAAACTGGCCTTCATAAAGTAGCTTTTCATTTTTGTGTTGTAATTTGAATGTTTCTGATGTTGTCTCCTAACATTTTATCTGGCAGTATGGCTTATCATGGGAAAGAGAGGCTATCAATGATTTGATTGAAAAAGCAATTCTAGAAGCAGATGAGAAAGGAGTTAAAGTCCTGAGCTTAGGACTCCTAAATCAGGTTAGCCATGATATCTTTGGCAATAATAAATATTTATATATAGTTAGGTCATATATAGTAACTCTAACCAAATCTACGACTACTCTGCTTCTAACTGAAGTACTCGGTGATTTTATTTCACTTCATTCTCTTTCTCCCTTCAATTAATTTATTTAAAAAGTGAGTTGGAGCTTATGATCATGAAAGACAAACATGCTTTGAACTGAATAATGGAAACTGAATGAAATTTAAGGTTGGCTTCGCCAGAGAGTAATCCTTATGGGACTGAAATCTCATGAAACCATACTGCTCCTGAGGTCGCATGATCGCTTGTTCTGAAAAGCGTTACTGCTACTGAAAACTATAAAATTTCTAGATTCATGCTCTTCACTGCAATGACAACTGTAAATCCGCTTTCAGGCAAAAGAACTGAATCACAGTGGAGATCTTTATCTTCAGAAGTACCCAAAATTGAAGTTAAGAATTGTAGATGGAAGCAGCTTAGCAGCGGCTGTGGTTCTCAATAGCATTCCGCGTGGAACAAGCCAAGTTCTCCTTAAAGGCCAGCTTTCCAAGGTGGCTTTTGCAACAGCGGAAGCATTATGCAAGAAAGGTGTCCAGGTATATGGGATTATACATAAGTACAAATTTCTGTGTGATAAATGTGGTGACTGCTTTGGCAAATTCAACCAGTAAAATGGTCCTCTCATTTAAAATATCACTCATAATTTCTTTTGAATCAGGTAATGTTGACACATGAGCATGAGCTCCATTCACTCAAGTCCCATATCTCAGGAAGTGCAGCAAGCCATTTCTCACTTTGCCGCAATTCTACCCCCATGGTAATCTGGAACCTCTCCCAGCCATTGTATCTAGAATGCTCTGAATTCAATTTGTAACTTAAACCGGTGATAATTAGGTAAGGCACGTAACCGAATACAGTAATAAACAAAAATGAAAAGTTACTGATAATGCATATGGTTACAAACACACATGACTAAAGCAAATTTTCAGCAAATTTTCAAGAATTGTTCCACATAACTTACAATAATATGACTAGGGATATGCAATATAGTGGAACCAATAGTATAGAATCACTAAGACGTCTAGCTTTGCAGGTTTGGCTTTTAGGAGATGGACTGGATGATAACGAGCAAATGAGGGCACAAAAAGGAACACATTTGATTCCTTTTTCACAGTTTCCTCCAAAGAAAGTGCGCACGGACTGTACCTATTACAAAACTCCAGCAATGAAGATACCCGAGACGTTGGAGAACGTGCATTCTTGTGAGGTAATCAGTTAAAGATTGTCCATAAGATGCCATGATGCCAGCATACCTATAAATGAAAATTTGAAGCTAATGTTTCAATGCACATCAGTGAATCATGTGATGTGATACACTTCACATATTTATGCTCAATTTGAAAGTGCATTGCATAATGGAATACTCTACATCTACACACATACATACACTTTGAACCATTTCAATCTTGAGATTATTTCATGCTGTAAATCTTTGATGATCCTAAATGGTTTCCATCACTTGGCAGAACTGGCTACCAAGAAGGGTGATGAGTGCATGGCGAGTGGCCGGAATAGTGCATGCATTAGAGGGGTGGGATGCACACGAGTGTGGCGACACTGTGTTAGAAATTGAGAAAGTATGGTCTGCTGCTCTCCGCCACGGATTCCTTCCAGTTCCTCAAGTTTGATCTCAATATTTGAGTTCTACAGACGATGTATGTGGTAATGATGATAACTAGCATGAGGGTCTAATACTAAATAGCTGCAAAATGTCATAGGCTTTTTCATTCGTCAAAGTCGATATGTATCGTGTGATGAGAAATAAGAATCTGTAAAAACTCAAAAAGTAAGGTCATTAATCAAGAGTTGGAAGTATAAGACTGTAATTTGAAGAATGTAATATATCTCGTGTTATCACTTATAAATACGATGGTTTGGAGCAGAGTTATTGTGTTTTATGCATTGCAATGCTTGATTTAGCATTCATATCTAGACATAAATAATAAAAGAACTCTTAAAATCAAATATTTTGACCTAAAAAATTACATGGTTCCCCCTTGATTGGGCATCCCAAACCAAATGCATGCATAAGTTACAACGACAAGACTAATGAAACTTTCATTTCTTCTTCCCCATGATCACAAAACTCTCCAATAACCTGTAAATTGAATCACAAAGAGAATTGCAAGGCAATTCTCAAACAAACGAAGGTAAAATTGTAAACAAAAATCAAAATAGAAAAGAAAAAGGCAAATTGCTCAGAAATTACTGAAGCAGCATTCTATTCATCATCGATAAGAGATTCTTTCTCAACAACTTGCCTTTATAGGCTCACCCTAGCAGAGTTTGTTACTCTAACAAACTTCTCTCCATCAACGCTTCTCATTGAATTCTCTTGCATCTAACGGTGGTAATTAATTCCAGACAGGAACGGCTCAGATTACTTCACTCAAATAACACCTCGTCATCCAATGTCTCACCTCCTCTCTTCACCAACGGCTCTCTACTTGACAGCTTCAAACAACAGGATCAGGCAGCGGATCCCTCCGCCGGTGGAGATCACCGACATTCATCCGAGGGTCGCCAACATTCCCATCCCCTAATTTTGACCTTGTCTCAAGGTCAAATGAAGGAAATCTCTTAACAAGATCCCAATAATTTTCCCAAGATGCTTCCTCCTTGCTCCTCTGCCTCCATTTGATTAGAACTTACGGAATGATAGATTTTTATCCCAATACGGACCTCCCATCCAAAATTAACTCAGGTTCATCTATCAACTCCTCCACATAACAAGGTTGGTTATCCTGTATCACACTCTTCTTACCTAGCTTCTTCTTGAGTTGAGAAACATGGAACACTGAATGGATTTTAACTTCGCTGGACAACCCCAAGTTGTAGGCCACTTCTCCCACCCTTTGGATTACAGGATAAGGGCCATAGTATCTAGGTGAGAGCTTATGGGGTCTTGATGATGAAACTGACAGTTGCCTATATGGTTATAGCCTCAAAAGACCCAATCTCCTACTTCAAAGGATCTCTCAGATCGGTGGGTATCCGCATACTTCTTCATCCTTTCACGGGCCTTATGAAGGTTGTCTTTGAGGAGCTTCAGCGCCACCTCCTTGGTAAACAGGGCTTCATCCACTTCCTGTAACTTCGATGTCTTGGGAACATATGAAACTAAAGAGGGTGGTTTCCTTCCATACACAGCCTCATATGGAGTCATTTTTGTTGCGCTACGCCAAGTGGTATTATACCAATATTCAGCTAGCGTCAGCCACTTAGGCCATTCTTTGGGTTTACGGCTGCAGAAACAGCATAAATAGCACTCAAGCCCCTTGTTCACAATTTTTGTTTGCCCATCAGATTGTGGATGATAAGCTGAGCTCAAAGCGAGCGTTGAACCCTGTAAGGTGAACAATTCCCTCCAAAATAAGCTAGTTAAGATGGCAACTCGGTCACTTACCATGGCCTTTGGAAGCCCATAGAGCTTGTATACTCCATCAAAGAAGATTTGAGCCACTGTTTTAGCTGTATAAAGGTGCTTGAGGGAGAAGAAGTGAGCATACTTTGAAAGCCGATTTACCACTACGAAAATCACACTCACATTGCTGCAAGAGGGTAACCCTGATATAAAATCCATCGAAATCTCTTCCCAAATTTGATTTGGCATGGGTAAGGGCTGGAGTAAACCTGGTGAGGCTACGCTTTCCGATTTGCTCCTTTAATAGACTTCACATTCTCTGACATATTTTGCAACTCTAGCTTTCATTCCTTTCCAATGAAACGATTGTTTCAGTCGATGCAGGGTACGGTGGGAATCCGAGTGGCCTCCCATTGAAGAACTGTGGTGTTCTTTCAGCAATGTCTCGATGATACTCTGTGCGGTTGGACTCACTAAGATCCTGTCTTTGTAGTATATAAGCCCTCCACTTTGGTATAGTGTTGGCCCACCATACTTCTGCTTGTCATCTTATCCTCTACAGATGTATAGTATGGATCCTCCCTTGCTAGCTTCTTTAATTCTGACACCCAATCACACTCAACAGCTGAAATGGGGCATACTGAGTAATAATCTTCCTACAACTCTTCATCAACATCTTCCTTTCTAGACAATCCATCCGCAGCTTGATTCACCCTGCCTGGCTTGTACTCGACCCTATAATCAAACTATTGTAGATTCATTAACCTTTTGTTTTGGATTCCCGTCTGTAACTTCTGCTCAAGTAGGAATCGCAGACTTTGGTGATCGATCCTGATCACAAATTTCCTTCCCATTAAGTACTGGTTCCATTTTGTGATTGCTAGGATGAGAGCTAGTAATTCTTTTTCATAGGTGGAAAGAAGCAGATTACGACCACTCGGTTTAGTACTTAGAAATGCAATGGGCCTACCTAACTGCATCAACACAGCTCCAACTCGCTTGCCAGAGGCATCACACTCCACTATGAACTCCTTGTCTAAGTCAGGTAAGGATAGTACGGGGCAGTAGTGAGAGCAATTTTCAACTGACCAAATGCTTGTGTTGCTGCGTCATTCCACCCAAACTCACCCTTAGTAAATCTGTAAGAGGAGCTACAATTGCTCTAAACCCCTTGATGAACTTGTGGTAGTAACCATCAAGTCCTAGGAACCCTCTCAATGCCTTGGTGCTTTTAGGAGTGCTCCAATGTGTAACAGATTTAATCTTCTTTGGATCGACGGCTACCCCACTCCCTGAAATGATATGGCCCAGATATTCTACAGCTTCCTTGTTGAATTGGCACTTGGATCTTTTAACAACCAGTTGGTGCTCCCTTAGCAATTAGAACACTTCTTTCAAATGAATTTGATGAATTTCTTGGCTGGGACTGTAGACAAGGATATCATCAAAAAAACAAGAACAAAGTGACGCAAATAAGGTTTGAACATAGCATTCATTAGAGATTGAAATGTAGATAGAGCATTGGTTAACCCAAACAGAATCACCATAAATTCGTAGTGCCCATCATGGGTTCGGAAGGCTGTTTTGTAAATGTCTGGAGGGAAGAGTCTGATCTGATGATACCCCGAACGCAAGTCCAGCTTAGAAAACACCACAGCTCCGTGCAGTTCAATCCAAGAGTTTGTCGATGATTGGAATTGGAAATTTATCCTTGATAATTTGCCGATTGAGTGCTCGATAGTCCACACATAATCTCCAGCCCCCCTCAACCTTCTTCACCATCACTATGGGAGACCCATAAGGACTTGAACTTGGCCTCACAACTCCTGCGTCCAGCATCTCATAGATTTGTTTTTCAATTTCCCCCTTGAGGAAGTGAGCATGCTGATAGGGCCTCAGACAAATAGGTTTTGCCCCCTCTTTCAGTGGAATACGGTGGTCACAGCTTCTCTGCGGAGAAAGTTCTTTAGGCTCTTGGAAGATGTCTGCATACTGATCCAACAGCAATTGAATTCCAGGTTGTAAATCTTGTGCTTCAGCTGCATAACTATGTAGACCAATATCCTCTAACATCAAAGATTTAAGATGGAGTATGTATCCCTTCCTTTGCTGCCTGAGGGCTTTACAAATTTGCTTTTCTCCTGAGAGATGTGACATAGGTTTAATTCCCAGCTATATGCAATTTTTGCGTTGGTATTGAAACACCATCTGTAACTTCCTGAAGTTGAGCACAATGTCCTCCAGCTGCTCAAGCCAATGAGCCCCTAAGACTATTTGGTTTCCCCCATGGGCAATACTAACAAATCCAAAGACATCTCCACTCCTTGGCAATGCAACTGGACACCCCTACAAATACCATCTCCAGATAGCTTCTCCCAGTTAGCCACCCACACATCAAAGGACTTGGATTCCTCTTCCAACAAATTTAATGATTTAGCTAGTCTAGGGTGGATGAAACTATGGGTTGAACCAGAATCAACCAGTATGCTGACAGTGTGGCCCTTGATGCTTCACTCCAACCTGAGTGTATCAGTAGCAGGAATCCCACACATAGCTTGTAATGAGATAGAAGTGGGTTTCAATTATCTCTTCGTTGAAGCATGGTGTCAACAATTCATTTGTCAATTGTTCTTCTCCTGGATCACAATCCTCTCCATTCCAAACACCTTCTAGGATGAACATATTTTTCCCCTACATTTGTGGTCCCGATTCCACGTCTCATTGCACCAAAAGCACAGATTATTTTGCCTTCGACTCTGAATCTCCTCGGGGGTGAGTCTCTTAGCCCGACTCCCATGAGAGTTAGGAGAGCTATGCTGAGGTATTGTAGTTGAGCTTCCTGCCACTTAACTCCCAAAAGTTGAGCTCGTACTTCCCCTCCCTGAAGACCATGTTTGCCCATGTCCCCTGCTTGCTTTCCTCATCTGAGTGGATTTCTCTTCAAAATTCCTAGCTAGGTACACAGCTTCCTTAAAAGTCTAGGGTCTAGAGGCCTTAACCTCAAACTTAATCCCATCTTTTAAACCCCCAATGAATTTGTCGAGAATGTATTTTTCTGGCAGTTTATCTAACAGCCCCATCAATTGTTCAAGCTTCTTCAAATAATCCCTCACAGTGCCAGTTTGTTTTGAATTAGCAAGGAGGTGAAAGGTTCTTCAATGTGAGTGGGACCAATGTTAGTTCTTGGTTTCAAGACTAACGTTGTTTTGATGATGATCAATACATTATGTTAGTGTGCTAATCAATCTTATGTTTTAGTCTCAGTTTATCTTAACGATTATATGTTGATGAGACAAAGCATAAGGCTTGGAGGATATTACAAGGGATATCTTAAAGACCTCCAAGAGTAATGGTGTGCTCAAGCTTGGATGAAGTCATGAAGATCATCTAATGAAGCCAAAGCTTGGAGCATGATGATGGATGGACATCTAGAGGAGCATTGCCAAAGCTTGGAGCTTGATGAAGGGAAGCTCATCAAGGAGTGCCAAAGCTTGGAGATGATGGGGAGCATCAAGGTGTAGTGAGCTTGAAGACTTAGACTCTATGAGATGCAATTTGTAATCCATGTAATTTCATTTACTTGCATTTCTCTTTTTGAGTCTAGGACTATTGTAATGCCTTAATTGATGGTCATACTCTCATGCATTTGCATTTAACCATCTTAGTGAGCCTTAGGATTATCATAGAATCCAACCCAATAGGTTCATCTAGCCCAAAGACTCATTTGGAGTCTCTGGCTCTCCTGCAGTCGTCTGCTGAAGGTTTTACAGTCGACTGGGTGATTTCCAGTCGCCTGTCGAGCCTTCTACAGTCGACTGTGATGCACAGCTCAAGTCAAATTTTCTATTGACTCATCTTGAGCTTTTCGCATCAGTCGACTAATGTTCAATTTACAGTCGCCTGTACTCTTACAGAGTCGCATGTGCGCTTCTTGCATTTTCTGGGCTTTTTCCCATATTGCAAGACAGTCGCCTGTTGCTGTTTTTACAGTCGCCTGTATATTTACAGTCGCCTGTATATGCATCTCTCTCTGTCTTTTCTCCATCTTACAGCAGTCGCCTGATGAAGGTATTACAGTCGCCTGACTATATGACAGTCGACTGTATTATTGATATCAGTCGCCTGTGCGTAAACTGGAGAAAGAATGCTGCTCTCTGTTTCTTGTCCATCCCTGCTGCAGTCGCCTGATGAAGGATATACAGTCGACTGTCTGCTTTTCAGTCGTCTGTGTAGTCTTCTACAGTCGACTGTCCTGTCTCAGATTATAGCCGTTGGGATATTTTCTAGCCGTTGATCAGTCGACTGTCTAATGATCATCAGTCGAATGTTTTTGCCGTAAACTGCCAAAATCTAGCCGTTGCAGATTTCTTCCCTTTGGGGTTTTGGCTGTGTTTATAGGCTCTCTTGGCTTCCTATATATAGGGATTGGCTTAGCTCATTTAGAACTCTAGAAAGGGTTAGGAATTCATAGAAGATCATTTAATCTCTTCTCTAAGCCACTCCTCCCACATTCCCTCATTAGAGCTTCATTTTTATGCTATAGCATCTAAGCTCTAGGGAATTTCTCCAAGGGATTTCAATCTCATTCCTTTCTTGGAGAACATCTTTCTTCTCTTCACTTTCATACACTCAAGTGAGAAGTGTTAGGATTCATTCCTAGAAGAGAGAAAGATCAACAAGTGCAATCAAAGCTAATCTCAAGCACTTGGTCATTCACTTGCATGCCTTCTTCTTCACATTGGTAAGATCATATCAAGGCATAGGTAAGTGTTGTTTCGTTTTGTTTTTGCTTCGAAACCATAATTCTCTTTGTGGGAATTAGTTACTCTCTTTGTGGGAGTTTGATTCTTTCTGTGTGAAAGAACAAATCCTCTGTGTGAGGTCTCTCTGTGTGAGAGTGAGGATATCTCTTTGAGGGAATCCTAAATCCTCTTGGTGAGGTCTCTCTCTTTGTGGGAGTGTATCCCTTTGTGGGATTTTGTATTCACTTCTCTGTGTGGGAATATAGTGAATACTGGTGTGGCTGAACGTACCCAAGTTTTGGGGAACCAAGGTAAAATCTCTGTGTTTGTGATTGTTGTTGTTGAGCACTCTGTTTAATTTCCGCTGCTTATTGTGCTTTAATTTTAGTAACTTTTAATTAAGCACTTTGCTTGCTTTTACACTATTCACCCCCCCTCTAGTGTATGTGTAGCCCCGCAGGGTCACTTACAACCAAATCTAGAAACCAATTCTCTCTTGAATACATCCCAATGGAGAAAATTCTCCAAATTAATCTCCCCCCATTCATACCATTGGAGAGCCTTATCTGTAACGGACTGTTTTTATCAAAACAACTATTTACGTATTTAACCTATTTTCAATTTTTTTAAACTATTTTATAATGGTTTGTCAGGAGTTTTACGATTTCAAAAATTTCTTATAAAAAAATATTTTGAGATATCAGACTAGTCATGAAGTGTTTTAGTAAGTTCGAGTTTCATCAAATACTCAAAACAACCCTGGTAAAAAATTCATTTTCAGTTATTATCGTTTTGGCTTAATGAATTTATTTTCTATTTAAACATCTTCAAAACGTTTCCAAACTTTTACAGTATCATTCAATGATCATTTGGGCTTCTAACATTAATTTCGTAATTTTCTGAAGTTAAATCGATAGAGAACCCACAAACCCGCTTTCTAAACGTTTTGGCCAAAAACTAGTATTTCCGTAGCTCAAACCCTGAAACGGACTTTGTATTCGCGATCCTCGCGATGATACGATCCCGTGGGTATGTTTTCGTAATTTTTCGGACACGTTTACTAGTAGGGGCAAAAATCGTAATTTCATGTAGCTAATTATTTTACTAATTACTTTCTATCACTAATTACCTTAGCTAGTTACTAATTACATTACCCTAACCTTTTTCTAAACTTAGTCAAAACTAAAACCTAACATAATTAATACCCACCTAAAAACATTAATTACCTTGACTAAGTAAGCTAATTGTTTAATAATTACCTGCCTAAATAAGCACATTTATTTTACAGACAACAACTTTAGGTAGGAGCCAAGGTTCATGACTCTCTAAATTCTTCACTTTGTCAATACCCACCGACCAGAATAATTAATACACCATTAATTATTCTAATATGATATTATCAATTAAATGTTATTTAAACTCACCTAAGCCCTTTCCCCTTGGATACACACAGCCAACACACGGTTCCCCGCTCACGCCATCTTCTCCACCTCCTACGACGTCCCTCCCCTCCGCCGTGAGCATCCCTCAGCCCCTCCTCCGTCCGCTCTTCCGCCTCACCCACCAGCAACCCCAGCGCCGCCACGAGCATCACCCAAGGCCGCAGCCAGAGGCTCTCTTCCGGCGAAGGCCCCTAACGCTCTTCGTCCGCTACTGACGACAACGGCGAACCCCTACTCCGTGCATCCAAGCTCCGGCGAGCCCCCAACACCCATCGACAACCGCCGCCGGCTCCGCCTGGTCCCCGCTCCCCAACGGTGACACCGACGCCCTCCTCGCACCCTCCGCCCTCCGCCATCCTAAGAAGCCCCGGCATCCCCACAACTCGCACACACCCCCCTCCGCCTGACGCCACTGCCCCACCGCTGCTCGCCCACAAAGCGGCCCCTCCCCCAGTCGACACCCCCCTACCCGCCTCCACTTTCCCCATCGCTGCAAGCGCGCGCAGGATGCACAGAAAAAAAAGGAGTAGCAGCTTTCGCACAAACAAAAACAAAGAGAGGCCGAAGGAAGTTTAAATAATAATCTTATTTTATTATACAAGGTTACGGTTTGTAGGATTTAATTGTGATTTTTTTGATATAGGTAACGGACGAACCAACGAATACCACCAGAAGATCTGTGCCTTTGTCACGAACATATAGACGCCAGTTTCGTCTCAATCCGATACTTAGATTTCAAATTATGATTTTTCAAAGTTTACTGTAATGTTTTTAATACGTATAAATACGTATATACGCTTATAAATACGCGTATATCTATTTATAAATAGGTTTTATTGGTTTTAAATTGACAGTAAATTATATAAGAGTCAGAAAAATGTGAGGCCAGTTCCAGAAAATCAGAAATGACATTCTGGACCCAATGGCGCTAGTTTCATCTCAATCTGAAGCTTAGTTTTTCTAATATTAAATTTTAAGCCTAAAAGTTAAATACGTTATTTTCGATTAAAAATCCGTAACTTGTTATTTTCACGTACAATTATATGTGAGAAAAATATATGTTAAAGTACTCTTCGAAACGGCCATTTTGACAGTTCATTCGCAACTTTCCGATGTAGATTGCATCCGGAATAAATTGTTGGATAAATATGTTACTAATTGGAAAATAGTTTTTAAATTATTTTTGAGCTTTTAAAATTATGAAAAATACCTAGGAGCTTTAGAAAATTATTTTGTCCTACGATAAAATTATTTTCATCATATCTAGCCTATAGAAAAAATTTAGAACGGTTTCCGACAACGTTTTAGCCAGTTTTGAAAATCAGAACGATTAGATTATTTAGATAGGAACGTTGTGTGTTTTAATCAATGTTTTTGTGTTGCAGGTACAAACTATTGTGCACCTACTTCAGAGGAAGCCCTAGATCAAATTCCGGCTAGCTACGACAGCCTCGAAATTGGTAAGTCACGACTAATTCTAAAATTAGAAAATTAGTAAGTGTCCCCGTATGAACTTAGGACATCACTACAACCTCAGAACTGCTATATGACTTGAACCGAACTAGAGACCTAATCTAACATGAAAGTAATCAACTTCAGATTACTTTGCCAACTTTCAACTTTGGTGGTTGTAACACATAATCATCAACTTGAGTAAATTGTGTGCTAAACAATACTAGACACCCCCGAATGTTGGACTTGTCTTTATCCTCAGTTTGCTTTGGCACAGTCTGCTTTGGAATGAGTTGCTAATCTCTGGTTTTCAATAAGAAAGTCAACCAGTTTTCTTGGTTTGATTAGCAATGTGGAATATCTTGTGAAACATCTTGTGGAATATCGTGTGGAACATCTCATGGAACATCATGAAAGAAACATGTACATAGAACACTTGACACTTCACTGGGGTTTGAGGTAACTCATAGTTTGAGAGAGTGCGGGAGTGACTGGAGTTCAATCTACATGTCTAGCTGCCTGGGTTTTTGGCAATCATGTCTAGCTGCCTGGGTTTTTGGCAATCATGTCTAGCTGCCTGTGTTTCGGCAAACAAAAATATGATGCCCGTGTCAGCATCCTGTCTAGCTGCCTGTGTTTTCGGCATTCGTCTGGGTCGCGCCCAGGCAAGAGATGAACTCGATGGTCACATATTGTACTCTCCGACTTGAGTCACGTAGTGTAGTTACTTTTGCACAGTCACTTTTACTTTACGCACTTCTGCACCGTCACCTTTACTTTACACGTTCCATGCACGTTACGTACTACACTTGTGCAGTCACAGTACTTTACCTATCATACTTTTAGCTACAGCAGTAGTATGTTTCACTTGCCTAGCCTGCTTTACACAGTACAGTGGTTCTCTCCTTTCAGTTTAGTTTGCCTTTACTTTTCAGTTGTGTACAGTTGTTACTCAGTACTTTACTTTTCACTATGATCTGCTTATACGTAGTTACTTTTGTCATACTTGTGCACTGCTTCTTTTCTATATTTAGAATTGTTGTGACTTACCTACGGTTCCATCTCCATGGCACCGCAGACGACGTACATATGGAGGTAGATGCTACTGAGCTAATAGCGCCAGAATTCGACCGCAGCTTCCAGAGTTATTTTCACTTATGTACTTTTCTTCTTTCATGTTTATTTGTTGGGACATCTTGTACAGTATGCAATGTAATAATTGGACACTATTTGAGTATTTTTGTACATCTCTGCATCGTGGCTATTTTGTTTTCACTGGTAACTTGCAGGACCTGCGCAAATATCAAAAAAGTAACGGGCCCCCGAGAGCGGGTCGTTACATTATCTTTGAAATAAAATCCGCAGACCTTAACCCACATCTCTCTACCGAGATTGTAGTATTCAAAGTTTTTAGGACCAGGTTAATCCAAGGGATTACATCCTCAGTTCCTTTAAAAACTGGAAAATCAGGTTTCAAAATTTTTGCATTACCAAACTTAATCCCCTGATTACCACTTCTATTCCAATTTCCACTAGCATCACCTTCATGAACGGAATCAGAATTATGGAGAGAATTGTTACCTTTCTCAGTTCTAGACCCATTTCCCAGCGGATCCTTAGATGTTTGGAGCACACCAATTTGCTTGAAGATATATTGGAACTGAGCATTCATAAGGGCAAACTATGTCCTGAAGTCGGCATGCTCTCGAGCAAGTTGTGCCTTAAAGTCAGATTGATTGCGGACCTACTGCATCTTGAAATCAGTTTGGTCACGATCAAATTGAGCCTTGAAATCAGTGTAATCGACCGCCATACGTTCCTGTGTAGTTTCTTGCATCTCGATCATCTCTTCGATCCGCTTCAGCCCATCATCCACTCGATCGTCATGGTTGTCTACCTCCTCATAGAGATTCTCATCCCTATGGCTCGTAGATTGCTCTGATACCAATTGTGGAGCTTTCTTCTTCCCTATGATTGCAGAACTCTTCGATAACCAGTAAATTGAATCTCAAAGAGAATTGCAAGGTAATTCTTAAATAAACAAAGGTAAAATTGTAAACAAAAATCAAAATGGAAAAGAAAAAGGAAAATTGCTCAGAAATTACTGAAGCAACATTCTATTCATCATCGATAAGAGATTCTTGCTCAACAACTTGCCTTTATAGGCTCACCCTAGCAGAGTTTGTGACTCTAACAAACTTCTCTCCATCAACGCTTCTCATTGAATTCCCTTGCATCGAACGGTGATAATTAATTCCAGAAAGCAAACGGCTCAGATTATTTCACTCAAATAACCCCTCGTCATCCAATAGCTCACCTCCTCTCTTCACCAACGGCTTTCTACTTGACAGCTTCAGACAACAAAATCAGGCAGTGGCTCCCTCCGCCGGCGGAGATCACCGACATTCATCAGAGGGTCGCCAACAATCAGTTACAATGACAAGACTAATGAAACTTTAATTTCTATATATCGGACCCTTCACTTGCAAATTTACTAATTTGCAATTCCATTATATACTATAAATCTTTAAAAACCTGACGTCCAAATTAATGATCCTTGGCCAGAAAAGACCCTATCATATCTTCACTAATCTCAAAAGAAATTCAGTCATTTAGCGAAAAAAATCCAAACTTCATTAACTTATGGGAGCAGAAATAAGAGAAGCATCGGAAGATACCAAGTACAGATTGATATGCCCTTCAGATGTTTGACGAAATTCCTGAGAGAGCCTATATGGGATGATTGACTGAATCAGAAGGTGGGGATGCGTAATATCTTTAGCCCTAATAACTTGTTCAGGTGTCTCAGTTTTTTTGATCCATCGAAAAACAGGAAACATGGGTCGTGTAACATGGATATACCTGCTATGATCGCTTAACACTGAACACGAAGAAGCCAGGTATCCGGCGGAGCCCTAAAAGCTGGAAAATAAAGAAAATTAAAAGGTGATAGGGGGTAGTGAGATTCGAACCCGGGCCTCCACCGAGGCAGCCGAGGGATTCAACCACTAGGGTGAGCAGCGGAGCTCAGTGTCTCAGTTTCAGAGCAAACAATGGGGCGCATTTAAGCACGACATAAATTACGTTGGGCTTCTTTGGGTTTTCTTGTCTTTTTCAGTTTCAATTCCATGGAAAAATAATTACATAACCTAATTACGAAACCAATTTAATTTAGTGACCATATAGTTTTCACTAATCTTTTTGCCCATACTGTAATACACCGGCTAATTAGTTGGCTTATAAATTTGAAATCGTAAAAGGGAAACTTAATCAGTTAAAATGAACTGATATTTTTCAGATGGTGTCGGCTTAAAGGTACATTTAGATTTCGAATTACTACTGTATCCAATATATGAACTAGTAAGAAATCTACAGAACCGTAAATTTAGACGATATTAAGGGCATGAAGATATATATTTAATGCAAAATATTTCAAACTCGTATCTTATATCTTATGTGTGTGTGTAAATCCATTTGTTATGCTACCGACATGTTATGCTCTTTATTAATGGCAATGACAATCATAATATCTTTAGGTCATAAACAGTGTTTGTATACTTTATGGACTTAGTTGTGTCTCACTAGTAGAGATCGGACATTTATTTACAGATTGTCCCCCACCGTGACTCTGATCCCTAATAGAATAAACCCCATATGTATGTGTAAAATGGGTATGAGTTTAGCCAAGGAGAAATTTTCCTCCTTGACTAGCGTCAAACCATGTCCCCCTCTATTTCTTTTCCCGATCTGATCCATTTATTTTGATCTTCATGTTTTAAAACCCCAAACCCCTAATTTTCAAGTGAATCCAAGAAGTTTTGCTCGTTCATTCACTCATCGCAAGTTTAACGATTTCGCCATAACAAAACTTTTTAATGGTTAGATGAACGATCAAAACCCCTAGAGTTCACCCCAAAATTGATAGTTAGGTGTTTTAAAATATGAAGAACTAACTGAATAGGTCCGATCATCGAAAAAATTATAAGGAGAAGAG
This sequence comes from Scilla litardierei, assembly GCA_030789695.1. NCBI lineage: Eukaryota > Viridiplantae > Streptophyta > Magnoliopsida > Asparagales > Asparagaceae > Scilla > Scilla litardierei. The sequence goes on along the minus strand of CM061138.1, from coordinate 6,478,517 downwards.
ATTGCATAAGCTAGCCATTGAGGAAATATCCTCATTGGTTAGCTGACCTCAATATATATATATACACACTAGAAATAACCCATGCACAGGGTGCACGGGGCAAAAAGACCCACACACATGATGTGGTGCACGCGTCAAACCAAAAAAGAGCGAGAAGTATGTGTGTGTATATATGGGTATCGTCGGGGGTAAAATGGGAAAAGCAAGGGGTTAAATTGCAAAAAACCGTTAGGGGGGCAAAGTGCATAAATTCCAATGGCATACCCGTAAAATAGGTGGGAGAGTGAAGTTTATTTGGCAATGGCAAGCTAGTAATTCATGGGAATGTGGGGACCTTTTCTTTTGGGGCTCCACAACACCACCAAAAACCTCACCCAAATACTCACCCACCCCCAAGTGCGACCCACCATAATGAGGTGGCCAAACCATGGCCACCACTATATCCACTCTTTTGTCCTAATAGGACAAAGGCTCCGTTTTGTTCAAAGGATATATATAGTAGAAATAACACGTGCACAGACTGCACGGGAAAAAACCAACACATGATGCGGTGCATGTGCATAACCGAAAAAGAGTGAGAAGTGTGTGTGTGTATCTGCCAGTGTTCTAAAACAAGTTATATGCGGCCGCATATAGGGATGTGGCTTTTGACCGCATGAAAATTAAGATATGCAGTCGAATTATGCGGACGGCCGCATAATCAACCGTATAAATGTTATGCGACCGCATATGCAAATATGCGGGCGCACAATCGGCAACTAAAAAATCTCAACCCATTAAGAAACACAACCTGTTAAACATAAAAATTAGTTTTTAATTTTAAAATACTTTTGTTTGACATACTTTTGATTTGGACGTAAAACTAAATAGTTATGTTTTTTGTGTAGATTGCTTTAGACGTTAGATTTTAGTTATTTTATGTATTGATCGTCATAATGGCGCTGATGTTTTAGTATGAAGTAATCCATATTTTTAAAAGCTAATATGCTATTTTCCTTATTCCTATAATTCTTATCTTTTTTAATTTAATATACACAAACACATAAACTTATTGCTTATTTATATACTAAATTATTCATTTTCGCCTAAACCGTGTAAACCGCATAATCAGCCGCATAATCCGCTTATGCGCTATGCGCTCATAGACCGCATGCATAATGAAACCGCCTTTTATAACACTGGTATCTGCGGGGGTAAAAGGGGAAAAGCATGTGTTAAATTAAAAAAAACCATTGGGGCAAGTGCATAAATCCCAATTACATACCCGTAAAATATGTGGGAGAGGAAGGTTTATTTGGTAAAGGCAAGCTTGTAGGTCATGGGAATGTGTGCTTTTTTGGGGCTCCACAACACCAAACACCTCACCCAAACCCTCACACAACCCTAATTGGGCCCAACAATGATGAGGTGGCCAAACCATGGCCACCACTCTATCCACTCTTTTGACCTAGTATGACAAAGGTTGTGTTTTTTATAAAGGACTAGTCATAACTCGTGCCCGCGGACACAGTTCATTTAAGATTTCCCCAGCGAAATTTTTGTTCCCAAAAAATTATTAAAATTTAAAAAACAAAATTAGCGTAAAAATATTTAGCGGAACAGGTGCCTTTGGCGTGGGCGCCTTCTGCGCGGAACAACAAATTGGACGCATGCGCCTTCGACATGAAACAACAAATTCGGCGCGGGCGCCTTCGGCGCGAAACAACAAATTAGCGTTAAAAAACACGTGCCTGCGGGCACGGTTCATTTAAGATTCCCCCCGAGAAATCTTTGTTTCCCAAAAAATCATTAAAATTTAAAAGAATAACAAATTAGCGTAAAAATATTTAGCGACACGGACGCCTTCGGCGCAGAACAACAAATTAGGCGCGATCGGCTTCGGCGTGGAACACTAAATTCATGTAGAACAACAAATTCGACGCTGAACAAAAAAATTTAGCGGGCGGCTTTGGTGCGGAACAACAAATTAGCGTAAAAATTTTCGTGGGCGCTTTCGGCGCGAAACAAATTAGCGTAAAAAATTTGCGAGCGCCTTCAGTGTGAAACGGGTTCACTGGCTGCTGTCAAAGTTGGACCAAATTTCAAAGCTGAACCAAATTTCAAAGCTCACATTCATGGTTGCAAAGCTCTCTTCATTTCAAAGTTGGACCAAATTTCAAAGCTGGACCAAATTTAAAGATCACATTCATGGTTTCAAAGCTCCTTTCATTTTAAAGTTGGACCAAATTTCAAAGCTGGACCAAATTTCAAAGCTCAATTCATGATTTCAAAGTTTCATCTTAACCTTTCATTTTTCAAGATCAAATCTCAGCCACTCTTTATCTTGTCCTAGTCAGCCCTAGAATTCAAAAAAGGTTGTCAAATGTATAATAGATATATATATATATATATATATATGAAAATTTTCAAACGTAAACATTTCGCACGGAAAATTCTGTGCAAAAATGTTTTTAATTTTTTTGAAAAAATTTTCCTCATTCAATTCATCTAGTTATACACCCCTCAAAAAATAATGGTTGAAAAATAATGTGCTTTGACCTTCGATCAAGGCATTACAAATAATTCTATTGTTTTGAAACCATTAAATTTTGTAACGGGTGGATCGGTGCTCAAATCCCCATATGGTTAACCCATTATTTTTCCTGTGTATATAATTGTATGGATGAAACATTTAAAAAAAATTGCAAAAAAATCTAAAAATGGATAAAATGTTCTTCACACGGGCTTTCACACCATGTTTTTCGCATCAGAATACTACTATATATATAACCACGCTATCCCCTCGCTTGACCTAGTAAGTCAAAGGGTGTGTTTTGTATAAAGGGTATATATATATATAAACTTTCCTTACTGGTTCTTTAAACGAAATTTCTTGCTTCTTATTATTTCTCCCTTTCCTTATTTTCCAAAAGTAGGCTTAAATTAATTTCCTATGATAGAATAGTAAAATTATAAATTCGTCTAAAACAAAATGATTTTATTTTTAAGAGTAGATAGAATTTCTGAGTAGAACTTCTAGGTTCCCAGACTGGATCTTCTGTTTTTCCCTCAACGGCCTCCTGCCTCGGCGGTACTTCATAGCTCTCAAGGGGGCCACAGTTACAGAGTTTCTACCAAGATTTTCATTTCTAATCTTCAAAATAAAAACTAATCTATTCGGAGCTTAGACTTTTAATTTTTACTATTCTAGCTAGGAATTACTTTAAGCAAATTGTAATAAAACTCCAAGAGATGCACAAGAAAATCTCTAGCTAACTATTCAGCCAAAATAGACATAATATTCACAAAGATTTTATTGCTGATGTTGAATAACTTACAAGATAGAGAGGGACCACGAGCACACAGGCACATGATCTTACAAGGGGAATACTTTACAAGAGTTTTTGCTAAATGACAGACTTTACCTCTTAAAGGGGCCATATATATGTGTGTGTATGTATGCATTTATCATATGACACATGCAGCTAAGCATCACATGCGCCTTCTAAAACTTCACCTTCTACTATTTTTAGAGGAGAGGAATATGTCAATTTGATAGTCATATTATAAAACCTCAAAACACAGAATATCGAATGAAACCGATAGGGTTTGGCCATACATCCACTTATGGCAAAAGTTCTATTTAAGCAAAACTATGTGGATGAACTAGCAAAACTCATTGGTTTCACCCGGTATTTGGTGTTTTAGGGTTTTAGAATATATAGATCAAAATGAATAGTCCAATCCTCTGAAAAATGAAAAATAACAGAGGGTGTAGTTTTGGAGGTGTAGCCTCATATATGATATGAAACACATTAATCTCATACACACAAATACACACACATATATATGTATATATGCATATGTGTGTGTATTGGGATGATGTATTTGTGCACGGGCACAAAAACCCCATATTCCTCTATTTTTGAAATATTTAATATGATTGGTGTACATATTCTAAAATCACAAACCCCCAAATATGGATGAACCCTAGGGGTATTTGACCCTCGATCCACCCATTGCAAAAAGTTCTATTTTTCTAAAACATCAGAGATCGTTGCATTTGCAAGGTTATATTGAAAATCAAATAGCAATGGATTCACTTGATTTTTGTTGTGTTGGGCATTCATTAGGTGAACAATCTTATAAAAAATTCAAAAAAAAATATATATGGAGAAATGGTTTAGATGTGCACGTGCACATCTAACTTAGCTGTGCATATGCACAGCTACATTTGTCATACACACACGCGTGCACACACACACATACATATTCATATATATGAGAAATATGGGAAAAATATGACATAAGTGGTTAAGCCACATATGAGCATAAAAAGTCCATCCTTCCATAGTTTTCGGATGATTGGAATTGTTCATTTTGATCTATGCATTCTAAAACCACAAACCACCAAATATCAGGTGAATCAAATGGGTTTTGTCCGTTTATCCCCCCATCAAAAATTTAATGGTTTCAAATGAATAGAACTTTTTGTGACGAGTGAATGAACATGCAAAACACATGGGGGTTTACCCGATATTTGGTACATTGGGCTTTTAGAATGTAAAAAACAAAATGAATGGTTCCGTTTTTCTAGAAAATATGGTAAAGATTGAGTTTAGAAGCCACATGTGTCATATGTTTCCCATTATATATATGAGATATGAGATTGATATGTGACAGATGTTACATAACCAGTTTTAATTTATTATGCGTGTATGAAAAATGGATTTCAACCACCCAAAATTTCCTCTTTTTGATAACGTAATACCCACATCCCAATATTTTTTTCAAAAAAATTGTATGAATTGTAGTAAACATAATAGATGATCAACATACGAAAAATCAATTGAATCCACCGCTATTTGATCCTCAACCCACCCGTTGCAAATTCAAAGGTTTCAACACAACAGAACTTTTTGCAACACTTGGATCGAGGGTCAAATACCCTTAAAATTCCACATATTTAGGGTTTTAGAATGTGTACAACTTTTTCAAAAAAATTCAAAAGATTGGGGGGATGGGAGCCGTGAGGTAGCCAAGGAGAAAATCCATCCTTGGTTAGCTTACTTCCATACGCACGCGCACGCGCACATACATATATAAGGTTAATGGAGGTATTGCAACTCACGAAATTTGGTATGGTGTCATCTTTTTCCTTTTATTCTATATATAACCTCATATATATATATATATATATATCCTATGCAAACATTTTACACAGAAAATCGTGCAAACCGATTTTTGTTTTTTTGAAAAAAAATTCAAATTTTTTTAATGCTCCATACAATTATGCACACCATAGAAAATAATAGGTGAAAAATAATAGGATTTGAACATTCGATTAAGTATTACAAATAGGCTTATTGTTCTAAAACCATTAAATTTTGTAACGCGTAGATTGAGGGTCAAATTCTCCTAGGGCTTACCCATTATTTGGCAACATGGTCAAATAACACTAGTTGGAATCTTAGGCATTCATAGAGGGATTAATTTTTAATTAGTGCTTAGTTTTAAATAACAATATGCATCCCCTCTCCACTAGTGTTTGTTTGACATCTACAGAATCCCAACAAAGTATGCCTAATATGCTCCTTACCTCTTAGGTGACAATTTAAAGTGAACATTTTTAGCAGAAGTTGAAAGATCAAAAGTCCTCAATTCTATATTAGTATAAAATAGAATAATTAATTTTGGATAACAATGTCAAGAATTTTGTACTGAGAGATCTTGATTCTCAAAAATTTGACATGGGCCGTAGTTACCCAAGTCCTCGAACTTCACAAACCTTTCATGGAGAATATCAAGTTGTGAGTTCTTGAGGTAAATTTTTTCTAATTATGGTCTTTTCAAAAATTGACTATGCGAAGAACTAGGTGTAAGTTGTGTGGGTTGTGAAGATGAAGCTTGCTTCTTAGATGGGGTTCTAGTTCTTGTCGACATTTTGAAATGTGTGTAAACTAATGAAGCACTGGATGAAATTTCTAGGTAAGTGTGGCAAAATATGACCGAGGTTAGACTTCCAATAAAGGATGCTTTAAAATGAAATGAAAGGTGTGATCTTTGCGTAAAATGACGTTGAATCTCCTAAAATCCTTGATGAATTCGGTTGGGTTGAGAGAAAGGATTTGTGAGAGATGGAAAAGTTCTTGATTTGGGGAAAAGATGAACTAAATGAAGCTTATTAGGGGTTTGTTGAAAGATGAATGAATACGAGCCTTAGGATATAGAATGAAAGGCTAAGATTAAGGCTCTTATTGGGTTTAAGTCACAGAACCAATTAAGAAAATGGATAAAACCCGAGATCATCAAGAAAACCCAAAATAAATAGTAGAAATTAAAGTTCTACAATCCAGTGCCTAGTCGACTAGTGTTCATCTGCTAGTCGACTAGTTGGTCACTAGTCGACTAGTCACTGAACTCCAATCGACTAGTTGCTGCCAGAATTTGAACTGCTTGCGTCTGTTTAAATTAACCGACTACTATTGTTTCCCTAGTGAACTAGGTGTCGGGAGAATAGTTTGAGCAAATGGAACTAGTCTTAAATTTAATTTTTAAATTATATTATCAATTTTTATTATTTTTAAATTTATTTACCATTCAATCAAGCACGCATACAAGCATTCATATAAATTAATCATAATTGTGTAAGGTACCAAATGATGTGTATTTAGGGTTTGGGTAGGTTTTAATTAAATTTCTCTAGTTTGGAAACCAAAACCATTTTGGTTTGGACTTCACATCTTTTACATATTTGTAATTTATTGAAAATTGAACATCTTTCCATAAAGTTACTTATGTAAATATTTTTTATTTTATTGTTCAAGTTTTTAGAATCCAAATTTTAATTGTTTTATTATTGTTGTTGGATTTGCTTGTATGTGAATCACTAAATTTGTTATTATTATTATGGCGTTTAGTAAAGTTAGCGTACATAAAAGCATGTTTAGGTTGTGATATTATAGCCTAAACCATTATTATTATTTTTAAGTCTTTGTGAACCTAATATATTATCTAGGTTCTCTTTTTATTTATTAAATTTTATAACATTATTATGCAAATCATTATATTTAGATTTAATATTTGTTATCTCTTTACTAAGGTTGTTTAACCTAGTGTTCAAATTATTACAATCATTTTTAAATTGTTCGTTTTCTTCTTTTAATGATTTATTTTTCATTTTAAATTTTAAATTTTCAGTTTCTATATCTTGATTAAGCAAAATTAGTTCTTCAAGTGTATTTTTAAATACCATTAATTTTTCTGTTAATTTAGCATTCTTTTTCTAAATCTTTTAAGTTGGAACAATTTTTATACATCTTTTTTTAATTTAGCATACTTGTTCAACAAATAATAATGTTGTGAGTATATCTTATCAAAAGCTACTTCTGAATCAAAATCAACAATATCATCATCAAGATCATTAGCATTCGAATCTAAATTCATACTTACATTCTCGTTGGTGAGAGCCATAAAGCACATGTGTGCTCTTTCTTTTCTTTTTTATCCTTCTTCGTCAAAAGAATCATCGAAAGTTTTATTTGGGTCTTGATCACAAACCGCTAATGCCCTCTTTGGTTTCTTTGGCTTCTCCATCTTTTTCTTTCCTTTGTGCTTGACCAATGGACAATCCTTCTTAATGTGTCTTGTCTTATTAAAACCATATTGTTAGATAAATGAGGTTTCTTGCGTTTAAGTTTACCTTGGAGCATCCTCTTAAATGTTCTCGACAAGATAGCAATATCGTCTCTTTCAATGTCGGACACCTCTGAATCGGATGAAGTGGCTATGAAGGCAAGGGCCTTCTTATTAGGTTGCTCCTCCTCCTTCCTCTCCTCAAGTTGGATCTCATATGCCATGAAATTTCCAATGAGGTCCTCCATGGTAAGCTTTGAGAGATCTGGGTCCTCCTCAATAGAGGTGGTATTCCTCTCTCATTTTGGAGTGATAGAACAAAGCACCTTCATTACTTGTTCCTTTGAGTTAATTTTTTATCGAGCCCTCCAAGTGCATTGACGATCTTCGTGAGACGTGTGTTCATTTCGATGATAAATTCTCCTTCCTCCATCTTGAACATATCAAACTTTTTAGAAAACACATTACTTTTAGAATCTTTGACACGATTTATACATGCATATGTTACCTTCATTGTGTGCTAAATCTCATATGATGTGAGACCTTGTGACACCATATTGAATTTCTGGGTGTCAATAGAGCAAAACAATGCATTCATGGCGTTTACGTTGATGTTCTCTTTTCTTCTCATAGTCCTCCCAAGTCGCCACGCGTGTAGTAGAGTTCTTGTACTCTGACTCCACTATGGTCCACAAGTCAAGATTTATAGATTGAGTGTAGATCATCATCTTTGTATTTTAAGAACCGTAGTTAGTTTCAGTGAACATGGGTGGTCGCTAGGTGGAGTGGCTTTCTGATACCATGTGTTGGATTATGTAGACGATAAATAGAATACTATATAAGTGGGTGAATAGTGTTTATGAAATTAAACTTAAACTATAAAAATTACCCTCTAATTTCTAAGACACCAAAGAGAGTTAACTCACCTGGGTCTTAATCAACAATACTAAAAGTTTGCAAGTATGAAACAGAGAGTGACATCAAAATATAAACAATTGGCAAGCACAAAAGAGCACAAGAGAAAGCATTCCTAACAACCCAAATTTTATCCAGGTTCAACCACTCCGAACCTAATCCAGTCTCCAAACTCTCTTGAAATTTAATCCACTATAACCGCTCTCAAATGCGAGAAATTACAACACCTTACCTACAATGAGAATTTTCCATCACCACACATTCAATAAGGATTTAACACACCTCTACATTTAGAGGATTTCCACAAATTACAAGCAATAACCAAATGCTTACCATCTCAATATTTGAGTATTTTTCAACTTACAAACTTTTCTCAGATGAAGCACAACTTTTCATATTGCCTTGTATTGAAGCTTTAGTGCAAAGTGAGGCTAAGAAAATTGATCCTTGGATCTCTAATAAGATGAAGATGAAAGCCTTGAAAGATCAAAAATAACTTGGACAAAGATTTGAGAGAAAAACTTTGAAACCAAGCCAAAGAGAATTTTTTTTGTAGATGGTTTTGAAAGCTTTTTAAAAGCTTTGATTTTTCTCAAAAATTAGCTCAATAAATTCTTGTTTTAATTCTTAACCAACCCCCATTATATAGCCACCAAAAATAGCTTATCAAAATTCCATTTTTGTCCTTAAAACGTCAACGGCTAGTTGCGGAAATTTCATGATTGGCCAACAACTAGTTTCTAGTCGACTAGAGTAGTATTCCTAGGTGAAGACTACTAGTCGATTAGTTCAATCATGTCAAGAGAGCTATTGTGCTCTGTAAATTCTAGTCAACAATCATACATTTGCTAGTCGACTTACTGCTGAGTTAGTCGACTAGCTCAATATTGTAGTTGATGTCCTGATATTTCAGTCCAAGCCATCATCTAGTCGACTGGATGTCTAGTCGACTGGATGTCTGTCTAATTGACCAGGCTATCATTGACCAAGCTGCCTATTAAAACTAAGTTTTTGGCCTTTAAACTACTTAGGAATATTTTCAAAACTATTTTAAATAATTTTAAACTAATTCTTAAGCGTGTGTGTGTAAGCTTTAATCAAGCTTTACAATGAATCTAAAGATAAATAGAAATTGCATCAAAATTACAAAATTTGAACCTTGATGTAGTCCTTGAAAAATCATCTTTCTTGTCTTTGATTCTTGAGCTTTAAGTGCCTTGAATGAGCTCTCCATTTTTTGTTGGCTTCATGCATCTTGGATGAGCTTCATAGGTCATTGGTTTTGAAACATTCTTTACTACCTACACTCACAACTTTATTAGCACACATAATTTTTTGCTCATTATCAATATATACATATGGTGACTCAATATCTAGACATATTTTATATAGAGAATAATGGAAAATATTGACATTTGTGGCTAAGCCAAATACACGCCTCAAAAAGTCCATCCTCCATTAATTTTTCGGACGACCGTGACCATTCATTTTGATCTTCATGTTTTAAAACCACAAAACAATCAATATCATGTGAACCCAATGAGTTTTACCAGTTTGTCAACCCATCGCAAATTTAACTGTTTCGCATGAATAAAACTTTTTGCGACAGATGGATGAACGTGCAAAACTCCTTGAGTTTACCTGTTATTTGATGTTTTGGGATTTTAAAATGTGAAAAACAAAATAAAACATTCCGATCTTCCTAAAAATATGAGAAGATGTGAGTTTTAAAGGGTCACATGTGTCTTAGACAAAATTGGCATATGTTTCCCATTGTCTCATATATATAATAATGTGTATCATATGAGATATTAGGCTAAGCCCAATATACGACTCGAAAACTCCAACCATCGCTTTTTTGGAGGATCGGAATCGTTCATTTTGATTTACATATTCTAAAACCATAATCATCGAATATCGGGTGAATATAAGGAGTTTTGTTCGTCCATTTATCTAAGTAAAAAGGTCTATTCTTGCAGAACAGTTAAATTTAATATGGATCAAGTCCACTCAAGGTTTCAAATTAATAGCCTAAAAATCATTGATTTTGATTTAAATTATATATAACAATTAAAACCATACGAATACATAAGCAATGTGGCAACTTTGATCTATTAGTTAGAAAACCTTAATATCCTTAAATTAATTGTAGAAACGAAAGAATGCTCGTAGTACGTGTTTGTCTAGTATTTGATGTGATCTTAAACAAAGAAATCAAGGCAAAACTTTTTAAATTGTTTTAAATTGTTGTTAAAATGGAGTTTGTTGCCGAGCATAAAATTGATAATAATTTATATGAATATTGAGTCAAAATTACATAATTCAACATGGTTAAAAAATAATAAACATATATACTACATATGATAACGAGTAATTTGGAAAAAATAATAGTTTCAATCCACATAAACGGAACTTTACTTTTTTGTTTTGTGTTTTTGGGTTGTAGGGGAGGGGGGTTTCGGGGGGTGGGGTTGGGGGTGTGTGTGTTGCATGCGAATTAGATAAATTCAATCATTGTGAACTTATTGTCGGTATGGCTATTTCGTAAGTCTTATGTTAGTTTATATCTATAAACTTTAATGTCAAAATCTAGTCTTGCTTGATATTCATTTCTATAATAATTTCTCCTAGATTAAGGATAGTATAAATAAAACTTCATGTAAAGCAAGAAATTACAGTAATAACATGTCGAACGAAAAAGTTATGCATATCTTAATTTATAGATGAATACAATAAACTCTATAACTAATAATGCATGAATTATGAAAACAAGAACCGTAATGATGCTTTGATACCAATTGTATGAATCAATAGATTCTCAAAACTACATGGCATAATTAACAATCCATAACTAGAACATATGTAAATGCCACATAAGAGAATAAACAAAAATGTACCTTTTGATAATATATGAAGAACATCCTTTAATTTTATTGTTATTCTTAACTACAACACAGTGTATGACTCTTGACGAAAGAAATAATTAATCCAAAAAAACATTAATTCTTTTTAACTAACACTTAAACATTCATATCTATAGTCGATGACACCTCTCTATATAACTAATTCCATCAATATCATAACCAGGGTTTGAGGTATCGGCTGATATCGTGGTTTGATGTATCGGCCGATACCATTAACTATCGGCCGTATCGTATCGGTATTGACAGTTGACGATACCGAAACCAAGAGTTAGTTTCAGTATCAGTCGATACTGAACGGTATCGGTTAGTTTCTGGCGACACCGTCCGAAACTGACCGACACCGTTCAGTACATGACGAAGATGGAGGAAGAAGAATGTGTAATTAGATAAAAATTCTCTTAAAACCCCCAAAAAATTTCGTGAATAAATAGATTGCATAGAAAGCTAAGTTAAAAGAGAGGAGAAACCCCTAGAGTTTCGGCTTGAAAATGATGAAGAATTAGACGAAAAAAATTGCTAAAAAAAGAAAATGGACAAAAGGAAGATGATGAAAAAATTGAACTTACCTCATCGCGTCGCCGCCTCGCTGAACCTGCCTCCTGCCTCGTCGAGCCCTCCTCGACCATCTAACGTTAGAGTGAGAGAGCAGAGAGATAGGCCCGAGTCGCCTTTCAGGAGATGTTGCATTCTTTAAAAAGGCAAACTTGTAAATAAGTAGTATGTGCGTAAAGTAAAACAGTCGGTACACATATCAAGCGGATATTTTGTGGCAACCATGTAAATAAGTGGTATGTGTGCAAAGCAAAATGGCGGGTGCGCAAAGCAACACCCAGCGATTTTTTTGGCAAACTTGTAAATAAGTGGTATGTACACAAGGTAAAACGATGGGTGCGCAAGCAAGCTTTAGGATCTATTCATTTATCTAATATTTAGTATTTAAGTACCAAACTTTAGGTATTTAGTATTTGATATGATTACGAACTCAAATTTAGTTTATCTATTTAGTATTTAGTATTTGATAATATATGATTAATATTTTAGTTCGTTAAGTATTTAATAGTATTTGATATGTTTAGATTTAAGAACATCCAAAACCATCACTGTGTGTATATAGTATATACATATTTAAAGTATCTTCAAAACCGAAACCGATACCCGAAACAAAACTGCCGAAACTAGCGATACGGACGAAACCGAAACTTGTTTCTGAAACTACCGAAACGGGTGATACCGATACCTAAACCTAAATTTTGGAAAGAATGATATCCAGACCGAAACCGAGACCTAAAACATTGATCATAACTATCTATATTACAATTGAGGGCAGATTTTGAATTTGTCCTATGTGGCAATGTCACATCAAGTTTTGGAGGGAAGTTTTTGGGTTGAAGAGAAATTTGTTGGGAATACACAAAAACATTGAAATTAGAAATAACCTTTTAATATTAGTTATGATAAAAATGTTGTGCACACACACAATCTCATCTTGGGAATGAACGCGAGCTGTGGGAGAATGAACGCGGGAGATGTTGTCAACTCATTGATCCGCGTTGCAAAACCCTGTAAAATTTCGATCACATCTACTGATATTTCAGGGGAAACTAATAATTATTAATGTTTGTTTAAAATTAGTGGGTCCAAGATTTTTAAATGAACAGTGTCCCACGGGCACGGGTTATATGTATATGAAGCCCGCGCCGAAGGCGCCCGCGAAATTTTTTAACGCTGATTTGTTGTTCCGCGCCTAAGGCACGCGCGCGAAATTGTTGTTTTATGTCGAATTTGTTGTTCTGCGCCGAAGGCACCCACGTCGAATTTGGTTTTCTGTGTCGAAGACACATGCGCTGAATTTGTTGTTCCGCGCTGAAGGCGCCCGCGCCATTTTTTAACGCTGATTTGTTATTCCGCGACTAAGGCACATGCGTCGAAATTGTTGGTTTATGTCAAATTTGTTGTTCTGCGCCGAAGGCACCCATGTCGAATTTGGTGTTCTGTATCAAAGGCGCATGCACTGAATTTGTTGTTCCGCACCGAAGGCACCCACGCCGAAGACGATTGTGCAGCTAAATATTGTAAGCTAATTTGTTTTTCTTTTAAATTTTGGCTTTGAAAAAAAATTCGGGGAACAAAGATTTCGCAAGGGAAAATCTTAAATGAATCGTGCCCGCGGGCACGGGTTATGACTAGTCTTATATAGTTATGATACTACAATAACGTTTATTAATTATAATATGCGAAATGACATATCAATATCTTCACATATATATTAAAATCGTGTCTCATGCTAATATTTAATAAGTTTGATTAGTAACATAAATATAATAGTCTTACATTCTAAACGAGAACTATGACTATAAATGGTACCTAATAACCCAAAGCCCGTTCCATTCATTTTGGAATTTTTTGGGTTTGGATCTAGAATTTTGAACCCAAATTTTTATCGATCGTGTTTGGGTATGACCTTGTCGGACCAAAACCCAATAACAAACCCAATGAGCCAATACGTAGTGCAAAATATAAATATTCTTACGAAAATGATGCTTATTAGGTCAATAAAACTATAAAAACTAAGCGTTACAATATGATGAAAAAAGAAAAAATATATTCTTTATAAGGTTTTATAGAAATAAAATGATGCAATTATGATTTAAAAACTAATTCTATTAGTTTTGTACAATTTAAGTTCAAAACTAGATTCAAAACTAGATCCGACCAGAACCTCTTAGGAAGAAGAAATTCCATTTGTCTTTGGAGGCTCATGTGGTCTCCCAACTGTCTTTGGAGCAAAACCCTTGGAGCCAAGTACCATCTTGGTTCTTCCCACATCCTCCATCTCAACCCTAACCGAACAGGCTCCTTTGTCTGGTCAGCCATCAAGAAAGGCTGGGAAGTTGTCTCCAGCGATATGCAGTGGAATATTAGGAACGGTTTGGCCCGTTTTTGGTATAACCCCTAAATCCCGAAAACTACTCTTTCCAACATCATTTTCTACCTGCCAGGAACACTGTTTTCACACGACACAATCTCGGAGTATGTTACAACCTCAGACCACTAGAAATGGGAGTGCTTGCACCTCCTTCTATCGCCTGAGATTTGTCAAAGGATTGCAGACATAACTTCCCGAAAAGATTCGTCCGATCATGATGTTGCGATTTGGACTCGTGGTAGTGCCGAAGGATGTACGATCAGGAATGCTTTCAATTGGATTGTAGGAGATGTTTCACTTCCTCCAAATCCATTGGCAGGCCATTGGAGATGATCCATCCTCTGGAGAATTCGCTCATTTCTCTGGTTGGCTCGTCTTGTGAAACCGCTAGCCAATAAGGAACGCCTCCATAGGAGTTTATGTTTTACAACAGAATGCCCCTTATGTTGTATGGTCCATGAGACCAGTGTTCTAAAACAAGTTATATGCGGCCGCATATGCCTCCGCATATAAGGAGGTGGCCTTTGGCCATATGAAAAATTAAATATGCGGCCGAATTATGCGGTTGGCTGCATAATCAGCCACATGTATGTTATGTATGCGAATATGCAAACGCATAATTGGCAATTAAAAAATCCTAAACCGTTAAGAAACCCGACCCGTTAAGCATAAAAATTAGTTTTTTTATTTTCAAAGTACTTGTGTGTTTGACATACTTTTGATTAGGATGTAAAACTAAATATTTATGTTTTGTGTGTAGATTGTTTTAAACGTTAGACTTTAGTTATTTTATGTATAGATCGTCTTGATGGTGCTGATGTCTTAGTATAAATTAATACATATTTTTAGAAGTTGATATAATTTTTTCATTGTTCGTATCTTTTAAGATTTTTTAAATTCAATGTACACAAACACACATACAAATAAACTTATTGCTTATTTATTTTCTGATATATTTATTTTCGCATAAACTGCATAATCGGCCGCATAAACCGCTTATGCGCTATGCACTCCTAGACCGCGCACATAATGAAACCACCTTTATAACACTGCATGAGACATTACTAATGTTAGGGACTGTGGCCAAGTAAGGTTACTTTGGTTTTACTTACGTAGGAATTCACCTAACTCTGATTTCTTCTCTGTGGATAAAGGTACATTGCTGGACAGGAACCTTGGTGATCATTCTAAGGGAAGAGCACAGTCCACATGTGCCCACATCTTTGGGATTACTTGCTGGCTGTTGTGGAAGGAAATGAATCCCACAGTGTTCGAGACCGATCACCAGTGGATCATGCCAATCTGGCAGATTCTACATCTGGCTTCTTCTAATGCTAGAGCATCGAGTATTCTATCGAGAGTAGACCTAAGTCATAGCAGTTCTCAGTTCTAGCAGTGGTCCCTTTAGATATGGGCTTGGTCAATCAACACGGATGGTGTAATCACTAGCGACTTCTCTATGGCTGGTACAAAAGAAGGTGTGATTAGAGATTCAAAGAGAGGCTGGCTTTACGGATCTCAACAAGCATTTCTCTGTGTCCATGTTGCGATAGAGCTAAAAGCGATTCTCTATGGTTTAAACCTAACGTGGAACTTGAGGTACAGGAGTGTCACACTGGAAACAGACTCCCAAGCAATAATTAAGTTAATTTAGACACAAAAACTCCACAGTCTCTTCATTGAATCCCTTCATACGGTCATAAGGCTCTATCATGGTCAATGACAAGTTATCCTCAGAGCTATCCCTCGTGAGGCAACTAGGGTTGTGTGTTCTCTTGCAAAGCATAGTCTCGAATGCAAGCAGGATACATAGCATATGTTTAATAACTGTCCAGACTTTTGTTCCACATTATTCGACTATGATTTACATCATTGAGGTCCATGCCCTAGGTGCTTGCTAGTATCTCCCTTGTATCAAAAAGAAGAAGAGATTTCAAACTGAACCCGAGTCCAAATGTGTATTTCGTGTTAGTTTAAGATTCAAGTCTTACACGAATCCAACCCGAATCCGACTGTTTATACCTAGACTGGAACATATTTACCGAGAGCAAGTAGGTCCGAATTGCAAGTTTAAATTAAGTTGCCTATGTAAAAACAGAGGAAAATTATGTTCATCAAGAGAGATAGGATTTTTATTTTCCCTTTTTTTAAAAATGACCAGGGCAATATCTGACACAATTTTGCAAAAAATATTCCCAATTTTGGTCAGTTACATAGAATAGAAATTCACTTTTATGCTCAAAATATCTGCGGCAATAACTGCATGAATCTGGATTTGCAAAGTTAACGTCTAAAAAGATGTGTTTCATATTGCTTTTGTTGACACGATATCGTTTGTTCAATCTTTGGCAAAAAAACATTCATCATTTTTTTCAAACCTTATAAATAAATGAGGAAAACGGGTATCAAGTGTCATATGAGATATACCTCTCGTATATACTGACATGATATATTTGCATGCGCATAGTACCAACGTTAATATTATTCTTTGTGAAGGAAAACATGACACATCTGTGGTTGTTGGCTTGATATCCACATGTGGGCTGCCCTTGGGTTGGTGCACCAACCCAAGGGGGGTTGGTGGTGGGTTGGTGCACCAACCCACTCCCCCTTTAGCCCTATAAAATGAGGGTAATGTTTTTGGTTATTAGCATCCAAAACTTGAGATTTCTTTTTTAACCTCAATAGAAATCATATGAAGTATTTCCTTGATCGATCTTCGATCTAAATTGTTTGTGCTCTCTCTCTTTCTTCTTTGTTCTAGTTACTTCGACGGTCTCGATTGCTTCCGCGTCGCAACAAATCGGTATCAGAGCCTTTAGACGACGAAGATCTAGACAAAGAAGATGAGCAAATGTGGCGACGACGCTTCTACTTCAATGGCACAATCTTCAACAACGCAAACTATCGTATCCAATACGAAGTTCAAAATTGAGAAGTTTGATGGGCGGATCAACTTCGGCATGTGGAGATGCGAGGTACTTGACATCTTGAACCAACTTGGTCAAGATCAAGTACTAGATGAGAGGCCGACTACGACGTCAGACTTGGAGTGGAGGATGATGAACCGGAACACTTGCGGCACGATCCGGCTCTACTTGACAAAGGAGAAATATCCTTTCATGGAGGAGACGGACGCGAAAGCGTTATAGGATGCTCTTGGCGAGAATTACATGAAGAAGAACATCCAGAATCGCCTACACCTAAAGAAGAAGCTCTTTGGCCTCAAGATGGAGGAAGGAGTTTCAGTTGAAGCACACCTCGACTACTACAACAAACTCCTCACAGATCTGAGGAATGTCGACGTCAAGGTGGAAGATGAGGACAAGGTGATGATTCTCCTCAACTCCCTACATAAAGACTATGAGCACATCGTTTCAATCTTAACCTACGATAAAGAATCTATCACCTTCATTGAAGTTTCTAACGCTCTCATAAGCTATGAATTTAGAAAGAAGAATGATGAGAATATGAGAGACCAAGGGTCCGATGCGCTTACCGTGGTGAGAGGTCGAAGCAATGAAAGGAGTGGAGGCCGCAAAGGGAACCATATAGCCGAGGTGAGGGACAATAGTAGAGCTCCGCGCACAGACATTGAGAGGGATCAATGTGTATTTTGCAAGGAAAGAGGACATTGGGCGAGGGAGTGCCCAAAGGCCAATAAGAAGAAGGATGCTAACACCAACATCGTCAAAAGCGAGGCGGTGGATGAGTGGGTTCTAGTTGGTGCGACGGATGGGGTGATGAAGGGAGGATGGGTGCTCGACTCGGGTTGCTTGTTCCATATGACACCCCACAGAGAGTACTTTACTACTTTCCATGAAGGTAGTAAGCGCAAAGTCCTTCTTGTAGACGATGGAGCATGCACGACGGCGGGCATTGGCCCGATCCGCAAAAAGATGAGTGATGATGTCACACGAGACATATGCGATGTTCATTATGTGCCCGACGTGTAGTACAATTTAATATCGCTTGGTTCACTTGAAGCCAAGGGTTGCAAAGTGACTATGGAGGACGGCGCTTTGAAGGTGACACGATGAGCAATGAACATGATGAAGGGGAGACGTGAAGGCAATCTCTATTACTTGGATGGTACGATGATGATGAAGACGACAAGAGTTCCAGATGAGCGAGCAACCGACTCAAGCACGCACTCACCAAAGACGACGTCATTGGATGATCTTCGGAGAGGTGCTGCTAATAAAGGTAATGGTTCAAGTCAGTATGGTGGAGATACATTATCCACACAACTTGCACAGCGGATGGATTCTATCAAAGTTCGAAAACCAAGGTATGAGAGATGCCAACCTACAAGAAGGGTCTCGTTTGCTTTCTTTGTCAGGTGTGATGAGTCTCCGACCTTATTCGGTGAGGTGGAGCACAATGACGATCTATGTGGACGAAGGAAAGATTGGTGCGATGAGATGTAATCAACGATGACTGATGGAGCCAAGGATCGGATGGAGCTACTGGCAGTCTGGCACTAGTGATTGTTCGACGGATGAGCTTATGAAGGTCGATATTGGAGTCAAGTTCGAGTATGGCTCGGACTTGTAAGTTGACAATATGAGATGACTTTGGTGGCCCCTTCTAAGGCAATGAGGTTCTGCGAAGCCATATAAGCCTTTCGAGGCAAGATGACGGGAACACGAGATGATTCTCACCGAGGAGAAGCGTTGATGATCGATTGTGTGACATATACCTAATATCTCGCCAAGGTGGAGATTTATAGTTGTTAGCTTGATATCCCTATGTGGGCTGCCCTTGGGTTGGTGCACCAACCCAAGGGGGGTTGGTGGTAGGGGTGGCAAACGGGTCGGGTGGCTTCGGGTTCGGGTCGGGCCAGATTTGACCCGACCCGTTTCGGGGTAAACCCTAACCCGACCCGTATTGAATCCGGGTCGGGTTCGGGTGACCCGAAAAATTTCCGGGTCGGGTTCGGGTTAACCCGTCGGGTTAAGATTTGACTTATACACAACTGCGCCTTTTTCGATATCCAGTTATTTATTAAGAGCCACCGACAATTTATTAAGTGTTGCATAATTTCCAGTAGCTCGTCGCTTAAACCACACCGATGACATTAATGAAGTATAATTAACGTTACTATTTTATTAATGAAAGTAATAAAATTAACTAAAAAGTTGTATGTAAAGAGAATTAAATACAAGACCTCTTAAAGAAGAGGACAAAAATTCAATCGTACAAGCACAACTCCCCATTGCAACTGTGTATTGAAGTTATTATAAATTTTTTTAATAAATAGAGAAAGTAAACCGGGTCGAATTCGGGTCATTCGGGTTGACATGCCAAACCCATACCCGACCCGGATTTTATCCGGGTCGGGTCGGGTCAACCCGTATCCTACTTGACCCGTATTGGCCCCTACCCATACCCGGTTTAGGATGCCGGGTTCGGGTCGGATCGGGTCGGGCTCATTTTGCCACCCCTAGTTGGTGGTGTGTTGGTGCACCAACCCCCTCCCCCTTTAGCCCTATAAAATGAGGGTAATATTTTTGGTTATTAGCTTCGAAAACTTGAGATTTCTTTTGTAACCTCAATAGAAATCAGATGAAGTGTTTCCTTGATCGATCTTCGATCTAAATTGTTTGTGCTCTCTCTCTTTCTTCTTTGTTCTAGTTATTTCGACGGTCTCGATTGCTTCCGCGTCGCATCATCATCATCATATATAAAAGAGATCACGCATGTGTCATATGATACTCAATTTTCTCTACATATATTAAGATTTGGCATTTCTAAAATAAATACTTACCAATAAATATCTACAGTAATTTTTAAAAACAATCTGAATAAAAATTTAAAAATGGTTCAATTTTTATTTTTGTCATTGTTTTGTTTAGTTTAGTTTCATTTTGTTTTGTTTTTCTTGTTTTCTTTTATGTTCTTTGCCTAAATACAGTGTAGTTTTATTGGCTTTCAGACGTGTGACTTTGAAAGTACATTTGATTATAATGGAGGCAGAGGGGTTTGAGTTGAAGGTCAATTTTTTGGCAGAGAGGTTTCAGTTGAAAGTCAATTTTTTGGGAGAAGAGTTAGTAACAATTGAAGAAGAAACATGGTTTTCTTCCGCCCAAGTTGTTGCAAGCAAGACTTCACTGGTTACATACAAGAGATTCTAAACATTTATCCTAGAAATGTTGTTTCGTATGCAAAATTTAATATTAATCATTCTTTACAAGAAGCATGTTTGCACGCATTAAATTCTTTGGGATACTACAATACTGAAAATATGGTATTTTCATGTTTGAGGTATCTAAAGCATTCTTTGAAATACGATATAGTGGTGACGGCTGCGACAACAACAGTTTGATGGCAATGATGATGGTGGTGATAAGATTGATAATCTTTATATGTCGATAAAGATAGGGATGGACTATATGCACCTCATTTTGAGGTGCAGGGATGGGACTTATATCGAAAAATAGAAAACTAATTTAATTTATAAATACATTCTGTTTCTCTCTCCTCTGTTTCCTTGCTATTTTTGACATTTGTCACATCCTGCACCTCAAGAATGAGGTGCAGATAGTCCGGCTCTAAAGATATAGCATATGCTCTTCCTCTGCAATCCGGAAGCACGTGAAGCCAATAAGCCTAAAATGATTAAGACATAAGCTAAAATAGAAGCAAGCAAATCATCCAGAGTATCGGAATTCCAAAGTTCTTTATTTTCAATATTTTTGAAAAAAAACATAATTTTTCTTGGAAAACAGCCTTATAAAAAACAAAACTAAACGCTCATGTTTTATACGATTTGGACTAACGTAGCATCCGTTTTCGATCAATTTTTATAAAATGATAAAGAAACCTAATTGGATTCTTATTTTAAAAAAAAAATTAACCTCACCGTGTATTCGCAGCTCACATTAACTACCAATGTCCTTCGTTAAATTCACACCGACTATCCGTAACCGATAACAACAGTCATTATCAAATGCTGACTTCTAAATCTAAGGACATGATCTTGTCACTGCCATCGTTACTGTTTCCGCACGACACTGTCGGGCCACTCGGGGCTTGGGAGGGACCTGAGGCGGCACCCTGAGAGTAGAGAACAAGTCTCGTCACCCCCCGAGACCTGAGGCTGGCTTTTAGTAAGCAGCCGGATGCGTTTATTAGTTCACGTGCATTTGCAGAGAAGCAAACGGCAGTGTGATTCAATCGCACCTTTGCTACTATTTCCACAAAACAACAAACCAAGGGGTGCTCTACTTATTGCCAAGGCCAGTCTCTTTGCAAGTATAACTCTTTGCACAGGAAACACTGCTTGTTTTGTCGGTAAAACCAAAGAAAATAGGCTCAGATTGTAACCAGCAGCACGTGAAATAGCAGTGCATGTGTTTTGGACTCATGAAGTAGAGTCCAACCACGACCAACTTCCGTTCAGATAGAACTGTAGCTGGTTTGAAACGTCAATGACTTGGTAAGATATTTCAAGGAGATCAAAACAGCAACCAGTATTTTATGAGATTATAGGATTGACGAATAGCAGAAAACTCCGTAAAAGAGACCATTGCATTCTTTGAACGTCCGCTTATAATAAATTGCCGGACCTTTCGGCTGCTAAATGCGGATGGGTTGTACTGACGACTATTCCATTTCGAACGCTGGACTGTTGTTCTACAGCAACCAGTGTTTTTTGAAATTTTACCCCACTGTAGTTGCGCAGGGTAAAAATATCATGATGCTAAAAGCAAAGATGGGCATGTAACTGACCTGTCCCGGTGATGACCATGCATGTGACTCAACGCTGGTTTCTTCCTAATGGTCGCAATTGAATGCCTGCCATGCATCAGAATAAGAAAATGATACGTCACCGGTGGGAGCATTGAAGAACGTTTGGATCTATTTCAAGAGCCAAACCCCCACTTGAGTGAGCACGTATTTATAGTGTGGGTTCAAAAGACATTCATATCTCACGAATTCTTATCTGAGTCTCTAAGTAATGACAATCCCATACCATCCATTACAAACATTAAATGATCACTTAGATCAAGCACGCAACCTCTTGTATACAGCCTCTATATAAGCATGTCCACCCTCTTGGTTCAGTCAAAGTGAGCAGACAGTGCTAAGTGCAAATAAAAGAGAGGAGAAGATCATGGCATCAAGACCAGGGCTCTTCACAGAATGGCCATGGCAGAGGCTTGGTAACTTTAAGGTGCATGTAGATAAATAGTTTACAAAGTTTTTTTTGTCATACTTCTTACTGATATCGTTACATGTCCATGTTCATACTCTCACACTCTGTTGTTATATTTGATGATGGAAGTACTTGGTATTGGCTCCTTGGGTTGCACAAAGTGTGTATTCCTACGTGACAAAAGATGAAGGCGAGAGGGATCTGTCAAGGTTGATGATACTTCCCGTCTTACTGATTAGGGTAGTTCAAACCCAGCTATGGATCAGCATTGCTCGTTTCCAAACAGCCAGAGGCAAGCACAGAATTGTTAACAAGGGCCTCGAGTTTGAACAGGTGGACCGCGAGATGAACTGGTATTATTCTCTCACTCTCATTATATATACATACATACATATGTGAATATGCTGGCCAGAAACCGAGCATCCAAGCTAGCTTCGTGAAAGAAAACTATGGAAGGGTACCTCTCAGAAGTGGTGCCTATTTATATTATTTGGATCTATTTCTCAAAGAAAGAAAAAACTAGATTTTAAACACACACACACGCAATCAGAAACAATGCGAGTATTAGTATCATACCGCATGAGTTCCCCATATTGGGGCATCTCAACTGCATTCAAACCTAAGACTTGCAAGTTTAGTGGATCGCCTTTTTTACGCTAAAGTCTGATCATTTAACAACAGTCACGCGTATAGGTGAGCATACGGGCAGTTCAGTTCGGATTTTGCAAAAAAATAAAACCAAACCATGTTGGCTTTCACCCAACCCATATTAAACTGTTTTTCATGGACGAAAAATGACGTGCAACACCAAAACATATTTTAAATGCATTCCAGATACATACATGAAAATTATAAAAATCAAAGAACATTATAGGTATAAGACATGCTTCCCTAATTTAGCGAATGCATATTAGTCAAGCATGTATTTCCATGCAATTTTCGAAGAGAACGTAATATGTTTCCAACGACGACGGTAAATTTATCAAAACTGCCAAATACAACAGTCATATATAACCTTTGAAAATTAAAGTTAACTATCGTACCTTTCCTGCCATGGACATTTTATGGTAGTTTTTATTGAATTTTTTAAAAGTTTATTGTAGTTAAATTACATGGTTTCAATACTAAAGTGGAGTATTAATAAACCTTTTAAAACTTCTTGGTATTTTTCTTAAACAAAAATAGTTTTTGTTAATTTGATGCGAATATGAGATGGAATGAGGTGAGTGAGGGTGTGTGCATATATTATACATATAATCTAACTAGAAATAACTCGTGCACAAAGTGCACGGACACCCCCCAAAAACCAACCCCCACACTTAGGACAGAGGACCCACACGAGTGTTTCGGTGGGTGCAAACAGGGTGAAAATGAGAAGAGAGAGAGTGTGTGTGTGGGTACTGTCTTTTGGGTTTTTGGGGGTATTTTGATTGAGGGTTTCTTTTTGGGTGTTTTTGTTTTGGGTTTGTTTTGGATTTGTTTTGGGGGGTTGGGTATTCTTTGAGGAGGTTGTCCTATGTGGCATCCCATGTGGCAATGTGACACTGCTACATGGGACAACCTCCTCTATTGTATAATAGATAAGTTATATTATGGTAGTTAATGTAATAATTAATATGATGAAATGTTGGGTGGTGTTTAATGAGGTTGAAAATATATGTGGGGTTTAATAAGCACGACGTGGTTTGGGGGTGTGGGTTCAAGTGAAAGACATCACAGAGAGATATACGAAGTGTGTTGTGTGTGTGTTGTCGCGCTGACGCACTTTTTTGATATATTTTTTTGATGTGTTCTACACATGGATGATCACCATATCAAAAATTAAATGAATCCAACGCTATTCAATCATTGATCTATCCGTTGCAAATTCACCGGTTTCATAACAATAAAACTTTTTGCAACAAGTGGATCGAAAGTCAAATACCCTTAAGGTATATTCATATTTTGGATTTTTGGGGTTTAGAATGTATACATCTTATGAAATAAACTTGAATCGGTTTTTTAGCGGTACTAGCACAGGAAATTTCTTGTACTGTCAGTGCATATACATTAACCCCATATATAATGGTATATTTACAAAAAAAATATTACATAATTTAAATAAGAAATATGATATAATATTAAATAAGATTAAAAATTTGGTGGACGTGATGGATGTGAAAAATTAGGTTGGTAGTTCTTAACGAATAGGATTTAAAGTTAAATGGGTTTGAGTTTAGATTATTGGATTTTGGGTTTTGGATTCAAAAAATTGTTTAAGAAAAGATCCTTTAAAAATTACTACACATCTTGAAGTTTTGAAAACCTAACTAAATTGATTTTTTAACAAATTTTTCTGATCATTGAATATCTTGTTGTCTTCATTACTGTTGGCTGTTGGCGGATTTTAAGTGTCGAAAAAATTTAAAATCATTGTTACAAATTATAGAAAAATATTTCTAGAATGATTCGTTGGCCCTTTTGTCATATTAGGATGAGTAAAAGTGGATTATCATATAGCATTACAACTTTTATTGGATGAATGCACGGCTTATCCCATATTTCTCAGTTACGCCAAGATGCAAGCAACCCTAATCATGTGGTGAATTACTCGGAGAGTGTTGTGCAACCAAACTTATTATATGAGAAATAGCTAGTGGAGATCTTAGATTAATGACAAAAAACTCTTAGAAACAATGCTATTAATTTGGTAATGATCATGTGATGTTACGACTTTTGTTACGACTCCTCTAGGGAATCTACTTGGGAACAATAAGATGAGATTCATAAATACTACCCTTACCTCTTTATTGCACCTTAGTTCTGAGAAATTTTATGAAGGATATTTTTATAACAAGTGTATAATGTGACAATCCTAACCTATAAATATATATTTTATGATATGAATACTATCAAAGTAATTCGTATTTTTTTGAATCACATTATGATTTTAACAATGATTCTTGATTTTTCCGATGCTGAAACGACTCAAAACCGGCTAATAGTGATAGCCACAAAATAAGCTATTCTATGATTCGAATAATTTATTTAAAACTTATTTTAATTAGTTTTTCAAATTTCCAAGATATGTAGTTATTTTTTAAAGAATGTTTCTTAAGCTTTATGACCCGAAACCCAATAACCTAAAACCCAACTCATGAACCCTAAATACTATGCGTTAACAAACCCCAACCTAATTTTTTAATACACATCACTCCTACCTAACTTTTCATCATATTTGATATTAAATTATATTTATTTATTATTTAAATTATATAACATTTTATTGTAAATATCCTTTATACATTTGAGAGATGTTGACAAGATGTTTGTCCTACTAGGACAAACCTATGTGTCACCATTTGTCTCGTGTGACAAAGGGAAAGGGATATCACATAAATCCTCCATATAAGAGTGGGGAGTTGGGTTTGGTTTGAGACATAGTAGTGGAGCATACAAATAAGAGCCCACATTCCTATAAATTACAAGCTTGATTTATGTACTTTGCCATCCTATAAAGTTTTTTTTTGCAGTTTAACCCCTGCTTGTCCCTCTTTACTCACTGACGATACCCCCACACATCCACACTTTCACTCCTTTTCGTTTACGCACGTTCGCCACATCCTATGTGTGGGTTTTTTGCACCGTGCATTCTGTGCACGGGTTATTTCTGGTATCATTATATATATTGCTCACACACATAACACTCGCTATCTCTTTAGTCTATCTTTCATTTGAACCAAAACCCTAACAATTTCTTTATGATTATTAAACCCATCAATATTTTCAGCTCCATTAAACCACATCCAACATTTCACCATATTATTTATGGCCGGAGGAGAGAACGCGAGTTAGAGAAAGAAAAAATAGAAAGAGATGATATGGATGGTGATGATGTTGATGGGGATGAACATGTTAAGCTGAGATGACAGGGAGCCGGGACGGAGGTGGTTGCTCGTGATCAGTATCGTAATTGCCAGCAACTACCAAGAAAGAGAGTGGGAAAGAGGGATTGGTGGAGATAAACTTGATGGTTGTGATTGATGGATATGATGGGGGGAGGGTGTGTATGATGGGCGGTGACGAAGCGCCAAAGCTCGCCGAGGTGGTTGTGGCTATGCAGGTCGAAACATGAGAGGAAAAGAAAGCACAGGAGGAGAGAGATATGTGAGTGAGAGTTGTGTGGGCGAGCGGTATATATAAGTGTTCTATATATAAATAAGATAATTTTATATGATATTAAAAATATAATATATAATTAAATTGGGTTAAAATTTTGAGAGGGGAATAATAAGCATGAAGACGTTATAGGGGCATGGGTTCAGGTGAAAGACAGAGGAAAGATATATGGAGTGTGAAGTGTTTATAGGTATAATAATACATATAATATAATCTGTTATATTATGTCAATTAATTTAATAATTAATGAGGTGAAATGTTGGGTGGGGTGCTATGGGGCTGAAAATATAGTTTTATTTTTTATGAATCAAAAAATATAGTTAGGGTTTAAAGGGTTTGAAAATATAGGTGTCGGTGTTATATGTATGTAACCATGGTTAGGAGGTAGTTTAATGGGTTAATTTTGAGTTATCGAAATTGGTTTTCATTTTCCGGGTCCAAAAAGTTGTCTAAATTTTTCAAAAATTACCATAAATTCTGAAAAATTGAAAATTAATGAAAATATTTTTTTGTCAAATTTTTCGGATCATAGAATAATTTGTTTTGGCATTAAAACTATTACCAAGTTTTGGGTCATGAGTATACAGGGTTTGAATCATTTTGATATTAGAACTATTTCGGGTATGGGTGACAATTCGGGCCGGCCCGGGCTTATCAGGCCGTGCCTGCTCGGCCCGGTTTTCTTAAAGGACCGCGCCAGCCCGGCCCGATAAGACTTCGGGTCATTCCATTGCGGCCCGGGCACGGTCCAATAAAAATTCGGACCGCCTGACCCGGTCCGATAGGGTTGAAAGAATTATATACGTCCATGAATCTATGTTGTAGTAGTATTGCACAATGATCATCATTTGCTTTTTCGCTGTTCATTTTTCAGCAAGGAAGTTGTTAGGTGCTTTTCCATTTGGATTGTTATCTGCAGGTGTGAATTGTGAACTCGTCATTTGCGTTGCATTTTGTAGTCAAGGAGCATGTTATGGGGTTAGAACATCGGTGGATCTTCACTAGGGCATTTTGTTGCCACATGAAGTAATGAGGAAACACACAAGCTTGTTTTTGTGTTATATAAATTAAAGCTTCATCCCAGGAATCGGAATACATGCTCATGTTTGTTTATTCTGTATATTTGTCCATATGTTTAGATATTGACAGTAGCAAGATATATCGTGTTTCTTATTCATGAAGTCTTTTGCTTATTCATGTTACAGTCATCAGGTTCTTCAACAGTTAGCATGAACAACCTCATATGAGTTGCAATCCTTGCAAATTTTATTTATTACTGTGATTGTTATGAGCAATATATTTCTAATTCACACTCTTGCTTTGCCCTTCTTGAATGCTTAGACCTTCTCCAAATCCGTAGATATACGGTATCAAAACGAAAAAAATCTTTAGATAATAGTTAGAGGTTTGTAGTTTAGGCAAATGTGTTTAGTGGGCGGTCAAGCAAACTCAAAAAGAATTTCGTGTCGTGTCGTGCCGCTCAATGGGCCAACTAGCTTGGCCCGGGTCCGGCACAAAAATAAACCGGGCCGAGCCGGCCTGATCCGATAAGGATTTTGGGCCAAAATTGTTGGCCCAGGCACGGTCTTATCTTCCGTGCCCGTGCTGTGCTATCGTGTCGGGCCAAAAATTGCCACCCATAGTTTCGGGGTTAACTGTTATCAAATTTTGGATCGTGAGTTTGCGAGGTTTGAATCATTTTGATATAAGAAAAATCCAAAAAAATATTCAAAATCAAAAAATATTCAAAAAATTTAGAAATGTTTTTAAAAATTATTTAAAATTATGTTGACAGTAATTACACCATAAGATACATGTTTATATGTTAGGATCGTCACATCTTACACTCCTTATAAACAATTTCATCCTCGAAATTTTCTTAGAACTAAGGCGCAATAAACAGATAATGATAGCAGTCATGTATTTCATCTTTTTGTTCCTTAGTGGAATCATCATACGAGTCATGACATCACATTATCCTCACTAGGTTGACAACATTGTTCCTTAGAACTTCTATCATCGATCCAGGATGTCCACCAATCGCTACCCGTATGTTAAGTCTAGTCGCACCAAAATATCCAAGTAGTCTACTACATAGCTAAGGTCACTTACATATCGTCACAATTAAGAAATATGGAACACGTCTATCTACATGATATGAAACACGTCTATCTACATAGCTAAGGTCACTTACATAGCTAAGGTCGCTTACAAAAGTGTCTATCTACATCAAAATCTATCTAAGCTAATAGAATGGTATCATCTACTGATGACTCTGCATGATATGTCACACTTATGACTTCAATAACGTCTTTTTGGAATAAAATGAAACCAAATTCATTACATTTCAAGACATTTTAGCTTTAAAAAATTAATATAGTAATGTGCATGGAAAATTGATAAAATGCCAAGTAGAAATGAATAAAATAATTGCTAGAATTCACTTGACAAGCATGCATTGTTATCAAACATAGTAAAGTAAAGAAGTGATTTTCAATATTTCATATATGGTATAAAATGATCTTCTAATTCTACTTAACTATATAGGAACACATAGTTAAACTTTGCAAAGACTTTATCAATATAAGATAATCATAAACCAGTTATTATTTCTAATACTAACTGTTAATTTTATATTATATTTATGTATATAGTTGTATATATTACAAAACCCAAGTATAGCTAAGACCCCTAAAATGATGCCAATGATGCCGGAGTTTTATGAGAGCAATACTCAAATCAAATATTCCAATTTTTTTCCACTCTCAAAATTTTAAAACTCTTTGAATTATTTCCAAAGCAGAATGGACCGTGATTGGAGGCAGTATGTGTACATTTCGTCATCTCCTGCCTTCAAAAATTATAAAATCAGCTCCAAAAGTTTAAGACAAAAGTCTAATTCAAACTATAAATAAAAGCTTAACAAATACAAAAATTGCTAGATATAGTTGATCCTATTTGCCAAACGAAAAGGAAAAAAAGGCCAAAAAAAGAAAACAAAATCGTATTTGCTTGTTGCTC
The DNA here is from genome assembly GCA_030789695.1 of Scilla litardierei. NCBI lineage: Eukaryota > Viridiplantae > Streptophyta > Magnoliopsida > Asparagales > Asparagaceae > Scilla > Scilla litardierei. The sequence continues at coordinate 6,448,798 of CM061138.1, read as the reverse complement.
TTTGGCTTTTTAAGAAAGGACATATATAGATAATGAAATGTTCGAGAAGTTCAACGAAATCATTGAAGTTGGATGAGCCTTGTGGTCAAGTACGTCAGAGTTGAGATGAGGATATCTATAACTTGCTGTGGTTTTGATGATAAGGTTTCAATGAAAATGTGGACCATTCTCGTATCATACCCTGTTGCCAATTTGGTGGATTGGTGGGGTTTTAAAAAATTTGGTTCTTTTGCCCAGGGCAAATGCAAAGTGCTGGTGCCACTGTCGCCTTTGCTGGTTTAGTAGTTAACTTTAATTTTTAAGATTACGGTGTTTCGATATAAAACAACAAAATATTTGGTAGTTTTGGTAAATTTAGCCCTAACGATGATACAAGCCAATATATTTTTGGGCTAATGCGGGCTATGTCATTTGGTCTAAAACGGTTTGACAAGGCTTAATCTGGTTGTGCCAGGTTATACAGGTTGAATTAAACCGTTCAAAATTGGGATCAGGACCAAACCATTCAAAAATTGGAACCCGGACCAAACGGTTGTGCTGGGTTATATGAATTGAACTGAAATATGCTCGCCCGAATCACACAGGCACTCACATGTATGGTGTCTGATACGATTATTGAAATGGTGAATTGCAGGGATGACTCAATCATTCTGAACGGCATCATACTCTATCTGTCCAATACATATGTACCTGGCGGCTCACATGCACCTTGGTGGAATGTCAAAGGCATAATCATCACTGTTTTGATCCACTTGGGTCCAGTTGAGTTCCTCTATTACTGGCTGCACAGGGCTTTGCATCACCATTACCTGTATGCTCGCTACCACTCCCACCACCATGCTTCTATAGTGACTGAGCCAATCACATGTAAGAATCAATGCAATGTTTTTAGATAACTAATGTCATGACATTACATTTCATAGATAACAAATGGACTGAATTACTGTAGCTTGCTCCCCCTCTATATGTTGCAGCTGTCATCCATCCATTCATCGAAGAGTTTTGCTATTTCGTTCTCTTCTCCATGCCATTTTTCGCTATGGCTTTCACCCGTACTGTCAGCATGACAACAGCTATTGGATATCTCTCTTATCTCGACCTCATGAACTGCATGGGGCATTGCAACTTTGAAATGGTCCCTAAATGGCTATTTGATAGGTTTCCACTTCTTAAGTACCTAATGTATACCCCATCGTAAGTATTTCAATCCCCTTTATATGTACGGTTTGTGTACCACAGTTCAGATAAATATTCGTCTAAATATCATGTCTCTGATTAACACTGGCAGGTATCATTCCCTCCATCACACGCAATTTCGAACAAATTACTCCTTGTTCATGCCGCTCTACGACTACATATATGGAACCATGGACAAGTCTACCGACGAATTGTACGATAACTCCCTAAAAACAGAGGAGAAAACCCCAGACGTTATTCACCTGACTCATCTGACTACCTTGCAATCCATCTATCATTTACCATTTGGGTCATCCACAATGGCTTCTAAGCCATTTGCTCCTAGTTACGGCAACTCGTGGTTGATGTGGCCATTGGCCTATGGAGCCATGCTGCTGAAATGGGTCTGTGGTTCACCAATTGCATTGGAAAGAAACATGTTAGGGAAGGTTGAAACCCAGACATGGATGATACCTTGCTATGCTTACCAAGTATGATAATGCTATCTTGATATGAATTTTAATGTTCGGTGTTGCAATATGATATATAACTCACTGATGTATATGCTTAATGTTCATAGTATCTCTTATCCAAGGAGAAGGATGAGATCAATGGCTTGATTGAGGAGGCGATACTGGAGGCAGAAAGGAGAGGGGTTAAAGTTTTAAGCTTGGGTCTTCTGAATCAGGTAGGTTCTGTCTGGTAGAAGTGGGGGATGGCAAACAAAATCATGGGAATCTATTTATACATTTATTTTCATAGGATGACTGGTGATTCCACCTCCTTTCGTTTAGAGAACATAATGAACGTACGAAACTTGGTAGGTTCATGTTTTATTTTTATTTGAACAAATGGTTAAAAATTGAAGAAGTTAATATATGAATTAACCAAAAACTATCAGAAGAAGTAATTTCCAAATGTGTATGAATGCCATTTTCAAACTAAATGATCATTTAGAGAACATAACGAACATACGAAACTTGGTATGTTCATGTTTTATTTTTATTTGAACAAACGGTTTAAAATTGAAGAAGTTAATATATGAATTAACCAAAAACTATCAGAAGAAGTAATTTCCAAATCTGTATGAATAACATTTTCAAACTAAATGAAGGCACCAGTTTGGACCGCATACTTGACTTCCCAATGACATATAAGAACATTTCGTTAATGTATTATATGTCCTGGATTTCATGTCCATCCTCAAGGATTAGTTGGATAAAAGTATTTCCATTATCCTTCATCTATTGACATGCACTAATTTTTTTTCAGATGCAAAAAAAGGTACGAAACAAATTTTCTACTCTTTACAATTGTAAGAACAGTTTCCAGCTAATTGCATGCTAATGTTGCAGAGCGAAGAACTGAATAAAAGTGGCGAAGTTTACCTTGACAAGCATCCAAAACTCCAGATACGAATTGTCAATGGAAGTGGTCTAGTGGTTGCTGTTGTGATTAAGAGCATCCCTGAAGGGACTGATCTAGTTTTGCTCAAAGGAAAACTTTCTAAGATATCTGCTGCAATCACCATATCATTATGTCAACAGGGAGTTAAGGTACATTCTATAGAATCATAAATCTATACCTTATCCATCTTAAGAAAGCGAGTTGATAATAACTTATGCATCACCATATCATTTGGTTGAAACTGAAGACATCAATGTAACGTAACATGAGATCTATCGTGATAGGTGGCGATATCTCGTAGAGAAGAATTTGAGATGCTGAAAATCTGCATGCCAACAAATTTAGCAAGTAACCTTGTTCTCTCCGACAATTATGACTCCAAAGTAAAGTTCTCTTCCCCCTGCCAATTTCTAATTTGAAATTTTCAGAAATTAAGAATCGTCTCCTTTTGCAGAAACTAAGACATGTATAGCAAATATACCAATTCTTGGGCCTTAATTGGGATAACAGATGCACCTCATAGACATTAAAAAAATTTACTTAAAAGTCATACTAATTTACAAGATCACATTTTGGCGTTGCTTTGAGGTGGATGTTGATCATGACAAAAAAACAATTAGTTCAAAATTAGAAAAAAGAAAATTGATATTTTGCTTCTCTAAGTTTTTCATTGATAGACTTTCCAATTTCAGTTTAGCAATCAATTAGTAACCTATATTCTTTTCAATATAATTTCCTAAATGTGTATAAAAAGATGAATGTATGTCTTCTAAGTTGTGGCCATGGTCAAACACTTCTTGCTTGCACTGAAGGATTGTGTTTGATGTATGAATTTTGCAGGTGTGGCTGATAGGAGATGGCCTGAGCGATGAAGAACAAAGACGGGCAGACAAGGGGACACGCTTCATTCCCTACTCCCAATTTCCACCCAAGAAGGTGCGGAGCGACTGCATTTATCACAACACTCCGGCCATGATCGCCCCCAAGGCATTTGAGAATTTGTATACATGTGAGGTAAGCTAAGATTAGCAATTTCTATAAAAACTGTCCAAAAACTAAAAACTAATGACTTACGAAGTTGGAGAATTATTTCATGGTGTATTTCTACTACATTAGTCAGCCAATTCTTTACATTCTGTGATATTCTTATTCTAAGTCCGTCCGTAACAATTGCTCAGCATGACGGTAGATGTACAATTCTGATCGATAGTTGATATGAATTGGCAGAATTGGCATCCAAGGCGGGTGATGAGCGCATGGCGTGTCGCCGGAATTGTGCACGCACTAGAAGGATGGGAGACACATGAGTGTGGCGGAACGATGACCAATATCGACAAAGTGTGGGATGCCGCTCTCCGACACGGATTCCACCCCACGACTGCTTAAACCATAATAAGAATGCTACGGGTACTTCTAGCACTAAACTAAATAATTGTCCCAGCGAGTGAAATCTATGGTTGTTTGTTCTGCTTAAAAAATCCGAACTAGGAAGAATGACCACTGGTGTAATGCTGATGTTTGAGAAGAACTAAGATCCATCTAAGTAAATGATAGCGTAGCTATCTGTACTTTTTAAATTAGAAAAAAATTCCGAGTTGCATCATGATTTCTATTTGATTTTGTTTGCTTTAGCAATTTCTGCCACTTAACAAGCACATGAGCTATGCATATCAGAACAATCTGCTAGAGACCTCAACAAATAGGCTGGCATGGGCATGTTATTAGTATTAATATTGGTATCAAAGCGCATGCCCTAACATATAGATCTAAAAGATCAAAATTTCCAAATTGCATCCTTCGCATATTTGTCATATATGCTCATATACAGATGCCCTAATATTTAAAAGATACTGTATGTTTTCCATAATTAATCCATTGTAGGTTGAATATTAAATTTCTTAAGGACAAAGAAATTGCTACAAAAATATACAAAAAACAATAGAGGCATCAAAATGGAGAAAAGAAGAAACCATATTTTTAAAATAAATAAATAACATACTAATTTGATATCGACAACTCATCTGACATTGTTAAGCCATCAACGGTCAGGGACCATGTCAACCCGAGGCAACTCCTTGTCAGAATCCAAATTGAACAGGCTCATTAAAGAACATTTTCCTTTGAACCCCTTCAATAAGCCCACAAAGTCTATGGATTTGAAGTACACCGGTAGAAAAGCTGGAAAAGCTAGAAGATTGACTCGAGTTTGGTGGATTGACTCGAGTTTGGTGGATTAAAGGATGTTTGTGCTTGTGATACGATCTCGATGGAAATTTAGAGAAAAAAATGGGATTTTTGTGTCGGAAAAAAGATGAAAAGGTGGGTTTTTTTTATATTTGGGAAAAAGAAAATACAAGACAGTTGACCTCTTACGGAGAAGAAGCAACTCTCCAAGCTTAACCTTCGAGACGAAAGCTTAAATCTGCCAATCTAGAACAATCTTTCTTTTCACAATAGACATGCATCTTTCTAATTATCATTGTCCTCTTATTTATAAGAAGACTCACACTAATTAGGTAATTAGCTAAAAGGATTAAATTATCCTTCTTATTGAAACTATTAACAAACGAGTGCCCTAATATTTTCCTCTCATTAAACCCTTACCAAATGAGGGACCTAAAACCACTTTCATTTAATGGCATGATTTCCACATTAAACCATTACCAATTGAGATCTCGTCCACATTCATCGCACCGCCGTAGGATACACCTCTTCGACTGATGATGCACGTCTCCTCCTGTATCAAAAGGCCATCCAAGGTCTCCATCGTCCTTCACGAAGCCCGAAAGGAAGCTACGACAATCACCAAGGTTCCTCGTGGATTCGTCAAGGCATGAAACTATTCGCGAGACCCGAATGAGCTCACCGTCTACCTGTTGAGTATTGAATCCCCCAATTTGGTTTTGATGATGAGCAAACATAATTAATTGTGACTAATCTCATATTTTGTAGCTAATGAAAGCATCGTCAATTTAACTCGATGAATATCAAATCCAACGATGGCTAAAGTTAATGATGCAAGGAAATCAAATGAAGAACTCATGAAATCAAACAGAAGTCTTCAATGCATTTAATAGGAAGTGAAGGGGATAAATGTGTAATTGTTTTATTTGTTCATCTTCTTTATTGAATTAGAATGTTAAGCCTAAAATATACTTGATAGATTCACATTCATAGTATACAACACCTTAGTTCATTCATAACTGGATCCCATAGGGTTAAAACTTATAAAAGCTTGAAGTTGAGTTTCTCAGCCTCCCAAGACGTCTGGTGCTTGTCACCCAGACGTCTGGCGTGCATGCATTTTACAATGGCTAAACCCTAACCCAGAACAGATGTCTGAAGTTATCATCCCAGACGTCTGCATAGTGAGTCAAACGTCTGAAACATGAACTCCAGACGTCTGACGCTTTATGAGCTAAATCTCCAGTAGCTTAGTTTCCACAGACA